>JANRMT010062834.1:27832584-27867673 GCA_026402145.1 Polypterus bichir lapradei | reverse complement strand
AGATAGATAGATAGATAGATAGATAGATAGATAGATAGATAGATAGATAGATAGATAGATAGATAGTAGACCTTGTACAATACTAAACCATTATTAACGTTGGTAGTTATCTATAAAGGAGGAACGTGAGAATTGACAAAGTCAATAGGTACATTTTAAGCTAAAGAAATTTTACACATATAAATGATTTTTAAATGTACATTGTATATTAGTATTGTAAATTTCTCACCCCCTGGTTTCTTTTCCAAAAAATGACTTACCACTTAATGAATCACATTCAATAAGCAGCTATGCTTCCACTGAATTTCTCTATATGTAAGTATGTTTATACTAGGCAGGCTTTTTTTTTAACTGAATCATGGACTAAAGGGGCCTCAGGGGTTTTCATTAGTTATAGGATGAGTATAATTAATGTTTGCTTTGCCTTTAATATTCACAAAGGGCTTTTTTATCCCAGGATGTTTGTGCACTGTTATCACCTACATTACAGTTGTAGCATTTCCTCATTAAGGAACATGGGTGGCACATGTAAGTTGTCACTGTACAGCAGTTTTGTAATGCTAAAAAAATGTTTATTTTACTTTATATACACACTTAAATTCCTCAATGATACTTACATGAAATAGGAAGAAATACATTCAGTAAAGACTTTTGAACAGAAAATGTGTGGAACATCTTGTCAACAATTATTTCCTAAAAAATATTGATATTATTACTAAATGATTAACAATACTTTCTAAAACAATGCAATGATAGGTACAATTAAATTAGTATCTTGTTGTCTAAAGGCATCCTTATAGGCATGCTTATAAAATCACTTGTATGTGTATTTTGATAATACCCTAATGCTGAAATAAGTATTATATTGAAATGTCAAAATGCACATTTCCAAACAATCACCTTTAGCCAGTTATTGTGAAATTTTGCTTGTACTTTGTTCAAGAGAATAAATGTCATTATCTGAGATTTCTAAGAGTGTGCACTTAAAAAGTTCAATTCAGTTTAGATGTGTATAATACTCTTCAGTGAGTGTAGGCTCAGAATGTTGTGGCAGACTTACAGGTAAAACAGAATTACAAACTTTACAAATTGCTAATTACATAATGTGTACACAGAAAGGCACACATTTGTTTAAACATAGGAGAAGGCAAAGAAGATCCAAACAGATAAACACAAGTGAAACCTAACAATATCTGTCCATTAACATTATTGTTGAACTATGTCCAAATGACAAGAGAGGAAAGAAAAACAAACACTCCAGTCAGATTCATTCCTAGAGAAAATGAACTCCTGAGTGATCCAAGGCCAGTTATAACTAATAAAGTTAATGACAGAGTCAAACACAGTCAGAGTTCCTGAGACCTCTGCCAACTAGAGTCTGGCTCCTCCTGGATATTCCACTGCACAAATCTATGCTGGGCTCTCTAATCTGACAACAGGATCTTTCATTCACTAATACCAATGCTCTTATTATTTCCGATGACTCTCCATGGTCACAAAAACTGCATGAACGTATTGCAGTAACACCAAATGCCACAATAGGATACCAAGAAGAGAAACACAATAGAGAAGGGTTATTAATGGTTCATAATTAATGTATTACTTATATTTTTATCCAAATAGCTACCAATCAGTGATGCAATATGCATGGCTAATCAGTAGCTCTACAGAGGGTTAAATGCTGAGATCGACTGAGGCATCTTTTATATAAGCAGACAGATCATTCCACAGCTTTGGTGTCCTGTAGCTGAAAGCTTAACTTCCCACTCTTATTTTATTAACCCTTGGAATATTTAGTAGGCAGGCATCTTGATTTTATTGAACTGTCCGGTTTGTAAATAATAATAGGTTCAGATAGGTAAGCAAGGCTTTGGCCAGTGAAGGCTTTATATATAAGGAAGCCTAAATGGAAAAGCTGTGTAAAGAATTAAGAAAATGAGTTATGTGGTCCTACCTTTTAGCTCTTATAATGATTTTTGCTGCAGTAGTCAATCCTACAAGAAATAAATGCCCAAACATGAATTTCTCTGTATTCTTATATTTAGAAAATACATCTATGTATCCATACATTCACCTTTCATTTTTCTGAATATAACTTTTTAGAGGAATCTTTTGCCTCTCTTTGCATTCCTACATAGATTTTGACCCTCTGTCTACAAGTAGGGTAGCTTACCCATTTTTAAACACTATCAGAAAACACTACTTTCTTTTGCTTCTAATTGTGACAAGACCTTTCTCTCAGACTATTTCTTGACTTAATTCTCAAGCCTCTGGTCTGAGGCAGTTTTAAATCATGTCTTGGACTCACTGTTGGGGTTCTTGGGTAAGTTTATAAGGTCTTGTGGCCACACAAGTGCTATGTCTCTTTGGCAATTTCAATGTTACCTTACTTAAAAAAGCAGAGATAGTGTAATGCCTGTTATTCTTGGACTGTTATCTTCCACGTAATGGGCTGGAGAGAAACAATTTCCTTTTAAACAGTCCTAACTTTTAAACATCATGGATCAGATACATGCACTGCTCTTTAAGTGCAAAGTGTAGCTCCATACTTCTGTTAGCAGTTCAAGACATCCTTCTCATTTTTGGTAAAGGATCAAGCATCCCTGGTATAGATTTGAATATTTCTCTTCAAACTTTTTTGAAGAAAAAGTTGAATGTACCTTCTAGGTCACACAGTTTCTCTTCTAATTGGTTTTACTGTGTTCTGTCCCATTCCTCTGCATACTTTTCCTGCCTTCCAACACGTTGCTCACTGTAAAATAAGCATGTGCACTGCAGTTGTATTTCAGATATAAAGCTGGAGAAAATATCTGGAGGTTAGGTAGAAATGTACAAACGAATGACTGGGCAAGCAAATAAAACTAAAACTTCTTGCGTGTTTAGGAAGTGCATGAATTATATCAAAAACATGTCATGCAGTTATACCGATGTATTGCATTTTGCAGGAGGTTTTTCAATTTCTTTTTAACATTTTATTGAATTTATTAAAATCAAACAACATTCCATATAAGCAAAGTCAAATTTTACAAGACTAGGTTCAAGTCAAGTCAACCGTCACCCATGAGAAAGAGAGCTAGGCCAACACAGTGAAACTTTAATAGAAAAAATAAGTAAGTAAATAAATAGAATAAAAAGAGGAAGAGAATCTGCTTCCTCAATTTAAATGCTTATTCTAAAATGTTATTAATTAGATCATGCCAGGTTTTAAAAAAGTTTTGCACAGATCCTCTAAGTGAGTATTTAATTTTTTCCAATTTCAAGTATTATATAACATCGGTTACCCACTGACTGAAGAGAGGTGAGTTAAGATTCTTACAGTTGAGCAAGATAAGTCTATGTGCCAATAGTGAAGTAAAGGCAATTACAGTTTGTAAACCCATCTGGAAGAACACCAAACACAGCTGTTAGCGGATTAAGAGGAATTGTGACACCAAGGCTGTCTGAAAGGCATTTAAAGATTTTGGCCCAAAATAATTTGGTAACACTTTATAATAACTGTACACTATGAGGCATTAGTTAAGCATGACTAAATACTTTGTTCATCATTTAGAAAGCATAGCTTCCACATTAATTGGCATTAGCAACCACTTTATAAATGCCATTATAAATGCTTTAGTACTGATCACAAAGCATATTTATAATGTCTTTGATAACTGCATTTACCATGCTTTATTAATGATCAATTAACTAATAATTAATATTTTTCAAAGAATCAGTACTAAAGCATTTATAATGGCATTTCTAAAGTGATTGCTAATGCCAATTAATGTGGAAGCGATACTTTCTAAATGATGAACAAAGTATTTAGTCATGCTTAACTAATGCTTCATAGTGTGCAGTTATTATAAAGTGTTACCAATGATTTTAATTTGGTGCATGCCCAGAACATATGGCCAAATTTTTTACTTACACAAAAAACAGTGCATATGGTATAATGTATAGTGAATTCGTGTTAAGTCATGGCAGTCAGGAACTGTTTGACACATATGGCCATGGTTTTAAATCCTAAAACTGTGACATAATCTGTTTGCTTTATTTTGTAAATTGGTTGTACAGTGATCCCTCGCTATATTGTGCTTCGATTTTCGCAGCTTCACTGTATCGTGGATTTTAAATGTAAGCACATCTAAATATATATCACGGATTTTTCACTGGTTCGTGGATTTCTGCTGACAATGGGTCTTTTAATTTATGGTACATGCTTCCTCAGTTGGTTTGTCCAGTTGATTTCATACAAGGGACGCTATTGGTGGATGACTGAGAAGCTACCCAATCAGAGCACGTATTACATATTAAATAAAACTCCTTAATGATATACGATGTACTTCCCGCATGGTGCTTCGCATACTTGAAAGCCCGAACAGCATGTATTGATTTTTGATTGTTTGCTTTTTCCCTGTCTCTCTCACTCTCTTTGAGATTCTCTGCTCCTGATGGAGGGGGTGTGAGCAGAGGGGCTATTTGGACACTGGCCTAGAGGATATGGACGCTCCTCTAAAAAATGCTGAAAGACTACCTTCACATTGCTCCCTTCCTTGCAGCTGCTTTCTCCGGCGTTGCTTCGCATACTTAAAAGCCCGAACAGCCCCATTGATTTTTGATTGTTTGCTTTTCGCTCTCTGTCTCTCTCTCTCTCTCTCTCTCTGACATTCTCTGCTCCTGACGCGCACTCCTTTGAAGAGGAAGATATATTTGCATTCTTTTAATTGTGGGATGGAACTGTCATCTCTGTCTTTCATGGAGCACAGTTTAAACTTTTGACTAAAGGGTGTTATTTCATGTCTAGAGGGCTCTAATAATGTTAAAAAACAAATTTAGAAGGTCGTAAACAGGTTTTCTATGCTCTAACTGCGAAAATATTCGATTTATAAATAAAGAATCCTACTTCGTGGAAATTCATTTATCGCAGTAGAGTCTGGAACGAATTAACCGTGATAAACGAGGGTTTACTGTACTGTATAATAGATTGTGATGGTAACATGAGTTAATGTACAAGTTATTGATTTTTCTCCTTTAATGAAGTTAATTTGACAGGTTAAACCTCTTCTATTCTGATCTTATACTTTTAGCATTGATTTATTTTTCAATTTAATATTAATATTTAATATTAATAATATCAATTGAAACAGAAAACACTGGTAGGTCTCAATTTTTCCATTAAATACAGGAGAGTCACCTGATGCTACATGAAGGATAGTCACCTCTAGTCCTGGAGTGCCCAAGTGATTTTTACTATACAGTTTTTAAAATAAGTACCTGCTGTTCTTTGTTATTTCTTTTGACACATTGCTGACTTGTTTTAGTAAAAATCTCCAGATCTTATGCCTCCATTTTTCTAATGAAGGTAAAATATTGGGGTATGTAAACCCTGCTTGGGAGTAGAACATCTGAATCCATAGACGTGTACCAGTACCATCAATGCATTTAAGACGAGTTATAAATAAAAACATGCATTTGGTTACCAGATGAATTGCAACAAAGGCTTGAAGAAGTCAAGAACATAATGTTACAGTATATCATTTTTAATTATTATCTTCTAGAGTTTACATTTTAAACACTTCGTCACCTGTATTGTATTTGGACAATATTAGTAGTCCCAAAGTTAACTGCAGGGTTACAGAAACAGAAAAAAGGCTCAATATGCATATAGTAAGAATTATAATAACCTTAGACAAGCTAACAAGATACATATACAGTACATATATAATATGAATTATCCATAAGTAGATTAACAAAGTGTAGGTATTTACTAAGTATAAACTGATTAGAATTGCACATACTTAAAATTTACAGTTTTATAATACAAGATATCAGTTATTGGCAGAGTATATTGGCACAGTATATTGCACATAGTATCAGTATCTGGTATTGGTACTCCACTCAAGCCTGTCGTTCAGATACACCCTAAGATATTTGCATGTTTTCACTACCTCAACATCTTCACCACTAATGAGAACTTGGGGCAGAGTGTGCTTGACCCTACTTACATCTACAGTAACTTCCTTTGTCTTACTGGTGTTGTGGTGTAGGTGGTTCAGTTTCCACCATTCAACAAAGTTCTCCACAAGTATCCAGTATTCATTCTATTACTTACTGCTGATACACCCAGCTATGGCTGTGACATTGGAAAATTCCTGCTGAGGACATGATTTGATATTGTATCTAAAGTCTGAGGCATACAGGGTAAACAGGAAGGGAGCCAGTACCATTCCTGGTGGAACCCTTGTGCTACCCGTTACCATGTCAGCTACACAATTGTTATGCCTCACAAACTGTGGTTTAAAAGTTCAGTAATCCATTGTCCAGGACACAATGGTAGAGTCAGCCTTCATTAACCAGAGATTCACCGCAAGCATTTTGACCTGTATAGTGTTGAAGATACTAGAGGAGCCAAAAAATATATATTCTCAGCATGCTACCCTGATTTTCCAGATGGGAGTAGAGTCTATTCAGCAGATAGATGACAGTATCATCCACCACATATGGTCCTCATAGGTAAAGTGAAGATGGTCCAGTGCTGTTCTGACCTGGGGTTGCAAGTAAGCCAATATTAGTATTTCCAAGGTCTTCATAATGTGTGAGGTCAGAGTCCCTGATTGATAGTCATTTAAGATGTTTGGCTGCACTATCTTGGGAACTGGTATTGCACAAAATGTTTTCTGTACAGCTGGTTGGTACCCTTGTATGATCAGACTTTGTACTGCTTCAGTACCTTAGGTTTAACACCTTCAGGGACAGCATCTCTGTGTTGACTGAATTTCCACAGTTCTTTCTTCACCTAGTACTTTGTTGGTTGGAAGGATGGCAGAATGGTGGGTATGTCATTGTAGCTGATAGGTGCATAAGCATGAGAAACACTTGCAGCTGGTGTGCAGAAGTGTGGATGGAAATGGGGAGGGGGGGGGTGGGGTGACATGCAGTGGTACATGGTCTTGTAGAATAAAGTGGACAGAAGTAGGTGCACAAAGAGAGTTGAACCCCACAGATTGCCAGACATCTAAGTGGGTAAAATGTGATAAGTAAGACCAGAGTCAAACCTGTTAAATAATTAATTTAATCATATTATACTTCCCACATCTGATCTGCAATCAAACTTTTTAAAGTTGGTGATATTTTTCATTCCTTCTCACATCTTCCATGATTTTTTTTGCTCCAGCTTGGCCTCTAGTTCCTTCTTGTAGTTTTATTTAGTCTCCTTGATTTTGTCCTTAAGCTCTCTTTGCACCCTTTTCATTTGCCACCTATCTCCAGCCCTAAAGGCTCTCTTTTTTAAACAAGAAGAGCTTTCAGTTCTCTGGTGACCATAGTTTATTGGAGGGGTAGCAGTGAACAGCTGTTGTTGGAATAACAATGTCCATACAAATATTAATATGCCAAGTAATAAAATCACTAAGTCCATCAATATATTCATCGTACTGTTCAAAGAACTCCTACCAGTATGTAGCTTCAAAGCATCCACTCCAAGAGTCAGTTGCTTCAGGTGACCACTTCCTCCATGACTTGGTGATAGCTGGCTGCTGCTGAACAATAGGCTTATACTGGGGTTTTAGATGAATGAGATTGCACTTGTGATATTCATTTGGCGATCTTGTTAATACATTTTTTCTTCCGTCTTTTTTGCCATTATTCTAACTTTTCCCATAACAATCACTAGAAGATATGATTTAAATGTTCGTTTCTTTTTGTCATCACCATTTTTACTGCCGGGGCGGCACGGTGGTGCAGTGGTAGCGCTGCTGCCTCGCAGTTAGGAGACCTGGGTTCGCTTCCCGGGTCCTCCCTGCGTGGAGTTTGCATGTTCTCCCCGTGTCTGCGTGGGTTTCCTCCAGGCGCTCCGGTTTCTTCCCACAGTCCAAAGACATGCAGGTTAGGTGGATTGGCGATTCTAAATTGGCCGTAGTGTGTGCTTGGTGTGTTTGTGTGTGTCCTGCGGTGGGTTGGCACCCTACCCAGGATTGGTTACTGCCTTGTGCTCTGTGTTGGCTGGGATTGGCTCCAGCAGACCCCCGTGACCCTGTTCGGATTCAGCGGGTTGGATAATGGATGGATGGATTTTTACTGCCACTGTACCAGAGTCAAAGCTCATTGGTATACCCAAACTTTGTTGGAAAAATGAAATTTGCAGTCACAGGGCTAACAGCTGATCCCTCTTGTACACAATCACATTGCTGCTGTTATCAAAAAGCTCAGTGGAATAGTGTACCAAAAGTCAAAAATTGGATAAATATTTTTGCACAGATGACTGATGACCATCATTACAGTAGTTGCTAGCTGGAAAAAACAAAACAAAGAAACAAACACTGCAAAGGAAGAAAATAAAGAGAAAATAAACAGGGACATGGAGTTACTGTAACATACAACCTCTCCAAAACACACTCTAATGAGTATGCAAATGCATTTAAGTCTATTTATTAATTTTATGCATCTGTTTTTTATATACAGTTATACCTTTTTAATTTATAGTCTTTAACTGATGTCTCATATGAGGTCCTTTAGACTAGCACTACTATTTACTCATTTAATGTTTTTCTATTATTTTTGTTATCATCCAATACATCAGCAAAAATCAAGGGTGACAAAACTTAAAATGATTTTCTGTGTTTATCCTCTCTGTCTCTGAATGGATTTTCTTCCAGCATTTGTGTTTTGCTCACCACTTCCCAAAGATTTGTTGGATGAGCTACTTGGTGACTTTAAGTTTGCCTTACCATGCACTGGCTCTCTATCCAGGGTTGCTTTCTACTTTACAGTACAGATGGCATAGACTTTGGGTACTGATAATACTGAAGTTGAATAAACAGGTTCAAAAAACAGATGGACATCAAAAATAAAAAACAAAAAAAAAAACAAGCAGTCCCATTGTTTATATAGTGAACTTTGATTTTACTTGAATGATATGTCATTAATGGAATTTTATTTTATTATTTAGACCTTTGGCGTATATTGTTATAATTCAGACAAAAACAATGTTTGTTTGCTGTTAATAAATTTAGCATTGAGGTCATTTTGACATTTTGGAAGGTTTTAGACATCAGAGAACCTCCCTTTATGATTATTTTTATAAGTTATTGTCTCTAGGCATTTGCGTTTTATTTCTCATGACGCCATTTTGTTTGTAAGTAGCTGCTGCCATTTTCAGTAGCTGTTGCTAGGACACGGGTCCTGGATGCTGGACTTTAAAAGTCAGTGCCACATACTCATTGACACCTGAGATTGTTGTTAGTAGTTGCAGTTTGTTTACTTCTTTTAATGATCTACAGTTTAAGAATTATAGCCAGCCTGTTTTGACTAAAAATTTTGCCTAGCATTTGTGGTTTTGGTACCTGGTTTTCTTGATCTTCTGTGTTAAAGGTTACCATCCATTTTGTGATCCACTTTTGCTAGGGTGTTTTTCTATCATGGAAATTTGGGTTTCAAACCAGGCAACAAAAAAAAATACTAGGACCAGCAACCCATATGCTGCACTATTGCCCAGCTCTGTGAGCTCCAGGATCCATTGGCATTTTCACACATTGGCCAATGGGATTTAGCAGCTGAAAGATGCATCCAAAGGGCTTTTTAAGTGGCGTATCTGTGCCCCCTCAACTATTCTCCAGGTATTCCTGGCCCTTCAGACAGTTCACCTCCACCTCAGGAGTATGTCCCTTTGAGGTCCAGACCCTGAGGTTGCTACACTGCCTCCTTCTTTTAAAGGAACTTTGACCTTGAGCTGCTGTGAGCATGATCAAGGGGTCCACCAGCATTACTGCTAAACTAGTCGTCCACCTCTAGGAAGTTACTCCTATCCCAACTGCTGCCACCAATGCAACAATCTGGGGGTTCATGAGATGGAGGGATGAAATTAGCCTCCATACATTAATCACTGGACAGCAGCCCTGGAAAGGCCTTTTGTGTTACATCAGTGCTGTTTCCTCCCACTGCTTAGATGTTCAAACCGAAACAAGTACTCCCTGCTGTGTCCCCTTCTCTGCTCATGCATGCTGCATCATAAGGGTGGGAGAAAAAATTGATTCATTTACAAATTGCAGTTCTTAAGTATGGTGATTACTGCATCACAAGTCTGATTTAAAAGACTGATTTTTAAATGAAAAACCCGTCACCAAAATGTAATCGTATGCAACCGCTCATAAATCATATCATATGCAGGACTGATAAATATGGATGGATGACCCAAATAGTAGTTGGGTTTGTGTACAAGGTGGCCCAAATAGTATTAGTGGTTTGTGAAAAAGGTGGGTGTTGTTTTTTTATGAGAATAATTCACCCTTCTGTATAAACTGGCCTAGAAACGGTCTCAAGCCAGGTGTGCGAGGAGATCAACAGCTACTTGGGTTTTGCAGTGAGAAAGTAAATGTACCTCAAATGTTCACTTTGACGTGGTAGGTTTTATTCATTTTAAAGGGTTTTATTTTATATGGGGATTTTAAGTATTTTTGTACGTGTGTATTTTTAAGAGTCAAGATATTTTAACTTATGCTTTGTTTTGTAGATACATTGGGGCTTGCCACATTTTTTACTCTTTCACAATATTTTAGATTGATTTGCCATGTGTTATTGTTGCACTGTTTGTTTACAGATTTTGTTTTTTTCTATTTTGCTATCATTTCATTAATTCTTTGGAGGTTTGAGTGGGTGTATTGCACATTACGAAGTTCATTTATATTCATGTTTTAATGGAAGCCTTGACGAGTCGTTATGTATTTATTTACGCTTGTAATAAATTTTATGTACAGTATATCTACTCTACATATAAAAAATCCTTAGCCTAAAAGTGCAACGACTTTGTGTAACAATATTACGTGGTTTTTTGTCACGCTTTAAATCGGGCTCATTTTTAAACCTACGTATACATGTTTGGTATTATTCTTTTCAGGATTTATTGAACTTTAATATGATGTTGTTCGATTTCCAGATTCTTATTCCGTTTTTAAATTATGAACTAAAAAATATCAAAAACTCACGTCCTGCAAGACGAGACTTTGTGCCAAAAGATTTAACCACGCCCGGGGCCAGAAATAAAAGACAAAGAGTAGGACAGCTGCTGTACAGGCTTGTAAATGTTCTAAGCACCATGCAGCAATCCAGCAGCTGATTGAGCAAAGAGGAGGTAAATAAAACTGTATTTGTTTCCCATTGTATCACCATTTAAGAGGAGGTTTTGGAGGAGTGACAACGTCTCCTTTGGGTGCATTCAGCCTCCCTCTTCACAACTCGAGCGGCAGAGACATGAAGTGGCTGGCGTGTACTGCAGGCCGGGGGGTTGGTGAGTGAAGCGAGCAGGGGAGAACCCCATAGTGACTCTATAAAGGCAAGAGCACTTATTATATCAAATGACAGACGTGCTTAATTACTATAGACTGTTAAATTGCATGCAAGCAGTCATTTGCAAATGCCATGATAACAGTTTAGTGAAATAGTTATCGAAATCAGAATGCATATTGCTGCAATAATGACTATACATTCCTGCTGCATATGGCCACATTTTGCTGATGGAACACACGCCCAAAAAACAGTTCAAAAAAATCAAGGTTGTCAGATCTTTGCAGCGTTATCACAATTTAAATCTAAAGCATGGACTCACTTTTGCGGAGGCTCTGAACTGCACAAAAAATTATGGGATAAGCCTTATCACCTAAGTACTTTAAAATATCTTGTACGTACGTGAAAATATCCCATATGTACATAAAGTTAGATTTAAAAAATTAGAAAGGTGCACTTCGGGGTTATAGTGTTTGAGGTTTGACAGTAGAAGATAATGGCACACCTTAAGAGCTTAGTCCATTTGTGTTTTCATTTAGGCCTGCAACAAAAGAAAATTTTAGCAGTCCTCAGGGGTCATCATGGCATAATTTTAAGTCTCCAAACACTTCAAAAATGTTCACAGAGTAATAATTTGTACAGAAGAAAGCATTGTTCAGATTAGACTGATGTAGCATTTCACATCTTAGAGGAATTGAGTCTTCTAGACAGCTTCTTGGGTATAGGCTAAAGCATTTGACAAGGGCTTGTTGTTAAACATGAAACTGTTAGACTACTGTTAAAAATATCTGATGCAGTTGGTGTAATGTATCAAACAATCAGATGACCATGGGCAGCAAAGGTACTATAGTCTAGGGCCTAATTTTAAGAGAAACTTAAGCCTGTTGCCTTTGCATTAATAGATGTATTATGTGATCTGGCTTCAGGTAAACTCCACCAACAGTAATCCAGGTGTCATTGCTGGATATTTTGTTGAAGCTGTAAAAACATAACTTGGATGTCCAAAAAGAATATGAGCAGATTGATGTGCAGAAAACATACATGTCAAGCAAATGCAATGGTTTCTTAGAAGAAATGGTATCAATCTTTTGTAGGTAATCAAAGTTTGATGTATGGTTCAAGTAACCATAACCAAAGAATAGAAAGCTTTTGGGGTTTTGTAAGAAAGGGGAGTATCAAATACTGGATCAATCTTTTCCAGAAACTGAAATAAGGATTTTTCTAGTCACTTCTTCTGTTTTGCTTCATAAAACTGGTACTGGTTCTTTTATTGAAGCCACTTGTGTGGATATTAAAAATATTACCTTTTAGTCAATTTATTAATTTGATAGTTAAATTTTAAAATATATTCTTTTATATTGAGAAACACTAAGCTACTTGCAAATGTTTGCTATTGTTTACAGAGCCTGTATATTCAGCCTGTACTCCTCAATTAAACTGTGTTCTTCCTTTAAGGACTATCATTTCCATCCAAAAATATGATCACTGGGTTGAATGACAATACTAAAATACTCACAGGTGTGAATGAAGCACTTACCTTAAAATACTGACATGAAAATAATTTAAGGAGGCACGTTTAAGTAATGATTACCGATCAAGCGTAAAAGTTTAATTAGACAATTTTTCATCATTTATTTTAGGAGGAACTAAATCGTGTGTCTGTCTTATGGAACATGCATCACATAAGAGCTCAGTGAAACAACAATTCCCCCCTTGATAAACCTATTATCATGTATGCTCTTCCAAACCTGTATGGTGCTGAAGACCACTTCTGTCCTGACAGTATACAAGATATTGATATATGTGAAGAAGAATTTCAGACAAGACATTACCCATGTGATCAGACAGTATTTGAACTGTGCTGCCTACTGATGAATGAACTTCAATTGGATCCTCCTGATAAAGTAGAAGGAGCTACAGATCTCTATATTTCATTGAAAGAACAAATTCGTAGTTCACTCTTAGTCTGAATAGTAAATCCATGGCGTTCAATCTAGGAAAATGTAGCAGCCATCTCTGCATAATTAGTGGATATGTGTAAAATCATTTTTAATACAAATAATTAAACTTTACTGGACTGTTGCTATTGCATAAACAGTTTCCTTTATTCTGTTTCAAAAAGCAAGCAATACTGATACAAGTTCTATTACTTTCTTATATCTTAACCACAGTCTGCCTGTATTGAGCAAGAAGCACTGGTTTTAGTATGGATTATTACAAATATCAAAATCTTTGTACATGTATAGTGCCTATGTAAATCCCACTGTGAAAATATCAAAATATAGTTTTAAATAAACATTGTAAATTTAATTATTTATTTTTAACAAGCTACACATTTTTTGTATATTATTTCCTTTTCTGTGTTTTGGGAAAAATAAAACCAAAGATCAAACATATTTTTTTTCGTTTTATTGGACTGGGTGCCAAATGGCTAAAGTAATTATTGCTAAAGTCCTTAATATGGAATTAATATATTTATAGTGGGGAGAAAATATCCATAAACCAATCACGGCTCTGGAAACAACTTTAACACTTTGCTGATAACATGGTTTTAATTTTTTAAGTTTAATAAGTGATAAAAATGTTAACCAACAATCACATTGTTGACAGGTTTAAAAATTGCACATAACAATTATAGCTTAGTCCACTAGCAAAGTATTAAAATACACAATGATTTTTTTTTTTCTTAAAGTTGGGAATATATTAACTGCATAAGTTTAAACAGCTGGGTCTCTGTTAAATTCAAGTAACAAAAGCCTTCATGATGCAACCATAAAACAGCCCAACATTTTCAATACATTACAATTTGACTAAAGTTACAACATTAAATTGTAATGTAAATATCTCAATAGTAAATACAATGAATATATTTCTAACAAAAGCTGACATATAATAAAACTAAATGCATTTAAGTTTTGTTGGCTAAATATTACCTAGCTTTTAATAAAGCCAAATTTAACTGATCCCCATAGTTATTCAAAACTGATCAAATCAATCTGCTTTGAAACCTCAACAACTATACTGTATATTAAATTGACTTATTTAGACAAAAATGTAATGAAAAACAGGAATTTCTTTGAAAGGGTTTCAAATCTTGATTTTTTTTTTAATCAAACTTATCAAAGTATAGTCATACTATAACAGTTGCCATTTGGAACGGTATAAAATTCACTTCTGAATTCAGTGTAAGTATTGTAAATTAACAGAATTTTCAATAGTGACCCACAAGTATGTGCCACAGGTCTTCTTTGAAGACCTCTCAGATTTGTGAACTCAATTTCAATTTTGTTCACACAAATCACCTCTGCACCTGAAACAAAGTGAATACATTTCTGCAGTCTTTCATCATCCAGGGATTAAATAAACTGCCATAAATAATCTTTAGTTGTGTTTTATTCAATATTTGTAATATCAGCAGTAACCATGCCTAACACACTTTTCATTGTCAGTTTCTTCACTGCAAAAAAATGAAATCTAAGAGAAGTGAAAAGTATATAAATCATGAACTTAAATCTAGTTTTCCTTATTGTAATAATTATTGACTGATTCAAAAATTTGTACTTATGGTTATTTAGACTAATTTAAGAAAATCTAGTAAATTTCACTTATCCCTTTGGCAGATTTTTGTTTGCTAAATACAAGCAAAACAACTGCAATTTAAAGTTTTTTTTGTCTAGTTTTTGCATAATGAATTTTTACTGTGTTTGTTTTGTAGAGTTCTTCTAAATCAGACACTGTGGGAAGTGTCATTTGAAGTACACTTTACATTTTGTATGACAAAATCTCTAAGGCATACTTTAGCCTTTGTATGAGCTGTTTACTTTACGCGCCACTGGCACTATTACTTCATTCAGGTTACTGGGTGATGGAACAGCATGGCAGTTCATTCTGGAAAGAATGTTGAGAATTTCGTCATGCTGCTCTGCTGCAAACTTTTCATCCAAAGGTGCTTTGAGAATGTCTCTTTCAAATGCAACAACATAATTTAAAAATGAGGACAGCGATATATCTGGAGTTAATGCAGATTCATCATAGATTAAACCAACTGTAAAAGCAAATGACAACTGTAGTGGAAAGTAGGACTGCTCCATATAACCTTTAAGAAGTATTCTTCCAGTTGCTTGCCACTCTTCTTTCAGAAGTTCAGGACATAATTCTGGAACACAATCATACTCCCCAACCACAAAGCTTTTAAAACAAGATGCCCAGAATGCTGCCTAAGCATCTCTGGACACACCAGAAATATCTAGACCAAATTAATTTAGGAATCTAACATTCAAATTATGTACATCCTTAAATTCTAATAGCATGTCTTGCAATATGTTAATTTGATTTACAGTTAAAATGTATACATCAGACTAATGAGGTGAACTGCATGCTGATGCACAACTTGAAACATCATTATGCTCTAGAGAAAGTGGCAGATAAGGATTTTCCTCCAGAGAAGCTTCTTGCATCACTGGACAATTTTGTTGAGGTAACAAGGATGCTACTGCCTGGTCTGATTGTAAAACAATCTCAATAAAATAATAATAATAATATTAGTAATACCTTTTATTTATATAGTGCCTTTCCAATGCTCAAGGCACTTCACAGAGTTTAAGAAAGAACGGCAGAGTATACAGTATATAGCATTGTACTAAACCAGATAAATAACTAAAGAGTAAGACAGTAAATTCAGAGAAAAAGCCTAACAGACAACATAACTGATGGTCTAGCACATACATACAGGTTACATGAGCACCTTGACATAGAGGTAAACTGAAAGAAGGGTAATAAAGTCAGGTGGAGTTAAAAGTCTTCCTGAACAGATGAGTTTTGAGTTGTTTTTTAAAAAAATACATGAAGTCAGCTGATCTGATTAATTTCGGTAGGTCATTCCAGAGTCTGGGTGCTATACAGCTGAAGGCCCTGTCACCCATGGAGTGTAGATTAGTGTGGGGTACAACAAGATTGCCAGAATCAGTGGAACTTAGGGGGCGAACAGGCACATAGTGATGGAGAAGGTCACTAATGTAGTTTGGCACAAGGTCGTTTAAGGCTTTGTAGGTTATTAGTAGAATTTTATATAAGACACAGGGAGCCAGTGAAGGTGAGGCAGGATGGGTGTGATGTGCTCGTTGTTGCTGGTTTGAGTAAGGACTCTTGCAGCAGAGTTTTGAATCAACTGAAGCTGTGATATAAGATTAGAAGGGGCACCTGCCAGTAGGGAATTACAATAATCGTTGTGGGATGTGATAAAAGCACGGACAAGTTTCTCAGTGTTAGAAAAGGAGAGGAAGGAGCGAACATGTGACATGTTATGGAGGTGAAAGTAAGAATGTTTCTTAATGTGATTTATATAGGTGGAATAAGAAAGGGAAGAATCAAAAATGACACCAAAATGCTTTGCAGTAGAGGCAGGTCTAAAGAGATCACCGCCAAGATTGACTGGGAAAGAGCTCATTTTATTAAGATGCACTTGAGTCCCAATTTGCAGGAGTTCAGTTTTGCTGCAATTTAATTTTAAAGAGTTCTGCTCCATCCAGGTTTTAATTTCACTGAGGCAAGTTGTGAGCTGAGAAAGCTCTGATGAAGTTCCACTTTTAACATTGAAATAGAGTTGAGTATCGTCTGCATAAAAATGATAACCCAGTCCAAAGCTACGAATAATATGGCCAAGGGGGCCATATTACAGTGCTATCAAATGTTTCATTCCTTTTATAAGCAGGTCCAAATGTTATTACTGTCTATCAAAGAGACTAGCAGATGTTTGTTCAGCATTTAAAGTCTCTGGCTCACTGTAAATCAAAATGCAGCAATTGGATTGAGGCCTTACATTATCCTTCACCTCACTACCACTTTCAGCCAAAAAAGATTCTGCAGATACTACATAAAAATGCACAACACCCATTTTCTCTTTTTCATATGCACTTTCTATTGTTATATCCTCTGATATTACATTTTCTTTAAAATCCCATAATTCAAATTTAAATTGGTTGGTTCTCTTTTCCTTTTTTTTTATTCATCATTTGGAAATAACAGTTCCATACCAAGCTTTAAAAGGCCCATATAGGCAAGAACTTTGGAAACAGAAAGTTTCCTAGTCCCACCACCATCCCGTGCACAGACCTGTTTACCATTGTGTATTCGTCCAATCTCTGCTCTTCTAGTAGGCTTTGAAGCATGTTTGCTTACTTTACTTGTCTTGCTACAACCATTACTAGCATCTTCAGTGGCAAGCAAAGAATTTTTCAATTTCATTTTACTTCTGAATTTCTCAAAAAAGTGTGTAGATATTTTTTAAGCTGCCTTCCTGAAATAGAATTTAGCAATTGACCCAAACTGTCAGTTACCCAATTAAGTGTCATTCTGTTTAATGCTTTGTTATTATTTAAGATGCAGTTCTTATACTGTAAATCTTAATTTAAACTTGGTTGCTACATAACAACTACAGGTTTTAAATGCTGCCTTTAATTAATGTGTGGATGCAGTCTCTGCATTCCCCCATTTTCTGCATGTTACATTTCTGCTTCATTTTGAAAGTTATAGTCATTTGATCAACCAATCAGACAACGTGATTTAAATTAAGAACTGAACACGATAGTCACAGTAAAAAATTTGACAGCTAGTTCTATACAACAATTCTAATATTTTCTGTGGGGTGCTACCATATCATAACAGTGTATCATTACTCTGATACAATGGTTTTGGATGTTTTAATAGATTGTAAGAAACAATGCCATAAAATCAGTTCATACCTTTTCATTTTTCATGTCCCTGATTACATGTTGTTGGAACCCTACAATCTGAAAGAAAGGTATACATATATATCTATATGAGTAGCCATTTCTTAAAATAAATATGAAACAATATTCCTTATACACTCAAAACTGACATACAAGAATATACATTTACAAATGGTGTCTTAAATTATATGGTCAGAGAAAGGTGACAAAATATTACTACAGTACTACATTTAGGAAAACATCTTCAGAATTATTCATCAGTAAGTTCTTAAGATAGCTCTGTTCCCAGCAAACACAATACAAGGTGACTTACAAATTAACATTCAGAAAGAACAGGAATATTTATTTTTTTAACACTCCACTACAAATTGAATCTTTTCCTTTAATATATTGTTTTCAGCAAGTTAGAATCAAAGAAGATCGAAAGAATAATTGTTCACACTTAATGTTTGCCAATAATTGATATTTTAAGGAAAAAAATATCACCAATGCCAACAGAGCATTAAAAACTGCATATCCACCAATTATATGTTTGGTATTAAGAAGGAGAAACTATATGAAACTTTAGCTGTTCATAACAAAGATCTACGTGATCGGCTACTGTTGAAAATCCTTTAACTACTGTGAAGCTACTTAATAGTAATTATAATGATTATTATATAATTATATATATATATATATATATATATATATATAATTAAAAAATGCCACAACTATATAACTTTTTGGAATTAAGGTTTTGCTTGCCATATGTAATAATGTACAACCTTAATTAAAGATTATAAAATGACAACAAAAGATGACAGGCAATGCTTCTATGACCAAACATTAAACTTAGTGAGCTGGAATGTCAATGGTCTCACTCACGAACTAAAGAGGAAGAAATTATTCTCTCACCTAATAGGTCTAAATGCCAAGATATTATTTTTACAGGACACTCATTTAATCAATAAGGATCAGTTTTGCTTGCAAAGAGACTGGACTGGTCAAATCTTCCACTCCAGCTATACAAAGAAAACTAGAGGTGTGGGAATCTTAATCCACAAAACAACTTTATTTGTGGTATCAGATGTATTATCACATCCTGAAGGGTGATATATGATTGGTATGGGCAATTTATTTAATTATAAAGTGATTTTGATAAATATCTTTGCACCCAATGTGTATGATAGAGACTTCATCCAAAACATATTTGAATCCATTTCTAAATTGAACACTCACAAAATTATAATAACAGAAACTTTAAACTGTTTTTAAATCCAGACCTGGATGGATCTACAGCTACAGGATGACAACATCTAACACTGCAAAAGTAACCACACAGTTTTTAATTGATCATAACTTATCAGACCCATGGAGATTACTTAAATGTTTAACAGCATATTCCCTCTTCTCACCAGAAGAACAAAAGAAACAGAACAACTCGTTTTTAAATTGCAACATCATTACTATGAACACAGAGAGAAGGCTAACAGACGGAGATAGAATCATTGGCCATGAAAACATAAGGCACATATTTAGAGACTACTATAAGTCCTTATACTCTACTCAGTTTAAAGAACTCAAGACAAAGTCTAATGTGTTTTTTTGATACGTTACGGATACCACAACTAGATACTCTAAGTGCAGAGGAATTGGATAAACCTCTGACACTATCAGAATTACTAGATGCTATAAACTCACTTCAGAGTGGGAAAGCACCAGGGGCCTCATGTATAACGGCATGTATAGAATTCACACTAAAACATAGCATACAGACAAAAATTGAAATGTGCATACGCACAAAAAAAATTCAGATGCATAAAACTGTGCGTAAGCCAACTTCCACGCACTTCTGCTATATAAATCCCAGTAAGCATGAAATGTGACGCACGTGCACAAGCCTGCTTCCACACCCCGTCTCCTTCCAGAATTACTCCTCTTTGAATATGCAAATCAATATAAATATTCCCTTATGTTCAGTGTTCTGTTAAAAGACAATGGCAAAAGCACGAGAAAAAAGAATTTCAGTGAATGCAAAGTGGAGGCAATGAAAAACTTATTATTTGTTGGTGTAAGCAGTTGTATAAACAACAAAAGGAAGTCAATCGAAAGTTCAAGTTCAGAAAATTGTGCAGTGTCCGAAATAAAAAAGAAGTGGTCCAATATTGCCGTGAAAAGGCGAGTCGTAGCTCACTGTCTGAGTGTCATATGGAAGCTTATTAGGGTACAGAGAAAAGAAAAAATAAGGACACAGTGGAAAAAAAGCTTGAAATGTCAACTCTAATCTTGAAATTTCTACTTTAATCATGTAGTTTCTTTCATCATTAAAGTAGAATGTCATAAACTTCATCTTAAAATCGCTTAATTTACTAGAGTTTCTCAAATCCCATCATAACTAAAGTAGCACGTTAAATGCTTTGTATACTAAGTGTTCTTCTATGTATTCAATGTGTGTGAATCATTACATGCTTTTTAAACGGGCTTTCTCTTATGCCTACAGGACACAGAATACATTACTTTCATTATATTACAGCTCTCTGAATACAATACAATACAATACAGTTTATTTTTGTATAGCCCAAAATCACACAGGAAGTGCCACAATGGGCTTTAACAGGCCCTGCCTCTTGACAGCCCCCCAGCCTTGACTCTCTAAGAAGACAAGGAAAAACTCCCAAAAAAACCTTGTAGGGAAAAATGGAAGAAACCTCGGGAAAGGCAGTTCAAAGAGAGACCCCTTTCCAGGTAGGTTGGGCGTGCAGTGGGTGTCAAAATAAGGGGTTCAATACAAGTATACAGAACAGAACAAATCCTTAATACAGCATAATAATAAAAATTTTAGAAGTACAAAGCAGAATTTAACAGTAGATGATATCACATAATAAGATTTTGATATTTTTAGAGTGCTGGAGACCTCATCCATCAAGCTGCCTCCCCATTTGGCCATTCCAAGGCTGAAACGTTGCTCGGCCAGCCAATCCGATGAAAGGGCCCCTCTTTCCCATGATTCCTGTGATCCTCCACCAGGGATGACTTTACCATAGGCAGGCAAACAACTTGGCAGATGGGCCGTGGCACCAATTGCCACATTTGAGTACCGAGAACAGAAACAGAATAGGTGAGGGTTAGTATTCAATTATAATTATCATGTTACTTATGTTTTAGTGCTAATGACTAACAACAGAGATGCAGTATGTACAGTTAATCAGCAGCTCTAGTCAGGATATGCTAAACTGAAGTAGTGAGTCTTCAGCCGGGATTTAAAGGCTGGGACCGAAGGGGCATCTCTTATAGAAGCAGGAAGACCATTCCACAGTTTAGGGGCCCTGTAACTAAAAGCTCGACCTCCCACTGTTATTTTATTAATCCTTGGAATCATAAGCAGACCGGCATCTTGAGATCTTAATGTGCACTCAGGTTTGTAAGTCATGATAAGTTCAGACAAGTAAGCCGGACCTTAGCCATTTAATGCTTTATATGTTAAAAGGAGGATTTTGAAATCTGCCCTAAACTTAACCGGGAGCCAGTGTAAGGATTTAAGAACTGGAGTTATGTGTTCATATTTTCTTGTTCTTGTAATAATTCTTGCAGCCGCATTTTGGATTAACTGGAGGCTGTATAAAGAACAGTTTGAACAGCCAGTGAACACCGCATTGCAGTAGTCAATCCTACTAGAGATAAATGCATGAATTAATTTCTCACAATCCTGTTTATTTAGAAAGCGCCTTAATTTCCTAACATTTTTAAGATGGAAGAAACATGATTTGGACAACTTTGTAATATGTGCTTTAAATGACATGCTAGAATCAAAGATAACTCCTAGATTGCGGGCTGATTCAGTAAAATTAATTGGGATTCCAACTGAGTTAAATGTCGACAAAATATTGCTGTGATCAGCGTCATTCCCTCCAACAATTAACATCTCTGTTTTATCTGTATTTAAAGACAAGTAATTCTCATTCATCCACTCCTTTAATTCACTAACACAACTAATTAAAGACAACATCGGAGAAACTTCATTTGATTAAAATGAAAGGTATAACTGGGTGTCATCTGCATACGAGTGAAAATTAACATTATGTTTCCTAATGAGAGATCCCAGTGGAAGCATGTAAAGTGAAAACAGTAAAGGTCCCAGTACTGAGCCCTGTGGGACACCATATTGAACTTCTGTGTATAATGATGGAGTACTGTCAGCACATTTCTGTACATATTGGAATCGATTTGATAAATAAGAACTGAACCAAGCGAGCACGGGGCCTGTAAAACCAACATCATTTTCTAGCCTGTGCAGTAAAATAGAATGGTCAATGGTGTCAAATGCTGCACTTAAATCTAACAACATAATTACAGTGGCGTTTCCTTCATCAGAGGATATCAGAATGGCATTTACAATCCGTGTTAGTGCAGTTTCTGTACTATGACCAGTGTGAAAACCAGACTGGAATTTCTCAAATAAATTGTAATGCGTAAGGTGTGACTGAAGCTGACTGGCGACTACTTTTTCTAGTATTTTAGAGAGAAATGGTAAATTTGAAATAGGCCTATAATTATTTAGTATGTGTGGGTCTAGGTCTGACTTTTTAAGTAAAGGTTTAATGACTGACACTTTTAGTGCATCAGGTACTGTGCCATGCAGTAATGAACTATTGATAACGGTTAGAATAGGTGCTGCAAGAACATCCATTGCACTTTTTACTAGTTTTGTTGGCACTGGATCTAGGGAACAAGTAGAGCGCTTCATTTTAGTAATTAAAGTTAAGACTTCCTGCTCAGTTACAGGATTAAAATTACTAAAGTGCTGAATGCAATGTGCGGCAGGGTCTGCTAAGCTAGTATTTGGTTTGTACTGTGATGCTGAGATCTGGGATCTTATATTTTTAATTTTCTCATTGAAGAAGTTCATAAAGTCTGTACTGCTAATATCTGTTGGTATTTTGCACTGTTGATCTGAATTCCCATTTGTTAATTTAGCGACTGTTCTAAACAGTACCCGAGGATTTTTATTATTGCTATCTATTAATGTAGAATAGTATTCTGAGCGAGCTTTAAAGAGGGCTTTTTATATTTATTAACACTCTCTGTCCATGCAATTTGAACAATTCTGAACTCTCTGAACAATTTAAATACTAAGATGTATACTTGATACAATTTTCATAATGATAGGAATTAAAGCATGTATTAAACATGGGGGCACATTGTTCCTGCCTCCCACAAGATGCTCGCTGCTCCATGCACAACCCTAGATAAAATAATTTATTGCAGCAGTAGTGTCTGTCTCAAACGTACTAACCCTCAAATCCTGTCCTTCCTTTTCTTTCTCCAAGCAACCAATCACCACACAATCAGCTCTGTAATTAATGCCAGTATATGTTTAATTATTCCATCTATCTATCCATCCTGGGTCGAGCCAGTCATAGCAAGCATACATACTTTACTGCATTTCATCTTAAAAATGATATCAGGTGCTCCAAGAAGATAGCATTTGAAAATCTAAACTGACTTAGAAGCCAGTCGTCATCATCTGTAATTACGCACTCTCTTCTATTGAAATGAATTGAATTCCTTTACTGTCATTATATGGTACAATGAGATGCAATATGCAAATCCTCCATAAACTTATTTTCCTATAAAATGATCTTCTTCTTCTTTCGGCTTCTCCTGTTAGGGGTCGCCACAGCGGATTATCTTCTTCCATATCTTTCTGTCCTCTGCATCTTGTTCTGTTACACCCATCACCTGCATGTCCTCTCTCACCATATCCATAAACCTTTGCTTAGGCCTTCCTCTTTTCCTCTTCCCTGGCAGCTTTATCTTTAGCACCCTTCTCCCAATATACCCAGCATCTCTCCTCTGCACATGTCCAAACCAATGCAATCTCGCCTCTCTGACTTTGTCTCCCAACCGTCTAACTTGAGCTGGCCCTCTAATGAACTCATTTCTAATCCTGTTCATCCTCATCACGTCCAATGCAAATCTTAGCATCTTTAACTCTGCCACCTCCAGCTCTGTCTCCTGCTTTCTGGTCAGTGCCACCGTCTCCAACCCATATAACATAGCTGGTCTCACTACCGTCCTGTAGACCTTCCCTTTCACTCTTGCTGATACCCGTCTGTCACAAATTACTCCTGACACTCTCCTCCACCCATTCCACCCTGCCTGCACTCTCTTTTTCACCTCTCTTCCACAATCCCCATTACTCTGTACTTTTGATTCCAAGTATTTAAACTCATCCACCTTTGCCAACTTTACTCCTTGCATTCTCACCATTCCACTGACCTCCCTCTCATTTACACACATGTATTTTGTCTTGTTCCTACTGACCTTCATTCCTCTCCTCTCTAGAGCATATCTCCACCTCTCCAGGGTCTCCTCAATCTGCTCCCTACTATCGCTACCTCTTCCTCATACAATACCATAGCTCCTCTCGAGGCACCCTGTCATATGCTTTCTCCAGGTCCACAAAGACGCAATGCAACTCCTTCTGGCCTTCTCTAAACTTCTCCATCAACACCCTCAGAGCAAACATCGCATCTGTAGTGCTCTTTCTTGGCATGAAAACATACTGCTGCTCACTAATCATCACCTCACTTGTTAACCTAGCTTCCCCTACTCTTTCCCATAACTTCATGTGGTGGCTCATCAATTTTATTCACCTGTACTTTCTGCAGTCATGCACATCCCCCTTATTCTTAAATATCAGCACCAGTACACTTCTTCTCCACTCCTCAGGCATCCTCTCACTTTCCAAGATTCCATTAAACAATCTGGTTAAAAACGCCACTGCCATCTCTCCTAAACACCTCCATGCTTCCATAGGTATGTCATCTGGACCAACGGCCTTTCCATTTTTCATCCTCTTCATAGCTGTCCTTACTTCCTCCTTGCTAATCCATTGCACTTCCTGATTCACTACCTCCACATCATCCAACCTCTCTCTCTCGTTCTCTTCATTCATCAGCCTCTCAAAGTACTCTTTCCATCTGCTCAACACACTCTCCTCTCTTGTGAGTACGTTTCCATCTTTATCCTTTACCACCCTAACAGTAGCCCAATTTCCGCCAGCACCCTGTTGGCTAACAGTATTGGTGGCGGTCGTTGTTACCCCGGGGTGCGACCGATCAGGTATGGAAATATGTATTGTTTGCATATTGATAATATATTAAATAATAATAATATGATAGAAAGTAATGAAAGTTATATAATATGAAAGCATAAGTACAATTTGCATGTACACATATCACAACTATAGTGCAAGTTTACACTGAGGTAATTGTAATTCTAAGTACAAACAGTTCTACCAGGAGCATTTGATGGACTGATTGAGTGCATTTGTAGTTCTTGGGATGAAACTGTTTTTGAACCTCGAAGTTCGTGCAAGAAAGGCTCTGAAGCATTTTCCAGGTTGGAGAAGTTTAAATAGACTGTGCGCATAGCTGAAACAGCGTGTGCTAGATGCTGTATCCTGATAATTCTCTTTCTGATCAACTGCTGTAGAGCTGTGATTCCACATTCAGATACAGAGTTAGGAGACAGTGGGGTAAAATTCTCTGAGTGGTGCCCTGAGAGCAACAATGCTAAAGCAGCTATGGTATCTGGAATAGCTTGGACGTTCTGTGGAATTGTTACAGGTTGATTACAATCAAATGCCTTAAATTTATAAACAATATGCCAGTAATTTCAGTGTATTTGATAAAGCTGTATCAGGGATGTGAATCTAAAAAATAAAGGGAAACCACAGAGGAACAGTAGCACTGCTTTGACGCCAGGTGCCACCAGTTTGCAAAACTGAGCATACGCAAGCGATTGAGCTGGTGTGAATATGTGTGTGGAAATGGGCTTATGTAACGTTTTTGTGCATATTCACCATTTATACATGAGGCCCTAGGTCCTGATGGCTACCATGCTGAATTTTATAAAAACTTTTCAGTTAAGTTAGCTCCCCTATTATTAGCAACATTTATAGAAGCCAGAGACAAAAAAAATCTACCTCAAACTAGTTGCCAACCATTAATTACCATTTTTCCTAAGAAAAATAAGGACTTGTTACAAAGTGCATCATACAGACCAATCTCACTTCTGAATAATGATATTAAGATACTCTCTAAAGCCCTAGCTAGAAGGATTGAGAAAGTGCTCCCTTTGGTAATATCCATCCATCCATTATCCAACCCGCTATATCCTAACTACAGGGTCACAGGGGTCTGCTGGAGCCAATCCCAGCCAACACAGGGCGCAAGGCAAGAAACAAACCCCGGGCAGGGCACCAGCCCAACGCAGGGCACACACACACACACCAGGGGCAATTTAGAATCGTCAATGCACCTAACCTGCATGTCTTTGGACTGTGGGAGGAAACTGGAGTACCTAGAGGAAACCCATGCAGACATGGGGAGAACATGCAAACTCCACGCAGGGAGGGCCTGGGAAGTGAACCCAGTTCTCCTAACTGCGAGGCAGCAGCACTGCGCCACCGTGCCGCCCCTTTGGTAATATTATAAGACCAAACCGGATTTATTAAAGGTAGACATTTGGCTTCCAATCTTCAACTCCTATTTATTGTAACATATTCACCCATAAAGTCTAACACTCCAGAGATCATATTATCTTTGGATGTAGAAAAAGCATTTGATATGGTTGAATGGGATTAACTGTTTACCACTTTACATAAATTTGGTTTTGGTCAGAACATATGTGCAAGGATCAAACTACTGTATACCAATCCAGAAGCTTCAGTTTGTATTAAAAAAATTATTTCAGACTACTTCAAACTAGAACGCGATACTAGAGTAGGATGCCCCTTGTCACCACTGCTATTTTCAATCGCCTTTGAACCATTGACTGCATCAGAGATAAAGGGTATTTTCAAAGAGGGACTTGAACAGAAAATATTATTTTGCAGATGATATGGTACATTCTGTGCCTACAGCCCTAAATGAACTAGCAGAATTTCAGAAGATATCTGGATTCAAAATTAATTTGAACAAAAGTGTGCTTTTTCCAGTGAATTCTCTAGCAAACAACATTAGATTGCACACTTTCCCTTTTATCATTGCAGATCAGTTTAAATACCTAGGCATCAACATCACAAGTAAATATAAAGCTCTTTTTCAACATAATTTTGCTGTTTGCATGGACAGAATTAAACAAGATGTGCATAGATGGTCTACCCTCCATCTTAATTTAACAGGAAGAATTAACATTGTCAAGATGAATATCCTCCCTAAGCTTCTGTTCCTATTTCAAAACATTGCTATATACATTAACAAATCATTTTTTAAGAAATTAGACTGAACCATAACATAATTTATTTGGACTTTGAAAAACCCACATATTCAAAAGGCCACCCTACAACGACTTAAATCAGAAGGCAGCATGGCTCTACCTGATTTTCAATTTTATTACTGGTCGGCAAACATACAAGCTATAAAATCCTGGACATTGACACAAATATATGAACACACACTAGCTTGGTCTGCAATAGAAATTAAATCCTGCAGTACTTCTTTATATTCCCCTCTTTGTACATCAGAAAATAGAAAGTATTGTCAATATACTAACAACCCAATTGTCTTTCATCCCAGAGTACAGTGAGAAAAAGATCTCTTACTCAACAGTACAAAAAAGGAGGGGAAAGCAGCCACGCACAGAATTCACTCTAGCTCCATATGTGCAAAGCATTCAATTACTCAACTCAATATTTTTTATCGAGCACATCTATCTCACTTAAAATTGTCCAAAATGTTTCCCGGGCAGGATCCAAGTGGTGAACGTTGCAATCAAGCTCCAGCTTCATTAGGCCACATGTTTTGGGAGTGTACCAAATTAACATCTTTCTGGATAAAAATTTTTAAATGCCTATCAGACAGCCTCTGTGTCACAATCACTCCTAATCCATTAACAGCTGTGCTTGATGTACTCCTAGTTGGGTTTAAAGTGGAGAAGTGACAAACAAATTGTAATTGCCTTTACTTCACTATTAGCACATACACTTATTTTGCTCAACTTGAAGAATCCTAACCCACCTCTTTTAATTCAATGGGTAACTGATATTATATACTGTTTGAAATTAGAAAAAATCTAATTCTCACTTAGAGGATCTGTTCAAAACTTTTTAAAAACCTGGCAGGACCTAATCAAAAATATTTTAGAATAAGCATTTATATTGAGGGAAAAGACTCCTTTCTCTCTTTATAGCTCTCAATAGTTTTACTGTGGCTGTTGGCCTTCCTCTCTTTCTCATGGGTGGGGGTTGATTTGAATTTAGTTATGTTAAGTTTTGACTTGATTGTATTGAATGTTATATTTTGTAATAAATTCAATAAAAGATCAAACAAAAAAAGTTTTTGCGATAGGAACACGCAACATATTTAGAAGCACATTTATTATAAAAACATGAGTTTTTAAATCAGTGTAGCTGAGTTAAACAAGCCAAACTTCCCACAACGAGCAAAGATGGAAATTTTTCAAGCTTTGTGTTCTAAAGCATTTGCCTATTTTCTAAGTCTGCTTACTGAGACGCAAGGGCTTACATGTAAAATATAAAGGAAGACATAGACCAAATATGAGGATCAACAATGTTCATGGCTTTGACAGATTGCCTTTTTCTGAGATAGTAAGGTTAAAAGCTGCCCGAACACCTCACCAGGGAGGCGTCCAGGAGGCATCCTGTTCAGATGGCCGAGCCACCTCATATGACTCCTCTTGATGGAGAGTAGCAGTGGCTCTACTCTGAGCTCCTCCTGGATGACCGAGCTTCTCACACTATCCTAAAGGGAAAGCCCAGACACCCTGCAGAGGAAACTCATTTCAGCCGCTTGTATTCGTGATCTCATTCTTTCGGTCACTACCCACAGCTCATGACCATAGGTGAGGGTAGGAATGTAGATTGACTGGTAAATTGAGAGCTTTGCCTTTTGGCTCAGCTCCTTTTTCACCACGACAGACCGACGCAGAGCCCGCATCACTGCGGACGCCACACCGATCCGCCTGTCAATCTTCCGCTCCATTCTTCCCTCACTCGTGAACAAGACCCCAAGATACTTGAACTCCTCCATTTGGGGCATGATCTCGGTCCCAACCCTGAAAGGGCAATCCACCCTTTTCTGGCTAAAGACCATGGTCTTGGATTTGGAGGTGCTGATTCCCATCCCAGCCACTTCGCATTCGGCTGTGAACCAATTCAGTGAGAGCTGAAGATCACGGCCTGATGAAGCAAACAGGACAACATCATCTGCAAAAAGCAGTGACCCAATCCTGAGCCCACCAAACTGGACCCCTCAATGCCCTGGCTGCACCTAGAAATTCAGTCCATAAAAGTTATGAACAGAATCGAAGACAAAGAGCAGCCTTGGCAGAGTCCAACTGTCACCGGAAACAGGTTCGACTTACTGCCGGCAATGCGGACCAAACTCTGACACCGGTTGTACAGGGAACGAACAGCCCTTATCGGGAGGTCTGGTACCCCATACTCCCGGAGCACCCCCCCCACAGGACTCCCCGAGGGACATGGTCAAACGCCTTTTCCAAGTCCACAAAACACATGTAGACTGGTTGGGAAAACTCCCATGCACCCTCCAGGACCCTGCCAAGGGTGTAGAGCTGGTCCACTGTTCCGCGACTAGGACAAAAACCTCACTGTCCCTCCTGAATCCGAGGTTCTACTATCTGACAGATCCTCCCCTCCAGGATCCCCAAATAGACTTTTCCAAGGAGGTTGTGGAGTGTGATCCGTCTGTAGTTGGAACATACCCTCCGGTCCCCCTTTTTAAAGAGGCGGATCACCACCCCAGTCTGCCAATCCAGAGGCACTGTCTCTGAATTCCATGCAATGTTGCAGAGGTGTGTCAACCAAGACAGTCCTACAACATCCAGAGCCTTGAGGAACCCTGGGCGTATCTCATCCACCCTCTGGGCCCTGCCACCAAGGAGTTTTTTGACCACCTCGGTGACCTCAGTCCCAGAGATGGGAGAGCCCACCTCCAAGTTCCCAGGCTCTGCTTCCTCATTGGAAGTCATGTTAGTAGGATTGAGGAGGTCTTCGAAGTACTCCCCCAACCGACCCACAATGTCCTGAGTCGAGGTCAGCAGTGCACCATCCCCACCATACACAATGTTAACACTGCACCGCTTCCCCATCCTGAGACGCCGGATGGTGGACCAGAATCTCCTCAAAGCCGTTCGGAAATCGTTCTCCATGGCCTCCCCAAACTCCTCCCACGGCCAAGTTTTTGCCTCGGCAACCACCGAAGCCATTTTCCTCTTGGCCTGCCGGTACCTATTAGCTGCCTCCAGTGTCCCACAGGACAAAAAGGTCCTGTAGGACTCCTTCTTCAGCTTGACGGCATCCCTCACCTCCAGTGTCCACCAACGGGTTCTGGAATTGCCACCACGACAGGCACCGACCAACTTACGGCCACAGCTCCGGTCAGCTGCCTCAACAATAGAGGCACAGAAAATGGCCCATTCGGACTCAATGTCCCCCACCTCCCTCGGGACATAGTCAAAGTTCTGCCGGAGGTGGGAGTTAAAGCAGCTTCTCACAGGCGACACTGCCAGGTGTTCCCAGCAGACCCTCACAATACGTTTGGGCCTACCTGGCCTGACCGGCATCCTCCCCCACCATCGAAGCCAACTCACCAGCAGGTGGTGATGAGTTGATAGCTCCGCCCCTCTGTTTGCCCGAGTGTCCAAGACATGGCTGCAAGTCCGATGACACGACCACAAAGTCGATCATTGAACTGAGGCCTAGGGTGTCCTGGTGCCAGGTGCACATATGGACACCCCTATGCCTGAACATGGTGTTTGTTATGGACAATCCGTGATGAGCACAGAAGTCCAATAACAAAAGACCACTTGGATTCAAATCAGGGGGGCCATTCCTCCCAATCATGCCCTTCCAGGTCTCACAGTCATTGCCCACGTGAGCACTGAAGTCTCCCAGCAGAGCGAGGGAGTCTGCAGCAGGTGTGTCCTCTAGCACTCACCCTCCAAAAAGGGTGAGTACTCCAGACTGCTGTTTGACGCATACGCGCAAACAACAGTTAGGACCCGTCTGCCCACCCAAAGGCGGAGGGAGGCTACTCTCTCGTCTATTGGGGTGATCCGCAATGAACAGGCTCCAAGTCGAGGGGCAATAAGTATGCCCACACCTGCTCGGCGCCTCTCACTGGGGCCAACTCAAGAGTGGTAGAGAATCCAGCCCCTCTTAAGGAGACTGGTTCCAGAGTCTACGCTGTGCGTCGAGGTGAGCCCGACTATATCTAGCCGGAACCTCTCAACCTCGCGCACAAGCTCAGGCTCCTTCCCCTTCAGAGAGGTGACATTCCATGTCCCAAAAGCCAGCTTCTGTAGCCGAGGATCAGACTGCCAAGGTCCCTGCCTTTGGCCACCACCCAACTCACACTGCACCCAACCTCTTTGGCCCCTCCTACAGGTGGTGAGTTCTTGGGAAGGGGGACCCACATTGCCTCTTAAAACAGTTGCTCTGTAAAGCGAAAAGAGTTTCCCTAACATGTGATTCATGGACTTGTGATCCACATAATGTTATGTTACAGTAGCATTACAGCATATAACTGAAGAATGGTGTTTATCCTTTTTATGTCCTACAAATATGCACGAAACTCATGCCAGGGCTAACATGGCCAAGATACTTTGTAATTTCAGCGAGGAATGTGGATTTGAAGAAAATGAGCCAGTGTTAGTCAATGTGATTGTTGTAAATATGCTTGTTGTAGCTCAACTATCCATCTTTAATCATGTTAAATGCTATGCTCACACATTAAAGTTGCCAGCTCAGTGTGAGCTCAAACTGCCAACTGTTGTGAGCCTAATATGAAGAATAAGACGTGTCACCATTTTTTTTTTCCATAGCAGTATCCGAGGCCTTCAAGTTTTGCAGCAAAAGCAGAAATTATTGTATCTTTCATAGCACAGGCTGATTACCAATGTGCCATTCTGGTGGCATCCCAGTTTTGCCCTTGGTATGGTTGAATTTTTTTTTAAGCAGCAACCAGCAATCATTGCAGCATTACTGTCCCCCAAGGTGAGAAATAACAAGAAGGAAATCATGAATTTAACGGAGTTTGATATAAGAAATGCAGAAGCATTTGTACAGACACTGAAGCCAGTAAATGTGGCCACCTGTCTACTGTCAGATGACAATAACCCCACACTCTCGGTCATTGCCCCACTTCTTGCACAGCTTCTGCAACACACACAGGAGTCTGGGAGATAACCTCTTTGCTATACACAAAGATCTGAAAAAATGGTATATAAGTGAGCAGAAGATCACCACACTTTATGTTGCATCGAATGGTAAGTCACTATACCATTCCTGTTAGAGAATGAGAGACAAGAAACCTATAAAAGAATGGTTCATGAAGCTGAAGCAATGGAGCAGCAGCAAGCACTTAAGGTAAACTGAAATTTATGAATGTCTGTCAAATATTATAGGGTCACAATACGGTTTAAAATTTGTTTCTTTTCATTAGCTGACTGTGCATTCAGAGTATAGTAGTGCCTCTCTCAGTGTGTGTGTGTTGCCACACATGTGTGATTAGGAGGGAGCTGAGTGGACCAAGTGGAGGTAATTACCCACCAGGCCATGGGGGGGGAGGGGTGCTCTAAAACTACTTCTATTAACTCTGCAGGCCAAATATGGAAAAACCTGCCTGATTAAACTTCTGGTTCCGGCGCCATGATGGATGTCACTTCTGGTTCCAGCACCACAATGGACGGTACTTCCGGTTACAACGTTATGATGGGCATCACTTCTGGTTCTGGTGCCAAATGACATCACTTCCAGTTCCAACGCAAGATGACATCACTTGCCTTTAAATTCGCCATCTTTCTCTTAGTCAAATCAGTTCAGTCTGGAACTCGACCTATGCACATCAGTGCTCGTTACAAGACCCTTTTTTGCAGCCAGGGAAAATATATGGGTGGCTGCCCCAAACCTTTTTCTGTGTGTTGAGATTATTTCTTTCACAGTTTGCAAATGTGCAGAAGTGCAGGGTGTGTACTTTTCTAACAGCTGCATTTTTTGTTAGTTGGTCATTCTTAAGGGAGAGGCATGGTCAGAATTGGACTGTCCTAGCTTTGGGAAACGTATGCCAGCCAAATCAGAGGAAAAAGAGCACTCTCCTTCACCTGCCAAGAAAAAAGTGTTTTATGCCTTGGCTGTTTTACTTGGCAGCACTTTTGAACATGTTAGTGAGGCACCTACCAAATATCTCTTAGAAAAAGCAGTGGAGGAGATAAAGAGGTATAAAGAAGCTACACCTCTGTCTCTTTCTGGAAACCCTTTGGATGATAGAAAATATGTCAATCAGAGTTTCCCCTCCTGGCCAAACTAGCCAAGCAAAACTTATGTATACCAATGACAAATGTGTCTGCTAACTTGTGTTTCCACAACAGAAGATATTATAACTGCCCTACTAGGTCACTAGTATTCATAAATGTTAGAGCAGATTAAATGCATATTATGTTGAATACCCACAACTATTTTAACTAGGAAGCTCATTCACTTACTAAGCAAACAATACAGTCGTAAAGCTAAAATCAAACTGACAGTAATAATGTAGGCTTTAACCCATAACTAATACATAAATGTAGGGAAATTACTTCAGAAGACTGTTCAAAAACTATGAAAAATGCTGTTTTTAATTTACTTGAACCACTGAAATGCAGAGCAGAGGTGGAATGAATCAGATGAGTTAGAGCTTTCACTTTGATGAATTCACCCAATAACCCAAGTGAAAGGCCTGTTCAAAAATGTTTTTGTCCAAAACTTGAGGGGGTGAGCATTCCACCTGTAAGAGCAACACCCCCTTTTAACAGAGCTTCAGATCTGGACCAAACTAAGTGTCTCTCCCAAATCTCCCACTTTGCCTTGAGTGGGATTTTTTGATTAATTTGGGTTCCTAAAATAACAGAACTAGTATTGGCAACTCCCTATTCTGTTTGAGGCTAGCCTAATGTACATTAATTTGGAAAAATGTTCCTTTTTAATCCTTGTTCTTTAGAATATTAATAAAATTTTCTCATTAAAATTAATGGATAATTTTTATATTTGACAGACACTTTTAAATTTCTAGTTATAAGAGACAACCAAACTACCTAAATTTCAAAAGAGTGAACTCCTGAATATTAATTAGTGTCCAAATAACAGTTATATTGGGCTTAATCCATATAGCTAACTAAATCTGGTCAGCAATGCTGATGTCCATATCATCATATTCTTAATATTATCAATATTTTTGTCATTTAGGTTATCATGTATAAGGTTTTTACAACACACGATACAAAAAAGTTATATTTATGTATTGATAAATTATAATAATATAGAATGATATTTAGTTAACATTTATAAAACACAAAAGAATGCTCTGAAAATAGAATATGGAAAAAAAAACATAAATGCATTAGCAAATGTATAGAAACATATAGGTAAATAATACCATACAATAATTCACTATAGGAAGCAGGCTTTACTTGATTGTCATGCCTATAGTACTATTACAGTGAGATATATTAATAACATTTATAAAACCAGATCTAAATGTATTAACAAGAATTATATGAATATAAATGAGGGATAAAGGCATATGCAAGATATACTTACAGAAAAACTAGGAAATCTGCCAATTTCAATTAACAAACATACTTTACCTTCCAAATTACAAATTTATGTGACATTGAAACTCTGAACAGTATAAATCAAAGTAAAAAATGGAATAGATAAAAATTAATTTGTATTAATATCTTATAAAGATGTCTAAAATCAAAGCTTCCTTTGCTTCTTAGCTAAATTTAACATATTATATCTGTTGAAATGCTCATAGGTAACTGTACTGTACCTATGTTTTATTTATGATATTTAGGGTTAGAACTCAAATTGCCAGCATACTGAGCTATGTGAAAGCAATTCATTATCTGAAAGCAATGTACCATGCTAATAATTTAAACCATACTCTTTAGTGATGCATAGGACTGATAAAAGTTCATTTGAGACTACTGTATTTGTGAATTTCCCCTTGGGATTAATAAAGTATCTATCTATCTATCTATCTATCTATCTATCTATCTATCTATCTATCTATCTATCTATCTATCTATCT
>JANRMT010062834.1:27733550-27825462 GCA_026402145.1 Polypterus bichir lapradei | reverse complement strand
TAGATAGATAGATAGATAGATAGATAGATAGATAGATAGATAGATAGATAGATACTTTATTAATCCCAAGGGGAAATTCACATAATCCAGCAGCAGTATACTGATACAAAGAAACAATATTAAATTAAATAGTAATAAAAATGAAAAAAAAAAAAAAAAATTGTCAATGTTGTACAGTCACATTTGTAGCACCAAATATGTTATCTTTCTCTCCTGTAGAGGTCATTAGAAAAAAAGAAACTCTATGTCTTTCCCACAAAATCATAAATTTGGAATATTCAGGCCTTGTCATTATAGTTATGTTCCATCCAGTATGTTACATGGACAACATCTATTTTTAATGTCAAGGTAAAAGGTTCAAACTTTGGAATGTTGGTCCCTGCTAGACAGTCTGTAGTAAACACATTGTCAGCATTACTGGAGTCCATTTCAAAGTTTTCACTTACTTAAGGCTTTAGCCCAAAAACAATAATTTTAAAGCATTAAAATTTAAATATTACATATACACCGGTAAATCCCAATGTGTTCTAGATATAGTTAAAATGAAATCACAAAAAATGAATCATTTAAAGCATTGTTTAATTCCTTCATTAAACATGAACAGCAGAAAGGCATTGCACATATAAAGTAAGACTTTATTGACATTATTAGCAGTTAATCACATTGTATTTTTGTGTTGTCCTCTTTTCATCTTTTACGTAGCATTATATTTGTGACTTCCCTATAATGACACATCATATTAAAAAAACTGCCCAGAATAGATTTCATGAACTACAGTTAGGTGTAGGATTAATACACTCTTATTGGACATCTGCTTTACTTAGGAGAAGAGAACACAATGCGTATCAAGCCATTCTTCAACTAAATCAGATCTTCTCATTCCAGAAAGGTGGGAGCAACATACTTGAGAATGGAATTCCAGTTTATTCCCGGCCATATTGAAGTATACACCTGACAATGATGTTAACCAGGCTGAGAACCAACCCAGGAGTATTCTGCAGAGGACTTCCTTAGAAATTAATCTAAAACTTGTACCTACAGAGGTGAAGAAGAGAGTGCAGGGAGGGTGAAGTGGGAGGAGAAGAGTGGCAGGAATGATTTGCAATAGAAGAGTACCTGCAAGAATGAAAGGGAAGGTCTATAGAATGGTGGTGAAACCAGCTATGTTGTATGGCTTGGACACCATGCCACTGAGGAAAAGACAGGAGGCAGAGCAGGATGTGGCAACGATGAAGATGCAATGATTTTTGCTCAGAGTAATGAGGATACACAGGATTAAGAATAATACTAATAAATAATACTAATAATAATAATGCATTTTATTTATAGAGTATTTAATAAGTATATTAGAGGAACAATACAGGTACTACTGTTTGGAGATCAAGTGAGAGAAGCTAGATTGAGAAAGTTTGGGTATGTGCAGAGGAGAGATGAGGGGTACATCAGGAAAAGAATGTTGAGGATGGAACCACCAGACAAGAGGAAAAGAGGAAGGTCAAAGAGGAGCTTTATGGATGTGATGAGTGAGGACATTAAGGCAGATCCGGTGTGGCGACTCCTAAATGGGAGCAGCTGAAAGAAGAAGAAGACTTGTATCTGCAAGTTAAATTCACATTCTTCCGCATATTCTCATACACTAAAATGGGTGACAGAAACATAAATATCTCAATCAGAGCAGGTTTAGATAGCAGTTTTTTCAATCACCTTAATCAAATGGTGTTTATATAGATTGTTCCAATAATGATGCACTTTGAATATACTATACACACTTTCAGGATCTTTTTCTTTAATTGAAAAATTCTAGTAGGTTCAGGACAAATGGTTACATAATGCAACATTACAACTGAGGGAGCTAACGCCAAACTGTCAACAATGGTTGTAAGGCAGGAAACAACCTAACACAAGGTGTCAGTCCATTACAAGGCCTTCTCATGCACAAAACCACTGTGCCAATTTTAGAATCTTCAATCAGCCTAATGCACATGTACTTGCTTAAAAACCGAAGCAAGGGGAAAGCATGCAATTTATATACAACTAATCATCCCCAGCGACTCCACCCACATACTAGTGAAACAGGACAAACTGTAAAAATCAATAAACAAAACTGGAATTGCTAGCTAAGTGGATGCAAGGTACGCTCCAACATGTGTCCAGAAGTGATCCGAATGGAGGCTGGTGCATGAGTGAGGAGGGCCCCACTCGGCTCCCCTCTCCTGACGTCACGCCTCTCCCTCCCCTCGGCCCGCAGCCTCAGCCTCAGACTAGCACAAATAAATCGCTGCTGCAAGTGAACTATGATACTTAGCACAATGAGAGAAGTTGCAAAATCATCCGGAATGTTCAAGGAAATTATAGAAACATACCCGATCTAAATCTGTTAAATAGTTCTCTTGTGAAAAGTGAACAGACATACAGACAGACAGAAAGTCGTTGAATTTTATATATATATATATAGAGATGACTAGAGGCACGACTGAGACTTAGGAAACTGGTCCATGTTGCAGAAGCACTCACATCTGCGTTTGAAGTTGTCCAGCACTCTGTACCAGTATTTCATCTTTCAGGGGCACCAGCAGTTATTTTATGTGCACCAGAGCATACCCGCACTTTTCACAGCGAGTGCCCCACTACCTCATATTTTCAAAAAAAAAAAAACAAAAAAATCTCTTTTCAACTAGGTGTTGCACTTCGAAGGAGCAAATAACACCTTCCAAATATTTTCTCCTACAGGTACCCCCCTCTACCCAAGGTCTCTGAAGAAATTATAGTATTGGAATTGTGTCTTGAATATTATTTCAGTAGGAGAAAGATGAAGAAGCCAAAAAAACAGGGAGTGCCGCCAGTTTAGTTTTTCCACTTCATCCACTGGTGCATGTGTATAATTGTTTGCTAAATATATTTGTAAATGTGTATACAGTATGTAGTAGAATAGAGCGTGCACATATCTATAAAGCAAGTATTATACAAAAGTTGATTTATTGATTATTTATACACATACACATACTATGCTGGGTCCTAGGAGGTTGAATGTGTCACTGCTAAGCAGTCCACATTATGAGCAGATGTGACTTTTGCCAAAATACAACTCTACCCCTTTGTCAGAGTGTATGCCTTGCAATGAATGGTGCCCCATCCAGGGTTGGTACTTACCTAATACAAAGTTTTGCAGAAATGCATTCTTCCTACCTGTAACCCATTAGAATAAGTACTTTTGTAAAATGAACAGATTAATTAATTGTTACTAATGTTGCATATGAATAAATAAAATGCAACTAAGTATTGTATATATTAAGAGGAAAAAAAAGGAAAATGCAAATAGTGTACAAATATTATCCGTTCAGCTATGTGTTTTACCAGGGTGTTTTTCAAAAGTAAAATAAAAATGGTAATAGTCAATTTGCTTCTAACTGTTCACTGAGCATGTTTAATCTAGTTTTAAGGGCTAGGAGAGCAAAAGCTCCTTTCAAAAGCAGTGGGTGCAAAGCAACAGCTAACACCTGAGTGGATGCCAGTCTATTTCCGTGAACACACAACACTTCAATGTTCTTTCAATGAGGTTTTATTTCAGAATTACTACTCATTTGATTACACACAATTTTGCAATACAGAAAGAAAACCAGACAGCTAAAACCCACATGAACACAGGAGTTGGCACAAATGATGATTGGGCTACAATTTGAATTCAGTCATCACTGCACATCCATGCAATACACTCTGTATAGTGCATGTTTGTAAATATGACATTTTAAGGTAAGATGTATAAAAATACTTTTTTAAATATTAATACATGTTATTACAAGTAATTTCCAAACAGTGTAATTTAAAAAATAAAATAATGCTTTATATCTTTAATGAATTACACCAATACTGAATTAAATCTTAATTTATAAATGTATCACAATTAATCTATTCTTATAAAAATATTATTATTCCCAGGTAGATGTGAAGTGGATTTTAAAATAAACATCTACATCATCTTATAATTTAAGTTTAGATTTAAAATTATTATTTTCCAATGGGTCTTTTGAAAAACCTAAACAAATGTACAGATCAGAAAAAAGTAAAATAACATAAAACGACTGTTGTTTTTAATTTTTGTAATGACTGACATATCACTTACCTAGGAAATGTTTTATTTCTTTTAATAAAATTTAGTAATTTTACTTTGAGTTCTGCAGTGTTAAACCAATAGATTATTGGATTTAACATGGGTGGTAAAATGACAGAGTTTATAAGCAATGATGTCAACACATCAAGTGATGTTATTAAACGTAGATTTGCGAGAATATAAGTTAATATAATGGGAATATAATAAACAAATGCACACAGCAAATGAGATAAACAAGTTTGAAAGGCTTTTCGCCGCTGCTCAGCTGAGGCAATTTTTAGAACAATAACCAAAATAATCATATATGTACTTAAGATGAAAAATAATGGAAAAAGCAAAGCAACAAGTGTTTTACCAGTTCCAAGCTTTCTGTTAAAAGAGGTATCTATGCATGCTAACATGTATACAAAACCATGTTCACAGAAAAAACCTCTGATAATCCGTGAGCCACAATAAGGCAGTTTTGCAGCCTGCAATACCTGATACATATCCAAGCAGAAAACCACAGCCCAAGTTCCTGCAATAATGAGAATTATACGGATGTTTGTATTTAAAGTGGAATAGTGAAGTGGAAAACAAATAGCAATAAGGAGATCATAAGCCAAAACAGCAAGGGAGAAGGATCCCATGTCACCAAAAAAGTGTATAAAGAACATCTGAGAGAAACAGCCATCAAATGAAATAAAATTCACTGTAAAAATTAGGACAGAAACTGCTTGAGGGATTAAAACAGTATTTAAGCCAATGTCCACTATTGCTAGGTTACAAATGGAAAGATGTTTGGGAGTATGGAGAGTTTTATCAAAGAAAACTACTAATAAGACTGTAAAATTGCCTAATAGGGTAATTACATAAATTAAAGAAAATAGTATCGCTTGATAAGTCTTTATTCCAATTGTACCAGCAGCTGTGAGAAGAAATCCTCCTGTTAATGAGCTGTTGTTAAAGTTGCTATTGGGAGCATTCATGATCAGAACTCTTCACAAACTGCAAGGCAAAAAGAACAAAAAAATAGTAAAATTTCATACTAGACAGATAGAACTTATACATACTGACTAAATAAATGTTATTAATAGTTAATAGTTGTAAATAAACATAATAGGTAATAGTTGTAAATAAACGTAAATAATGTGAGGGGATATTTGGAAAGTCTTAAATCATAATATATACTGTACAAAAATACAACAGTTAAATTGTATGCTAAAGTTATTTTACATTCTTATACTTTGTAAATATACATTGTGCTTTAGCATTTAGTGTGAATAACATCATTCATAATGTAGAATTATTTCCAGTTGATATTTTAAAATTATTTTCTCTTTTTTATATTTTTTTACTCCCAAAATATATTTTTTCAAAAACTTACCACTTTTGAATTACATCCAATAATCAGTTTTTCCAGCTGCATTTTTCTGTGTGTATTTTTATATTAAGCAGACTTTATATCTTTAACTACAAAACTGAATCACATCACAAAGTTGCCTCTAGGGTTTTAATTAGTTATACAAAAGAAATGATTATAATTAAGATTTGCTTTGACATTTATGTTTACAAAGGGCTTTTCTAATCTGGAGATATAAAATGTAAAATTTAGCTGATGTTTGCTTGGAGATATATTACAATTATAGTGTTTCTGATTGAAGGTCATGAGTTACAGGTAGACATTCCCATTTCTGTTTTGCAATAGGCATGGGTAAAACTCTTTATTCACATTATACTGATATTTCATTAAATACTAAAGAAATTTCATTGGTACTTTTAAAGAATAATAAAATAATCTGACATGGTTGAGATAGAATGAAATGAAATGAGGAAAATGGTTTAAACTGAAAAAGCATTAAAAAATCTTGATTCTTTCTGTCATCTAGTCCTGTCTTAATGAAAGCAAACAGTATTTCATTTTTTGCTGCATTGATTGATAATAAATTCTGAAACACTAATGGGTCTTCTTCTTCCGGCTGCTCCCATTAGGGGTTGCCACAGCGAATAATCTTCTTCCATATCTTTCTGTCCTCTGCATCTTGTTCTATTACACCCATCACCTGCATGTCCTCTCTCACCACATCCATAAGCCTCTGCTTAGGCCTTCCTCTTTTCCTCTTCCCTGGCAGCTCTATCCTTAGCATCCTTCTCCCATCTCTCCTCTGCACATGTCCAAACCAGTGCAATCTCACCTCTCTGACTTTGTCTTTCAACCGTCCAACTTGAGCTGACCCTCTAATGTACTCATTTCTAATCCTGTTCATCCTCGTCACGCACAATGCAAATCTTAGCATCTTTAACTCTGCCACCTCCAGCTCTGTCTCCTGCTTTCTGGTCAGTACCACCATCTCCAACCCATATAACATAGCTGGTCTCACTACCGTCCTGTAGACCTTCCCTTTCACTTTTGCTGATATCCGTCTGTCACAAATCACTCCTGACACTCTTCTCCACCCATTCCACCCTGCCTGCACTCTCTTTTTCACATCTCTTCCACAATCCCCATTACTCTGTACTGTTGATCCCAAGTATTTAAACTCATCCACCTTTGCCAACTCAACTCCCTGCATCCTCACCATTCCACTGACGTCCCTCTCATTTACACACATGTATTCTGTCTTGTTCTTACTGACCTTCACCTCTCCAGGGTCTCCTTAACCTACTCCCTACTATCGCTACAGATCACAATGTCATCGGCAAACATCATAGTCCATGGGGAATCCTGTCTAATCTCGTCTGTCAGCCTGTCCATCACCATTGCAAATAAGAAAGGGCTCAGAGCCGATCCCTGATGTAATCCTACCTCCAACTTGAATGCATCCGTCACTCATACCGCAGACCTCTCCACTGTCACACTTCCCTCGTACATATCCTGTACAACTGTTACATACTTCTCTGCCACTCCTGACTTCCTCATACAATACCACAGCTCCTCTCGAGGCACCCTGTCATATGCTTTCTCCAAGTCCACAAAGACACAATGCAACCCCTTCTGGCCTTCTCTAAACTTCTCCATCAACATCCTCAGGGCAAACAGTGCATCTGTGGTGCTCTTTCTTGGCATGAAACCATACTGCTGCTCATTAATCATCACCTCACTTCTTAACCTAACTTCCACTACTCTTTCCCATAACTTCATGCTGTGGCTCATCAAATTAATTCCCCTCTAGGTATTACTGTCCTGCAAATCCCCCTTATTCTTAAATATTGGGACCAGAACACTTCTTCACCACTCCTCAGGCATCCTCTCACTTTCCAAGATTCCATTAAATAATCTGGTTAGAAACGCCACTGCCATCTCTCCTAGACACCTCCATGCTTCCATAGGTATGTCATCTGGACCAACGGCCTTTCCATTTTTCATCCTCTTCATAGCTATCCTTACTTCCTCCTTGCTAATCCGTTGCACTTCCTGATTCACTATCTCCACATCATCCAACCTCTTCTCTCTCTTGTTCTCTTCATTCATCAGCCTCTCAAAGTACTCTTTCCATCTGCTCAACACACTCTCCTCGCTTGTGAGTACATTTCCATCTTTATCATTTATCACCCTAACCTGCAGCACATCTTTCCCAGCTCGGTCCCTCTGTCTAGCCAATCGGTACAGGTCCTTTTTTCCCTCCTTAGTGTCCCACCTCTCATACAACTCATCATACGCCTGTTCTTTAGCCTTCACCACCTCTCTCTTCACCTTGCGCCTTATCTCCTTGTACTCTTGTCTACTTTCTGCATCACTCTGACTATCCCACTTCTTCTTTGCCATCCTCTTCCTCTGTATACTCTCCTGTACTTCCCCATTCCACCACCAAGTTTCCTTTTCCTTCTTCCTCTGGTCCAGATGTCACGCCAGGCACTCTTCTTGCTGTCACCCTTACTACACCTGCTGTAGTTTCCCAACTATCTGGTATATCTTCACTCCCACCCAGTGCCTGCCTCACCTTCTCCCTAAACTCAACCTTGCAGTCTTCCTTTTTCAAATTCCACAATTTGATCCTTGGCTGTGCCCTCCCTCTCTTCCTCTTCTTGATCTCCAGTGTCATTCTACAGATCACCATCCTATGCTGCCTAACTACACTTTCCCCTGCCACCACTTTGCAGTCTTTAATCTCCTTCAGATTGACTCTTCTGCATAAGATGTAATCTACCTGTGTGCATCTTCCTCCACTTTTGTACGTAACTCTATGTTCCTCCCTCTCCTTAAAATACGTTTTCACCACAGCTATGTCCATCCTTTTGGCAAAATCCACTATCATCTGACCTTCTTCATTCCTCTCCTTGACACCATACTTACCCATCACCTCCTTGTCTCCTCTGTTCTCTTCACCAACATGTCCATTGAAATTCGCTCCAACCACCACTTTCTGTCCCGTGGGTACACTGTTCAGCACTTCATCCAACTCACTCCAAAAATCTTCTTTCTCCTCCATTGCACACTCATCTTGCAGGGCATATGCACTAACAGCATTCATTATCACACCTCCAATTTCCAGCTTCATAATTATCACTCTGTCTGACACTCTTTCACCTCCAAAACACTGTTGACATACTGTTCCTTCAGAATAACACCTACCCCATTTCTCCTCCCATCCACACCATGATAGAACAATTTGAATCCACCTCCGATCAGCCTGGCCTTAGTCCCCTTCCATTTAGTCTCTTGCACACACAATATATCAACCTTCCTTCTCCCCATCATATCTGCTAACTCTCTCCCCTTACTAGTCATACTCCCAACATTCAAAATTCCTACTCTCAGCTTCCACTCTCTTTACTTTCCTCCTCTCCTGCCTCTGGACATGTCTTCCTCCTCTTCTTCTCCTTCTTCTTGTTCGGCCAACAGTAGCCCATTTTCCACAAGCACCCTGTTGGCTAACAGTACTGGTGGCGGTCGTTGTTATCCCGGGGCTTGACCGATCTGGTATGGAAATTTGTATTGTTGTCCGCATATTGATTTGGCACAGTTTTACACTTAATGCCCTTCGGTGTAACTGTTTAGTAATGTGTGCTCTGTCTCATGTATCTACAGTGCACTAACTGAGGTTAGTAATGAGCCAGTTTTACTTCTTGGTTTTGCAGGGAGTTGAAAAGCACTATCAGCAAAAGTGACATCGTCAGTAATTCTGAACCAAGTAAATTCTTTTGCAAGCTGTTCATTTACAGTATTGCATGATGTAAAGAAGGGGGTTTCAGGAACCTCTGGAAATTTGATAATTCGCAGGGTTTAGCCAACAGAAAGAGGAGTGCAGGAGTTATGGTAAGATGACAGGACATAAGAAATTGGTGAATTCCAGTATTTTATATTGTATTCAAAATAACAAACAATTGATAATAAACAAATAAACATGCTTTAGGTAAAGTACTATGGTGTAAAGAGCAAAATCTCTTGGGAACAAGCAACAACTTCTGGTCAAGGGCGTGACCTTATTAAACTTTCTTACACAGCCGCCCCCAAATCTGTGCAACAAATTTGAAAACAACAAGAAAGGTTAAACTATTCTTTACAGTCTTTGGTATCCTCTGTTACATTAGGAAGCTGTATCAGTCTTGACACTGGATATTAATAACAATGGCCATTCACTTTGATACAGGCTGTGCAAACTTTCCCATCAACCACTTCAGAGGTCTCAATGACTTTCCCTATTGGACACTGGACTCTTGGAAACTGAGGGTCAATTATCACGACAACCTGCCCAACCATTAAGTTGTCAGTGTCTTTGTGCCACTTTTGGCAAAGCTGAAGATCTGGACAGTGAAATTTCATGTAATTTGTCAAGAAATGGTCAGCCAATATCTGGCTGTGATGCCAACGTCTTCAACCCAATAAGTCCTCATTTGGGTAAACAACTTGTGGCAATGGATCATCACGTTGTCCCAACAGCAGTACATTAGGTGTGACTAGGTCGGAGTCAGCAACATCTGAGGATACATTCCCCAAAGGTTTTGAATTGAACATCCCTTCTATTTCAATTAGAACAGCATGTAGCACTGGCTAACAGTTTGTTCACCTAGCACAGCCTTCAAGGCTCCTTTCACTGGCTGTATGTCTTGGTCCCATGCTCCCCTAAAGTGTGGAGCACTTTTTAACCTCAAATGCTGGTCTTTTGTTGTCTCTGTGCAGTCTGTGTGATTCGGGTAAATACAGTCTTAGATTGCAGCAAAAGTGCAGACACAGTGTTTACACAGTTAACATGTATAGAAGCTCAAATGCCCTTTACAAAAAAAGGTAAAAATAGCATTGCAGGATGTTTTTGACATTAAAGATATAAAAGAGATTGTTGTTTTTTTGACATCTATTAACTGTATTTACCCAAATCACACAGACTGCACAGAGAGGAGACAAGACCAGCATTTGAGGCTAAAAAGTATATAAATTGTCAATTTGTTTGGAAAATAACCAATCATTTCGGGCTTTCTGAAGCTGCATTTAAACTGCATTTTGGAAGTTCAAACTTCGGGGCGCCATACATATCCATTATATATAGACAGAAATCCTGAAATGTTTTCCTCAAAACAAACAAAAAAAAAAAAACAATTTCTTTATGACTGAGGAAAGAAAGACATGAACATATTGGATGACAAGGGGGTGAGTACATTATCTGTACATTGTTGTTGTCAAAGTAAACTAATCCTTTCAGATTGAATTGCATTATACATTTTAGACTGGATTTCTTAGTTTTAAACATTTTGTGTAAGCAACACAATTTTATTTTCAGATATTAATGTAGCACAGATATGCATATAATTTAAATATAGCAATGCAAATAAGATACATAATATATGTATATAAGTTCATCTTTTCTGTAAAAATTTTTCTGTGCAAAAATAAATGTATCGAAAATTTAACCTCTGTTTGTTTTAGTACTGCAACTTGACTTGACTTGGCTTGAAACTTATCAGGACTCGACTTGACTTGCTTAGGGTGAACCCTTGACTTGACTTGACTTGCTTGATTTGTCTTAACTGTGACTTGAGACTTGACTCGAGACTTGATGGTTAACACTTGAAACTTGCTTGGACTTGATCATATGCGACTTGTCCCCATCTCTGCTAGACAAGGATGCCCCCTGTCACCACTGCTTTTTTCAATCGCCATCAAGCCACTGGCAGTTCACTTTCAAAATGCTAATGGGATAAAGGGAATTAGCAGAGAAGGACTTGAACAGAAAACATCATTATATGCAAATGAGATGGTACTATATATATATCAGATCCACAAAATACTGTGCCTGCAGTCCTAATAGTAGTAGCAGAATTTTAAAAAATTTCTGGACTCAAAATTAATTTGAATAAAAGTGTGCTCTTTCCAGTGAACTCTTTAGCACACAATATTAGATTGGACACCTTCCCTTTTATCATCGCAGATCAGTTTAAATACCTAGGGGTAAACATCACAAGTAAACATAAAGCTCTTTATCAACAAAATTTTGCTGTCTGCATTGAAAAACTTAAGCAAGTCTTGCATAGATGGTCTACCCTTCATTTCACTTTAGCTGGAAGAATTAACACTGTCAAGATGAATATCCTTCCTAAGCTTCTTTTTCTATTTCAAAACATTCCGATATACATCAATAAATCACTTTTTAAGAAGTTAGATTCAATCATAGCCTCATTTACTTGGAATTCAAAACATCCACACATCCAAAGGGCAACCCTACAAAGACCTAAGTGAGAAGGCGTCATGGCTCTACCTAACTTTCAATTTTGTTACTGGGCAGCAAACATACAAACTATAAAAACCTGGACATGGACACAAATAGATGAACATACTGTACACAGGCCTGGTCTGCACTAGAAATAAAATCCTGCAGTACTTCTTTATATTCCTTGCTTTGTGCCCCAATAAATGCAAGTTATCGCCAATATACTAACAACCCAAATGTGCTTCACTCAATCAGAATATGGAACCAATGTAGGAAGTATTTTAAGATAGAGAAGCTTTTATCTGTGGCACCTCTGCACGAGGACTAAACCATATGCAGTTTGTAATATCTGTAAAACATTTGGGATTAAATCACTTAGAGATCTGTACATAGACAACGTCACTGCATCCTACGAACAGTTACATTCCAAATTGAACTTTCCAGCAACACATTTCTTTCACTACCTTGAAATTAGAAACTTTCTTAAACAGAAACTGCCCAATTTTCCTCACCTCCCACCTCCCTCTATGCTGGAAAAAATATTGCTCATTTTCGAGGACTCAGACAGCATTTCTGCAATATATAAAACCATTTTACAGTCCCTCCCTTTTAAAGATCCCAGAGTACAGTGGGAAAAGGATCTTTCACTCAGTATCTCAGAAATGGAGTGGAAGGTAGCAATGCAGATAATTCACTCAAGCTCCATATGTGTAAAGCATACAATTATTCAACTCAAAATTATATAACGAGTGCATCTGTCTTGTTTAAAATTGTCCAAAATATTTCCAGGGCAAGATCCATCTGCGAATGCTGCAATCAAGTTCCAGCATCACCGGGCCACAAGTTTTGGGTGTGCACCAAATTAACATCACTTTGGACAAAAATCTTTGAATGTCTCTCATACAGCCTTGGTGTCACAATCACTCCTAACCTATTAATATCTGTGGGTGTACTCCCAGAAGGGCTTAAAGTGGAGAAGGACAAACAAACTGTAATTGCCTTTACTTCACTATTTGTACATAGACTTATCTTGCTCAACTGGAAGAATCCTAACTCACCTCTTTTAAGTCAGTGGGTAACTATTGTTATATACTATTTGAAATTGGAAAAAATCAAATTCTCACTTAGAGGATCTGTGCAAAACTTTTAAAAATCCTGGCAGGATCTAATCAATAACATTTTAGAATAAGTATACACATTTTGGAAAAAGGATTTTCTTCCTTTTTAAATCTTTTTTCCCTACTCTTAAAGTTTTACTCTGTTGGCCTAGCTGTCTTTCTCATGGGTGGGGGTTGATATGAACTTAGTTTTGTCAAGTTTGACTTGCTTGTATGGAATGTTACTTGCTTTTAATAAATTCAATAAAATTAAAATAAACTAAAATAAATTATCTGTCTCTTCTGCATTCTGCTATAGCACAGCTTTCTGATTCCGCACTGGTCACCCCATGAAGAGACTAAAAGGCAATTGTTGCCAGCTCATCCCAAGTACTGTACTTACTTGGATCTGGATAAACATCATTTGGCCTTGGAATAGATATGTTCCCACAGGACATAGACTTCTTCAGTTCCACCAGGTTGTTTTCTTGGTAAGATGGTGAAATTATCTGCTAACTTTCTGATGCCTGTGAAAGAAAATAAGGGCCATCCTTCCACCTACCAGGCTGACTAAGTTCTTTCAGTTTTCTTCCCTGTGTGATGTCATCCGCAGGATTATTAGTTGTATCCACATAATGCCATCTCTGAGTTTCAATCAGGTTTTGGATTTCAACAAATCTAGTGCCTACAAACACTTTATACCAGCATGAGTCAGACAATAGCACAGGGGAAAGCTGAGGTCCAGTGAGTGCTGAGCAAAGCTCTAGTCTTGGCATGGAAACTTGGCATTTCAGGGCAACATGTGAATGTGCCATTATGAATCTAATGTGAATATGGCCTAGATTATCCACATTGTGAAGGTATGCCACTGATCCATAAATGCGCTCAGATGCATCACAAAAAATGTGAAGTTCTCTCATAGCTTCTGACTCATCAGCACAATAAGGTGTGTAGCATCTTGCCAACGTTATATGTTCCAAATCATTTAGTTCTGTCTCCCTCATACTCCATTTGTTGTGCAAAGTTTCAGATTAAATAATGACATCCCGTTCCAAATTAGCTTCCTACAGGAATTGAATGAGTTTGCTCTTACAGTGTATGGAACAAGGAATCCAAGTGGGTCATATTGACTAGCAAGGACTTTATCAATACAGTGGACCCTTGACTTACGAACTCAATTCGTTCGCGAGGGCTGGTTGTAACTCAAGTTGGTTGTAAGTCAAGACTATTTTTCCCATAAGAAATAATGGAAATACCCATAATGCGTTCTGAACCTTCCACTGCAACACTTAATTAACCTTTTCATAAAAAAGGGTTGTATAATGTGCATAATTTACCAAAACACCAATAATTTTTCTAATGTACTAACCAAAAAGTTATAAAAAGTGCCTAGCCTACCAGAAACAATAATTTCATACTGTACTCACCATTTAATTTAACATCTTTGGGCGGCAGGAAGGGAGGAGGAGGAGAATGAAACGGAAGGTGGTTATTGTTTAGAAGGATCCTCCTTATGCAAATCTTTTCTTTGTAAAATTATCGAGATGGTGGATTTTGACATGCTGTACATACCGTGTTTATTTCCCAAAAATTAGCATTAGAAAATCAGGTGCGCGTCATACATGAGGAAACTTCTTCTGCTTGGGCTCGCTCGCGCACTCACGCTCTCTCTCGCTTGCTCGCCCACTCACGCTCTCTCTCGCTCGCCCACTCACGCTCTCTCTGTCTAGCTTGCTTGCCCACTCGCGCTCTCTCTCTCTCGCTCGCTTGCTTGCCCACTCACGCTCTCTCTCTCTCGCTCGCTTGCTCACCCACTCGCGCTCTCTCTCTCGCTCGCTTGCTCGCCCACTTGCGCTCTCTCGCTCTCTTTCACTTGCTTGCGCACTCGCACGACAGTGCTCGCTCTCTCTCTAAACGCTTCCTATACAATCACAACACGCATCGTACACGGGGCAAAACTTTTTTCGCAATTTTCTTTGTAAAAATTAGGGTGCGCGTCTTACACGAGGGTGCGTGGTACATGAGTAAATACGGTATTAGCGGGATCGGTCACATGAACACCACTCTCATATTTCCGCACAATTTCCTTATTCGTTTTGATTGTGATCACTTTCTTTACCTTCGTTACCTTCTCTTCCTTCCTTAGCAATTATGCGTCTTGCTTGCCATGATCTTAGTGAATTATATATATAGATAAATCACTGCACTGACCGAAATTACGTCCACAAACACATGTATCTGAGCTCTGACTGACGCTTACGAACGCTCTCGGCTGTTTGTTTACAATCGCACAAGCGGATACATGTGACCGCATTCTGGTCGTAACGCAAGATGTTGGTCGTAAATCAAAACAAAAATTTTGGTCGTAAATCAAGTTGTTTGTACGTCAGGCCGGTCGTATGTCAAGGGTCGACTGTATATCTCAAAGTTGGCAAAGTAGACTCAATAACACAACATTTATAACCTAAACAGTCTGTACTACAGATCCACCGTAATCCAGGATTGTATTCCTGGGGTCTACTTTCTCTTGAGAAAACCATAATTCACAGTTCTCTGATTTAGCCTCTGGAGGCAGCTCCTCAATCACTTCTGGACAATTACTAGCCTACTGTCTTATTCAAATCCACCCTCAGCAAGCAGTTTCCTTAATCTAAAAATTAATTGCTTGACTGCAGACCTGGATGGAAAACTCTGTAAGCAGCTGTCAACACAGAATACATTGCTAATGGAGTCAAACACATCTTCATTACCTTCTTTATAGTCCTCTGCAATGCAAATGTGGCACAACAGGGACAACATGTAGTGCCAAATGGTAATACCTGCCATTTGTAAACCTCGAGTGGTTTGCCTTTGTTCATATTTCTCCAAATAAATTCTAGCAGGGTTTGGTCCTCAGACAAAAGACAAACCTGTTGGCACATTGCTTTCATATCCCCAGAAATAGACACTGAATGCTCCTGAAACTGGAGAATTACTCCCAACAAAGATGGGCCAAGAATAGGCCCTGGCAATTAATGGTCATTTAGCACCAGCCCTTCATGCTTAAATGAAAAATTAAAGACAAGCCTATGTTATGGTGCACAATATGGTGAGGCAAATACCAGGACTCTTCAGTGGCTTCAGTTTCTCTTACATTATCAAAATCTACCAGCTGCTGGGTTTGCTGGTTATAAACCTCAACTATTTTCAGGTTCCTAGAAGAATGAAGTTCAGATGAAGATGGTGTTTTTTTCTCTGGCTTCATGACGTCACCTTGGTATAGGAGAACAACTCGCTCTGAGATTTGTTTCACTCGTGACTTGGTCTGTAACCAGATGGAGAGGTCCTGCAGCATATAAGTTGTGTCAGCATTTCCAGTCAATACACCTTATGTTATGCAGTACTGAGTAAATCTATCTTGAAAACTAGGATGTAGTTTACACAGAAGCCAATCGACATGTGAGCCACATTTCAGTTCATATCCATTGTCTCCTTCAAGCGTTTTCAACATTCAAACAAGTAAGTGGACTGAGAGAGCAAATTTATCAAATGTCTCAGTGTCTCCAATTATAACAGGAGGTGTATTCATTAGGGTGGTGCAGTGGTAGTGCTGCTGCCTCACAGTTGGGAGACCCGGGTTCGCTTCCTGGGTCCTCCCTGTGTGGAGTTTGCATGTTCTTCCCGTGTCTGTGTGGGTTTCCTCTGGGCGCTCTGGTTTCCTCCCAAAGACATGTAGGTTAGGTGGATTGGCGATTCTAAAATTGGCCTGTGTTTGTGTGTGTCCTGCTGTGGATTGGTTCCTGCCCTGTGTTGGCTGGGATTGGCTCCAGCAGACCCCTGTGTTTGGATTCAGCAGGTTGGAAAATGGATGGATGGGTGTATTCATTAGCACTCCAATTTCACTCTGGACAAGGTGATGAGGCTGTCCATAGTTATCCTTTAAAGCTCTTAATGCTGCTGTATATTCATCATGCATGCATGCTTTGGCTAATTTGTATGCACTTGTTTAAGATGCTCAAATAACAGTTGATACTTATGCTGTTCAGTAAGTTGTGCATGGTTATTAAACTTGTTGCAAGCACACAAGAAAAAAAAAATAAAAACAGTTTTAGCTACTGAGATATGGTGAAACCACTTCCACTTACCCTGATATTTTTCCCTGTCTCTATTCCCCCAGGCTCTTTGATTGTCCTATGTGAGTTTTCAGTGTACTTAAAAAGATAAAAATGTCTCCCAAATCCCAGGTTTCCATTGCACGTGCATTATAAAAGAAATAATAAAAAAAAGTGTTGTTTATACTATCATTGTATACTGTCAATGGATGTATGACATTGATCAATGTGTGCTGGCAATACAGCACCACATAGCTAATTATGCCTGCAAATTAGCCTTGCGCTCAGCAAAATCATGAAACAAGCCTTAAGGGAACCACACCAGAAAATACTGGACAAGCTGTGAAATAGTAAAAACAAAATATTTATTACTATCTACAAGGCATTCTTTTTTTCTTGATAAAAGAATGTGTAAAGTCTGAATGATGTCGCTTGGTATGTACTGTCAATAACAAGGTGTATCTATACATTTTATGAGTTTTTGTTTCCAAGTTCAAGACTGTAACGACATTAGAATCTACCTTTGTGTCACTGGGCTCAAAGGAAAAATCATCCCTGTTAGGGCACACTTAAATAAGCATACACTGACTCTGTGAAAATTTTACTTTGCTAGTTGTATCTGGGATATGAACCTGGTGGAAAACATATAGGAATTAAGAAGGAAAGTACAAATAAGTGACTGGTTAAAGAATTGAACTGAAGCTTCTTAAGTTTTGAGGCAGCACACATTATGAAAATATATCATATAGTTTTTTAATAAGTTAATAATTTACAGTAAACTGGACCTAAGCCAAAGCAGGCAGGCAAATATGGCAGTCATAAACCTAAATCTATGATAAAACTTGTGTACATTGTTTTGTAAATGACTTCACATTGTAATAAATTTTTAAACTGACAATCAACAGTGTCATTGATTTTTCCCCCTTAATGTCCTTGATTTGACGGGGTCAGTCTCTACTATTATTACCATACACATTTACATTTTATTTATTTTACCCAGTAATATTAATTCCTTTGAAATTAAATATCTCTATAAAAAGCACTGGGATGTCACAGCATTTCCATTGCAACAAACAAGAACCGTGATCCTACAAGAAGAATAGTCGGCCATATCCTGGGAGTGCCCAAGTGATTTTTTTTTTAACTAATTTTTGAAATCCGAAATAAATGCCTGCTTTTCTTTGTTCTCACTTCCTTTGATGCCTTATTGACTTGTTCCAGCTACATTCTGTAAATTAATTGAGTACATTAGATGGTCAGTTCAAGTTGGACGTTTGGGAGACAAAGTCAGAGAGTTGAGATTGTGTTGGTTTGGACATGTGCAGAGGAGAGATGCTGAGTATATTGGGAGAAGGATGCTAAGGATAGAGCTGCCAGGGAAGAGGAAAAGAGGAAGGCCTAAGAGAAGGTTTATGGATGTGGTGACAGAGGACATGCAGGTGGAGGGTGTAACAGAGGAAGATGTAGAGGACAGGAAGATATGGAAAAAGATGATCCGCTGTGGCGACTCCTAACGGGAGCAGCCGAAAGAAGAAGAATAATTGCTTTAAATGTTAATGCACTAAGAATTTGGCTGTGAAAGACAAAAGACAGAAGACTAATGAAAAGGTTTGTCTCCATACAGAGAACCACAGGCATATGGAATATTAAACCAAGTAGTGAGACAGACAGTAGTACATTGGGGACCTTCAGAAAGTCAACTCAGTGTTATCTTGGAGAAGTGAGATCAATTTTAATTTAATTAATTTTCTAATTAACCAAATCTGCTTGCTACAGTATGTCAATTGAGTCTAATTATAGGCCCTCCCAATCCTTCACAAAGGCTGCAGTACAGGAAAAGCCTAAATATTGTCCTATTTAAGAACATCTTAAGTCTAGACTACTTTTGGGGCATTGACTTAGAGCAGGGCTGGCAACAAGAAAGAATATGTAGAAGGTGGCAACATTTCACGTGAAATGGAGTTGTAACATTCCCAAGTGAAACTTTACTTTCACTTTCAATCCCAGTAAACAATAAAGTAACAATGAATACTCTACACTAAAATTTGGTATTATAAAATAATTTTGATTCTTTATTTGATTAATTAGTATTCCATTATGTTTTTAATGCCGTAGTTTCTGCTTAAAAGCCTGCACGTTTCATAATAGGTCACTATAGTATTCTTAAATAGTGTATTAATGTAGATTAAATGTGTTACATGTTGAATGTCCACAAATATTTTAACTTACTAAACAAATAATACACATGCAAGGGTACAATTAAACTGACAGTAATAATGAAGGCTTTAACCCATAATGGGAAATTACTTCATCAGACTGTTCAAAAACTATGAAAGCTGCTGTTTTTATTTTTCCTGAACCACTGACATACAGAGCAGAGATGGAGTAAATTGGACGAATCAGAGCTTACGTTTTAATGAATTTACTACATGACACAAGTGAAATGCATGTTTAAAAACCTTTTTGTCCAGAACTTGAGGGGGTGAGGCAGTGCCCTCGTGGGAGTGACACCCCCTTTTAATGGGGCTTCAGATCTGGACCAAACTAAGTGTCCCTCCCATCTCCCACTTTACCTTGAGTGGGATTTTGTTTTTTTATTAATTCAGATTCCTTCAATAACAGAGCCAGTTTTGGCAATTCCCTATTTTGTTTGAAGCTAGCCTAACACATTAATTTGGAAAAATGGTCCTTTTTATCTCTTGTTCTTTAGAATAACAATAAAAGTTTCTTGTTAAAATAATAGATAATACATTTTTCTGATTTATGACCCTTTGACAGTGTGCCATTTGTTGTTAGGGATAATAATTCTGCCTGTATACTTTTGTTTAGTTTTGTATTTATTGTTTATTCTAAGTCATTTGTTCCTGATTTGCTTCTGTTTCCATTTCTATTATTTTTTTTATCAAGAATATATGTTCGTTTTCCTTAGGTTAATCAGTGATTTTTTTTCTTATAATAAGGTTCATTAAAGTTAACTAAAATTTAATTAAGAATACCTAAATGGTACATTTAGCACAGGGCCATCCTGAGATGATCTTATCATAGTTCATTTTTACAGTAACAGGATTACCTGGCAAGTAATTAGAGATTTTTTATTAACATTTTGATTTTTATAACTGGGTTGTTATTGAAAAAGATTGTATCATTAATTTTGTTATCTCTGTTCTCCTTGAAAACATGAGATTAAAAGTTCTTCTCTGCCATTACTACAGACAATGGTGGGGATGGGAGTAGAGGTAAGTAGCAGGTACAAAAGTAATCATTTTTAGGAGGAGTATTCCTTCAGCATTTATAGTTGATGTGGAATAAGAGCATGTTTGTTTCACCATCCTATAGCATCTTCAACAATACACGCATACTTAAATTACATCTCCCCGGTTTGTATATTCCACAAGCAATTAATGTTAAACAGAAATAAATGGTAAATGCAAAACATCCCCAAATTCTGTAATATACTGAGTTTCACATTAATTTGAAAATTACAAACCAATCAGCCTTAAGTGACTTAATACAGCCATGCAATCAAAGTATTTTTAAAAAAGAAAATTCAACACATTTATACATATAAAAGGCAAAGCCCTCACTGACTCATCACTAATTCTCCAACTTTCCATATAGGTGAGAAGCTGAAATTTCACGTGCTCATTCCTTGCAGTGTACTTACAAAAGTTAGGTATGTTTCATGTCCTATTGCAACACCCAAGGGGGGAAACAGGTGTACCCCCTAAACTGTATATATAGATAGGGGCAAATCCTCCTCACTATTTCTGTGACTTCCAATATATGTATGAAGCCCAAATTTCCCATGCTCATCCTTTACGCTGTACTTACAAACGTTAAGTATGTTTCATTTCGCACTGTGCCCCATAACAGACTTTCAAAAGTAACGTCTTCTTTATGGCGGTTCTCACCATTATGAAGTAAGGAACTTTCGGAACTGACCTCTTCTTTTGGCGGTTTCATTCCTTATTTCCATTAACAGAGGATTTATTTTATGGCAGAGACGCACAAGGGCCACCCCTGGCCCCTCTTCCTTTTTCTGCACGGCCTCTGTCCGCGCACCTACCACATGGTTGGCTCCCTGCTTATATACATTAACGATATCCCACACTCATGTGCCTCCTCACTCGCTTCCTTACTTTCCTCAGCTGTTCATTGTTCTCACTGCTCCCTTCTTCTTTACTCCACCGCTTCAAGCCTGTTATTGTTCGCCTTGTTTCACGTCTTCCTGCTGGTGACTCCTGCCTTTTCGTTTACTCCACCGCTTTACTACGAAGCTTACAACCACCAAAATTTTGTAACGGCACCAGGATTCAGATCAAATCTCTGCACAAGAACCTCATTGAGGCAACTGTCTTCACTGGAACTGGCTCAGGGAGACTATATTTAATCCTTGCATCCCTCTCACACCCTCTGACCTCCCATTCCACTTCAAACGCCTCCAATTTCCAGTAAGGGTCTGCTTCACTATGACAATAAATAAGTCACAGGGCCAGATTCTAAAAAAGGTCGGCATTGACTTGACACAAGATTGGTTCTTACATGGCCAACTGCACGTTGCATGCTCAAGAGTAAGCTCAGCAGACAGCTTGGTCATTTTACAGCCCGAGGACAGAACTGCAAACATCGTTTACAAATAGATCCTTACATCTTAAAAATGTGCATTTCTTATACACAACATTTAGAATCATAACTTAAACTCTTCATAATCATCAGATTCACTGTCAATGCTAAAATAAGCCTACGACAATTACATTGACAATCATGTTACATTATTTTTAAAATGTTTCCTTTTCTTTTCCAGAACTTCTTTAACACACTACTTCTCCGCTGCAAAGTGTGGGTGTTTTGCTAGTATTTTTATATTTTACAGCCACTTTTAACTTAGTAGTTATAAGAGACAACCAAACAATCTAAATTTGAATGTAGTGTACTCCTGAATATTAATTAGTGCCTAAATGAGTGTTATTTTGGAGTTAAGCTATATAGCTAACCAAATCTGGTCAGCAATGATGATGTCTACATCATCATATTCTTAATATTATCAATATTTTTGTAATTTAGGTTATAATGTGGAAGTTTATTACAACACACAATACAAAATGTTATATTTATGTCTTGATAATAAATGATAATAATATAGAATGATATTTAATTAACATTCATAAAACACACAAGAATGCTCTGAAACTAGAATACATAAGCAAGAACCTAAATGCATTAGCAAAATGTGTAGAAACATACATGTAAATAATACCATACCCAAAAGGAATCAGACTTTACTTGATTGTCATCCCTAGAGTATTACTACAGTGGAATATATTAATAATTTTTATAAAACCAGATATTAATATATTAACAAGAATTACATGAATATAAAAGAGGGATAGAGGCACATAAAGATATACTTATAGAAAAACTAGGAAATCTACCAATTTCCATTAACAAACATACCTTCCACATTCTGAAACTCTGAACAGGATAAATCAAAGCAGAAAATGGAAGAACTGAAGAAAACTAATTTGTATTACTATCTTATAAAGATGTCTAGAATCAAAGCATCCTTTGCTCTTTAGCTTAATTTAACATATTGTTTAATTGCTCATAGGTAACTAACTGTACTGTACATATGTATTATTCATGATATTTAGGCTTCATGTCATGGATTAGAACTCAAACTGTCAGTATACTCAGCTGACCACAGCACCCTGCAGTACTTACCTTTGTGAACCTCCTAAATAGGTTGCACAATTCTGGGGCTACAGCTTTCAGTCAGCACCTTTCTCCCACAGTACCCAGTTTACCACTGTTGTGAGAACAGTACAGAGGGGCATCCTTCTGTTTTCCTAAAGGATCCAAACTAGGTGAAAAGTTGACCCTAAATCCTCTGTGATTTCTAGTGTCAGTGAACATGCTGGCAGGTTGCAGTAAAGCTAAATACTATATGACCTTTATAAACTCACTTGCAGAGAGTCCAGTACTAGCAAATGCATAATACAGAATGAAAACATAAAAATTGCAAAGTCCAGCTCAAAAGTCAGTCCTAGTTCAATCAGTAACAAAGCAAGCTTCATTCTAGGAGGCTGTCTTTAGCAATTAACGGCTTTACAACATTTGCACTATGCCATGATGAATTGCTTGAGATGATAGGGACACTTATTTTAAAGCATGGTTAAGCTAGTGCTATTGTATAGCACCTTTTATTCCGAACAGAGGAGGTAGGCGGTGGACAGTTACCATGATTCAACTTGTCACAAAGTCCAAAGGCATGTCATGAGCCCTTGATGTTTGTGTGGCATTGGCCAATACATTTTATTTCTACATAATACATATTCTTACTAATATAATTCTCTACTTCAAAACAGGTATAATTTATAATTTGAGTTCACAATATTTATCAATGCCTTAGTGTGAGGTATAAAGATAATGGTGAGTAGAATGATAAATATCAACTGCATTCAATGGTCTCAGCAAAGACTTACATTTACATTCATATTTAGTTGCTGGGCAGATGCTGTTATCCAAAATGACTTACAAAAGATATCAACATAATTGAGTAATCCTCAGCCTGGGGGACCATTTTGCAACAAATATTACAGGATATTGTTACAAAATTGATCATCACAAGTTAAGAGATCAGAACAAAATGCAAGCTACACACTTTTTTGATTACAAGAACCTATCAAAGCAATTACCAATTAGGCAGAAATTCAAAAAACAACAGTCTCCAAATGCTTCCTAAACACATTGAGGTAGTCAGCAGTTCAATTTGATGTGGACATCTTGTTCCACTGGCTAGGACCTACACAAGAAAAGAATATGGATTAAGATTTGATGCCACAAAGGGTTGGTATCACCAGATGCCGTGCAACAGCAGACCTGAGTGGGCAAGAAGAAGCATAGAACCTTACAACTGTCTCCATCTTTATATGTGCCGACACATTGGTTGCTCTGTGGCCACGCTTAAAAGATTTGAACTTAATATGTGTTGCTACAGGGTGCCATGTAATGACCTGAAAAGAGGAGTGAAACATGAGTGTTTCAGCAGCTTAAGCACCAGACATGCAGCTGAATTTTGAATCATCTGCAGCAGATTGGTAACACATGCTGGTATTTCTGCCAGCAGAAAATTGTGGTAGTCCAGATGTGACAAGAACATAGTTAGACCAAAAGTTCTCTATGTCAAATATAATCTGATCTTATAGATGTTGTGTAGAGTGACACTGCTAGGTTGAGACACAGGTGCAACGTGGTTAGTGAAGGACACCCGGTCATCGCTCAGCACCTGAAGGCTGACTTGGTGGGTGCTAGAGATATCTGAGCTAATCAGAGATAGAGAGCTGAAGAGACAGATAAGCAGGAACCAGAAGATGGTCTGTCTTTTCCAGGCTAAACTGGAGATGGTGCTCCTTCATCCAGGTTGCAATATCAGTGAGACATGCAGTGATTGTAGATGATGCAGTGTGGCTCTTAGGAGGGAATGAGAAGTACAGCTTAATATCATCAGTATAACACTAATATAAGTCCCAGAGGGACTGGAGAATAGGGCTAGTGAGGAGGTTTATATAGAGGAGAGAAGAGAACCCAGCACCAATCCTTGGGGCATTCCCTTGCTTGTTTGGTTTACCCTTGACATGTCTCTTCACCAGGACTAACAGTAGGATCTGCCCAAGAGGTATGACTATATTCACCTAAGGACAGTCCCACTGGATACAGTCCCATGGATACATACATTAAATATGTTTTTTAAGAGTATTAAAATGTCATGTACTTTAAAATTGTGGTGGCTGAACAGCTTTAATAGGTATCAGATTCCAATTTAAGCAATTTCATCAGTTGATGTGTTAGTTGTTTATTGCCAGTGAATAAGTATAATTCAAGTTTCATAAACAACATTTTTTAAATAAATACCCAATATACCTACAGTGGTGTGAAAAACTATTTGCCCCCTTCCTGATTTCTTATTCTTTTGCATGTTTGTCACACAAAATGTTTCTGATCATCAAACACATGTAACCATTAGTCAAATATAACACAAGTAAACACAAAATGCAGTTTTTAAATGATGGTTTTTATTATTTAGGGAGAAAAAAAAATCCAAACCTACATGGCCCTGTGTGAAAAAGTAATTGCCCCCTGAACCTAATAACTGGTTGGGCCACCCTTAGCAGCAATAACTGCAATCAAGCGTTTGCGATAACTTGCAATGAGTCTTTTACAGCGCTCTGGAGGAATTTTGGCCCACTCATCTTTGCAGAATTGTTGTAATTCAGCTTTATTTGAGGGTTTTCTAGCATGAACCGCCTTTTTAAGGTCATGCCATAGCATCTCAATTGGATTCAGGTCAGGACTTTGACTAGGCCACTCCAAAGTCTTCATTTTGTTTTTCTTCAGCCATTCAGAGGTGGATTTGCTGGTGTGTTTTGGGTCATTGTCCTGTTGCAGCACCCAAGATCGCTTCAGCTTGAGTTGACGAACAGATGGCCGGACATTCTCCTTCAGGATTTTTTGGTAGACAGTAGAATTCATGGTTCCATCTATCACAGCAAGCCTTCCAGGTCCTGAAGCAGCAAAACAACCCCAGACCATCACACTACCACCACCATATTTTACTGTTGGTATGATGTTCTTTTTCTGAAATGCTGTGTTCCTTTTACGCCAGATGTAACGGGACATTTGCCTTCCAAAAAGTTCAACTTTTGTCTCATCAGTCCACAAGGTATTTTCCCAAAAGTCTTGGCAATCATTGAGATGTTTCTTAGCAAAATTGAGACGAGCCCTAATGTTCTTTTTGCTTAACAGTGGTTTGCATCTTGGAAATCTGCCATGCAGGCCGTTTTTGCCCAGTCTCTTTCTTATGGTGGAGTCGTGAACACTGACCTTAATTGAGGCAAGTGAGGCCTGCAGTTCTTTAGACGTTGTCCTGGGGTCTTTTGTGACCTCTCAGATGAGTCATCTCTGCGCTCTTGGGGTAATTTTGGTCGGCCGGCCACTCCTGGGAAGGTTCACCACTGTTCCATGTTTTTGCCATTTGTGGATAATGGCTCTCACTGTGGTTCGGTGGAGTCCCAAAGCTTTAGAAATGGCTTTATAACCTTTACCAGACTGATAGATCTCAATTACTTCTGTTCTCATTTGTTCCTGAATTTCTTTGGATCTTGGCATGATGTCTAGCTTTTGAGGTGCTTTTGGTCTACTTCTCTGTGTCAGGCAGCTCCTATTTAAGTGATTTCTTGATTGAAACAGGTGTGGCAGTAATCAGGCCTGGGGGTGGCTACGGAAATTGAACTCAGGTGTGATACACCACAGTTAGGTTATTTTTTAACAAGGGGGCAATTACTTTTTCACACAGGGCCATGTAGGTTTGGATTTTTTTTTTCTCCCTAAATAATAAAAACCATCATTTAAAAACTGCATTTTGTGTTTACTTGTGTTATATTTGACTAATGGTTACATGTGTTTGATGATCAGAAACATTTTGTGTGACAAACATGCAAAAGAATAAGAAATCAGGAAGGGGGCAAATAGTTTTTCACACCACTGTAGTTGAAATCCCTGCTGAAGTCAATAGGTAAAATTGTAGGGTGCCTTAGACCATGATGGAAAGAAGGTCTGGAGTTTTGTCGATAAATTATAGTATCACAGATATCTTGAATCATTATAATATATAGATAATGCTTCCATGTGGTACATTTTTCTATAATTTAAATATTTATTTACTCAATCCGTGATTAAAGAGTAATGCAGAATTCTTTTTCTCTTAGATTTATTTGTAGATAAGTCACTTTCTGTTTTTTTTCATTGTAACAGTAGAAGAAGTGAGCTTGTGTACCAGCAGCACAGCTTACATAGGCCTGATTCCCTGGGCATATGGCTAACTTTTAATGGGGATCCATTTTACTATCAGGAGTATTAAGTAAAATAGGAAAACATACAAAATATACAAGATGAAGTGACTCCTCTCAAGGTAAATTTTAAACAGTAAACTAATTGAAGTTACACATAGTGTTTTCTGTTTTAAAAATAGGTGAGTTTGCAAATTTGCCAGTGCTTTTCAATTGAAGATGTTGAAATTTTAAAACTGGGCTGTTTTGACAAATTTACATGAGGAATAAGTTTGCCATATTTCAATAAAACTGGTCCAATGGTCACTGAGCCATTACACGCAGACAGACAGATAGTTGGACGGGCAGACAGACTGACATGGAAATTCCATTATATGCAAACACACCTAAAAATGAACACAGTAGGGGGTTTTCTATTTCTCCTACATTTAATTACCACCTAGTTGTAAAGACTTAATGTCCTCCATATTACTTTTGTCCCCTTTTAACTATTGAATAACAGGAAGTACTGGAACCACCCATTCAGAGAATTTCACAGACTGAACAATATTTTCCAATGAGCTCATCTAGTTTAGCCTACAACTTTTCTCCTATTGCTTAGGAAATTGGCTGTGATTTAAAATCCTTACTATTATTCCCTTATCCACATATTGTAAATCTTGGCTGGCAGGCCTGGACACATTCCCAGCTTCTCTTTGTGTTTTTCCAACAAATTCTAAAGTATTTATATCTCTTGAACAATTTGGCCCATTAAGTTGGAACCATCTGCGGTGGGCTGGCACCCTGTGTTGGCTGGGATTGGCTCCAGGAGACCGCCGTGACCCTGTATTTAGGATATAGCGGGTTGGATAATGGATGGATGGATGGATAATGGATGGATGGAAGTTGGAACCTTTATCTGACATATCTACAAGCAGTAATTGGCAAATTGTCAATGTTGTACAGTCACATTTGTAACACCAAGTATGTTACGTTTCTCTCCTGTACAGGTCCTTAGAAAAAGAAAGCAGTTCTGTAAATGCTATGTCTTTCCCAAAAGCTCATAATTTGGAATATTCAGACCTTGCCATTATAGTTACATTCTGTCCAGTATGTTACATGGACAACATCTATTTTTAATGCCAAGGTAGAAGGTGCAACCTCTGAATGGTGGTGCCTGCTAGACAGTGCATGGTAAACACATCCTCAGCATTAATGGAGTCCTGCCAAAGTTTTCTCTTACTGAAGACTTAGCACAAAAATAATAATTTTAAAGCCTAAAAGAATTATGTAAAATACAGGGATAGATTGAGACGTATGACCCGGTGTGGTGACCCCTAAATGGGAGCAGCTGAAAGAAGAAGATTTGTTCCTGCAACTAAAAGTCCCATTCTTCCTCATGTTCTCATACACTAAAATGGGTGACAGAAACACAAACGTCTTATTAGGCACTGTTGCTAAGTTTTTGGTTCTTTGACTCAGTTCAGAGGAAAGATCTTCAAGAGTTAATGGCCTGATAATTCTACATGAAATTATAAAACTATAGCAGGAACACAAGATCAGGTTTAGGCAGCAGTTTTTTTAATTACCTTAATCAAATGGTCTTTGTAAAGATTGTTCCAATAATGATGCACTTGGAATACAGTATACTGTACTATATACAGTTTCAGTATCTTTTTCTTCTGTCTTTAATTGTAAAATTCTAGTAAGTTCAGGACAAATGGTTACATAATGCAACACTGCATCTGAGGCAGCTAACGCCAAACCTGTCAACATTGGTTGTAAGGCAGGAAGCAAACTAACACAGGACGTCAGTCCATTACAAGGCCCTCTCATGCACAAAACCATTGTGGCAATTTTAGAATCTCCAATCAGGCTGATGCACGTGTACTTGGTGAAAAACTGAGGCATGGGGAAAGCAGTCAGTCAACTGGCATGCTGAGATTTCTACAGAGTTGGTGGGTCATTATTTGACTGTGACCTGTGATTGACTGATGCCCCATGAAATGCTGGTTTTCCCCATTAAGCACAGTCAGTCAGTCATTTTCCAACCCGCTATATCCTTACACAGGGTCATGGTGGTCTGCTGGAGCCAATCCCAGGGCACAAGGCAGGACCAACCCCGGGCACGGTACACACACAAATACCCACACACCAAGCACACACTAGGGACAATTTAGGAATGCCAATGCACCTAACCTGCATGTCTTTGGACTGTGGGAGAAAACCCATGCAGACATGGGGAGGACATGCAAACTACACACAGGGAGGACCCGGGAAGCGAACCCTGGTCTCCTTACTGCAAGGCAGCAGCGCTACTACTGCACCACCGTGCTGCCCTTTATTGGAAAACATGCAATTTATATACAAAGAAACTCAGGAAACTGGTCCATGATGCAGAAGCACTCACCTCTGTGTCTGTGCCACCCATGACAGTGCTTGAAGTTGTCCTGCACTTTGTTCCAGCATTTCCCCTTTCAGCCATTCCGGTGCATACCTGCACTTTTCACAGTGCATGCCCCACTACTAACTTGTTACTTACAAAAAAAAAAATCTCCTTTCAACTAGGTGTTGCACTTCTAAAAAAACGCCCTCCAAGTATTTTCTGCAATTTAGCATGTTGTCTGTCCTCCAACAGGGACCCACCTCTACCCAGGTTCACTGAAGAAAATGTAATATTGGCAATGTGTCTAGAAAATTATTTCAATGCCAGAAAGATGAAGATCCCAAAACAACAGGGAGTTCTGCCAGTTCTATTTTTCCACTTCAGCCACTGATGCATGTGTATAATTGTTTGCTAAATATATTTGTAAATGCATATGCATAAATGTATAAAGCAATTATTGTAGAATAGATGATTTATTGGTTATTTATACACATACTATGCCTGGACCTGGAAGGTAGAATTGGCAGTGCTAGGCAGTGCACATTATGAGCAGAAGATGTGACTTTTGCCAGTATACAACTCTTCATTACCCCTTTGTGGGTGTGTATGCCTTGCAATGGAATGGCGCCCCATCCAGGGTTGGTACTTATCTAATACAAAGTTTTGCAGGAATGCATTCTTTCTACCTTTAACCCTGTATTAGAATAAGTACTTTTGTAAAATGAACAATTAATTAATTGTTACTAACATTTCATATGGAAAAATAAAAAGTGCAACTGTATATTGTATATAGTAAGAGGAAAAAATAATGAAAAATTCAAATATTGTGCAAATTTTATCCATTTAGCTATGTATTTTACCAGAGTATTTTTCAAAAGTAAAATAAAATTGGTAATAGTCAATTTGCTTCTAACTGCTAAATCTACTAGTTTGTTCACTGAGCATGTTTAATCTAGTTTTAAAGGCTAGGAAAGCAAAAGCTCCTTTGAAAAGCAGTGGGTGCAAAGCAACAGCTAACACCCGAGTGGATGCCAGTCCATTCAGGGAACACACAGACACTCCAATGTTCTTTCAATGAAGTTTCATTTCAGGATTTATTTGATTACACACAACTTTGCAATACAAAAGAAAACCAGACAGTTATATTCCACATGAACACAGGAGTTGGCACAAATGATGATCAGCTACAATTTGAATTCATTCGCCACTGCACGTCCATGTAACACACTCTGTATACAGTATGTCTGCAAATATGACATTTTAAGGTAAGATGTAGAAAAATACTTTTTGAAATATTAATACATGTTATTACAAGTCATTTCCAAAAATAAACTAATGCTTCATACCTTTAATGAATTACACCAATACTGAATTAAATCTTAATTTTCAAATATATCATAATGAATCTATTCTTATAAACAATTACATTATTTCCAGGTAATTGTGAAGTGGATTTTAAAATAAACATCTACATCATCTTATAATTTAACTTTAGATTTAAAATTATTATTTTCCAATGGGTCTTTTGAAAAACCTGAACAAATATACAGATCTGAAAAAGTAAAATGACATAAAATGACTGTTGTTTTTAATTTTTGTAATGACTGATATTTCACTTACCTAGGAAATGTTTTATTTCTTTTAAAAAAATGTAGTAATTTTACTTTCAATTCTTCAGTGTTAAACCAATAGATTATTGGATTAAACATGGGTGGTAAAATGACAGTGGTTATAAGCAATGATGTCAACACATCAAGTGATGTTATTAAACGTAGATTTGCGAGAATATAAGTTAATATAATGGGAATATAATAAACAAATGCACACAGCAAATGAGATAAACAAGTTTGAAAGGCTTTTTGGCGCTGCTCAATGGAGGCAATTTTTAGAACAATAAACAAAATAATCATATATGTACTTAAAATGAAAAATAATGGAAAAAGCAAAGCAACAAGTGTTTTACCAGTTCCAAGCTTTCTGTTAAAAGAGGTATCTATGCATGCTAACACATATACAAAGCCATGTTCACAGAAAAAACCTCTGATAATTCTTGAACCACAATAAGGAAGTTTTGCAGCCTGCAATACCTGATACATATCCAAGCAGAAAACCACAGCCCAAGTTCCTGCAATAATGAGAATCATACGGATGTTTGTATTTAAAGTGGAATAGTGAAGTGGAAAACAAATAGCAATAAGGCGATCATAAGCCAAAACAGCAAGGGAGAAGGATCCCATGTCACCAAAAAAGTGTATAAAGAACATCTGAGAGAAACAGCCCTCAAATGAAATAAAATTGACTGTAAAAATTAGGACAGAAACTACTTGAGGGATTATAACAGTATTTAAGCCAATGTCTACTATTGCTAGGTTACAAATGGAAAAATGTTTGGGAGTATGGAGAGTTTTATCAAAGAAAACTACTAATAAGACTGTAAAATTGCCCAGTAGGGTAATTACATAAATCAAAGAAAAGAGTATTGCTTGATAAGTCTTTATTCCAATTGTACCAGCAGCTGTGAGAAGAAATCCTCCTGTTAATGAGCTGTTGTTAACGTTGCCATTGGGAGCATTCATGATCAGAACTCTTTATAATCTACAAACTGAAAACACCAAAAAAATATTAAAATTTCAAACTAGACAGATAGAACTTATACATACTGACTAAATAATCTTTAAGGATGTAAGGGGGTATGCAGAAAGTCTTAAATTATAATATATACTGTACAATAAAACAACAATTAAATTATATGCTAAGGTCATTTTACATTTTTAAATACTTTGTAAATATACATTATATAGCATAACATCATTCATAATGTATGATTATTTCCAGTTCATATTTTAAAATTATTTTTTCTTATTCTTTTTATTTTTATATTTTTACTCCCAAAACATTTTTTTCAGAAACTTACTCACCACGATTGAATGACATCCAATAATCAGTTTTTCCAGTTGCATTTTTTTGTGTGTTAAGTATTTTTATATCAAGCAGACTTTATATTTTTAACTGCAAAATTGAATCACATCACAAAGGTGCCTCTAGAGTTATCATTAGCTATACAAAAGAAATGAGTATAATTAAGATTTGCTTTGCCATTTATGTTTACAAAGGGCTGTTCTAATCCCAAGATATAAGATATCAAAGTTAATTGATGTTTTCTTGTGCAAATATTTTACAATTATAGTATTTCTGATTGCAGATCATGAGTAATAGATAGACATTCCCATTTTGCTTTTGCAATACACATAGGTAAAACTCTTTATTTAACATTATATTAATACTGTATTCTTTTAAATACTAAAGAAATTTAATTGGTTCCTTAAAAGGATAATAAATAAATGCGACTTGCTTGAGATAGTATTAAATGAAATCAGGAAAATGGCTTAAACTGAAAAAGCATCAAACAACCTAGATTATTTGTGTCATCAAGTCCTGCTTTAATTAAAATATACAGTATTTAATCTTTTGCTGAATGATTGATAAAAAAATTCTTAAACACTAATTTTATACAATGTAGTAATTATCTTGCCCTCCAAGGGGTCCATACATTTAGATCCAGAATGCTTATAAAATCACTTTGTTTTGATAAAGACCATAAGTGCTAAAATGACAAATACATTCAGAACATCAAAATGTAAAATTCAGATACATTTATGAAGTTTTATTCATACTTTATTAAAATGAATACATTTTGTTAGCTTCTATTTCCAACTACGTGCCTTTTGAAACTCCACCCATCTGCCCTCAATTCTGAGAATTTTTTTTTTTCTTTACAGAAAATGAAACCTATTCCCACTCTGGTCCTTAATCCAGAGGTTTTGAACAACCATCTTCCAGTAAGATAACTCACCAACTTGCCCTTTTCTCAAATAGTATAACAAAGCATTTTCTTCTGTTAGTCTCTAAATCCTGGTCTCTCTTTTTACTGCCAAAAAGCCTTTATATTAACTCATCTCTTGAACAAATACCAAGGCCTTTGACCCGGAAGTAACTTAAATCCAGAACCTAATTCAGCATTACTGTGCTTAATGGGGTAAACCAACATTTCATGGGACATCAGTCAATCACAGGTCACAGTCAAATAATGACCCATCAACTCTGTAAAAAGTTCAGCATGCCAGTTGCATTTGGAATATGGGAGTATGATAACCCAGTCTATATGTGTTTTGTACAATTGAAGGTGCTGTAACTCATGCATGCTTTTCATTCTTTATATAAATGCACTGAGAGTTGTGAATACTTGCCAGTAAGCTGAATTAACTTTATTATAATTTCAAGCTGCTGTAACACTCCGATTCAGCTGTGCTCTTCCAAGACCTTAAATGTGGCTTCTCTCTATATTACAGCTTTAACCAATAAAACTTTTTACATTAACGATCTTATCAGTATAGGAAAATAGACTCTCTTACACTGAGTGAAATATGGCTTAGCTCTGATGGTACAGCAGTGTTAATTGAAGCTGCACATCCGAATTACTGTACACTTTTATTCATTCGATTGACCACAGTTAAAAAGGAGGTGGTTTAGCAAGTATTTTTACAAGTCAGATGAACTGTAAAGATGCTAGTTTTGGTACTTTCTTGTCTTTCAAGTATCTTGAAGTAGTTATTCAAGGAGCATCAGAGTTTCATATTTTCACCCTTTATAGACCTCCAAAGTATAATGCATCTTTTACTGATGAATTATCAGACCTAGTACAGTATCTTTAATAACAAATATGACAGTTTCTAAATTGTAGGCAATTTCAGTTGTCACTTGTCACATGGATAACCAGTATGACATTAAAGCAAGAGAATTCCTAAACTTACTGCTTTCTTGATTTTAGTCAACATGTCAGCCAGCATAGACATAAGGGAGGACACATGCTGGATTTAGTCACTTCAAAAGCATTAAAAGTTGATGTGAGGCAGGTCACGGATATCGGTATATCTGACCATTTCTGCATATCATTTGATGTAGAAATACTGGTTACTATAACTAATGAACGTATTATTAAAAAATGTTACATTGATTCAATGTGCTGCCTCAAGCTTTACTAATTCTGAAAAATCAATTTGAATGTAGTTCTTGCCTTAATTAACCTATTAATGTAACCAGTAAGGTGGAAAATTTGAATGCTAAGGTAAGCACCACAGCTGACATAGTGGCCACTGAAAAAGTTGTTAAGAAATCTACCAACACTACCATACCTTGGAAGGCCCAAAGTGTGTCTGATCTAAAGAGAATATGCCAGAGAGAACAGCATAAACGGAGAAAAACTTAACTAACAATCCACTATTAAGTATTGAAGGAACAAATAACTAAATATAGTAGTCTTGAGAGGAAGTCCTTTTTCTGTAAAATTTTAAATGATGATGCTGAAAATTAAGGAGTTTTATTGTCAACTATTGATTGTATTTTAAACCCAACTCATTCAATAGAATGCTTCCTGAAAACTACTAGCAAACTTTGCAAGGCTTTTGCCATATTTTTAAAAAACAAAATGACTTGATTTTAGAAATAATAGTACATCCCCCCAAAGTTAATCCTGTTGAACTCCAGCATGCTCTTTTAAGTGAGTTAAATTCCTTCACTGAAATGAGTCAACCTGAGCTGCAGAAACTAATTTCTCAACTGAAACCTTCCAGTTGAATCTTTGACCAAGTATCAATAAGCTTTTTCAAAGAAGTGTCAAATGTCCAAATTGCTACTGTACTTGACATAGAGAACTCATCATTAGATATGGGGGTCTTCCCAGACTGTCTAAAGACTGCTGTTGTTAAATCCCTGCTCACGAAAAATAATCTTGACTCCTCTGTCTTTTTCAACTTTAGACAAATTACTAACCTGCCTTTATTAAGTCAAATTCTAGAAAAAGCAGATTTTATGCAGTTAAATGATTACTTGAATAAATATTGTATTATTGATAAGTTTCAGTCAGTCAATCTCTCTGTCTAGGCATAGAATTATCATATTCTTCAGGTGTCTACAATATTTACTAGTCTCTACTTTTATCTGCTTTCTTTTCCTGTTCTATTGTGGTGGTGTTTTGCTCCACCACCACCTGACCATGGCACCTTGCAGCCACCTGTAATGCTGGAATGAAGGCAGGTACCCCAGCTCTCAACGTGACCGAAAGCATCCTCTCAGATGAAGCCTGGAAAAATTAAGGAATGATTTAAACATATTTATCATAGGCAGACTACCCAGTGGAGGCTGGGCGATTTTTTGGCCTTGGAACCCCTGAAGATTTTTTTTTTTTGCCTCCAGCTTAACCGGAAATTTTTTTTTCTGTTCTCCCAGCCATATGACCTAATCCCTGGACTCATCTTTAGAAACTTACAATATGATATTGTGTATAAGGATGCTACTCTTCTACTAATTATATATCTATAAGATGATATGGATTTTTTTCTTTGTTACTTATTATTATTTTCTTACCTAATCTTTGTTTTTTCTTTTCCAGTAACTTTCCTTTTGACATCTTAAAAATCACTTTGAGCTACATAGTTGTTATTGTTGTGCGTCTTATCACCACTTCTGTTTGCAGTTTTCATGGGCAGGATATTATGGCACAACCAAGGACGTGACGGAGTCTAGTTTGGGAGACTGAGAGTAGCATTGTTACTTTATGCAGATGATGTTGTCCTCTCTGACTCATTGAACTGAGATCTTCGGCATCCACTTGAGTGAATCATTGCCGAGTGGCAGGGATGAGGATCAGCATCTACAAGTTTAAGGTCATGGCCCTGTCTTGGGAAAGAGTGGATTGCTAGTGCCTGGAGATCCTATTTATGCGTAATGGAAGAAAGAAACATGGATTGAGAAATAGATGTTCTACAGACAAACCTCACAATTTACGGGGCAATGTATATCTCCTATGGTCAGGAGCTAACATTGTATAGGTAATGACCAAAAGGATGAGATTGCAAGCACAAGCTGCACACTTTAGATGAGAAGAAAACAGGGAGGAAAGCTCATTAGAGAGACTTAGAACAGAATTGGTACTCCTTCAGGATTGAGTGGACCCAGCTGACACACTTTGGGCAAGTTGTAAGGATGCCTCCCGGGATGTCCAACTGGGTGGACAACCAACGGCAGTCCCAGGATATGCTGGAATGATTATATCTCTTGACTGGCTTGGGAATGCCTGAGACTGACCCAGAAAAAAGCTGGAATCTATGGGTAGGTACTGTGAAGTCTGGGATTGTCTGCTTGGAATACTGCCACCCTGACTCTCACCAGAACAAGCTGTTTTAGATGATGAGATGAAATGAAGAATAGTTCAGAACTAGGAAATCAAGGTCCTTACTTAGTTGTAAGCACTATTTCTAAACTGTTTCTGTATATCTTCAAAGAGATATTCAAAAAGACACTCAAATATGTTAAATCCCACCATTAGCTGCAACATTTCTGTTTTGTTTATATTGCAGATTTTTGTAGTATGGTCTTCTACTTTACAGTGACACTATTTACTGTGTACTGTAATATATTGGTGTTGCAAGTTTAAATTGTTTTAAAAAAAAATCAATTAATCAGTGCCTCCGTTATTGACCTGTTTTGAAGTTCGTTCTTGAACCATGATACAAATGCTTGTTCTTTGTCTGGTGAGGTAAATATTATGAATCAGCATAAACAACAGGCTACCTCAGGATTTTTTTATTTTCACAGTGGCCAGTTACTTTTACTGTGTTTAGCATGATTTCTGGATTTCTACTATGCCTGGTGTCTCTAATTGCAATGGGAGATTGTAATGTATGCTAACTATTGGCTCCTGGCAGTGGTTGCCAGGTTTACATACATAGTAAATAATTTTCAGACTTGTGCAGTTGCTTGGCATGCTCGAAAAAGTCTAAATACATAAATAAGACATACCATTTTCTTGGCATGTTTTTCTTTTAAGTGTATTACAGTAGTTTGTTCACTGGGTCCTGTTGAACATAATACAATATATCCCTAATAAGCAGGGATGATAAAAACAGCATACAGAGGTGAGGTGGAACGGCTGTCTGCATGGTGTGAAGGCAACAATCTATTTCTCAATGTTGACAAAACAAAACAGATAATCGTGGACTTCAGAAAATCACATCTTGCCCACATTCTACTCAGCATCAACGGTTCAGATGTGGAGACTGTTAGGAGTACCAAGTTCCTCTGTGTGCACATAACTGAGGAACTTATGTGGACGCATAACACCTCATCACTAATCAAGAAATCCCAGCAGAGACTGCACTTCCTGAGGCAGCTGAAGCGAGCAAGTCTTCCCCCTTCCATCCTCACTATGTTCTACAGAGGCACCATTGAGAATGTTCTGACCAACTGCATCACTGTCTGGTATGGCAACTGCAACATATCCGACCACAAGCGCCTGCAAAGGATAGTGAAGACGGCAGAGAATATTATTGGGGTGCCTCTGCCTTCACTACAGGACATATTTTACAAACGCAGTGTTCACAAGGCCTGCAGCATTGTGCAGGACCCCTTACACCCCTCACATTGACTTTTCACACTTCTGCCATCCAAGAGAAGATACTGCAGCATCAAAGCCCGATCTGACAGGCTGCAGGATAGTTTTCACCCCCAAGCTGTCAGACTCCTTAACAGCATGCTGCCACCTGGGATCTTCCACACTGCCTCAACCACCTCTAAAAACAGAACTTTTATACATGCAAGCCACTTTCCTGCAAAGACTAGTGTGCATGTAGAAAAGAACTGAAAATCTCATACTGACCTTTAAGTATTTTGACACTCTTGATATCCTTCTGCTGTGAAACATTCTGACCCGTCATTGTGTACACATGTCTTAAACAACTATTATAATACAATGATAATTTATGAATTATCTATATATATTATTTATTATTTATTTATTATATTAATTCTCTATTGACTGTATTTATGTATCTAGATTGCAAATACCATACATTGTATCAATGTTCATATTGCTAACTAAATATCAATATTGCTGCTACTTCTTTGTCTTTTCTTTGCACAATGTCTTGTCTTGTTTGTGTTTTAATTTTAAATTTAAATTTTAATTCTATTTTTAATTTATTATTTGCACTGCATGTTGTTACACTGTGGACCCTGAGCTTCGCAATTTTGTCTGTCTGTATACTTGTATATTGTTGAGATGAAAATAAAGTTCACTTTGGCTTTTGACTTGACATAAGTCATAAGTCTAAGGAAGCCTACCACAGTTATTTGCTTATGTATGTAAATGTAAATGTTGAATTGACTATGCATTTTTCTTTTACTTTTCTGTAAATGTAAATCTGTGAAAGGTTTGAACATATTTTTGTCATTCAAGAACATTTAATAAAAAGATACTGACTAGAATTGTGTGTAGGTTGTGCTGTCTGCTTGGGAAAACAAGACGTGCATAGAGAGTCCACCCTCCATCTTTCTTTAGCAGGGACAATTAACTCTGTCAAGATGAATATTCTCCCTAAGCTACTGTTTCTATTTCAAAATATCCCTATAAACATTAACAAATATTTTTTTAAGCAATTACATTCAATCATAACTTCATTTATTTGGAATTTGAAATATCCACGCATCCAAAGGGCGACCCAACAACAACCTAAATCAGAAGGTGCCATGGCTCTACCTAATTTTCAGTTTTATTAAGGGGAAGCAAATATACAATCTATTAAAAACCTGGACATTGACACAAACAGGTAAACACATACTAGCTTGGTCCACAATAGAAATGAAATCCTGCAGTAATTCTTTATATTCCTTGTTTTGTACACCAGTAAGTACAAGGTATCGTCAATATACTAACAACCCAATTGACCTTCATTCACTCAGAATATGAAACCAATGTAGGAAGCACTTCAAGTTAGAGAATATTTCTTCTGTGGCACCTCTACTTGATAACCACCTTTTTCTACCCTCTCAAATTTACACAGTTTTTCATGTTTTGAAAATGTGTGGGATTAAATCATTTAGAGATTGGTATATGAATAATGACTTTCTACCCTGTGAACAATTGCACTCCTAATTTAGCTTCCCATCAACACAATTTTTCCACTATCTCCAAATTAGAATCTTTGTTAAACAAAATCTTCCCAATTTTCCTCACCTCCCTCCTATTTCTATTCCAGAAGAAATATTAATCAGTCTTGAAGACTTAGACAGAATTTCTATAATATATAAAAATTTTAAAGCCCCTTCCTTTTAAAGATCCTAGAGAACAGTGGGAAAAGGATCTCTCTTTTAACATTACAGAAAAGGAGTGGAAGGAAGCCATGCACAGAATTCACTGTAGAGCCATATGTGCAAAGCATTCAATTATTCAACTTAAAACCTTTTATCGAGCACATCAATCTCATTTAAAATTGTCCAAAATGTTTCCAGGGCAAGATCCAACCTGTGAACATTGCAATCAAGCTCCAGCCTAACTGGGCTATATGTTTTTGGCATGTATCAAATTAACATCATTCTGGACCAAAATCTTTAAATGTCTATTATACAGCTTTGGTGACACAAACACTCCTAATCCATTAACAGCTGTGTTTGGTGTACTTCCAGATGGGCTTAAAGTGGAGAATGACAAATTATAATTGCCTTTACTTCACTATTTGCATGTGGATTTGTCTTGCTGAAATTGATGAATCCTAGCTCACTTCTTTTAAGCCAATGGGTAACTAATGTGATACTATTTGAAATTAGAAAAAAATAAAATTCTCACTTAAAGAATCTGTTCAAAACTTTTTTTAAAAAAAACTGGCAGTATATAATCAATAATATTTTAGAATAAGCATTTATATTGGGAAAAATGACTTCTTTCACTTTTTACTACTCACGCTGTTTTACTTTGGCTGTTGGCCTTCCTCTCTTTGTCATGGGTAGGGGTTGAATTGAATTTTGTTTTGTTTAGTTTGACTTGATTGTATGGAACATTACATGCTTTTAATAAATTCAATAAAACATAAATTAAAAAAATAAACTAAAAAATTGTGTGTAGTTTGCATATTTTCCTCATTTTTGAGATGCTTTCATGTCTCTTATGACAAAGACCATGTTAGGTTATTACACAACTCTAATATTAACTTGAATGAGTTCCTGCCTTTAGTCTAAGGATGTGGAGATTGACGCAGGCTCCCTAAACAATGTAATGGAATAAGCAAGATATGAAAAATGTATGAATGAAAAATATGCCACATCTTTACAACAAAAAATGTCTTTATATCCACAATATAAACAAGAAGGGTGCTTGGTGTGACATCTGGACAGAGGAAGGAAGAAAAGGAAACCTGGTGGTGGAATGATGAAGTACAGCAGAGTATACAGAGGAAGAGGATGGTGAAGAAGAAGTGGGATAGTCAGAGAGATGCAGAAAGCAGACAAAAGTACAAGGAGAAGAGAGAGGTGGTGAAGGCTAAAGAAAAGGCATATGATGAGTTGTATGAGAGGTTGGACACTAAGAAGGGAGAAAATGACCTGTACCGATTGGCTAGACAGAGGGAACGAGCTGGGAATAATGTGCAGGAGGTTCGTGTGATAAAGGATTAAGATGGAAACACACTCAGAAGCAAGGATAGTGTTTGAGAAGAAGGAAAGAGTACTTTGAGAGGCAGATGAATGAAGAGAATGAGAGAGAGAAGGTTGGATGATGTGGAGATAGTGAATCAGGAAGTGCAACTGATTAGCAATGAGAAAGTAAGGACAGGTATGAAGAGGATAAAGAATGAAATGGCTGTTGGTCCAGATGACATACCTGTGGAAGCATGGAGGTGTTTAGGAGAGATGGCAGTGGAGTTTTTAACCAGATTGTTTGGTGGAATCTTAGAAAGTGAGAGGATGCCTGAGGAGTGGAGAAGAAGTGTACTTGTGCCGATATTTAAGAATAAGGGGGATTTGCAGGACTGTAGTAACTACAGGGGGATAAAATTGATGAGCCACAGCATGAAGTTATGGTAAAGAGTAGTGGAAGCTAGGTTAAGAAGTGAGGTGATTATTAATGAGCAGCAGTATGGTTTCATGCCAAGAAAGAGTACCACAGATGCAATGTTTGCTCTGAGGATGTTGATGGGGAAGTATAGAGAAGGTCAGAAGGAGCTGCATTGTGCCTTTGTGGACCTGGAGAAAGCATATGACAGGGTGCCTCGAGAGGAGCTGTGTTATTGTATGAAGAAGTCAGGAGTGGCAGAGAAGCACATAAGAGTTGCACAGGATATGTACGAGGGAAGTGTGACAGTGGTGAGGTCTGCGGTAGAAGTGACGGATGCATTGAAGGTAGAAGTGGGATTACATCAGGGATCGGCTCTGAGCCCTTTCTTATTTACAATGATGACGGACTGGTTGACAGATGAGGTTAGACAGAAGTCCCCGTGGACTATGTTTTGCTTTTGACATTGTAATTTGTAGCGATAGTAGGGAGCAGGTTGAGGAGACCCTGGAGAGGTGGAGATATGCTTTGGAGAGGAGAGGAATGAAGGTCAGTAGGAACAAGACAGAATACATGTGTGTAAATGAGAGGAAGGTCAGTGGATTGGTGAGGATGCAGGGAGTAGAGTTGGTGAAGGTGGATGAGTTTAAATACTTGGGATCAACAGTACAGAGTAATGGGGATTATGGAAGAGAGGTGATAAAGAGAGTGCAGGCAGGGTGGAATGGGTGGAGAAGAGTGTCAGGAGTAATTTGTGACAGACAGGTATCAGCAAGAGTAAAAGGGATGGTAGTGAGACCAGCTATGTTATATGGGTCGGACACGGTGGCATTGACCAGAAAGCAAGAGAGAGAACTGGAGGTGGTAGAGTTAAAGATGCTAATATTTGCATTTGGTGTGACAAGGATGGACAGGATTAGAAATGAGTACATTACAGGGTCAGCTCAGGTTGGATGGTTGGGAGACAAAGTCAGAGAGGCGAGATTGCTTTGGTTTGGACATGTGCAGAGGAGAGGTCCTGGGTATATTGGGAAAAGGATGCAGGATAGAGCTGTCAGGCAAGAGAAAAAGAGGAAGGCCTAAGAGGTTTATGGATGTAGTGAGAGAGGACATGCAGGTGGTGGGTGTAACAGAGCAAGATGCAGAGGACAGAAAGATATGGAAAAAGATGATCCGCTGTGGCGACCCCTAACAGGAGTAGCCAAAAGAAGAAGACTGTATGTAAACATACAACAGTTTTATTCATGGCATTTAGTCTATATGTCTGTATGTGGCAGTGCTGCTTCATCACAGTAAGGAGATCATGAGTGGAGAGGGCTTTAAGTAGTAAGAAAACTGCTATATAAATGTAAAGATCTGATTTGATTTTATTTGTTCTCAATCCTATTTTTTTTGTAAAAATTGATCTGTTTGTATGGAATGATTACAATAAAATCAATACAATTTATAAATAAATAAATGTAAAGAATTCTTTTCTTAAGATGTTCTTTTTCTACCTTTGTAATGAAATCCTTCATAAACTAAACAGTCCACAGGTGAGGATATGTAACATTGCTACCCTTTTTTCCTAAGTATCAGTTTTGTCTAAATTACATATCTGAAATGGGTTAACAAAGAGACAGTTGCTTTCCATCTTTTATTTTGAATATGAATCTCATTAACAAATTATATTGACCAGATTTTTTTTTACAGATGTTTACAGAAACATTCTTAGCTCACTATTTTTAAAGTAAAAATAAACAAACATTTTAAATATTACATCTGCTTACATTTGTACAACAGTTTTATACTAAAACACAATAAGAGAAAAATCTGATTATTCAAGTCTGATTTCCACAAGATTACTTCATTTTAAATATATATATTTATATGTGTGGTACGTCTTATCTGCGCTGCAGATTCTGCACTTGGCTAAACCTTTGGAAAAATTAGGAATGGCTGTATAGGTCTAACACATGGCACCAACACAGAGGTTACTTAGAAGAATCATGAAACTGAAGACGTGCACCGAAGGTGCATAGATGGCCACTAACGTCGCATCTCTCCCTCTCTCTCTCATTTTTAGGCAGACAGCACGATCAACAGAAAGAAAACCGAAAATACCAGTACCGATAGCCACTCATGCCTGGTTAGATTATTAATGACTTGGTACAAAAATAAAAAAAACATTAGCACATGAAAATTTATATAAATTAATTAATTACTAATAATTCTGAAAACGTGTTTTTTGTTTAGCCTCTCGATACTTTACAGTCATTCCTTATTTATTTTCAAAGCCTGCTTATTCTAATGTAGGTTTAATGGGGACTAGAATTTATCTTGGCATCCACGGGAAGAGGAAGATGTTTCAATGGAAGTAAACTATTATTCTTTAGCCGGTCACGTCGTTACATGCTTTTATTAATAACTTCTTTGAAAGATAATTAGTTAAGTACACCGTACGAATCACATAACAGAAATGAGCTACCGATCTACACCATTAACTTTTACAGAGAACAACGAAAAGCGTAACTCCTACTAAACCGTGTTCGGAGGAAACAATATCGAAAACTTTTGTTTTAACAGTACTTTACCCAGAAGCAGATCATCGGTAACGAGCCACCTTCCATAGCAAACAGTTCTTAGATCTGAGCTCTTAGCGGCTTGTCTCGTAGACGGTCACTCCGTGTTGTGTTTGCTGTGCACACCCAGAGCTGTGCGAGTGTAGATTGAAGACTCCTGGCATTAGCGTGTGCCAAAAATGTTGGACTGGGGTCCCAACCGGTGACGTTCTCTGCCATGTGCCCGATGCTGCAACACAGGCGCCAGCTAAATCCAGAAACGGACGAGCGTTTTTCATATATAGCAAAATTACAACGTTGACAGTAAACGGCTTGTGAGGTCTGCATCACTGTTTCTTATTACTTAATCCTATTTATTGTCGGTTACCATGTACATTTAGATATTGCCACTAGACTGGTTAAAGTCAGAGCAAAAATTACTCGAAGTAAGACTTCCTGTATATGTTGTTTCTGTTGTTATTATGGACTTTTAAGCGATTAAAAAGCTATAGTGGAAAGCACAAGTCATTAAAAATCAGCTAAAGAATATCAATACAGTACAGTATAATAATAATGATTTTGAAAATTGTTGTTCGATCATTTCGAAAAGTAAGTGGGGCTGGGAAAAATAGTATTTTAGCGAAGATTTCGTTAATAAGGCAGGGACGAAACGAGACAACGACAGAAATAGGCAAATCCAAATTAGGTGAACTTTATTATGCCGTTTAAAAAATTTTTTTTGTAGCAGGAAAGTACAAAAACATAGGTTACTTACAGATTCAAGAAAATAAGCTAAGAGGCTGCATATGACAATTGTAATCAAGACACACGGTTGCAAATAAGAATAATCACCCTTAACAGTACACAATAATTCCGAAAGCAGGATCCGTACTAGGATTAAGCAGGATTCTAGAATTCAAAGGCCCCTGGGAGCAAATTCTTTTATGTTTCCCTTTACCCCTAGTATATCTTCAGCCAGATGAAATTAAGAAGACTTAAGAAAAAGTGGATGGGTAAAAGACAAAACAGAGCATACTAATCTTCTATTGTGTTGTTTCTTGAAAGCACGCTTGTTTGCAGAGGACGAGCAGCAGAATGCATGTTAACGCGTAAAACCAACTTTTATTTTTGTCATGCACCTTTTGACTCGTTCTAGGATTTCTTCTGTTTTTAAAGTGTATACAATAGGGTTAACCAGAGGAGGAATGCACGAGGACAGGGACGTGTTATAAATTCTGGCATCTGTGTCGATCGTCACGTTAACCCATGCAATAATATACGTCACCAGAAGTGGAGTATAGAAAATCGCTACCAGGGTTAAATGCGCCGTACAAGTTTTAAATGCTTTCATTCTCCCGTTTTTGGAAGCAATTTTCAGCAGGGAAACTATGATGCAAACATATGACATCAAGATGAAGAACAAGGGAGTGAAGAATAATACAACAATATCGAATGCAGCCATGAACCAATTGACAGAGTAGTCGTTGCATGCGTTTTTAAACAATGGCCCGTGATCGCAAAAATAACTGTTTACAGTTGTAGATCGGCAGAAGGACAAGCGGGGTATTAAAGAAACCATTGTCAGGACAACAATAAAAGGAACAGTCCATGAAATAGTAACAATTAAAATCATTCTTCTGTTTGTATTAAGTGTATTGCTTCTTAAAGGGAAGCATATAGCAATTAATCTGTCATAAGCTAAAACCGATAGCGCAAACGATTCCATTGCCGAAAAATAGTGTACAAAAAACATCTGAGTTAAACAAGGGTCATAAAAGACAAACCTAGAGTTAAAAATAAAAATATCAACAGATTTCGGAATTAGTGCTGTGCTGTAGCTTATATCTACCACGGCTAAACTAAAAACAGCAATGTATTTCGGTGTGTGCAGGCTCTCTGTAAACCATATTATCGACATGATCAAAATATTTGCCAGCAACGTAAAGATGTATAATACTAGCAGAAAAATGAAATAATAATCATTTTGCTGCAGAGAAGAAAAACCTCTGATGTAAAATCCAAGAGGTTTGAAGATTGTTGCGTTAGAGACGCCTGCCGCTACTGCTACTGCTGCTGCTGCTTGTTGCGAGTTCATAGCGGTCCACCTGTTTAACAAGAAAAGACATGAGAGCAAAAACAAAACTCGGTATCAGTAAGACTTTAAAGAATTACAATAACATACCTATCATTTAACAGCTGGAGCTTATTTGGATATATTCACCTCTAAGTTTGAGTGCGCAGACCTCAGACTGTACCTTTTATTTAGTTGGTTAAGAACTCCTCCTTATAGACATTTTTCTTTTCTTCTATAAATTAGGTAAGTGCATCCCTGGGGTCATTTGAACATCTTACGTCATTTCGCAGATGGATTAAAGCTTTGCACTTTGGTCTTTAATAAGCACATCTCAGAAAAATAAAATCCACTGAGTTCGACATTTCACGATGCACTATATCATGACGGGCGGCACGGTGGCGCTGCGAACCTGGGTTCGTTTCCCGGGTCCTCCTTGCGTGGAGTTTGCATGTTCTCCCCGTGTGTGCGTGAGTTTCCTCCGGGTGCTCCAGTTTCATCTCACAGTCCAAAGACATGCAGGTTAGGTGGACTGGTGATCCTAAATTGTCCGTAGTGTGTGCTTGGTGTGTGTATGTGTGTGTGTGTACCCTGCGGTGCCCTGCCCAGGGTTTGTTTCTGCCTTGCGCCCTGTGCTGGCTGGGATTGGCTCCAGTAGACCCCTGTGTTAGGATATAGCGGGTTGGACGATGACTGACTGCCTGAAAATAAATTCAGTTTAACCTTTCATATATATAATGAATTTATAATGAAAATGTAACAATTGGGCATATTAAGTTTGAGCAAATGTGACATGCACAGATCTTTTGGTCAACCGTGGCTAGTAAAAGGGAGAGGGGGCACTTTATGAGACAGGATTTACTTACATTTTTATCTGGACACTTTCAGTGTTGTTAATTTCACTGGAAACCATGGGATTAGCGAATCTAATCTAATTTAGTCTAATCTAATCTAATGTTCACAAATTTGGCAAAAACATTTGATCATGATTTCTATCCATCCATCCATCCATTATCCAACCTGCTATATCCTAACACAGGGTCACGGGGGTTTGCTGGAGCCAATTCCAGCCAACAAAGGGCGCAAGGCAGGAAACAAACCCTGGGCAGGGCACCAGCCCACCACAGGGCACACACACACCCCAAGCACACACTAGGGACAATTTAGGATCGCCAATGCACCTAACCTGCATGTCTTTGGACTGTGGGAGGAAACCGGAGTACCTGGAGGAAACCCACGCAGACGGGGAGAACATGCAAACTCCACGCAGGAAGGACCCGGGAAGCGAACCCTGGTCTCCTATCTGCGAGGCAGCAGCGCCACCGTGCCGCCCGTCATGATTTCTTGTTGTTAATTTATCTGAAAAGACCTACACTGTTAAAAATACTGGCTCTTTAACGGCACGTTAATGAGTGGTGTGACTACTGTCTATGTCATTGCTTGGCAGAGAACCATTTCATTCTGGGAAGGGTTTTATTTTATTTTATTTATTTATTTATTTGCATATCAAAGTAATTCTTTGTGCATTGTTCTTAATATGTGAAAAAACTGAAATATTTAATATAGAAGTACACTGAAAGATCAAGAAAACCTGAACTTAATGTTACTGTATGCAGCTATCCTTTTAAAATCAGGAACCATTACAAATCTGTTTTCATCTATTTATGGCTATTTTTGGAGCCATTATTATTTTATTTGTGGATTAAAATAATAAAGGCTCTTTTAGGAACCTTTTTTTGGATGGTTCTTTTGGGAACCAAACATGGTTCTCCAATGGCATCACTTTGAAGAACCACTCTGGCACATTTATTTTTAAAGAGTGTATTTTTTAAGCATGTACCGTATGTTAGTAGGTTTAAAGAGTAAGGTAGATCATTTTAAGTGCAGTGGCAGAGAAACATTCTGTCATAATATGATATTCTGGATTGAAAGTGACTGAAACTGCAACACAAGTCAGTGTTTTCCCTCATCTAATACACTGTTCATACATTGTACACCAATGCATAAGATGAAATAACTAAATTGAAAAAGGCATACCATTATTTGTGTATAGTATGCTGAACATTTTGTTTGGTTTCACTGTAAAAATGAAGTGTTCCAATTAGATTTACATTTTTCATAAAATTTTACTCAATTTTATCTTCTTTTAAGCAAAATCTAAGGGGATAATATACGAGCTGATTATTGACAAAATGCCATGCTTTTTGAAAGACCTGTCTTGTGCATTTATCTGGAACTTGAAGCTTTTAGTTTCTGTATACCGCTGGATGCCCAAGGTGTGTGGTCAAGCGAGGTCTGCGGCTGATTGCCATTTTAAATAAATAATTGCAGAACTCACATCTTGTTAAGGAGGGGGCGTGGTAGTGTGGCAGGAGTGATTTCCATGCTCGAGGCAGGGGCAGGCTGCCCTACACTAAGCGAACAGGTGCAGGATCATCCGTAGCCCTAATCGTTGCGGGGAGCTGCTAATTACCACACTTGTGCCACGTCCCCATTTAAAAAGGAGAAGTACAAGTGTAAGGGAAAGAACAGACCAAAAGAAAAAAGGAAACAGAGCAAGAATGGAGGTTAAGATAAGAAAAGAAGGCAAGGGCAGAAAGAGTCGGTGAGGGAACAGGCTCGTGAGAGAGAAAGCAGGCAGCTGGGAGAAGAGAATAAAAAAGAAAGGAGAAAAATGGAAAGACAATGAATGAAGGTTAAGGAAAGAAGAAGGCAGGAGGCTGTAAGAATTGTTGTGGGTGTGAGCGAGTGAGATAGAGCAGACTCGACAGAGTGAAGGCAGGAAACTGGGAGGAGAGCCCCTGGAAAAGAATGTATATGGCCAAAAGTCAGGTACGGATGGATTGAGTTGCCCCTGATCCTCCTGAGTGACCGGAGTGTGGACGGCTCGCTGCGTAAGACCAGGAAGGCAGCAGTGGTCGAGGAGGCTTGTGGAGAGAGCCCCAGCATCAGAGCCCTGGACACTGGGGACCCGAGTCTAGGTCCAGTAAGGAAGCTTGTATGTACACATGGGACAAAAAGCAACTGGATGTAAAGAAGGTCAGCTGTGTCTTCTGATATGGAGACTTCTCTGCTGCAAGGTGCATGAGAGATAAGCAGAGGAGCAGGCAGATAAAAGGAAAGGCACCAGGCTTTTAAAAAGGACTGTTCCTGCCAGTATTTTAATCTCATTTGTAATGGAATTATTTATTGGATTTTTAACCTTCACATTCATTAGTTTTTAATGGATTTGTTTTTGAATTTTTAACCTCCAACTTTTGCACATGTTTTTATAGATTATTTATTTATTAACTTTGATCACTGCACTTTGGACACTGTTTTTGATTTGTTTTTAATTAAAGCGCTGAACACTTTTTGCACTTTCCCCACTTGCTTCTTTGGGTGTCCTCATATGTCCAGCTCATCCCAGTCGTGACTATGAATGGTGTTAGGTTTAAGAAGCTCTCAAAACTGAAAGAGGGAGCATGGAGCAGAACCCACACGATCACAGGGTGCACTATATTAACAGGTTAAGACTTAAGTGTAAGTTATTTTCCTCAATGGTGTAGTGTATAAGACAAATTTATTGTCACTCATCCACTTGGTTAGATGCAAGCCTCCAATAAAACATTGAACTCCTATGCCAAATATATTGCTTATTCTTCTGATGCTACTAACTATAAGCAATCATCGACAGAAATTATGAAGCAAGGTATTAATTGCTTCTAGGGAGATTGAATTGTTTGTGCCTTCAGCTGTTTGTAGCTCTAAAAAGATGTTTTGTCATTATAAACTCTTACACTTATTCATTCAGGTGAACTTCTTTCAGGCAAAAGAAATGAAGATAAGTGTGTTCATCTGGAACTTTTTCTTGGTAGAATATTGATTTAATATTGGCCATTAATGCCAATGGCTCCTCTCTAAATCTTACAAAAAAAAAACAGTGTGATAGTCATGTCAGGACCTTTGTGCAATCCTTGGATTGCAGTACTAGCCAGCATTCAGGTTTGTGACTTTATGACTATGCTGATGGACTTAATGTCTTCCTGAGACATTTCTTCTTTTTCTTCACATGCAGCTGCACTCTGCAAAATCTGTATCAAACTGCTGATATAACATTTTTTCTACTTCCATTACTGATACATGATTAACTATGTTTGGATAGCATACAAAATCGGCCTCAAGACCTTCTTCTCATTTAGAAATCTGTTGATCACCCATCCAGGGAAAGTCCTTTCAGCATTTACCTCTGCTCTATATAAGGTAGATACACATTTTTGAGATAAGTTCATCTTGCAATGTCTTTCTACTGTGGAATGTTCTCCTCTACTGGGATGAAGCTTAGTGTGTAAACCTTTGGCAATTCAATGAACACATCTTCTTCAGTTCCACAGACTTATACATCTGATAAGACATACTATTTTACTAGTTTCTGTTTAGTAATCTTATTTTGTTCTACTGTTAAGAAGTGAATCTGAGTTTTTCTTACATGAAAGTTGAACTGTCTTTGTGAATCATCTGTGCAAAATGTTGCTGTACTGCCAGATATAAAAAAGCATAGGTTTTTACAAACCTTTCCATCATCTTGAATAGGACCGTGGATATTTACACATTCCATATCATCCTTGGTAGCTGTGCATATCTCTGCTTCTGAAGAGACATGCAAACAAGAGACACCTTTCTTTCGAGTGTTGCTTTCTTCTTTTTGAGGGGACAAGCTTGAGTTTTTTTTTATTGATATGCAAGATATCAGGGTGTAACTGAGAACATATTTGACTTTTAATTCTGTCTGCGTAGACATTTACTAAGGTGTGCTTGTTTAAGGTACAAACCTTTGCATTTCAAAAAGTCATTCCTACTTTCATTTGGAGATTTCTTCATCTTACTACATTCAAAAAGGGCATGATTTTTATTGTAGAATAGGCAAGGTTTATTGAATGCACAAGCAGCTGTTGTTATATTTTTGACCACAGCTTCTTGACTTCTGTTTTCTTCTTCTTCTTCTTTGGCCACTTTTCTGGTTGGGCTTTCTTTTGTTGATCTTTTGCTTTTCCTTTGTAGGCATATGCCTTTGTTTTTTGATCTTTTCACCTGTTATGTAGGACGTCAAATATATCAGCAAGCCCTACTCTTCTTACTTAATTTTCGTCAATATCATAACCTATACTTTCCCACTTGTCTCACAATTGGTAAGGATGTTTTGACAGCATGATACAAATGTTTGAGTTGTTGTCAAATATCTGCTCATTCTTTACATTGGTCATAGCATATATATATATGCTATATATATAGTAAGAAAAACTGCATAATCACTCAGTGCTGCTCCATCATCCGACTTGATTTGAGCCCACATTAATTGTTTATCCATATGTGCATCAGTTATCTGTATTTTGTTTACATAATAACTCTCAAGCAGCTTCCTTGCTTGTCTGTAACCTTCTCCTGGTCCTAAGTCTACACAGCTTCTAACAAGCTCTTGTGGTGGCCCTCTGGTGCACTTCCTCTAAGTAATCTAACCTATCTTGAGGGCTCTCTAGCATGTCTCATACTACATGGTCAAATATCCTATACAGATCTATAGAAATGCCTTCATCTTTCTTCTGGACCAGATTTTTTTGGAGTATTATAATTATTTAGGTGGCTCTGAGTGTTGTTGTGTCCTTTAAGAGCTTTCAATCTCACAATGGATTATATAATTGCTGTCTCTAAGGCCAACTGATCTTTCTTGGATTTTGGCTGTGCTTCATCCAACTCAAGGGTTTGCTGATTCTTTAAAGCTTCAGTGTAACTGTTTTATACTGCATGCTTCGTCTCCTGCATCTTTAGTGCACTAACTGAGGTTAGTAATGAGCCAGCTTTGCTTCTTGGTTTTACGGAGACTTGAAAAGCACTATCAGTAATAGAGACATCGTCAGTAATTCTGAACCAAGTAAATTTTTTGCAGGCTGTTCATTTACAGTATTGGAAGGTATTTTCAAAATACATTTATTTTGGTGCTCTGAAAAGTGCTGACATATTTTCCATACCTTGCCTTGAGAATCTAAAACAAATGCATTCAAAGCCTTCAGTTTAGCCTTGTAATTTTTGAATTGCTTTTTTTGCAGACTTTATTCACTTAGAAGAGAAAACAGCCTAGAAGAGAAAACACCACTTTGTTTAACTCAATATATTGCAGCTGCACTGCAGAAAACTCAAAGTCAAATGTTTCACTTATTTTTTTCTGGGAAAACTGGGAAAAATACAGAGGTTTTGCCATCAATATGCACATCACACACAGTACCAGTGTACAGGCTGGCCATGATATACAGCAGCTTCAGGGGGATCCTGTGAAGTCTCAGGATGTCCCACAGGGCAGCTTGATCAACTGAGTCGAACACTTTATGAAAATTGACAAAGGCTGCAAAGAAACTCTGATGATATTTCCGTTTACGTTCCATGAGAACCCTCGGTGCCAGGTTGTGGTTGATGGTAGACTTCTTATGCATAAAACCAGACTGCTCTGGTCAATAGTATGTGAGCAAGTGATCAAGAATCCTATTGGGGGTGACCCTAGCAAGGACTTTACTCGGCATCGAGAGCAGTGTTATCCCCCTGTAGTTGCCATAATCCAGCCAATCACCCTTCCCTTTCCAGATAGGGATGACAAGTCTCATTTTCCAGCTAGTTGGGATGACACCCATCTCCCAAATGGAAGCAAAGATTGCTTGCAATGCAAGGAGGACAGCCTTACCACAAGCCTGGAGAAGATCACCCTGGATACCACAGATCCCTGCAGCATTCCTACCTCATCACCTGTACAATCTCAAAGACTGGGTGGTTCATAGGTAATTGGAGGACCGTGGACCCAGAGATGTCCAACATTCTAGCTAGGGTATCAGCTTTAAACAGCTGCTCAAAGTAGTCAGCCCAGTGGGACACAATTGCAGTGTCATTCGTAAGGACTGTTTTATCACCTACCCTGACTGCAACTCTCCGAGGAACAGATTTAAATGCGTGTAAAGCTACAATTCCTCTGTATATGGGACATGGATCACTAGACCATGGTGTGTCACTTGCTCATAGATCCCTCTAAGAAACACCTCCTTATCTACCCTCAGAGCCCATCACATTAGGACCAGCAGTCACACCCAAGTCTGTAAGTTCCTCACAGAAACTGCATGCAAAATCAATAGAAACAGCCTGATCTTGGAGTCTGGCCAGGTCCAGCTTCATCCTCCTAGTAGGTGGTAGCCTACTAGACCTAAGCTGGATCTTCATAGTAGCAACAACAAGTCTGTGGTCAGAATTCACAAACTGTGCATTTCTGTAGACCCTGCAGTTTTATAAGAGCTTCCAGTGTCTACCCATGCGGACATGATTGATCACCTTCACCGCACCACCAGTATTGGAGGACAACGCTGCTGCTCAGGGAGCTGGAATCAGGATCCAGCGATCTGCAGCCCCTGACCATTTGCAGAATCAAGGAACATGGAGCCATTTTCACCATGGTTGCCTGACCCATAGGGAACAATGCAGTCCTCATAGCCAGCCCTGTCAGTGCCAGTGGTCGCATTAAAATCTCCCATGACCAGAGGAGTGTCACCTTGCGGGCACCTATCAACCACTGAGCAAAGCCGGAAATAAAATGTTTCCCTCACTGAGACAACACTCAACGTGGTTGGAGCATAAACTCCGAAGATAAAAATATGAAACTCAGCACATTGTAGGTGCACATCAGACCAGGGTTCAAATTCAACTGTTACATTCCTCCCTTTGAACCGAGAAGGTTCAGTTTCTTATATGTCATTAAAATTAGTAATATGAAAGAGGAAAGCTTCAGAGCCATTAACATCATTCAGAGAAAGGGCAGATGGATTTGTATGGAAGGCTCGAAGGACCACATTATTTATCATATTTGACATCACATTACGAAGAATGGGGAGACAGCAATTTTGTTCTTAAAAGCAGTACAGTTCTATTCATCACCAAGTATTGTCAGTCCTGGTGCAATGTTTAATTGCAAGGACTGTTTCTCTCTTCTTGCCATGCACTGGGTCAGATTCGGACAACAGCCACAGCTTTCAAGTCCACAGGATGGTACATATCATGCACACAAGGATTATTGCCTTTATCTTCATGTTAACTCTTCCATACAGGTCATCTTCCAATGGGGCAGGTGAAAAAAGGAATCAATGCCATTAACCTTTACAGTGGTAACCAGGCAACTTTGTGCAGACCTTGCCACCAGGATTGGTGCCAGTGCTTTCGCTGAGAATCTCGGATCAGGACCCACTTGCCAATGTGGATTCTGTTATCTATAGCCTCATCAGTGAGGGCCACTCCCCAAGACTCTTTTACTTGGGAGTGCACACCTTTCAGCATTCTTTGGAGGCCTGAAAGAAACAAGAGATCCCCATCAATGGTTTCCAGTTTGACCTGACCTCCAGGCATTAAGACCTGCATTGGCTGACCTGTCAACACTTTGAAGGGTAAAATTTCTTTTTGGCTGTAGTTCCTGCCATGCATTGCCGCCAGGGCGAGTGGATGGGCATCCGTCCAGGAAAGGCCAGTTTCCTCACATACTTTAGGCAATTTCAGTTTCAACATCTGATTGGCCCTTTCCACCATGCCATCACTCTGTGGGTGATAAGCACAATAGTGTTTTAGGTCAACCTTTAGACATTTGGCTAAATGATGGATCACTAAATTAACAAAATATAATCCATTGTCTGAGTGTAGTTTTTGGGGCACCTCCCTCACCAAGGCCTTTGCCACTAATCAGCATGTCTACATGGGAACACCACTACCCATTGATAAAACACATTAGTTATAAGCAAGTAAAATTTATTCCTCTTTGAGGGTGTCAATTCAATGAAATCCATCTGAAAATGATCAAATGGCCCAAATGGGAAATGGATGACAAACTGTTGTACCTTCAGTTCTTTTCCTATGTTATTTTTCGTACACACCACAAACTTCTGACAGTACGCTGCGGCATAAAGTGAGAAACCTGGAGTCCTCCAAAAGCTCTCCACATGTGACACCATTGTGTCTTTAGCAGCATGATCTAATCCAGGAGCAATCTTCGCAAGTCCTGGAAAAGAAGATTTGGGCAGAAAAGGTTTGTTAGTCTGTAGGTGGCGCCATATCCCATTCTCATCCTGGATGGCTCGTCATGCCGGAGAGACAAGACGTTCCACGTGCCTACCCAGATGGGCAGCCTCAAATTGGGACCTGAGTGCTGCCATGCAGTGGGCAACATCTCAGTACCACATCAGTTCTGATCACCAACAGGCCCGACCCCATTGGCTCTCCAGCGGTTTTGACTCTTCCGGGGATGAAACTCCCAAGGGCTTTTCCCCCATACCCTTCGTAATGCAAGCAGCTTTCCTATGGATGGCTGCAGTAGAGCTACTCTTGTGTCTGTTGTTTTGGATCTGTGTGAAGTTTTTTATGATGTCTGGTGTGCCAATCCTACCAACATCCCACAGGTTTTCCCTGCAAGTTGGAGGACCATTTGCAGTGGGGATGCAGTTTAACATCAGGTGATGTTGATTTTGGTTAAAAAGGATAACATGGAATAATCTGAAGAATATCCAGTTGCCTTAATTTATGTAAATAATTTCAGCACTTCATTTTTACAGTGAAACCAAACAAAATGCTCAGCTTACTTTATTCAATTTAGTTATTTGAACTTATGGTTTGGTGTACAATGTATGAACAATGAATTAGCTAAAGGAAAACACTGACTTGTGTTGAAGATTCAGAGTCACTTTCAATCCAGGATCTCATATTATGCTGGAGTGTTTCTCAGCTATTGCATTTAAAGTGATCTGCCTAAGTCTTTCAACCTGCTAACTTACACTTTTAAAAATAAAGGTGCCAGAATGGTTCTTCAGAGTGATGCCATAGGTGAATAATTTTGGTTCCCAAAAGACCAATTCACATGAAAATTGCAGAAAGAACTTTTTATTTATGTAAATCCATAGCAGACTTCATACCTAATCATGCATACCAATGTGAAATACCAATGGGTCATGATTTTAAAAGGACTTTTGCTTCATACAATAAACACCACAGGCGACGTCCAGATTTTCTAATTTAGTTAGTGTTCTGCTAGGTATACTACATTAAAAATTTCAGGTTTTTCCACATAGTAAGAAGTTTTTCAAAGCACAAAGAACCAACTTCATATGCCAAGAAATCTTCCCAGAATTAAATGGTTCTTTGTCAAGCAATGGCTTCATGAGAAACCACACAACGCATTAAAGAACTATAAACCACCATTAAAGAATCATTATTTTAAGAGTGTACTTCCATGTGGAAAGCAAGAATCACATAATGTTTGTTCATTTGACTCAAACTTCAGACATTTTTATTCTGTTGAACCCGTGTGTGTATGACTTAAATGCCCACTACAGTACTCTTGTAATTTACATTGGAAATGAAATAATTCACCATTATACATCTAATGGATGCCATTTTCATTCAGGAAAAGGGATTAGAATGTTACTGTCACAGAGCTGCAAATGGTTGCATTATATTATAATGTGTTAAAATTATACTTCTAAGCAATCAAATAATGGGGACATGAACTATAACAATGTTCAAATAAAGTTTAAGATTAACTGCAAAAAGGTGCTTAAAAATAAAACAGTAGCATCTTATGGCTAGGGAAATTGGCAGAGTAGGTTTACATTCAAAGCCAAGTCCAATGTCCAGGTGATATGCAATCAACCATCAGGGACTTTTTAGAGACATTGTGGCCAAGCGGCCTGGGGGCACACATGATGCAGTCTACAGGCTGTATACAGGCTGTCACCAATTGCTCATTAAACACCTCCAAGACTTTTTTTCTTTGATTCATATTAATACCAGAGTCGTATATTCATTGTAATGAATGAAAAATTTAAATATTTTCTGAAAATGTAAACATTAGTATGCTAGCATTTAGATAGGATGTCAAAACATGCTGTCTTACAAGTTATAAAGCACTACTGGTTGATATTCATTATTAAGTTTTAGGTCCATTATAAAAGAGGTGGGTAATCATCTGTTAAATGATGTAATTTGAGGAAAAATTTCGAAGAGAACAGCTGTAATTAATTAAATAATTCATGGAGAAGTAAAGGACTAGCTCTAAGGAGTGGGTCTTAAATAAATAAAGGCACGGCCTGAGGCCAAAACACTGGAAGCTTATACTGTAAGTCAACTATCTCAAGCAGATCCTATACACATATTCAAGGGTAGATGTGTTATTCAAACTCTTTAGTGAATGTTACTGATGATTAATTTTATTTCTGTTCTCAAGTCTTCTCTCGTTAAACAGGTGGACCGCAGATGAATTCACAACAAACAGCACTGTCGGGCGTCTCGAATGCAACTATCGGCAGACCTCTTGGATTTTACATCAGAGGATTTTCTTCTCTCCAGCAGAGTGATCATTATTTCATTTTTTTGCTGGTGTTATATATTGGTACACTGCTGGCAAATATCCTGATTATGTCGATAATTTGGTTTACGGAAAGCCTGCACACACCGAAATACATCGGTGTTTTTAGCTTAGCGGTAGTGGATGTGTGCTACAGTACAGCGCTAATTCCAAAAGCCTTTGAAACTTTTATCTTTAACTCCAGATTTGTCTTTTATGACGCTTGTTTAACTCAGATGTTTTTTGTACACTATTTTTCAGCGACGGAGTCGTTGGCTTTGTCTGTATTGGCTTATGACAGATTAATTGTCATTTGCTTCCCTTTAAGATGCAATACAATTAACACTAACCGAAGAATGCTTTCAATTGTCATAATATCCTGGACAGTTCCCTTCGTTGTTGTCATTGTGTCTGTATCTTTACTATTCCGCTTGTCTTTTTGCAGATCTGTAATCATTAACAGTTACTTTTGCGATTACGGACCGTTGTTTAAAAATGCTTGCAACGATTATTCTGCTAATTGGTTTATAGCTGCAATATATATTGTTGCGCTATTCTTCGTCCCTTTAGCATTTATTTTGATTTCATATGCTTGTATTGTGGTTTCCATTATGAAAATTACCTCCAAAATCGGAAGAATGAAAGCGTTCAAAACCTGTACGGCTCATTTAACCCTGGTCGCTGTTTTCTACACCCCACTTTTAGTAACTTATATTATCGCCTGGGTGAATGTGACGATCGACACGGATACTAGAATTTTTAATTCATCCTTATCGTCTTGCATTCCACCGCTCATCAATCCTATCATATACACCTTAAAAACAGAAGAAATCACGAATCAAATTAAAAAATATATAAGAAGTAAAAAAGTTAGTATTTTCCGTTAAGCTAATGCATTTTTTATGATGTAATAATTTTTGGACAACACAACTGCAAATTATATTTAAATTACGTAATCAATATGAATAGAATAGCAAATTATGAAATGTACTATCTTATAAACCTGGTAGCAACTCACTTTATCCGACATATTTGCTAATATAAAGGAACATTTTTCAGGACTAATAATGCAACTGTTAATATGTATTTAACTTTCCCAAATCTTAGACCTCTTTGAAGAATAGATTCTAATTCTACAGTTTTAAACTTTTGACCTGACAAGTAAGAGTTAGACTTAGTTTATTCTTATAATCCTTCTCATTTTTTGCTTTTAATTCAATTAAGACTCTATAAAGGTTCTTTAACTGAAAATAACATGGCATAACATAAAAATAACATTCTCAGACCCTCATAATTCAGGTTCGCACCTATGAACGCAAAGCAGCAACCAGCCCTGACAAGGGTGCCAGTCTACTGCGGGGCACATTACTTACACAAGACCAAATTGAAAATCTCGTATTAGCTTAATGTGAAGGTCTTTATGATATACGAAAACTACCTGGAGAAAAACCCCACACGGACTGTAGGAGAATATGGTAACAATTGATTGAAAACGACTGAGCTCAACTCCTATGACATGTCACTCCATTTGAACAGGACCGAGCCAAACTTTAAAACATTTAAGAAAAAAAGAAAGAAAAGAAAAAAGAAAAGACACCAACGGGCAATTATGATAGAATAATGTGTTTTTATTTTAGATGGTACATAATTCTGCATTAGTCTGTCTGCTATTCGGAGCTCTTTACTGATAATAAAAATTACTTATACTCCAGAATATTTGAAAAATCCAGAAAAAAAAGCACCTGTTGATTTCGCTTTAGATTCATAATATATTGTATCACGTTTTTCTTTGCTTTCAGCTGCATGTGTGTAAGCTGATCATCTATCTATCCATCTATCCATAAGATCTCTGAAATTGTTTATTTAATTTCTATGATAACAAGAATTTCCAGTTCATCACAGGTCGCACACCCACATGCTCAGTAACAAGGACCAATTTAAACTCAACAATTTTTCTACCACTCAGATATTTAGAAAATGAAAAAAAAAACACAATTGTAGAAAATCCCATGAAGGTGCACAGCGAGAATGAGCAACCTGCACACAATCAGTGAATAGGCTGGCATTCAAACCAGCCCACGGCAGTGTGATTTGTAGTTTGAGTATGATGTTCCAAGTTTTATCAATCAGTAAGTGAACAAAGGATTTTCTTTTGAACTTATTGTCTTAAGCCTTAGTGCTGATGCATTATAGAATATTCAGTACAGTATACCTGTATGTTTATAATCTGTTTGATTTGTATATTCATTACCCATGTAAATGCCCTGGATTCAAAATAAACAAAAATATTGTTTTGCTGTTACATTTTCAAACTAAATATAAAAATGTGTTCCTTCATTAAAAAAAAAAAAATTGTGAGTTATAATTACGTAAAGACGATATAAAAAAAATTAAAAGCTTTGGGTTTTCAGCAGTTTCAAATATTTCCAAGTTATGACTACAGCAGTATAAATAAAGAAAAAATCCTCTCATGAATCAGAAGAATTTGCAAATTCCTTATTTCCTAAAGTATGTATACTATAAATTATTTCCAGGATTTCACAACAGTTAACTGTAATTTTTCACAATAGAACACAATACTCAAAACATTATTGTGTTATTACAGTAGGCTAAGCCATTTTTAATGTAAATTAATGTAAAATTGTTTTTGGACAGATTGAGTTGTATTGTGAGACATTATGTTATATTGTGAGTATACTGTATTTGCAAATGGGATGTCCCCTTTGCAGCAGAACTGCACGTTGTTCCTGATGACCCCCACACATTTGCATTGTGGGAATCAAAAACTTAAAGATGTTTAACACACTAATTTTTCTGTGTATGTTAAATGTTTTTATTAGGTGAGTTCATAATGCGAAAAGCATTTATTGCAACAGCTCATGTCTGTCTATCTGTCTGTCTGTTTGTCCATCAGTCCAATGGACCAATTTTGTCAAAATGTGGCATACTTACTCTCCAAGAAAATTTGTCCAGACCATTCAATTTTTATTGAGATATCTCAAAAAGATCTGTACAAAATGTTGAAATTTCAAAATTTCCCATTGGAAAAACAATGGTGAATCTGAGAACACATCTGTCAAAAAGTAGAGAAACATTCTGTGCAACTTAAACTACAAATTAGTTTAATCTTTCAATTTTGCCTTGACAGCAGTTACATCAACTTATGTTGCAACTTAAGACAAGACAAGACAAGTGCAAGAGAACACAATGCTTGACTTTGCAGTCTGATGCTGAAACAGGTAACATGCTCTATAAACCACAAACACCAGAAACTTATATTTCAGATATTTATGTACACATGAGGTAATCATTAGCCAGTTACAAAATCAGCATCATAGAATAAACTTTTCAGGTTCAGGTGCAAAGTTACTTGTTGCTTTTTTGATCATCCTTACTTATGATACTATTATTTATTTCAATAGTTATTGTTTTTAAATTGTTCTATTATTGTATTCTAATACAATTAATGTTAAGTCACTTTGAGTTAAAACGTTTTAAAGTTGGAAATCTCATGACTCTAAAGTGGTTAAAATTTCTTATAACTACCAAAAATGTAAATATTCTAAAATAAGAAATTAGCTCTAATTACAGTTCCCGACAAACAAAAATGCCCAGCATCACTAACTTTAAACCGAAGGTGACAACATTTCCACCTGTTGTAAATGAGTTATTGCATCTTCTGCTTTAATGTAGAAGGTACAAACAGTGATTGACAGGAAAGAAGACAATGACTATTACTGCAAATTCAGAGCCACTTTGACTCGGTGCCTTTTTTATGCTAAGGTATATACAGTATGGGAGTGTGCTCTCTGGTACCATGTTTAAAGCAATCTGACAAACAATTTAACCTACTTATTGTTCTAAATATGTTTTTATTTTTATCAATGCTTTACCAAAATATTTCGGAAGATTATCTTAATATACATGTAAAGCAAGAACTGCATACTGTTTTATAAATCTGACTCTAACTTTGACAATATGCTATGTTTTGAACTAAATTCATATGTCTGAAAAATACACTAAAGTTGTCTTATTTACATTGGAAATGAAAGAATACGTAATTACACACTGAACATCTGGATGCCACTTTTAGTCAAGTAATAAAAAGATCAGTATATTAATTACTCATTAGATAAGCACCCAAGTTTCAATTCATATATAGTTTTGCAAAGCTGACACTAAAATTAATTTCACAGGTAGTTTCACAATTGTGAAATGTCAAATTTACTCTAAAGAATATGAGGAGGGGTCTAAAGGTATATTTTGGGGTTTAAATGGTAGAGAACAAGAAGTATTGCTCCCTAAAGCCTTGCTGTCACTTTTATGACACCTGCATTTTTTGTGCAACTCTGTACAGGTAATCCATAGCACTCTAGCAAAATCAGTAATCTTTATGCCTCTCATTCACTTCACTGTGGAGGACTGCAGTGAAATGTGACATGCTGCATATTTTCCCATTCTCTGGAGAGAGAGGTGGGTTGGGAGCATGCACTGATACAGTGTGTTGCTGCACCCACCACACAACCAACCACCTCAGGATCCCAAATTAGGACTCGATTGCAGTCATGCAATGGGTGACACCTCAGCACCGCACTAGTTCGAATGGATTAATCTGAGGTTTTTTACAGTGGCTCGAGTGCCAATCCTGCCACCAACCCCACAAGTTTTCCATGCAACTTGGGAGGACCTGCTTGAAGACACACCAAAATGGTCCATCATACACATCATTATGCTTTCTGCACAGAAAATTTTAGTATACAGATTACATATCAATCACTGTTACAGAGGTGTTGAATAATTACACTCCACTTGTAATCTTCAGTATTCATGGCATGATTCTTAAGTGTCTCTGACACATCTTTAGAATTGCTAATCCCAAGACTGTCATCACAATTGGCAAAACTGGGCCTTATACTACCAGAACAATTGTAAGAAAAGCAGATCCATTCAAATTTGTATACAGCGGAAGCGGATGCAGCGGGTATATGAGTGTTTAAAACAAAATAGTTGGTGTACAGCGGGCGGCATGGTGCAGCACATTAAAACAGAGATACTTGTGATTCCATTATGGCAGAGTTAAGTTCAGTTTTTGCAATCCGTTATATTTGAAGAAGAAATATGAATGTTATGTTCGTTCATGACTAAGTTACAGCTGTTACAGGTTTAAACATATATCTGAAAGGATAAAATGGCCAGATGCCATGTACTACACTGTTGAACTTGTTATTTGAACACAGCACGATCATTTAATAATGAATACTGAAGACTACATGCCTGATGGTCTTCGTTCCCTTTGTGATGGTGCAAAGCAAGCCTTCCTGATACATCTGTGTGCTTAATCTACAAGCTGTTTCGAACAGAGCAGCCGGAGTCAACGTCCTAAGTTGGGATCCTGAGTCGAGTGAGTATCCTGGCCCATGACAATCACAACACATGCCTCACAGCATGGTTACACCTGACAGGAGACTGACTAGAGATCTTAATGTATAATACTATTGTAAATCACTGTTAGATGCATACAGAATTAATGCTTGAAAATACTTCCAAGACAGGAAATATGCACCTTTCTTCATGTCAATGGGGTGAATTTCACTGGCAGCAAAATGCGTTTGTTTCACTACTTTTTTTTGCTAAATGGAACACTGAGTTTTGGTGTGAATTCAATTTCAAGCAAATTGTTTCTGTCTTCAATAATAGTAATGCCTTCATATTCTTATATGCACCTTGTCATGAATTTTCAAATACTTGTATCATTTAATCAGTGTTGAGTAAGTTACTTTTAAATAATAATATATTAAATAAAACATATTACTCAAAAAGTAATGAAAAGCATTCAAAATATTTCTTTTTATTAAGTAGTGTATTATATTACATATTATATTAGTTTTATTACTTCAGAAACAAGTACCAAACGTTCAAAAATATACAGTAAGCAAATCCTTTAAAATAATACAGTACATTTGTAGTCACAACTGGAATTTAATGTGCACTCACAGATAAGCACATAATAGCAATTTTATCTATTTTCAATATATCCGTAACATGGCTATAAATAAATAAAAGGTATATATATTTTGTTATTAATCCTAAATAAAATAAGCACTGCTGAACTCTGGCATACAATGGCATCTGCATTTCTGTATATTAAATTCAACTAATTTAAAATAGCCACTGTGAGTGACAGGTGTATGTGACAGGTTTCTGACATTTTCCAATCAAAATTTTACCTAGTGAACAAGAAATAAAATTAAAAATTAAAAAAGGAAACATACTACCTCATGTTTTCCAAAAAAATCAGAAACCAATGTGTTTATATTTATTCTTTGAAGTTCAAGTTCAAAGTTTATTGTCATGTGCACAGTAAAGAAACACATTATCCTCTACAATGAAATTCTTTCTTTGCTGTCCACACCAAATGACAAAACCAACGTATAAAGATAAACATAAATAAGAAGTAGCAGATAGATACTAAGTAAAAGAGGCAGCATAAAGTATAAAAACAGAATAGAAGTATAAAGTGTAATTGTGCAGGTGGGTGTGTGAAGGACAAGTCAAATACAGTTGTGTGATGTAGATAGAATAAGGTGAACCATGGTTATAAATGCCAGTCAGCTATTTAGGAGTCTAATGGCTTTGGGAAAGAAAGAGTTCTTTAGCCTGGAAGTCCTGCATTTCATACTTCTATACCTTACTTCTATAACAATTCGTGCTGAGGATGGGTGGGGTCTCTGAGAATCAAGGCAGTTCTCCTTCGGGCTCTGCAGTTGTAGATGCTCTGCGGAGAAGGCAATGGGGTCCTGGTGATCTTCTCAGCAGTCTTTACCACTCTCTGCATGCATTTGCAGTCCATAGCAGTAGTGTTGCTGTACCACACGGTGATGTAGCTGATCAAGATGCTCTCAACAATGCAGCTGTAAAAGTTGCTGAGGATCTTAGTCGACATACCTCCTCAGAAAGTACAGCCACTGCTGGGCCCTCTTGACCATCTGTGTGGTGTTAAGTGTCCAAGTGAGGTCCTCACTGATGTAGACGCCCAGGTATTTAATGCTGCTCACCCTCTCCACTTCAAGCCCTCGGATGAACAGTGGCCCGTGAGGTCTCCTCTCCTTCCTCATGTCCACTATCATCTCCTTCATCTTGTTTGTGTTGAGGGTGAGGTTGTTGTCCTCACACCATGACGCCAGACGGTCCACCTCCCTCCTGTAGGCCAACCTCATCCCCACCAGTGATGCATCCTATCACTGCGGTGTTGTCCGTAAAATTTAGGATGTTATCTTTGTGGGAGGCGACACAGTCGTGGGTGAACAGGGTGTAGAGGATGGGGCTGAGGACGCATCCCTTTGGATGCCTGTGTTTGTGATAATAGTGGCTGAAGTCCTATTACCAATCCTGACAGACTGGGGCCTGCCAGTCAAAAAGTCTTGGAGCCATTCACAGAGGATGGGGTGCAGGCCAAGTGCAGATAGTTTACGGGTGAGTTTATGGGGGATAACCGTGTTAAAGGTGGTGCTGTGGTCAACAAAGAGCATACTGATATAGGAGTCTTTGTTCTCCAGATTGGAGAGGGAATAATGTAGTGCGGCCGCAACGGCATCTGAGGTGGACCTGTTGGGCCAGTAGGCATACTGCAGGGGGTCCAGAGTGTCGGGTATGCTGCTCTGAATGTGGGCCAGCACCACTCTCTCAAAACACTTTATGATGATTGGAGTGAATGCTACTGGCCTGTAATCATTTAGGCAGGTGGGTGGGCTTTTTTTTGCAAGGGGGACGATGATTGTAGTCTTAAAGTAGGACGGAACGATGCTCTGACTGAGGGAAAGGTTGAAGATGGAGTAGAGAGCATCAGCCACCTCGTTGGCACATGCTCTAAGAGCCTGCCCAGGGATGTTGTCTGGTCCAGCTGCCTTACGGGACTTTATCTTCATTAGTGCTTTGTGTACCTGACCTGAAGAGACCATTGGGGGAGGGGAGGAGGTGTTGGGTGGTCCAGGTATGTGTGTGCCTCCACTCTGTGCTGTTGCTGGATGTCTCTAAGCAGGTGTAGAAAGTGTTGAGGTCATCCGGCAGACTGTCTGTGGAGCTGATTGTGCTGGTGGTGGTCCTGTAGTCTGTGAAACATGTTAAGTCTTCATTATATATCACAAGGAGCAGACTTTCAAAATGAAAATGTCTTTCGTGTGAGCTGAGCCCAAAACTTCCACAGCTAGATGAGAGTGATGTTTTGAATCCTAAGAAGATGTACATACTTGTTAGAAATCAACAGAGGCATTCTACACTGGATACAGTTTTCATATAATCCTATGAAGTATGTGCCTCATTAATTTCAGTGACAATCACATCACAGATGAGGTGGCTCTTAAGGTGCCAACAAACAGTGGCAGCTTTTTTGTCCTGTAATTTAGAATGAATCTAATCGACAGTAATTCCCCAAAACATTTTTACTGTATGCAGACCAGATGGCTGTGGTAGTACAAATAAACTGCACCTCCCAATCAGACAAAATCGTGGTTGTGGAGACTTGGGCTAAGTGGCCACCCATCCCCTACTGAGCATTCTACAAAATATAGTATGTTTGTGCTGGGCAATTTAATACGATAACATAGTCTTTTCATCCTTTGACTCCAAGGTTGCTAGAATCAGAGATATCTTTGCCATGGGTAGGAAAACTTCTTGTAAATAAAGAAGTGGCACCAAAAACCACAGCAGGATACTTAGAGGAGAAACAGAATAAGGGAGGGTTAGTAATGGTTTATAAATACTGTATTACGTATATTTTATTGCACATATCTAACAAACAGAAAGACAGTGCCTATAAAGAATGTTTGCCATATTGGACGTTTTCACATTTTATTGTTACACAACTATTATTTTGTGCTTTATATTTGTAAATTGTATTATTATTATTATTAACACTTTAGAGTGATCTGCTTTTCAGTTGATTAATGTCAGAAAAGCCAAATTAAATCCACTGTGATTCAATGTTATAAACCCAACAAGATGTAATACTATAACTTAAAAGCAGGAGCCAATACTTCTGCTTCAAAAGACTTCATATGCCCTTAACCTATTTTTAAACAGATTTTCTCCCCAAATGCTATCTTCTTCCAATGACCAGTCCCACCATACCATCTTTACTACATCAACAACTCCTTTCACTGTTAGATGAGAGAATACTTTCTTCCTCTTTAATTCATGATTGATACCTTTGACATTCCAACTCACAAAGTTTGTTTGGTCACCATTTTATAGTCTTAAATTAAGATAGTACATTATTAAATATGATAGCTTTAGCCTTAATTTCCAATATAGCCAGGAGTTATGGTTATGAAGCCTATTGTTGTATTGGCATTTACAATACAATTGTGGGGATTAAATTATATCAGTAATAGCTTTATAGCTATATATATATATACTAGCTGTGTAGTAGATCATCTAAGTAATGTTGCCATCAGGGAAAAGTAGTGTTTCTTCCCAATGAAGAGTTGTATCCGTGAGAAATAAAATATTTGTTATTTGGTGAAAGTAAAATCCACAACCACTACAGGCAAAATATCCGAATCTACAATAATCTGTGGTCCCGCAACAATTTAATTTAACAGTTTAATTTCAAAGAAACCACAATTCGGTCAGGTTTATATTTATGATCATGGAGAAGCGATGCAACACAGAACCAAAAGAGTTAAACGATTGGACGTATTAGAAATTCTACAGCCAATAATAGATGCAAATCCATACGTCTAAAAGATTTAAGCTTTACATGAAATTTATCTGAAAAACACAAAGAAGTTTTCTTGAATTTCTATAAGAATCCGAAAGTTCACACTTGCATATATAATAAACCAACATGTGACAAATTGTCAGTGACAACAGTGTCAAAAGACGGAGATATCAAAGACAGAGTTGATATTTGTATTTATCCAAAAGCACAGCACGATTCGTCACAAGCAGCAGATCTGGGAAATGACTAGCGTGTAGGGCCCGTACAGGGGTTGGTGAGTGAAGCGAGCAGGGGGCAGAGCCCCCTAGTGTATATATATATATACAGTGCATCCGGAAAGTATTCACAGCGCATCACTTTTTCCACATTTTGTTATGTTACAGCCTTATTCCAACATGGATTAAATTCATTCTTTTCCTCAGAATTTTACACACAACACCCCATAATAACAACATGAAAAAAGTTTACTTGAGGTTTTTGCAAATTTATTAAAAATAAAAAAACTGAGAAATCACATGTACATAAGTATTCACAGCCTTTGCTCAATGCACCTTTGACAGCAATTACAGCCTCAAGTCTTTTTGAATATGATGACACAAGCTTGGCAAACCTATCCTTGGCCAGTTTCGCCCATTCCTCTTTGCAGCACCTCTCAAGCTCCATTCGGTGCACAGCCATTTTAAGATCTCTCCAGAGACGTTCAATCAGATTCAAGTCTGGGCTCTGGCTGGGCCACTCAAGGACATTCACAGATTTGTCCTGAAGCCACTCCTTTGATATCTTGGCTGTGTGCATTGGTTCGTTGCCCTGCTGAAAGATGAACCGTTGCCCCAGTCTGAGGTCAAGAGCGCTCTGGAGCAGGTTTTCATCCAGGATGTCTTTTTACATTGCTGCATTCATCTTTCCCTTTATCCTGACTAGTCTCCCAGTTCCTGCCGCTGAAAAACATCCCCACAGCATGATGCTGCCACCACCATGCTTCACTGTAGGGATGGTATTGGCATGGTGATGAGCGGTGCCTGGTTTCCTCCAAACGAGACACCTGGCATTCACACCAAAGAGTTCAATCTTTGTCTCATCAGACCAGAGACCAGGTGCCTTTTGGCAAACTCCAGGCGGGCTGCCATGTGCCTTTTACTAAGGAGTGGCTTCTGTCTGGCCACTCTACCATACAGGCCTGATTGGTGGATTGCTGCAGAGATGGCTGTCCTTCTGGAAGGTTCTCCTCTCTCCACAGAGGACCTCTGGAGCTCTGGCAGAGTGACCATCGGGTTCTTGGTCACCTCCCTGAGTAAGGCCCTTCTCCCCGATCGCTCAGTTTAGATGGCCGGCCAGCTCTAGGAAGAGTCCTGGTGATTTCGAACTTCTTCCTCTTATGGATGATGGAGGCCACTGTGCTCATTGGGACCTTCAAAGCAGCAGAAATTTTTCTGTAATCTTCCCCAGATTTGTGCCTCGAGACAATTCCTTTGACTTCATGCTTGGTTTGTGCTCTGACATGAACTGTCAACTGTGGGACCTTATATAGACAGGTGTGAGCCTCTCCAAATCATATCCAATCAACTGAATTTACCACAGGTGGACTCCAATTAAGGCTGCAGAAACATCTCAAGGATGATTAGGGGAAACAGGAGGCACCTAAGCTCAATTTTGAGCTTCATGGCAAAGGCTGTGAATACTTATGTACATGTGCTTTCTCAGTTTTTTTATTTTTAATAAATTTGCACAAACCTCAAGTAAACTTTTTTCACGTTGTCATTATGGGGTATTGTGTGTAGAATTCTGAGGAAAAAAATGAATTTAATCCATTTTGGAATAAGGCTGTAACATAACAAAATGTGGAAAAAGTGATGCGCTGTGAATACTTTCCAGATGCACTGTATATATACTAGCAGATTACCCAGTGGCTTCGCTCACTGAGTGCAAGGGAAAAATTTGTGGCTCTCATGAGGCAACGGCATTAATGACCCAATTTTATGATAGACTTGCCCCCGCATTTTAAATGTCGGCATAAACCCAGATTCCTCGGTAGCAACCGTGGTGCCAAACGATGTCAACTGAATAGATTAATTGTATTTCCTAATGTTCTGTAGAAAATGAGTTGAATGTGGATTTGCGCTGGAAATAAGAGACAACAACGGTTCAGGTGGATGGCTTAAAGGTGTTAATTTCACCTTGCCGTCTGAACTAACATCCCACATGATTCAAATTTAACCCTCTGTGCTTGGCAGTACTCATACATGATGTCCATTTCTCCTATTGTAACTTTTGGATGTAGGCAACAATCTTTTTCAATGTTATAATTCAGTCCCTGCATATACAGACCTTGACGCCTATGTGACGTGGTAGCCTGTGAATACTACATCTATCAAATTCGATTCTGTTCAGCACGTTGTTCGGGTGTTTGTGAGGCCCTCATTTGTGATTGTTGTATATGTTGATCAGCGAGCCTGCGAGCCTTCTCTAGCAGTGCCACAGACTGATCGACTCCATGCCACACCGCATTGCTGCAGTAATCCAGGTCAAAGGAACCCCAACTAAATATTAAGTGCTGTACATGCTCATACTTTTCATGTTCATACCTTTCAGTTGGCCAACATTTCTAAAAATCCTTTTTTTGCATTGGTCTTAATTGATATTCTAATTTTCCGAGATACTGAATTTGGGACTTTCATTACTTGTCACTTATAATCATCAAAATTAAAAGAAATAAACATTTGAAATACATCAGTCTGTGTGTAATGAATGAATCTAATATACAAGTTTCACTTTTTGAATGGAATTACTGAAATAAATCAACTTTGTCATGATATTCTAATTTTATGACCGGCACCTGTATACTATGTACGGCTAAACAGCAGCTCAAGGCTATGCTAGACTGTGTAATGAGTCTTCAGACTAGATTTACAAGCTTAGACTGAAGAGACATCTCATATATAAGCAGGCAGGTCATTACATACCTTTGGGCCCTTTAGCTAAAATCCCAGCCACCCACAATTATTTTATTGACCACTGGAATCTTTAGTATGCAGGCATATTGAGATTTTAATGCACACTCAGGTTTGTAAGTAATGATTAGTTTGCATAGATAGGTAGGACCCATGTTATTTAAAGCTTTATCTGTAAGAAGAAAGGTTGTGAAATCAGCCCTAAGCTTAAATGCAAAAGGGTGTAATGATTTTTGCAGTTCTTTGGTCATATTTTCTAGTTAATATATAAGTGAAAATGAATGTTGTTTTCTATTGATAGTCCCAACAAGCATGTAAAGTGAAAACAGTAAATGTCTGAGTATTGAATCCTGCAGGACACCACATTTAACTTCTGAATATAATGTCAGCCCATTTCTGTGTATACTGAAATCGATTTGATAAATACCTGTATGAACTAAAGAAATGGCAAGAACAGCCCAACATAACTGAACATGCACACTGGTTTGTGCATCCCCTGTGGCTGGGTTTGGAGAGATGCTGGGTATATTGGTAGAAGGATGTTAAGGATGGATGTGGTGTTAAGGCTGGAGGTTTATGGATGTGGTGAGAGAGGACATGCAGGTGATGCGTGTAATGGAGCAAGATGCAGAGTACAGGAAGATATGGAAAAGGATGATCAACCATGGCGACCCCTAACGGGAGCAGCCGGAAGAAGAAGAAGAAGAGGATATTAGAATGTCTTTTACAGCATGGGTTAGTGTCCTTTCTAGTGCCATACTGCACGATCGAATAATGGGGACAAAAACCTTAATTATATTCAAAGAAGCTGCCAGCTTAACTGTAAAGCAGTAGTGGCAAAGGGAAACTGGCGCAGGAAAGGTTACATAACTTGCCTATTTCAATGTCTTAAGCACACTGCTTGCTTAACTATTTAAAAAAAATACTTTGACACTCCTTCTGGTAAGTAGTCCATGTGGTGGAAATTCTTATACAGACAAGAAAGCATACAAATGTCACACAAAGGCCACCCTAAGTTTAACTATTAGCTTTAGTGTTTATGTAATAAGCAAATATGACTTTAACTATTAACTTACTGCTCATTACAAGCTGTAAATGCCTTTTCCGTGAGTTGTATTGATTTCAGCAAGTCATATATTTTTTGTAATCAATGTGAATTTTAAATATTTTTCCAATAATTTAATCATTAGCATGTTTTTAGAGGCTGTGTCAACAACATCTTGATCATCATCTTAAACATGATTGTTAGATGTTCATGATATAGTAATTATACCATATATGATAGGTGAAAGTGAATTTATTTTGTAAACACTACTTCAAGTCTGTAGCCATAATATATCCATCCGTTTTTTATATCTGCTTATTCAGAGTATGGTTGGGGGAATTTAGTTGTGCAAAGCAGGAACAATTCCTGGACAGGGTACCAACCCATTGCAGTGTGAGCCTACACACATACATCAGGGGACAATTTAGCATCATCAATCCACTTAACCTGCATGTCTTTAGTCTTTGGGAGAAAACTGGAGCACCTAGAAGAAACCCACGCATGACATGGCGAGAACATGCAAACTCCACGCAGGGTGGACCTGGGTAGCGAACCTGGGTCTCCTAATTGTGAGGCAGCAGCACCAACCACTGCACCACCGTGCCACCCATGATACATCATTTAAACAAACTTTGAATTAAATATTGCAATGTTGGAAGGATATGACAACCAAGATGTGATGATCTATGGTGTTTAATGATTTCTGCTAATGACTGTATTCCACTAAAGTTTGGAAAGGGTGGGTTGAGTTTGCCTGCCATTGCTGATTGATGCTGCCTGGTTTATGTATTGCTGAACATGGCTGAAGAGGAAGGTATATTTTAAATATTGTCAGTTGTAGTCATTATTTGCCAATGCTGCCGTAACAGCTAATTACTAATATTTCTCAATAGAGACAAGGACACAACACATGAGCGAATGAATTGCAAAAGAAGTATTTAAAGCTATCTTTAAACTAAGTATGGAGAAAATTGTATATATATGTGAACAATTATTTACACTCTGCGCTCTGTTACACTTCTGTTAAAAGGTAATCATCATGGCAGTGAGCCGTGATTCCATTCTTTTTTACAATATTATGGGAGGTAGACAAGAAATTAGTACATCCTCAGCAATTTGCTCAGTTGCCTGTGTTTGCAAAGCTCTGACAGCCAAAGTGTAGAATCATATTTATTTTACAAATAAATAAAAAGTATCTGAATAATATATAATGTATAAATATTATGTGTGTTTTAAAGTTGCACCTACATTTACCCTAAAAGTGACACTTACTATATTTTGATTTGCTGTGTGATGGATGCAGATGAATGAATGGGATGGAAAATGAAAATAGAGCTTTTTGGGGATGAATCTGTGATGGCAAAAACAAACTATTGAAAGGACTTTCTTCTTGTGTCTATTTTCTGTGCCTCTAACCAGCATCAAGTTCATCTTTTAATATTACTACATATGCTGTTGATGACCTGTGCCTTGCTGGGATAGGCTTTGGATTTAGATGGATAGATTTCCTTCTGCAAATGTGCAAATCATCTGAAACAGGAATATTGTTGGGCAGAGGCGGATTTAATGATTTGGGGGCCTAAGGCAAAAATAGGAATGGGGCTCATACTGTAAGTCCCACTGATCACACCTTTCTGTACTTAATAGTGTAAAGCAGCGGTGGAAAGTCTTTTCTGGAAGTTTAACAAATTGTCAATAATGACTCATGCAGTAGGTCATAAAAAATTAGGTGTGTCTATGAAATCAGGAAAACTAGCATATGTTTAAATCTCAAAAATTAACTTTCAAAATAATTAAACACTGTTAAGACCAATGCTCAAAAACTAATCAGTCACAGTAATTTTATGCCATGAACATGAAGCTGCTTGCTTCTGCACAAATGGTTACTACAAATGAAATGCTGGGTGTTGCAACAATTTATTCCAAAGTATCTGTTAGTAATCTTCTTTACATGATTTAAGTAATTTCATTTGTTTGATGCCTCATAATGATGCCATGCAAGTATGTTTGCAGTCTTAGAAAAAAAATCCTAAGCGATGGGCAGTCTGTAGAAATGTTGAAAATAAACTTTGGTAAACTCATTTTGAATTTGCCCTGTTGCCCAGAAATTGAACTACTTTCAGCTGCAAAACATTTCACACTTTGTCCACATTAATAGCAAATAGAGTGTGAAAAAGTTGAAAAATTTCTCTTGTGGTACATAAAGTCCTGAAATCAAAATTCAAATTCACAACAAAGGATGGCAATCTCAGCTGCATGTCTAGCATGTACAGCAATAATCCATTTCAATAGATCTACTTTTAACCTTGCTTGTTTCACGTTTGGAAACTGCACTCTTTGTGCTGATTTATGGGCCATAGTGACGCCCAAAATTCTGCTTTCAGGGTGCTGCTACCAACAAAATCCATCATTGATAAAATCACCATGTGCAAACTCATTTTCTAAGCTTCCAAAAAAGTCTTACCTTTCTTTTGTCTTTCTCATTCCTCACTGGGCATTCCTTTGTGTGAAAGCTTTGTGTTAAGGGGTGGGACTGTTGCCTGAGCTCAGCTGTGAATAGTTAATGTGAGAACAGCTCACACAGAAAGGTCATTGTCTCTCACATTGTCTCTTTCATGAAAGAGATCAGTGACAATAAAAGGTGTAATTACTTTTCTAAAGAGATTGGTTGAATGATTTTGGCATGTTTATATTCTCAGAGCCTCAAAGAACATATTTCAGTGTTTTGTTTTTAATAAAATACCTGAACATATTCAAATTTTCTATTTACAATTTACCTTTTTTTAAGGGCTATGTACAAACAGCATATAACCCCGACCCACCTATTACTTGTATAAAATTGTAGCTGAGGTTGAGCTGAAAAAAAAAAACCTATAAAATACTTTGGAATATAAATATCATCGAGTGGTATAAACACAAAAGTTCCTTAATTTACACACAGACACCACAAGGTTAAAAGTGCAACAGTGCACATCACAATCAATGACTACCTACATGACCACCTACTACCTTTTATATAGGGCTATTCCAGGGTAGCAAAGAAGGAAACCTCTCATCATACAACCTGGTTCTACAATCAGTTCTGCTTGTAGAGGTAAGGGTGACTGTACCATAACTTGCCCGCACCTTTCAAATCTCCAAATAAAGTTCTATCTCCTTCCAGCACACTGGACTGCCATCTTATATTCCAAGTTTTATGGAAAAGACAGGGTTATGTTCCTGGCTCAGATGTATTTTTATTTTTCTTTATATAGTATTTTGTACAGTTTGTTAATTATTATGTTATTGTTTTGCTTATTACATTCTGCATTTCTGTGTGGTATCTCCAGTTGTTCTTTATGTATATGCCTTGTTTTTCATATGTTGAGCTAAGGGGATGGGGATCCTCCCATTGTAGCTTGGGGACCTTTCACAGGCCCTTAAAAGACTGAATTACTTCTGCATTGTGTGATCCCTGCTCTTGTTTGGCTTAATTTCTGGATTTCATATTTTAAGTGCCTTTTCCTTATTTTATGGTTCTAGACTTTGGTTGTAATATTATGATTAAGATTTTGGATTGTGCATTGGTTTTTCTTGCTTTTAGTGAGGCTTTTATGGCATATCTTTTTGATTCCTTTTTGCTTTTGGTTACTGTTGTTGAATATTTTTTTAAATACATATGTAAATATAATGGAACTATGTTTTTATGGTTGTGGAATGGGATTTTACAGTTCACCAGTATTATTCCAAAATGAACTTGAAGCACAGAAGTACTGTCATTTATTGGTGGGGTAACCTGAAAGCCAACACTGATGCGCTCTCCCGGGTACACGACCTCTCGGTTCATCTCGGTTCCGTAAAGACCACCTGGACGACTCTAAGAGATGCAAACTTCCGGGTCCCTTTCTTCCCTCTGCTTCCCAGTTGATGACATCATGCTCCCATACACCACCATGATTCTCCCAGCATTCCACATTATAATTTCTGGTCCTACCTTATAAACTGTTCTTCCTCCTACCCTTCAGTGTCTTTTTGAGTTTTGTGAAAAAAAATTGACGAACTTTATGTTACAGTATATGAGGCTAAAACCCCAAACTTTTATGAGTGTCTCTGATCTTTTCATACAGTGGCGTAGTCGGCAGGATAAAAGAGATCTGTAAAATGAGTGAAGGACAGGACCTGAACGCAGTCCTCAACACACTGGCAACTGAGCTCCAAGACGTCAAGATGGAGCAGGCAGCTACAAAAACGGAACTCACCGAAACCAGGAAGCGGCTGGTAACGGTGACAACGGTAAGGCCGCAGTCCGCGAGGTCACCTCCACCTCCGATTACACCTCTTACAGAGGTGGACGACATCGAGTCGTACCTCTCCATATTTGCGAGGACAGCAACCTGGAACCGGTGGCTGCGGCTGGAGTGGGCGTCCATCTTGGCACCGTATCTAAATGGACCTGCTCAGCAGGCCTATCATGATCTCCCTGAGGAGGAGGCTGCCCAATACAATTCCTGAAGGCTGAGATATACCAACGCTACGGCGTCACCTCTGGCCAGCAGGCGAGGTTTTGGGGCACTGGAGATTTGACCCTCGCCCAAGCATTTGAATATTGGGGCAAGCTCGGGCGCTGGCTATGGCCAGATAAAAACAAGGCTTGCAGGTGGTTGAGCAAGTGGCTTGTGAGGGGTTGATTTATGCAATGCCAGACTATCTCGTCCAAGAGATCCAGAGGCATCCGTTCAAAGACATGAATGGCCTTCTGGAGGTCCTGGAGAGGCAACTGGCGGTCACCCAACTCAGGAGGTCTGAGAAGCTGGCTCATGGGGCCTGGCAGGGACATGTTGCCACCCCTGAACCTACCCACTGCCCCGCGGAGACTCCGGCCAAATCCAGAGATCAGATGCCCGGGCTGCCACGCTGTTTTAAGTGTGGTGAGCCAGAACACCTGCTGCCAGCCTGTCCTCTCAACGCAGAACCTATGGATTGCAGTTGGGCCCAAGAAGAGAGGTATTGTGCTCTGTCGAACCCCCTGGCAGTCACAAATACAGGAGTGGTGTTGGTAAATGAGCAGTCGGTGGTAGCGTTGTTTGATTTCGGGAGCAACATCACCATTGTTGCTCACCGCTATGTCCTACCGTGACAGTGGGTCGCTCAACGTACAAACATCAAATGTGTGCACGGGAAGACCAGATCCTATATTTCCGCTAAGTGTTGCATCAGCTGGAAAGGGACTCTGAAGCAGCTGCTGGTTGCCGTAATGCCGGAGCCCCACTTTTTAGTTATTTTAGGACGAGTCTGGTCAGAAAACAAACGCGGTGGGGCAATCACCACTCCTATAACTAGGTTGGGTCTGAGTATGGAGGGTCAAGAGGCTCTCCCAGCTGCTCCCACGCCGTGCTCCTCGGCGACTACTGATGACATCGAAGGGCCGGGGGAGCTATCTTCAGCGCCAGACCTCAACCCGGAAGCACAACCAGGTGGGGTTCTGGGGCAGACGCGTGCTCCCACGGACTGCACACCTGACGTGTTCGCCGGCCTAGACTTTCAGTATAGGTCTATGCCGGCGTCATTTAAATGGGAACAGTGGAACGATTCACTGAAGTTTGCCCGAAATGGTATCGTGTCCACTGACGAAATATCATCAATAGCATCCACACCATGCGGCCCCTACTTTGTGTTGGATAAAGAGCTGGTTTATCGAGTTGCGGAGCACGAAGGTGAGGTGCAGAAGCTGTTGTTAGTACCGTGGACCTACCAGCAGGAGGTTTGTGATCTAGGACACACCCACCTCTTAGGCGCCCATCTCAGGGCCGAGAAAACCCTGGAGAGAATAAAACTCTGGTTTTACTGGCCTGGTGTCAATGAGGAGGTCCGCCGTTTCTGTTAGTCTTGCCCTTGCCCAGTCTGTCAGTTGCGCCAGATACCCTGGAGGGACCGTGCTCCTCTGATCCCGATCCCCCTTATAGATATTCCCTTTGAGAGGATCGGTATCAATCTAGTTGGATCCCTGGAACCTTTGGTCTGTGGTCACAAGTATATTTTACTCATGGTTGACTATGCGACTCGATACACTGAAGCGGTTCCCCTGCGTACTGCTAGTACAAAAAATATCACATGGGAACTAGTAGAGCTTTTTTCCCGAGTGGGCATACCCAAAGAAGTCCTCAATGGACCAAGGTACACCCTTCACATCGGATACGTTCAGGGAGGTTGCCAAGTTGCTCCGGATTAAGCATCTTAGGACATCTGTCTATCATCCACAGACGGATGGCTTCGTAGAAGGATTCAAGCAAACTCTCAAGCAGATGCTCTGCAAGGTAGTCAGCGCGGACGGTAGAAACTGGGACCAACTTCTACCACTCGTACTTTTTGCCTACAGGGAGGTGCCCCTAGCCTCCACGGGTTTTTCCCCTTTTGAGATGCTATACGGACGCCAACCCCGGGGAATACTAGATGTACTAAAAGAAGGCTGGGAAGGGGAGGCACGTCCCTCCACCAACCTCTTGGAATATATCGCGCAGTTGCAAGATAGATTGGATAGAATTCGACCTCTGCTTAAAAAGCACATATCCAGGGCTCAAGCAGCGCAGGTCCGGAATTACAATCGGAACTCCTCCCTACGCGAGTTCCAACCAGGGGACCACGTAATGGTGCTCATACCCACTTCCCACTCCAAATTGCTGGCCCATTGGTTAGGGCCTTACGAGGTTAAAGAGAGGAAGGGTCTCATCGACTATTTGGTGAGTTGGCCGAGTGAGAGGGTCTATCATATTAATTTGCTGAAGCTGTGGAAGGACAGGGAAGAATGCCCACCTCCTGGACCCGCCCTCTCCCTTTTCTCAGAAAAGAGCACGCTTAACCTCAGTACCAATTTGTCGTCCCACCAACGACAGGAGCTCGAAAGAGCAATCCTGTCTGTCCTGGAAGTGGTCAGCGAAACACCAGGCCGGGCCTCACTGGTTAAGCACGACATAGTTACAGACCCGGCGGTGGTTGTCAGGGAAAGACCCTATCGCATCCCTGAGGCAAAACGTGCTTAGGTGGAGCTAGAGGTTCAACAAATGTTAGACATGGGCATCATTGAGGAGAGCCATAGCCCCTGGTCCAGCCCTATCGTCCTCGTACCCAAGCCAGACAGGTCGTGGAGATTCTGCAACGACTTTAGACGTCTTAACCAGGTCTCCAAATTTGATGCCTATCCCATGCCCCGAGTGGATGAGGTCCTAGAGAGACTGGGGATGGCCCATTACTTGACTACTCTCGACATGACAAAGGGCTATTGGCAAATTCCCTTAACAGAATCCGCAAAAGAGAAAACCGCTTTTAGCACCCCAAACGGACACTGGCAATATAAGGTGCTCCCATTTGGACTGCATGGGGCGCCGGCAACGCTCCAACGTCTGGTAGACAGAGTGCTAAGGCCCCACCAGTCCTATTGTGCTGCCTACCAGGATGACATTTTCATCTTTTCCAGCACATGGGAGGAACACGTAGTGCAGGTCTACGCAGTCCTCCTGACGATAGCAAAGGCCGGACTGCGTATCAATCCTTGGAAATGTTACTTTGAGTTGGACAAAGCCCGATATTTGGGCTACCTAGTGGGAGGAGGGCTGGTTAGGCCACAGTGTTCTAAAGTTAAAGACATACTGGAATGGCCCAGTCCAATAGTCAAGAAACAGGTGCAAGTCTTCTTAGGATTAGCGGGCTACTACCGCCGGTTTGTACCTTGGTTTTCTGAGAGGGCAGCACCCTTAACAGATTTGACAAAGAAAAGGGCCCCTTTACATGTGGTGTGGAGTGAAGAAGCGGAACGGGCATTCAGTGACTTACAACTGGCCCTTACAACGGCACCTGTGTTAAGGACTTCTAACTTTTCACTTCCTTTTATTCTCCAGACCAATGCTTCGGACACAGATCTTGGTGCCGTGCTGAGCCAGAGCATTGACGGTGTCGAACACCCCATGATATACCTGAGCCGGAAACTGTTGGACCGGGAGACGAGGTATGCCGTAGTGGAGTGGGAAGCTTTGGCCATCAAATGGGCAGTAACGCACCTGCGGTACTACCTGCTGTGCCGGGAGTTCACCCTGGTGACGGATCATGCGGCCCTCTAGGGGTTGGCCCTTCACAGGGAATCAAATCCTCGAGACACCAGGTGGTTTTTGGACCTGCAGCCGTTCAAGTTCACTGTCATTTATCGGCGGGGTAACCTGCAAGCCAACGCTGATGTGCTCTCTCAGGTACACAACCTCTCAGTTCGGGCTAGGCCGACCCGATGGTCCTGGGCTGGGGGGGGCATCTCATGCACAAGTACTTGGGGAGCAGTTTAAGGACCCGATGGGCACTGCAACAAGTCCTGCCGGGTTACTATGGCAGCGTACTAACCTCTCTCTCTGTTACTTCAGAAAGACAGAGACACCGCCGCCGTAAAGACCACCCGGATGACTCTAAGAGATGCACACTTCCGGGTCCCTTTCTTCCCTCTGCTTCCCAGTTAATGACGTCATGCTCCCATACACCACCACGATTCTCCCAGCATTCCACGTTATAATTTCCGGTCCTACCCTATAAACTGTCCGTCCTCCTACCCTTCAGTGTCTTTTTGAGTTTTGTAAAAAACAATTGACGAACTTTATGTTACAGCATACGGGGCTAAAACCTTTATGAGTTTCTCTGATCTTTTCTTACAGTTCCTATATACATATTGCGAGTGTTTTTAGTTGTATACAGCTGGGCATAAATGACATGGTATGCTGTAAACCAAGTTCTGTGTCACTGCTTACTTTTAGCATTAAAAAGGACTGTGTGCAGAGTGTTTGTAGGCTTGTGCGCTATTTTGATGTCTGATCTGGACATGATATGCGTGGCACCTTCTAATACCCCACGATGATAAAGAAGTGTGTGCCAGGTGGGACGTGGGGTCAGGTTGTAGTTAATTGTTTGCTGGGGTCTCTGGCGTCTCCTATGTAAGTACTGTCTGATGAATGTCTCTCAGTAGCCATTTGATGTGAACAGTTGGAAAAGATAGTGCCTTTCATTCTTGTTAGTGTCCTTGTTATTACAATGGATGTGAACTCTTCTGAATAGTATCTTAACAGAGTCCCATTTATGTGATGATGTGTGATTGCTAGCAAAATGTCATACTTTGTGTGTAAAACATTCCTTGTGATAAGCACCTGTAATCAGGGTGGCATTTTTACTTTTAAATTGGATCACAGGGAATGTCGTGTTGATGTGGTTGAGTAAATCATTCAGCATCATATATATATACAGTATATATATATATATATATATACAGTATGTGTATATATATATATATATATATATATATAGTGACAGATTGGGGCTGTATCGCCCCCTTGAACCCCTGTCCATGTCTCCAGACACCAGGTAAAAGTCTAAACAATGACTTTATTTAATTGCCACAGTGCACAAAGCACCCTCTCCACCACTATACTCATACACAATAACAATAATCACTAATCACAAATACAATAAATCAATCCTTCACTCCCAGACGCGTTGCCACCCTTCCAACCAGCTCAGCTTGTCATCTGGGAGCTCCCATAGTCCTTTTATTTTCCCTGACCCGGAAGTGTTCCCAATCCCCAGTCCATGTGATTCAATATTACTTCCGGGTCAGGTACAAGTCCTTCTTCTTTACCCCGGTAGCACGTTGCTCTTCCTTTGATGCACTTCCGGGTTATAGGGCACAAAAAAGTCTTCGGTCCTCCCTGCAGCTCCTTCTTGCGGCCCCTGTAGTACCCAGCAGGGCTGAGGATAAAAACTACAGTCCATGACTCCCTGCTGGTCTTCGGGGCACCTCCATACTGCAGGGAGGGCTCCATCTGGCGGCCTGGGGGTATTGGCCAGGATGACAAGCCGGCCAAATACCATTATATATATATATATATATATATATATATATATATATATATATAGTGTTGTTTGTTATCTGCCATGCTGCTTGAATGTTTAACCTAAGGAGGACGACCACCTAATTAGACAGCTGGGGTACTGGACCAGTAGTAATTGAGCCAAAGCTAAAGAAGGATCAAAAGTGGCTTTTGGCCACTGATTTCTGTTTGTGATTCTGTGCTTTTCTTTTGCCAAACCTACTGATTCTGAACTTGAGGTTATTACGTTTGTTTGCTTAATGTGTTTGCCCATTAGGCCTAATTAAATTTAGAGTTACAATACTTTTTTTCAAAAAGAGATAACCAAGAATTAAGGAGCATTAAATAAAATGAATATTCTCAGAATATAATGTTCCAACTTGCAAAACTAAAGGGGCAGTCATAAAACCAAATAACCCTGAAGTCTGTTGACAGTAATTCATGTCTGAACTTCAGAGACATTCTAATATGAAATCCTTTAATAATTGGGCACTAAAAATATCACCTAGATCACCTAAATCAGGAAGAGTTGAAAGACAGAATTTTCAGAAGCGCCAAAACATAATTTTCAAAAGGCTTTGACAACTACTATTCTCCCTACCAATCCTTGCGTAAGGTGGGCATATTAGTTTACCTGAAGGTTACTACAGTCAGTGATTACATGACCACACACTTCACAATAAAAACAAAAATCTTCATAGAGGCATTGTCTTCTTTCTTTTAAAGAAAGGTTCATTTTTTCCTATTTTGATATATTCTGATATGTTTTATGTTTCAACGGATGGTTTGTTAACAGATGCTTTCTCAAAAGTCACTAGATTTTTCTTTCAGTAACCCTTTTACCAGTTCTTCATGTAAAACTTATAATTTCATCCAAAGTTCTGCCTAATCCAGACTAGCCTTTTATTTTTGCTAAAAGTCCCTTTTTGAATAAAAAAACACTAAAGTTGCCTCCTTTCATTCTACATCAAAACCTCCAAAGAAAACCAACAAGGGTGATTTGAGCCACATAATACTGACAACAATACAAGAAGTTGTTTATTGAGAAGTGAAATTATGCAAGTAGTTTTAACTTGATCAGTGGTGTATGTGTGGGGCTGTTGGTCAAAAATGGTGAGTAGGAATTTGCAGTTCAAGGAAGTTTTGCGTGTCATTGTAGAAGTTGCAAAATACTTTAAGCACTATTTCGAATAGTGTTTAAAAAAATACCCCATTTTTATTAAGTGTGTTAGAAAATGCTGTAGTTTTTAGAGAAAGAAAAATGTGTGGTTGCACTTACCAGCATGTTCTTTTGGTTTACTCATGGAGCATCTGCATGTTTACATTGGTTTTTGAGTGGATGAAATGGCAGGTATATCCATTTGATGGAGATGTGTGTCTGCCAACTGTCGGCTTCCTCCAACTTTTCTTCCATTGCAATTGTGGGGTTTTGCTTAGTGTAGAAAGAGTGACTGGTTTGTGAAGAGCCCCTACAATGGGTGAGTGGCATAAATGGCAGTATGTGCAGCTGCAGTGGGACTCAAACAGATAGGATGCAGGTTGACTGTATAACCAGGTAGAAAGGTGTTAGATTCTGGTCAGGTCATGTTCTAGCCCAGAATAAAAGATGGTTTATTTAATATGCAAGGGAGATCAAATTAGGATGAGAAGTATCTGCTGAAAAGCCACACGCACAGGGAGAATATGCAATCTATACACAGACAGCAATCAGGAAAGAATTCATAGACTCCAGAATCAAGACTCTGGAGCTATGAAGTAATTGTGCTAATTAGTGTGCTACCATACCACCCAAGAATGTGAACTTGAAGACAGAATACAGTATACTAATTTTAATCAATGTCAAGTAATTTTTTTTATTTACTTTATATGTGGTTGGTCAAAAGATTACGAAAACAATTCTGTTGTTTTACAGTTAGCGATAAACTGGCCCTGACAACTAAAGAAATAACCTCTGCACTTAGGTGAATGGTCTCTGTAAGCATCTTTGGAAGCTAAACAAGATTGTAACTTTGTTGTCCTGTGCTATAGCTGACACAAAAAATGAAAGTAAAAATGGCAATTTATTAATTGCCATAATGTGAAATGTTTACTCACTAACCTTTGTCAACTGTCAACCTCCGGCTGAGCTTTTGTAACTCCCAGTGTAACTTCCATTTGGGACTAATTAAACAGGAAAACATGACAGAGGAGTTACAAAGGTGATTCATTGTGCAGGCGTCATTATTTTGCCAACAGTAGATTAGCTATCAAAACACCCTGTTCCCTTAATGAGAACTAATGAGACACACATTGGAAAATATCCAATTTATCATAATACCTTTGGTATTTGAATAAGGATTTCTAAAGAAGAATGTCGAAATTAGACACTGATTAATCCGTTCATCAATTTCCCAAATGACAGCTGTGATCATTACAATACAAGTTTCTAATGAGTTGTTACAACCTTCTCCTTTTATTACAACAGTAATAAAAGATATTGTAATGTGCCTCCATGTTGAGTATCTCTTATTTGTAAAGGGATCTTTTAAAGGGTATTTTAAAATTGAAAATGTAAGTGTTTGAACCTTTATTGACTTCCCGATTTCACCCAAATGGCTTCTCACCTCAACACATATGACAGTTCTTTGCTTCTTGTTTGGACCATAGCTGACTCAGAAGTAGGTCCTGGAATTCACTTCAGGATGAGATTCATATTGCTGTAATGTACAGACATTTAATCTGGACTCATTTATTATCTTATGTTTAGCAAGATTCTTCATGAATGCGGTTGACTTGGTCACCTTTATGTCACTTCCTCTGAGTGAGTCTAGTTTTACTTTAGTTTGTGTCCCTTTCATGACACTCTGACCTACTTTGTGGTTCTGAGCTGAGCAGAGCTCAGTATTTTATGTAGTTGCAAAAGGATTGACTCCATAATACAGTTATATAACTTGGTAAACACAGATGAAGACATCCATGCTTTTTGCAGATGTTGGAAGAAGTAATGTCATAGGTATAGCTGAGATTTGTTTTGCCCTGTTTATTACATCGGTGATTTAAAGAAATTAAAAAATGCTGACCATATCCTCTGCGTCCATAATAAGATTATGGTTTTCTCTGCTGTATTACATAGTGATCATACGTCAGTAAGTCAGTCATTTTCTAACCTACTTAGTCGTGAACAGGATTGTGGGTGCAAGGCAGGAATAAACCCTGGGGAGGACGCCAGTTCATTTCAGGGTAAACACACAGACACATACACCAGCCACACACTAGGGCCAATTTAAAATCGCCAGTTCACCTAATCTGCATGTCTTTGGACTATGGGAGGAAATCGTAGAACCTGGAGGAAACCCACGCAGACACAGGAAGAACATGCATGGTGGGTAAAAAAGGATGGTTCAACTTTTACTTGACATGTAAAACAGCATAACAAATAGTTTTAAAGTTGCTCAATGTTTCTTTTAAAATAAGAGGGTGTATTTAGAAGATTTTGTCAAAAAGACCCACATAACACATACTGTATGTCGAATGCCTGGATGTTGAAAAACAGCACTTCCAAGATGAATGAATGAAGTCAATTAATTTGTAAATATAAGTCATTTAGTCCTTTGTGATAAACATGTACTTTACACAAAATTAGTTCCTGCTTATATCAAAGTATGAAGGGACAGCTCCAGCATTCTGTAAACTTACAATGAAGGAAGTGGGCTGTAAAAATGAATGGCTGAATAGCCTCTATTAGTCAATAATAGCCTCTGGTACCTTTTAAGAAGAAGACAGAGAAGTAAACTTTAAAGGGTTCAATGTATAATACACAGTAATTCAACTATATTGTAGAAAAAACAAGGTTTCAAATCCAGGTAGCCCTTTTAACACAGGACAACATGAAAGTCTTGGTATTATAAGAGTCATTGCAGGTTTTTGAAAACATGGCCTTTATATCCAAGTATGGTGTGGTATGCTTTTTATATGAGAAGGTACAAAAATGATAAAATTGCACTGGTTTTGTTTCCTTACTTTTATTAAAAATCTACAGAATGCACTTTGAAAATGGCCTCATTCTGGTGGATCTGCCTTCATACATCTACATCTGTTTAGCAAAGTATAAAATAAACTGAAAAATAGACTGTTTTGTTTCAACTAATTCCCAAATTATGGTTACTGTAATAGCCGCAAAATATACATATGAAATATGCTCAAATAAAGTAACAAGTGACCTGCAGCAGAATATGGTGCCGCCTTCTGGCTTATTTAAATTTCATTGTTTCATTAAAAAATACATTTGAGACAGTTGTCATAAAACGAGACAAAGACAGATAAAGGTTTGGGGCAGCCACCCATATAATTTGGTATCCTGGCTGCAAAAGTCGTTTTCATACAACTGGCACTGAAGTGCATACAACAGAGTCCAAAACCAGACTGTGGGAGAAGGGAAAAGGGTAGGCTTTTAAAGGGGAAGACAGGAAGTGAGGTCATAAGGATCGGGCACGTGTTCATTATTCATTGGATCAAGCCCGGATGTGACATCAGGGGGGCCGGAGCTGGTAAGGTCTGTTTCCATTGGTTCGGTCCCAGAAGTGATGTCAAGAGAGCCAGGTGGAGCCTCCCGGGTTTGGTCTACAGGGAAGTGAGAAAAAGAGTTAGTGCACTCTGCCACATCCCGGCATGCCTCAGAACTGCCTTCACTCGAGCCCTTTAGCTGCCTCCCATGCGCGCGTGCGTGACAAGGCCCCCCCCCTTAGCCCAGACCCGTCTGGTCGGGCAACCCTAACCGAAAGGTCGTGAACCCGAGAAAGAGCATCAGCGTTGGCATGGAGAGCACCCCGACGATGAACGAGTGAAAACTTGTACGGCTGCAGGTCAAGAAACCACCGGGTGACCCGCGGATTCGACTCCTTGTGCAGGGCCATCCACTGTAGGGGTGCATGGTCCGTGACAAGGGTGAATTCCCGGCCCAACAGGTAGTACCTCAGCTGAGTAATCGCCCATTTAATCGCCAAAGCCTCCCTTTCCACCGCTGCATACCTGGTCTCTCGGTCCAACAGTTTCCAGCTCAGGAACATGACGGGGTGTTCCACACCATCGACACTTTGGCTCAGCACGGCGCCCAGGCCTGTGTCCGAAGCGTCCGTCTGGAGGTGAAAGGCAAAGAAAAGTTAGGTGCCATCAAAATAGGTGCGGACGTAAGGGCCTGTTTCAAGTCACCAAATGCAGTGTCTGTCTTCTCAATCCATACCACAATGTTCGGGGCCCTCTTCTTTGTTAAATCAGTCAAGGGCGCCGATCTCTCCGAGAACCGGGGTACAAACCGGCGGTAGTACCCGGCTAACCCGAGAAAGGCTTGGACCTGCCGCTTGGTTCGCGGACGGGGCCATTTCAAAATGGCATCAATCTTGGAGCACTGTGGCCTTACGGTACCCCGGCCCACCAGGTAGCCCAAATATTTGGCCTCGCTTAATCCAAAGAAACATTTCTTGGGATTAATCCGGAGCCCGGCCTCACCAAGTGTCCGTAATACCGCTTGGACATGCTGTAGGTGTTCCCTCCATGTGCTGGAATAGATGACCACTTCATCCAGGTAGGCAGCACTATATGAGTTATGAGGCTTTAGCACTTTGTCCACCAGACGCTGGAAGGTGGCTGGAGCCCCGTGTAACCCAAATGGAAGCACACGATACTGCCAGTGCCCGCTTGGGGTACTAAACGCGTTTTTTTCCTTCGCGGAGTCCGTTAAGGGAACCTGCCAGTACCCTTTTGTCATGTCAAGCGTGGTCAGATATCGAGCCTGTCCAAGCCTCTCGAGGAGGTCGTCCACGCGTGGCATTGGATAGGCATCAAATTGGGAGACTTGATTAAGCCGACGGAAGTCATTGCAGAACCTCCAACTCCCGTCAGGCTTACCGACGAGCACAATGGGGCTGGACCAGGGACTATAACTTTCCTCAATTACACCTAGTTCCAGCATGCGCTTGATCTCAAGCTCCACTTCAGCCTTTTTTGCCTCAGGAAGACGATACGGGCGTTCTCGGACAACAACCCCGGCTCTGTCACGATGTTGTGCTCAATCAGAGAGGTCCTTCCGGGGTGTTCACTGACTACCTCCCGAACGGTCCGGATAACTGTTTCCAGCTCCTGCCGTTGTCTGGGACTCAAGTCCGTGCCGAAGTTAAGGTCGTGTGTGTGAGCGAAGAGTGAGCGGGGCTGGCCGGAGGAGGGAGCGGGGTCCCTGTCCTTCCACGGTTTCAGCAGGTTCACATGATAAACCCGCTCCTTTGGCCAACGATTGGGTTGACTCACCAAATAGTCGACCAGTCCCTTCCTCTCCTTAACTTCGTAGGGGCCCTGCCAGTGGGCAAGCAACTTAGAGTGGGAGGTAGGCACTAGGACCATGACCCGATCTCCCGGGTGGAACTCCCGAAGAGACGTGCCGCGGTTGTAGTAACGGGCCTGTGCTGCTTGAGCCTCTTCCATGTGACTTTTCAGGAGAGGCCGAATCTTTCCAAATCTATCGCGTAACTGCGCGATATATTCCAGTATATTTGTAGAGGGAAGAGCCTCTTCTTCCCACCCTTCTTTTAAAATATCTAATATGCCCCGAGGTTGTCGCCCATACAGTAGTTCAAAAGGGGAGAACCCCGTGGAGGCTTGTGGGACTTCCCGATAGGCAAAAAGGACGAGGGGGAGGAGCTGGTCCCAGTTCCTTCCATCCTCGCTGACCACCTTACGCAGCATTTGCTTGAGAGTTTGATTAAACTTCTCTACTAACCCGTCGGTTTGAGGGTAATACACCGAGGTCTTTAAATGCTTTATTTTCAGTAACTTGGCAGTCTCCCTGAACGTCTCCGAGGTGAAAGGGGTCCCCTGGTCCGTCAAGACTTCCTTGGAGATCCCCACACGTGCAAATACCCCTAGTAATTCCCGTGCGATGGCTTTAGAGGTAGCTGAGCGCAATGGAACAGCTTCGGGGTATCGTGTAGCATAATCCACGAGGACTAAAATGTATTTGTGTCCTCTGGCTGAGGGCTCTAGAGGTCCAACCAGGTCGACCCCGATTCTGTGGAAGGGAATATCAATCAAGGGAATAGGAACGAGAGGAGCACGGTCCCTCCTAGGAATTTGTCGCAGTTGACACTCCGGGCAGGAAGCGCAAAAGCAACGAACCTCCTCGTTGATTCCCGGCCAGTAGAAACGGAGCTTGATCCGCTCCAGAGTTTTCTCGGTGCCCAGGTGGCCACCTAGGAGGTGGCCGTGTGCTAGCTCGCAGACCTGCCGCCGGAAGGTACGCGGCACTAGCAGTAGCCTCCTTTCCTGCCCATCATGCATTGCTACACGGTAAAGGAGGTCATTCTCTAACACAAAGTGGGGGCCCTGTGGTATCGACTGATCAGTGCACTGGCCATCGACAAGGACCACTGCATTTTTTGCAAACCTCAGGGAGTCGTCGTTCCATTGCTCCCTTCTAAAAGAAGCCGGCGTCCTTTTAAATTGAAACCGCAACACGGAGAGAGGGTCAGCGTTGACCTCAATGGGCCTGGTTTCCTCCCGCTCCGCCGCGGCGTTGGTGGATGACGTGTCAGCACGCGACGGCCCGGGAGTTGCCACGTCACTTAGGACGGCCGCTTCGTCTCTCTCTGCCGGCTGATTACACGGCGTGGAGGCAGCTTGAGACGGTTCGTCTCCGTCAATAACGAGGCCCAAATTAACCCCGGGAGTGGTATGTGTCACACCGCTTTTAATTTCAGACCAGTCCCGCCCCAGTATCACTGGGTGTGGAGGATCAGGAAGGATTGCCACTGTTACTTTCCGGACCGATCCTCCGTAGCTGATGACACAAGCGGCGGTCCTGTACCAGCGGGTTTCCCCGTGGACACAGGTTATACTGGTCTTGAACTTTAGCCATTGTAGCGGTAGCACAAAACGGCGGGCAACAATGGAAATGTTGCTGCCGGAATCGAGCAGAGCAAAAGTTTTAAACCCGTTAACGATCACCACGTCCGTGTGCGGGACCGTCAACGGGTTTGTCAGAGCACACCAACCTTTCCTCCCCCTCCACCTGCATTCCTTGTTGTCTCGAAGCGGGTTGCGCGCCCGCGGCACCGCGGACGCCGATACAAGCTCCGGGTTGTACAGGGAGGGGCTAGGTCTTGGGACGTACCCCGGCTGAGTTTGACAGAAGGACGGTTCTGCTCTCCCAGAGTGTGAGGCCGCCCTCTGTGTCTCCAGAAGCTCTATGAGCCCTGTCATGTTCGTAAACTGCTTGCCCCAGACCGGCTGGGTGAAGCCATGGGGAAGCGCTTTCAAGAGCAGATAGCAAGCTACCTGTTCTATTACCTGGTAGGGCTTGTTTTCTAACGGCCGTAGCCACTGCCATACCTTTGCCCATAAGGACCAGGCTTGTTTACTGGTCGGCCGCTCAGGGTCCAACCTCCATTTTTTTATTTCACTCACCTGCCAGTCTGGGGCACCCCTAGGTGGTAAATGGGGCTTTGGTTTCACTGGGAGGCAGGCACTCTCCCCCAAGAGAGCATACTGAGTCCCTCTTGCCTCCCCCCTTCAGGGCAGCCCAACTCTGTGAGCCCCACCCGCACACTCCCTGGCCTCTCTAGGGGGCCTAGTTCTGCGTGCCGGGAGCGGAGCCCGCACCGGGTCTCGCCGAACCATGGGGCACCCTCCCCGCCTGAATACTCGGCCCCGGTACGCTCCCACCTGGGTGTTTTGCAGGTCCTGTCCCCTTCTCTTCTGGGACTTCTCCATCCTGCTGACTACGCCACTGTCATAAAATGAGACAAAGACAGATAAAGGTTTGGGGCAGCCACCCATATAATTTGGTATCCTGGCTGCAAAAGTCGTTTTCATACAACTGGCACTGAAGTGCATACAACAGAGTCCAAAACCAGACTGTGGGAGAAGGGAAAAGGGTAGGCTTTTAAAGGGGAAGACAGGAAGTGAGGTCATAAGGATCGGGCACGTGTTCATTATTCATTGGATCAAGCCCGGATGTGACATCAGGGGGGCCGGAGCTGGTAAGGTCTGTTTCCATTGGTTCGGTCCCAGAAGTGATGTCAAGAGAGCCAGGTGGAGCCTCCCGGGTTTGGTCTACAGGGAAGTGAGAAAAAGAGTTAGTGCACTCTGCCACATCCCGGCATGCCTCAGAACTGCCTTCACTCGAGCCCTTTAGCTGCCTCCCATGCGCGCGTGCGTGACACAGTATATATTCTATATTCATTCACTGCCTAAACACGATTTAATCAATGCAAAGACTAGCAGTCATAAATACTTCTACTTGTGATGTAAAGTACTTCATTTATACATTTGTATCTGCACATTTTTTAATAAATAACCATTTAATATTTTTTTACTTCTTATTTTTTACAAACAAAAGTGGTGCTACTTTAATTCACATCACAGTGAGATTTTGGTACATCTTTATTCACTTAATAAGATGACAGTATTGTTGCCTCTTTTTTACCTTGGCTGACAAATTTCTCTGCCACCTTGTATCTCATCCATTCAGTATCAGATAGTTAAATGACTGCTGGACATTTAGAATCATATTTCAGCAGAACAGATGAGACATTTCAGAAATGAGAGGAGACCAAACAGTACGTCAAGCTTGTTTGGCTAGCTAATAGCTAAGTTGTCTCAATATCTTATCCAGATAATTTTTTAAGAGTTGCCAAGGTTCCTGCTTTGAAGTATATGACAAGATAGTTTGTTTCTGATTTCCACAACTCTTCATGTGAATAAGTGCTTTCTGACTTTAGTATTACAGTAAATGCACTTAATTTCTTAAATGATTCCTAAAATCAGAATTACACTGAATTAACTTTATTGATGTTTTTGGAAACTTTCAAGACCTGAGTTAAGTCTCCACACAGACTTTTCTAATCAAGAAAGTTGAATCCCTGAGCATATTAGAGTAGGAAAAACTCTTTAATCCTGGGCTGCACTTACATTTACATTTATTTGTTTGACAGACGCCTTTATCCAAAGTGACTTACAACAGAGGTAAGCATAATCGAGTAACATAAGTCTATAAGGCCTGTTTGTTCAGCAAGTGTAATAGAACAAGTAGCGGTGTCTTCATTCCTTTCCTTGCTTCGCCAAGGAACCAGCCTTCTCACAGCTTCTGCACTGTTTTATAAACGAACGACATATAAGAAAGTCCTTTTTCCTTGCTTCGCCAACGAAGCAACCTTTTTATTTAATCCACGGGTTCTCCGCTGTTTTATTGTTCATTTATTACGATTGTTATACTTATTGTGTAGGTTTTATTTAATCCACGGGTTCTCTTCTGTTTTATTGTTCATTCGTTACGATTGTTATAGTTATTGTGTAGGTATTTTACACTTAGTTTACTGTTCAGGTACCCATTTCCTTTATTTAATCCGCGGCTTTTCTGCTGTTTTGTTCGTTTATTATGATTATAGTTATTTCATTCACTTTCTTTACCTGACTGCCTGCCCATATAAGGCGCTCCGCAGTTTTTTTGTGAAGCAGCCTTCACACAGCTTCTGCGCTGTTTTATAAACAAACGCCATATAAGGCCGTCGTTTTTCCTTGCTTCGCCAACTAAGCAGCCTTTTTATTTAATCCACGGGTTCTCCGCTGTTTTATTGTTCGTTTATTACGATTGTTATAGTTATTGTGTAGGTATTTTATACTTTATTTACTGATCAAGTACCCATTCCCTTTATTCTTCCAACTGTACCCCTATTAAAGTATCTATCGACGTGATCACCATCAATCAAAGCACTATCACTTACCGAGTGGTGTCCATGCCCGGAGATGGCGCCTGCCTTTTCCATTCTCTGTGTTACATATTGCATGGACATATCAGGCTCACTTTTGATATCCGCAACAACATTGTGTCTTATGTATTAAATGACTGGGAGAGGTTCAAAGTGTGGACTGATGATGGTACAGGAGATAATTATAGTACACAGGAGCACTATAAGACTGAAATGCTTAAGCCCTTCACCTATAGTTCTGCATGTGAGTTGATGGCTGCCGCTGAATTGTTTGGTTGTCGCTTTCAAGTGTACCGAAATGGGCAAATATTTTACACCTCTGGAGAACCGTCAATGCCTCTTAAACATCTTAGATTCACAGGTGACAATTTGAGTAGTGGACACTTTGATGTTTATGAATATTTCAACTCTCAAAAGCTGGATGCGAAGTTATTGATGAAGCCGGTTGTATGCTTACATCGATTGACACATGCTGAATGTCACTTTAACACAAATCCAGCTGATTATGACAACGGCAATCCAAGCTGTGAGAACACAGTAAAAAGGAGGCGTATCAGATGTCGTGGTAGATTTTCTGATACAGCTAGACG
>JANRMT010062834.1:27687664-27728707 GCA_026402145.1 Polypterus bichir lapradei | reverse complement strand
TATCTATCTATCTATCTATCTATCTATCTATCTATCTATCTATCTATCTATCTATACCATCTAATCTCCCATTTCAATTCAAATTCGTTCAATTTCCAGTAAGGCTCTGCTTCGCAATGACAATTAATAAGTCTCAAGGACAAACACTACAAAAGGTTGGCATTGATTTGAGGCAGGATTGCTTTTCACATGGCCAACTGTATGTTGCATGCAAGAGTAAGCTCAGCAGACAGCTTAGTCATATTACAACCGGAGGGCCGAACTGACAACGTGGTATACAGAGAGATCCTTAACAAATAATTTTTTATATATTTTCCCTCAGTCTAAAAATGTTTACTTTTTTCTTAATAAAAATATTCAGTTAGTATTTCACCGCTGCGAAGCACGGGTATATTGCTAGTGACTTATAATTTACAATCATAGATTATAAACGATAAGGCAATTAAACTTAATCAACGAAGTAACCAACAATATAAAAGATCACAGAGCACAGCTTTTTTTTTCTTCTTCAATATTAGGCAGATTTTCACAGAGCAGATGGGTCTTCAGTTGCTTCTTAAATAGATTGAAAGAGTCAATAGTATGGATGGAGGTGGATAGTCTCTTCTACCAACTAGGAACTAGACAGGAAAAGAGTTGGGATTGAAACTTGATACCATGTAGAGATGGCAGCACCAGACGCTGTTTACTGGCAGGCCTAAGTGGGCAAGAAAGTGCATAGGATCTCATGAGTGTCTCCATATATGCAGGTGCTGACCCACTGACTACACTGTAGGCAAGCATCAGTGACTTGAACTTACAGGAAGCCAATGTAGTGACCTGAAGAGAAGAGTGACATTGTAAATACAAGATGGGCTACTTATGTACTTATGTGCTTCTCTTTACAACGCCTGTAATGCTGCTATGTCTTTTAGCAATGTGGTGATCAGAACTGCGCACAGTACTCCAGATTATTGTTCACGATAAAGCAAAACAAAATGTACTTTGAGTTCCATCCAACAGTTTTTACAGTGTAACCTAATATTTTATTTGCCTTTTGGATTACTTCTGCTGACTGCCCAGTTGAGGAGAATGTGTTAATGTAAACCTCTAAATCCTTATCTGAGGTTGTTTCCTATAACACAGTATATAAAACATCTTGTACTTATAATTAACATTCTTTTTGCCTACATGTAAAATTTATAACATTTCTTCTTTAAATTGCCATTTTCATTTGTTCACACTGTCTTGAAGATTTTCAGGTCTTCTTGAATTGTTTTTGCTGTCTCCTTAGCATTTGCTCTAACTCTGATTTTACAGTGTCACCTGCAAATTTTGAAAGTTTATTAACTATACCATATTCTAAATTAAAATAAATGAAAAAGAGTAATAGTCCATGTACATGGTAATGTGAGATTTTTTATTTTTTCCATGGACTTTTTTCACATTATTCACTGTTTTAAAACAACCCTAATTTTTTCTTTCTGTTCTACATGAAAATATTACATTAATAATTTTTCTTGTTCATCACTCCAAACTACATGGAGTAAGAAACATATAAAAAAGTAATTTTTGTGTGGAGTATTCTTTTAAACTTACAGTTCATATTGTTTGAGGGAAAAAATAATTTAACCACATTGCAGTTACATTAAGTTGTGTACATTGACCAGGAGCAGGTGCTGTTGTGTTCCATTGAAAATAGACATTGTTTGTTATTTTCCATTAATGCAGACTCTCAAACATTAGTCAAGCAGTTTTCCCTTTTTAAAAGCTGATTGCAATGTCAGTATGACACCAAAGTTATTCCAGCTAAAAGGACACAGCATCAATCTTAAGGCAGCAGGTAAACTTCAACAACTAATCAGATTTGAAGTACTCGCTACACACGTCAAGTGCTGTCATGGCGTATAGAAAATTTGGTTCTTTATCTCTTTTGATTACTTGGATCATTTTTCTTCTCTCTGTTTCATCTGTGGGAAAGCTGTGTATGCTCAAGTAAGGATGTTTTTGTTTAGAATTTAAATACAGAGGGATACTACAGATGCTCTTGCTTATTGATTCTGACAAAAATTAGAATAACTGGAAGAGAGTTTACCTATTGACAATGTCTCCTGGAAGAAAAAATAGGGAAGTGTGAAAAGGGCTAATTGTTTTATCATAATATTCTTCTCATCATCACATGCTGATTGTAATTTAGTTTTTAATGTTCACACTAGTACCTTTTTAATCTATTTCTTAGCTATTATTAGGAAAATGGTGATTTGTTAAAATGGAAGACTTTATCACGATTGCATAATACAGTTTAATAATGTATAGTATATTTAGCTTTATTTCCTTGGAACAGTATAAATGAGTGACATTTCCATAGATAAAATATGGACATATACAGTACCCAGGAAGTAAATAGTGGAAAAATCTCCAGCCTGCTAGATTTTGTTGCATTTATGAAAGCTTTGAAGGCAAAACATGGTGAAAATTAGTAAATATCCATTAAGAAACTATGGGTTAAAACAAAATACAATAAAGGCATCTGTTAAGTTTTTTAATTTGAAAAACTTTGGTCATATGGTTTAATTGGTCCTGACTCTCATGACAGCCATGTTTGCTCTGCAGGTATTTGCATCTGTGGAGCAGAGACCTCTTCAGAGGCCTTATGTATAAATGGTGCGTATGCACAAAAATGTTGCGTACGTCCGTTTCCACGCTCCCATCACGATGTATAAAAATTAAACTTGATGTAAAGCCATGCACATTTTCACATCAGCTTAATTCCTGGCGTATGCAAGTTTTTCACTCAGTTTTGCAAACTGGCGGCACCCAGCATCAAAGCAGTGCTTTTGTTCCAGTGTGGTTTCCCTTTCTTTTTTAGATCCACATCCCTGACACAGCTTTATCAAATACAGTGAAATTAACCACATACTGTTTATTAGTTTAAGGCATCTGATTGTAATTAACCTGTAACAATATAATGGTCCACAGAATGTCCAAACTATTCCAAATACCGTAGCTGCTTTAGCGTTGTTACTCTCAATGCACCACTCAGACTATTTACCCCACTGTATCTGAGTGTGGAATCACAGCTCTACAGCAGCTGATCGGAAACAGAATTATCGGTATACAACATCAAGTACATGCTGCCGCAGCCATGTGCACAGTCTATTTGAACTGCACCCATACGGCAAATATTTCAGAGCTTTTCCTGTACGGACCTCACAGTTCAGAAACAGTTTAATTCCAAGAACTATAAACGCACTCAATCAGTCCATCAAGTGTTCCTTGTAGAAATGTTTGTACTTATAAGTTAAAATATTGTACAATCTGAGCCACTTTATAAAGCACGTATTTACATATGATGATGATATCATTTTTAAGGGGAAATGCAGCAAAATATGTTTATTACATTATACAGATAAAATTTTAACATCATTTAAATAATCTATAATGTTAATAATTAAACATGTGAGAACATGGTGTCGCAGCGCTAGCGATGAGCTGGCGCTCAGTTCAGGGATTGTTTCTGCCTTTCCCTGTATTCTTGCTTGGACTGGCAGGACACTAGATGGACAGATGGATAGAATAATTAAACATGTACTATGAAGATATTTCAATGTTTCTTAAAAGTTTTAAAGAATCTGTGTTCTAAGCTTACAGATGGCTTGACATCTATTACAGAGCTGATTATGTGGCGATTGAGTACTTGGAGAAAGAAAAGGAAGGACAGGAATTGGGGGTTAGTATGTTTGAAAGAGACAGTACTGGTGGAATAAATTATTTCATCAAAGGTCGCAAACAGTGCAGCAAGCATCTTGCGGGAGGCAGGAACAATCTCTGCACAGAGTGCCAGCTCGTCCCTATCACTGCGCCACTGTGTTCCCATGTTTAATAACATGCTTTAATTCCTATCATCATGAAAATACATCTCAGTATTTAAATTATTCACAGAGCTGTAATATCATGAATGTAATGAATTCTTTGTACTGTCGGAGGAAGAGAAAGCCCGTTTAAGAAGCACGTACTGATTCACACACATACAGCACGTAGAAGAACACATACAATACAATGCATTTAGCGTGCTACTTTAGTTACGATGGTATTTGAGAAACTAGTAAACTAAACGATTTTAAGATGAAGTTTATCATGGTCTTCTGTAATGATAAAGTAAACTATGGAATTAAAGTGGAAAAAATCAAGATTAAAGTTGACATTTCAAGCATTTTTCCCACTGTGTGCCTATTTTGTTTCTTTTCTCTGTACCCTAATAAGCTTCCATATGACACTCAGACAGTGGGCTATGACTTGCCTTTTCAGGGCGACTTTGATATCTGAGAACTTCTTTTTTGTTTCAGGCACTGTGCGACTTTGTGAACATGAACTTTCAAGCTTCTCCGACACTATATGTCACTCAATCAACTCACTTTTGTTGTTTTATAACACTGTTTAAAACAACAAATTGCGCGTTTTTCCTTGCCTCCACTTGGTATTCGCTGAAATTCTTCTGTTTTCCCCCTGTGCTTTTGCCATTGTCTTTTCACAGAACGCTGAGCTCAAGGGCTATTTATATTTATTTGCATATTCAAAGAGGCATAATTCTGGGAGGAGACTGGGTGGGACAGCAGGCTGGTGCACGTGCGTTACTTTTCATGCTGACTGGGATTTATGGAGCAGAAGAACATGGAAGTTGGCATACGCACAGATTTATGCATCTGGATTTTTTTGTGCGTATGCATATTTCCGCTTTTGTCTGTACACCATGTTTTAGTACGAATTCTATGCACGGCATTATGCATGAGGCCCCAGGTGTCTGCCTATATCATATCATGAGCTCTGAAGTGCCCTTATTCTTTGAGCATTTTGAAAATGATGTTTTTTCGCTGAGACCTGTGTCCGCAGTCATTTTGGTTGAGAGCAATTCTTGGGTACAATAAAATTTTCCTTGGATCAGCATTACAGATTTAAGTTTTCCTCTTTATATATATTTTTTTCAAATTCCTTTCATTTTCAGCTTCCATTCTTGTGTCTGAAATAAGAAGTCCATGTAACACACAAAGGTAAACACACAAGTATAACAAAACAAATTCTAAATGTTAGTATGTCATCGTTTAAGTACAAAATTATGTTTCCGCGGAAATGCATTAAAAACACCTTATTTTCTGCAACATTTAGATTCTGTAATTTATAACTGCTTTTATTTAATTGGCTAAACCTTTTACTGTTTTATCATGTTTGTAAATTTCTTTTCCCAGTGTCGTGCAATGAGACACATGTCAGAACTGAATCTGCAGCCTTGTGGTTTACAATCCTATACCTCAACCCCCGCTTTTACAGTTCTTTGAGCTTTCACAAGAAAGTCACACTTCAATTCCTTTGCTTAGTCAATGATTTAAATGTAAACAAATCAATTTCCTAAGTTTTATAATCTTAGAATTGATCTTTCTGGCTTTCAAACTAACCTTGAATTGACACCAGTTCACTTGAATTGTCTAATGCATCTGAATCAAGAGGATTTCAGGTAAATGCAGATAATGTTTTGAAGTCTTCATTAAACAGTTTTTGAACTCATAAAATTAAATAAGTAATTATTCTGCATCTTAGCTTAATTATTTTTAAAATATAAAAGGTCAACTGCAAAGTAAGTACTATACTGTCTTTTTCAAATGAAAGTTGCATGAGAAAAAGTAAGCAACATAAACAAAAGGATTGTTTTACCTGCACCAAGGGTATGGACCACAGGGATTAATTGATCCTGCTTTACTAATTAAATTAGAAGAGAGACAACCTAGGAGATTTTCCCTTAAAACTATGTATTGTAAACTTTTTTCCAGTTTTAAGTTCCCTTAGGTTTAGAATTAAAGCATACAAGAATACATTTTCAAGTTTAAAAGAATATTTATAAATAAGTTATAATGTTAAACTGGTGATTTTAATAACACTGTACAACAATTTTTTTGAACCATCTCGCTTCCTGAAAAGTTTTTGCTGATTGTGACAGGTACCTACCTCTGAGAAATAGACATTTTTATGTTTACTGATAATAATGTATTTAGTTACATTTATGTTTTGCATAAGCTATTAAATTAAGCAGAATTAAAAGTGTTTTTCTTCTGATTTTCTTTTGTATTCAATGTCTGGTGCATCACGTTGCAGAGTCCAACAGTAGTCAGCAAGCCTTGACAGATTCCAGTTGCCCTGGTATTGTTTCTCCAATGTAGCAATGTCCTGGTGAAACCTTTCACTGAGTTCGTCACTGACAGCACCAAGATTTGCGGGGAAGAAGTCCAAGTGTGAATGGAGGAAATGAATCTTGAGTGACATGTTCCACTTCATTGTCTTGTATGCTTTGAGAAGTTTGTCTACCAGCTGAATGTAGTTTAGAGCTCTGTAATTGCCCAGAAAATTGTCAACAACGTCTTTGAAGGCTTCCAGGCATTTTTTTTCCAGCTTAGCTAACAGATCTTCAAACTACTTGTCACTCATAACATGTCTGATCTGGGGGCCAACAAAAATCTTGGGAACATCTGTCTTAAATAACGACAAACCTTCGCCTTCCTTGTTCAGTGATTTCACGAAATTCTTCTTGAGTCCCAGTTTTATGTGAAGAGGAGGCAAAAATATCTTTGCTGGGTCAACAAGCGATTCATGTGCCACATTTTTCTGTCCTGAAACTAACCTTTTACGGAGTGGCCAGTTCTGTCAAGAATAGTGTGACTCTTTGGCATGGCTGTCCCATTCACAGATGAAAAACAACAGTATTTTGTATGGCCGAGCTGCAGTCCTAGTAACAGAGCAACAACTTAAAAATCTCTACAGATATTCCAGTTGTACTTGATCTACTGGACGTGCTTCAGCAACAGTTCCATATTCTCATATGTTTCTTTCATGAAGGATAAACGTTGCTATTGTGTAGCAGAACAGTTTTCAGGCTTAACATTGACGAATCAATGAAGAGACGCCACTCTTCCGGGTTGTGATCACAACCCAAGGCCGAGAACAATCCTTCAATGTCACAACAAAAACAGAGACTGTCAACTTGTGCAAAAAAATTGGTTATATCATGATGTCAGCCTCGAAACACAGAAGTTTTCGTACCTGGTGACAGCAAACATCATTCCTGCAGTCTCGAACCCAGCAACTGGGCTTTTGCTTTTGACAGACCCAAATCTCTGACCAAATTGTTCAATTCGGACTGTGTTATCAGATGGGGATCGCCTGATGAGCATGTTTCAAAATCTGGGTCAATGTCACTGTCAGTACCCTGCATTGCAGCTTCTTCATCTGGTTCGTCTAAGGTCCAATTCTCCGGTGATTTTGGAATTGGAAGACTGTCGTTATGTGGCACGGGTATCATTACTGAAGGCAAATTAGGATATTCAATTGACTTCTTGTTTTTGGCGGAGAAACCAAACACATTAGTCAAATAGAAGTAACAGTCCATCACATGGTCTTTCTGTTCTCGCCATATCATCAGAACAACAAACAGCATCATCTTTTGAGTACCTCTGAGCCAGGCTCTCAGACTGACAGCACATGTTGCACAGCAAATGTGAGGCGCCCATTCCTTGTCTTGATCACCAGTTTTGCAGCCGAAATACAGATGATAAGCTTTCTTCACAACAGCAGTCATCCAACGTCTCTGAGGCACAAGTGTATATTCGCCACAGATAAGGTAGTATGTAGTGCGGCTGTTACGACATTGACGAGACATATCGCCCAACATCAAAACGTCTATAGCATCAAGCTTACTTACTGGTATATCGCTACAAATACTATACTTTACTATACTGATACTATACATACACACTGATTATCTATATAAACCAAATGAGCAGGATCGGTGTATGCAAGCCACCTTTATAGCATGCTGAGACAGCGTCAAGCTCGTTCAGACCTGCCCAGGCATACCCAGGATGTCAACTTCCACTGAACAGCTTCTAACCTGGCCTGATTCCATGCTTGGACATGCCCAGGCTGCACAAACTGTTGTTGATAAGTCACTTACGGGAACAAAAATGTTTGGATACAAATATAAGAACAAATCATGACAAAACTGAAATGGTATGTGATGGGTAAATTTTGATGTGATATTTGTGATCAGCACCCAAAAATCTATAAGAAACACCCAACAGTGTTCAAGAAGCAAAAACTTTGTTGTGCGGTGTAATTATACACTAAATAAAAGACACACAGCATGCCACTACCTTACAGGTCCAGGATACTGGCCCCAAATCCTATCCACTTCACTACTTGTGTGGATGATACATATTCTTCCTATGCCTGTGAATACTGAATTGTGGCTCACAAATCAGTAATTGATTTACGAGTGATTGAATAATCAGTGTGCATGAGTGTAGCCTAGGATGACCTGGCACTCCAACCATGGCTGGTACCTGTCATACTCTCACAGCTGATAGGATAGTCTGTGGCCTGCATGGTGAAAGACTCGTACGACACAGACAATGTAAAGATAGGGAGAAAGGATGGCAGAAGATAAATATGCGACCTGGAACGACCAAAGCTGATAATGCATATAAAAAATACTTAATTAAAGAAACATTTGTTTAAAACATAGACTTATTTCAAATAATGCATTTTCCAGTTGCTTGTAAATGTTTTAAAAGTTCAAGCAATTTGATAAATGACATATGTTGTGTATTTCATATATTTAGATAGATAGATACTTTATTAATCCCAAGGGGAAATTCACATAATCCAGCAGCAGTATACTGATACAAAAAAATATTTAAGAGTAGTAAAAATGCATGTAAAAACAGACAATAAGTTTGAATAATGTTAGCATTTACTCCCCCAGGTGGAATTGAAGAGTTGCATAGTGTAGGGGAGGAACGATCTCCTCAGTCTGTCAGTGGAGCTACTTCTCTGCCTGGTACTCCTACTAGCTACTCCTATTTTTAGTTTAAGGTAAATATAAATGTTTTTTGTTTTATTTTCCTCTTTAGATAATTTCTTTAGAGAAAAGCGACCTCTAAATGAAACAATTTATTACAATTATTCTTTGAAAATAGAAACACATCATGAACATGCATATACTGTTTCTTAGTAGGACAGTCAATATATTTGAACACCTCTAGATGGCAGCAGATGCTCAATTTTGCTTATTAAATTGGCAAAGTACTGAATGGATTATGCACTAGATAAGAAACTACAAAATTTCATTGTCAATTGTATTCATAACAAATACACAAATTATATCTCCAATTATATTATTCCCCCATTAATATTAAAATGAGCTTTGCACCTTAAGTTACAGTAAACTTTAATTTACATAGTAATAGCAGATGTAAGGCAAAATCTAACTGATTGTGTTGTAACCCAATTAAAATAAGCATTTATTCAGAATTTGGGATTTTTTATATAAATTCATTATAGTAAATTTATAATAACAACAACATTTACTTATATAGCACATAATTTCCATACAAATGATATAGGTCAAAGTACTTTACAAGATAAAAAAAGAAAAGTTGATAAGATTAAGCAAAACTAAATAACAAAGAATAAAGTAAGGTCTGATGGCTGGGAGGACAGAAAAAACAAACAAAAAAAAAAACCCCAAGGGGTTGGAAAAAAAAAAAAAAAAAACGAAATCTGAGACCACAAGACCTCCCAGCCCCCACTGAGCGTTCTATGTAACAGTATGCAGCCAGTACAGTTTTAGACAGAGGAGATCCTGTTACAACAATGCAAAATAAAGTTATAGCAGCTGAATGTGTATTTATTTTGACTTCTGAAATGTTCATGATATTATATAATTCTAAAATGTTATGTTTTTTTCAAGAAGGCTGGGTTATTGAAAAGAATTTGCATAATCATTTCACTGCCAGTGGAAAAATCCATAAAAAGAATTTAGTTACAATTTCAGACCACAGTGACCTTGAAGAACAAAAATCAGAATAATAACATGAATAGCTTTGTGAATCATTTTTTGCTTAGGTTAATTGTGAAAACAGGAATGGAACATTCACCTTTTTGTAAATCAAGCATAATTTTCAATACTCAAATGTGCTTCTTTTAAAAAAGTGATCACTTCCTATAAACAGATAAGCTGAAACACCATTAATGCATTAACTGTATGATTTAATCTCTTAACATTCCATGACATACAACATTCTTGGACCTGCCCAATCCATTGCAGTGTTGTGGGGGAACAAAGCACTGAGAGCAAGGCATTTGCCAACACTAAACAGGGAATTAGTCTTTCGTGGATACCACTAATTTACACATCCACACAGTGCCATTTTAGAACTGCTAACCTGATTAAAAGGCAGTCAGACCAGAAAAAGCAATAAATTAAATAACAATATTTCATTGTAGTAGAGGAACACTAGATGAGTATTGGTCAAACAACATGAATGACATGATGCACAATGTATGTAAGAAGAATACGATCTGAAACATCTTGGAGAATCTTGTGTACATGCCTTTTTAGACATGTTTTCGAAACAAAAATAAGTGATATAAAAAAGGTTAAGGTTTAAAAAATAAAAAGGAAAGAGGGACGAAAGGTGAAATCCTTAACAGCTCTGAAAATAACTGTTTCCACTTTCCAGCTATCTTGCCTACCACTTGTTTCATGATAAAAGTCAAAGCAAGTCATAATACACTTAAACGAGGATAAAGAGAATGTACATATATGTTATAATGATCTGGAAATCACCACGAGGCAGTGTGTCCCAAAAGGCCATAGCAAGTGTGGCTGTTCAGAGTGCCATGGAGTGGGGTGGGCATAGAGGAGCTCCATCTGACACTCTCAATTAAAACAGCAACTTGGGGTAGAAATTGAAAAGGAAGATGATGATATCAAAAAGGAAAAGGGCCTAGTTCAGTGGTGTGAGCATGTGATTGTATTTCAAACAACAGTTTTTTTGATTCTGCTGTGCGGAACTAAGAGGCTGCGACATGTGAAGGTCCAGTGGACTTTCATGCCTTTAAAACTGTAGGCTGGAGGAGCCGCTCCCCCAAGAAAGAGTAAAAATGTAAACCAAAGGCATCTCAATGGGAGAAACAATGGGAGAATTGTAAATAGTTGTTTTTCTTTACTGATCTTTTAAATGTTCAGTTAACATAGAACAGCAATAAACCCCTTTTGATTGCTGCAGTTACTTGTCTGTGCAATTTATTTATCTTGCCTGGAAAGGGACATCACAATATGTTTAAAATATATAAATAAATAAATATCATTTTGATGTCTTTATATATAAGTTGGCATATGCTAAAAAATCCATCTAGTTGAATGAAAAAGAAACTGCACTGGATACCTGAGCATGAGGAGGAAAACCAGTTTTTCACTAACTGAAGAAATATCTTTCTACAATGAGGCAGTGTGGTGGTTCAGTTGCTAGCAATGTGTGGCTTACAGCTCAAGAAAACTGGGTTCAAATCCACCCCAGCAACCGTCTTTATAAAATGTTCATGTTCTCTTCTTGTCTCTCTGGGTTTATTTGAAGCTACTCCTTACACTTCCTAATAACTTGCGCTCTAAAATGGCTCATTGTGAAAAAAATGGATAAATAAGTTTAACTGTAATGTATGAAAGTGTACTGCGCCTAAAAAAATTAATTCCTATTGTTATATATTGTACTGTTAAAATATGCATATACACATCTGAAATTCCAAAATCCAAAACTTTTTGAGAGCCAACATGACAAGTACAAAATCCCACACCAAGTGTCTGCTTTATTAAACTTTACATGTGAATAGGCTTACACCAAAAATGGATGTGAATAACTAATGTAAAGATGCAAAACGTATTTCTTCTTTCAGGACTAAATGGGGTTGGACAGGTGTCTCCTGTAAAGTTTAGAGTGCCACAAAAGCAAGTACGCATGATTGATGATACGAGGGAGCTCCCGTGAAGCATTGAGGCCTGCAAGGAAATTAAGTACAATTGATGATACAGGAGTTATAAGGAGACAGGGAATAGGGGACAGGGGCATCTGTAAAGCATCTAGTGCCACTAAGCAATGAAACACAGTCAGTGAGCTTTGTTCCTAGTGAAAAAATATGTTAACACTTGTGGTCAAAAGTGCTGTGTGGCACATTTAAAATGGCAGAGGACTTAATGGTTAATGGAATGCCACTGCTTAGGGTTAACAGAAGCAGCTTAATTCTTGCTTCTTGCCTTTATTGCAGTATGTTAGAAGACATTGCCTCAAATTGCCTTTTAATATTTTACATTTTTTATAATGGCAAAAAGGAACTAAAATAGACTATACATCATTTTCATCACTTTCAAGGTTTCAAATATTTGGCACATCAACGCACATTAAAATATCAGGTTGATTAGAACATTAGAATAATCTAGATGAGAACAGGCAATTCAGCCCAACAAAGCCTGCCAATCCTATCCACTTATTTCTTACAAAAAAACATCAAGTCGAGTTTAGAAAGTCCCTAAAGTCTTACTGTCTACCACACTACTTGGTAGCTTATTCCAAGTGTCTATCGTTCTTTGTGTAAAGAAAACTTTCCTAATCTTTGTGCGAAATTTACCTGTAACAAGTTTATAACTGTGGCCCAGTGTTCTTGATGAACTCATTTTAAAATAACAGTCTCGATCCACTGTACTAATTCCCTTCATAATTTTAAACACTTCAGTCATGTCACCTCTTAAACTTCTTTTGCTTAAACTGTATAGGCTCAGCTCTTTTAATCGTTCCTCATACTTCAACCCCTGAATCAGCCTAGTCACTCTTCCCTGGACCTTTTATGGTGCTGCTATGTCCTTTTTGAAAACTGGAGACCACAACTGCGCACAATGTTCCAGATGAGGCCTCAACAGTGTGTTATAAAGCTTGAGCATAACCTCCTTGGACTTGTACTCCACACATCGTGCTATATAACCTAACATTCTGTTTGCCTTCTTAATGGCTTCTGAACACTGTCTGGAAGTCGATAGCTTAGAGTCCACTATGACTCCTAAATCCTTCTCATAAGGTGTACTCTCGATTTGTTGCTCACTCATCGTGTATTCAAACCTAACATTTTTACTTCCTATTTGTAATACTTTACATTTACTGACATTAAATTCAATCTGCCCAAGCTTGTATGCTATCCAAGTCCTTCTGTAATGATATAAGGATTCCAAATTATCTGCTAATCCACCAGTCTTGGTAACATCTAAAAACGTAAACAGCTTGTTACTTATATTCTTATCTAAATCATTTATATATATTAAAAATAGCAGCGGCCCTAGCACTGACCCCTGTGGAACACCACTCTTAACATTGGCCAATTCTCATAAGATTCCTCACACTACCTCTACTTCCTGTGTCTGAGCCAATTCTGCACCCATCTAAAAACATCACCCTGAACTCCCACTTCTTTTAGTTTGATGCCCAACCTCTCATGTGGCACCTTATCAAATGCTTTCTGAAAGTCAAGATAAATAATATCATATGCTCCTCTTTGATCATATCCTTTTGTTGCCTCCTCATAGAATTACAGCATGTTAGTAAAACATGACCTCCCTCTCCTGAACCCATGCTGACTGTTCAGAATAATTCCTGTCTTTGCCAGGTGTTGCTCAATCTTATCCTTAATAATCCTACCATCCATCATCCAACCCACTATATCCTAACTACAGGGTCGCGGGGGTCTGCTAGAGCCAATCCCAGCCAACAAAGGGCGCAAGGCAGGAAACAAACCCCGGGCAGGGTGCCAGCCCACCGCAGGGCCTTAATAATTCCTTCCATTAATTTTCCTGTGATGCATGTTAAGCTTACTGGCCTATAGTTGCTTGGATATGCCCTGTCACCCTTTTTATATAATGGGATGACATTTGCCATTTTCCAGTCCTTTGGAATCTCTCTAGCGTGCATTGACTTCCTAAAAATACATGTCAAGGGTTTATATATGTACTCACTAGCCTCCTTAAGAACTCGAGGGTAAATATTATCTGGTCCTGGTGATTTGTTTGATTTCATCTAATTTAATCTGAGTAGTACTTCTCCCTCTACAATTTCCAAATCCCTCAGTACCTCCTTAGTAGTTGCGTTTACCTCTGGGAGGTTATCCACTTGCTCACCTGTAAACACCTCAGAAAAATGTAAGTTTAGAGCATCCGCTATTTCATTGTCTGTATCTTTTAATTCCTGCTTACTATTTCTGAAGCACTTCGCCTCCTCCTTGACTGTTCTTTTGCTATTAAAATATTGAAAGTATTTCTTAGGGTCTTCTTTTGCCTTATCTGTTATATAGTATTCCTATCCAACTGTCTTTTAGCCTCCCTTCTTAATGGTTGCTCTCATGTTCTCATAGGCTCTACGATTCACTTTGCAGTCATTAGCCTAATATGTCTTATAAAGCAGTTTTTTCCTTTGCAGCTTCTCTTTTAAATCTTTATTAATCCACTGTGGAGTTTTTTTTTTTTTATTTCCTATTAATTCCAATTTTAGGTATGTATCTGTCCTGCATTACATGTAAAACATTTTTAAACATGTTCCAGTGCTCCTCGACTGTCTCCACACTTAACAACTTATCCCAGTCTAGACTTTATCCCAGTCTAGACTTTGCCCCATCTGCTCAAAATTTGCCCTACCAAAGTTCAACTTAACAATTTTAGTCTTTGCATCTGCACTCTTACAAAATACATTGACTTGTATTATATAATGGTCACTTGACCCTAGTGGTTCAATCACTTCTACACCCTCAATTCTATCCTGATTATTACAAAATGCTAAATCCAGACAAGCTTCATCCCGTGTTGGTGCTTTAACATACTGTGTTAAAAAACAGTCACTGATTACTTCTGAAAAACTCCTGCTCTTGTGCTCCTCCATCTGCAAGGTTATTCCAGTTAATATTTGGATAATTAAAGTCCCCCATGACTATTAATATCTCCCTGTAAACTTGCCTTTTTGATATTACTAAAAGATGTGTGTTGAAATTACTGTCTGAATTCAGTGGTCTATAACACACTCCTAAAATAAAATATTTTTCCCTAATATTTTCCAGGCGAAGCCACATGTCCTTTCTAACATGGGGCTCATCGTCCAAATGAAGTGGACTTACATTTAAATTCTGTTTGGCATAAACAGCAACCTCACCTTCTTTTCTGTTCTGTCTATCCTTCCTAAAAAATGTATTCTTCTATGTTACACTCATCCCCATCTTTGTTATTTAGCTAGGTTTCCGTTATTGCTATAATATAATAATTATGCTCTGCTACATACAGCTCCAATTACCTTATTTTTGATACTTCTAGCATTAAGGCAAACTATTTTTAATGTGTTACTCCTAAATTTAAATGTTTGCTTAGAAAAAACCCTTTAATATGCATTTTTATTTCTACACCGTTGTTTGTTCCTCCATGTATAGATCTAAACCTGGCCTGTCCTAAACTCCCTGCCCCCCATTCCTTAGTTTAAACAATCTTCAATTAACCTACTCATATGCCTCCCCAATACATTGGTGCCCCTCCAGATTATATGAATTATTATACATGTGAGTCATTGTTTAGCTTGTTTGGCTGTTTCTTCAAAAGAAGTACTCACAATCATAGCTCTCATATTAATTCCTCTCTACTCTCTTCCAAACATTCCATGTCTTCCACCTCCTGGAATGGAATTAGCCTTTTATCACTGATTGCTGGTGAGTGGCCCTCAAAAAGACATCTTCAGCACTGTTTCTGTCCACCACTCATATTTTCAGAGTTGCCACACGCTCCCAGCTGCAAGTCCCTTTGTCCCCTTATGCGTGCCACCCAGCTATGCCATCACCTGGGGTCAGAGCCAACCCATATGCCACACTATTACCCTGGCTCTCTGCAAGCCAACCTAAATCCAATGTCCAATATGAGGCTCGCTGGCAGTGGGAGCTCCAAGCCAGTGGGCTTCAGCCTCCAGGGGATGTGTCCGATTTAAGTGTTCTTCTAAGTTCTGTGTCTACACCTCTTCTTACCCGCTTTTAACAGGCTGCTTCATAGCCAGCTTCTCAAGGTATACCATGTCCCCCTGAGGTTCCGGAGCTTGCTATACTATATATATTGAGTATAGTGAAAGCAAGATTTTAAACACCTGCCTCAAATGCATAACACTTGATATATTAGGGCACTTGAAGTGGGTATTTTTTAGCTAAGAAAACCTTTTTCAGTGACAACATTCTATTCACATGTACTAGATATGTTATATAACAGTTTTTCATGATGGCTGTATAGATAATTTTGCAGATTATTTCAAAGCATAAATTTTGCTTTATTTTGACAGCTTTGTGTAACTTGTCAGTTTTTTGTGCTGTAGAGAAGGTACTAGGTGTCACTGCCATCTTGATAAAATTATGTTTAAAGTTATCTCTGATGACCTTGTAAAGTGACCTTTATATGGTTTTGCTATTACCAATAGTAGACTCAAAGTCATATCTTAACAGTATTCCACTAAAAGCCATTAATATTTGTCTGCATGGTGGTATACTTTGGAATCATAGTGAGAAGATGGATGACTAGCTAGCCAAGGACAGATGGATTCCGTATAGAATGTAATTTTTTTCTCATTGCTCTGGCCTTATCTTAATATAGTCATACAATTTCAAGTATTTATAGGCTCTGGCCACACAAAATATTAAGATCATATTTAGCCAACTTGAGTGGATGTATTGATGTAGAATATTTATGTAAATATTGCATGACTTGTGTTCAGCATTGTGCTTTTCTGCATTGCGTTTTATTTAGATTTTTTTAAAGTGTATTATATTAGTAAAGAAGAATAGCAGTTTAGGTGTGTGATAAAAAAATGTATTATATAGACAGTAAATTGAACTGAAGTGAACTTAAAATGTCTTAATGCAGTTTCTGTGCATTTAAGAGGGGTTTATTGTAGACAGTTTTGTAGTACTAGAATAGAATTTTCCACAATATCAAAGAAAAAAAATTACAGTAAATTACTTTACAAAACACAACTTTAGCATGGCCTGGACAAGCATGAGTTTCTTCTACTGTTGTAATTTGTTGGTTTTTTTAGTTATTATTACTGATTTTAGTTAGTTTTGTTTTATTTATTTATTTCTTGAATAAAATGCAAGGGTGTATTTCTATATATGACTTTTTAGAGTTGCTTCAGATAAATGAATTTCCATTTTTTGCTTTTCACCATCATAGTGTAGTAAATACATTTTCAAATATAAAGTTTATACTAAGAAAACATTTGGGAATTTTAATACAAGTTTTAAGATCAAGGTTACAACTTAATAACAAAATCTACAAAATTTTAGAGATTGCTATTGTAGCATTTTGCCCTTATAAGGTTCATTTGACAGATGGGTTGTTTAAAACAGTAGTTCTCAACCTTTATTCCTACAAGGTCCCTCAGAAAAAACAAGAATATGTGAGAGGCCCTTCCTTACACAGGCCCTCTTACATTTTTGATCCAGTCTTGATAAAGGTGCTTGATTTTTAATTTACATTTACAAACAAAGCATATTTGCTACTAGTGAATTACACTGCCTACATTTTTAAAGCTTAACTCAATAAGAAGCAATTTCAAAAACAGCCTGTGTGTTTGTATTAAATAAAATTTATTTTTACTAGTATCTGAATTTCCATAACATGTAACAATTTGGCATTTTATAGGAATAAGTAATGATCAGCAATTACCAAAATAAAGAGTTTGTCACTGCATATAGTATATTATAGTACAGTATAATATAGTATAGAATTCCATGGTGGCCAGTGGTGTACAACGGCAAATAATGTGGAAAGCATTAATGGAAAAAAGAAAAACAAAAAACATACGTTACTCATGTTGCACAATCCACCTGTCAGTTATTCAGACGCTTGCTCCAAACGTGTAAAATGAATGGTTTTTTTTTTTTGGCTAAAAACATTGCTAAATAATTACTTGCTGAGTTTTTAGTTCAAACATAAATGATAAACTCAAAGACTTATGGTAAGGATGTTTTGAATTGAAGACATGACTCTTGACCAATGAAAAACTGGCATATACAGTATATCATTTTTGGGTGTAGTATTACTTTAAATATTACAAACAAAATGATTATGTATTTCAAAAAAAAAATTAAAAAGTAATTTTTAAAATACAGAATTATTCTCTGTAGACATCTGGATTTAGCACTGTATGTTTTCTGTATGGTTCTGTATAGCACTGTATGGTTTCCTTCAGTGACAGAAGCATTTAAAACAAGTAGAAATGTAAATGTGATTTCTGTCCATATACAACAATCCAGTCAATAGAAAAGACAAAAGCGTCTTGTAGGGCAGTGTCAGCAGTCAGGTAATTCATGGAAGAATGGCCAGCCCTGAGTGAAAAGGTAGCTGCAATGCATGTCAAGTTGAAACTCCTTCATGAGACTGTCACGTTTTTGGTATCCATTGTAAATCACAAAGTTTCTTTATGGCAATGGGTTGTGCTGTTTTGTTTTCACTTTTTCTTGTTGAGTCATTTCAAGCAGCCTAGCTGTTCCAATTTTTAGTACACATTAGTACATCACAGATAAATGTGGGTAGACAGTTTAATGCCAGGTGTAAATGTCACCCTCCTAAATTTTATATGGATACTGTCTATATATAAAAAAGAGGGTGTCTGAGGAAGCTAACAGTTATTGAACACTGGATGTAATATATTTTGGATATTAATAAAGCAATCTGCTGTAAACAGGTAAATTTAACAGCAATAGTGTAGCTTGAATTTTACTGATTTGAGTATTCTACTACTATTCTATTATTATTTTCAGTCATCTTGCAAACCCACTGAAAGTTTACTGAGGTCCCATAGTGGGCCACAGTCCCTGGGGTTGAGAACCACTAAGTAATAACTATAAGTGGAGAACACTTGGCAATAAATAATTAGTCATCCATTAAACACTTTAATGGACAACTTCTTAAATGTATTTTTTTCTTCCTCTCCTTAGAAAATGACATTCCATAGTAGCTAATGCTTGTTAACTATCTGTATTGTCACTTGGTTAATTTCTCTCTCTCTCTCTATATATATATATATACTTTATATATATATATATATATATATATATATATAAAACCCAACGTATGTCAGTCTGCCTGCCCGCTTTTTATGAGAGAGCTGCTTAACGGATTTAGACCATTTTTTTTGTATAATTTGCTCGAACATTCCGGTTGATTTTGAGAATTCTGTCATCGTGCTAAGTATCATTGTTCGCTTGCAGGAGCAATATATTCATGCTAATCCAAGACAAAGGCTGCGGACAGAGGGGAGGGGGAAGTGTGAGCCGGGCGGGGCCCTCCTCACTCACGTGCCAGCCTCCGTTTGAGTTGTTCTACCTCTTGCTACGTGTTGAGTGTACCTTGCCTCTGCTTAGCTAGTGATACATGTTTGTTTATTGATTTTTAAAGTTTGTCCTGTTTCATTACTACATAGGCAGACCAATGGGGGACAGCTAGTATGTAATATAAAGAAAGATATTGTATGCTCTGGGTTTTACTGTGCATTCATATATCAAACTCTTACATTTCCAGCATATAGAGTTTGAGCTGCATCTTTCATTTCATGTGATGAAAATCATTTACATACTAGATGTTAAATTGCATCATCCACATGACAAAACAAAGTTGAAAGAACAGTTTCTTAAGGTGGAGCCAAAGGGACAAGAGCTTTTAAACCCCTGACCTTGTATCTGCATGCTCTTTTTTCATCTGCCAGCTACACAAAAGCTTGTTTTGTATAACTAGTAAAGAGATTTATTATGAATGACAGTAAAATATAGTCTTCTCATAGAATTATGCCTAAACATATTAAATGTTTGTATTACCTATAGCCTCACCTTAATGATTCAAAAGACAAAAACTGACTAATGAGGAAGTCTGATGTGAATTGCATAATGAGCAAATAGTAAGACAGGGATGTTAATTTTTTAATACCTTTACCTAAATTTAGAGGCAATTCTTCCACTAAAACTGGAGCCTTACTTTATTAAAAAGACAAACTTCAAATTGCTTTTATGAAGCTGAGCATCATCTTCTCAGATAAGAATTGTTAATAGTTAGCACATGTAAAAGACATTATTTTATTACTGAATTGAGTCATAGAGTTGGATGTATCCTCCCATCTGTAGTTGATCATTGTAGATCAGTCACAGAGGATATAACTGGGGGTCGACTTCAAAGCTCCTTTTTTGAAGAACAAGGACAATTAGGATTTCTTCTCTGACGCATTTGCTTGCATGTGTTCATTTGCTGTACGTATGTGTACACTGAAAACAGATGTTCTGATAGAGATACAAGGTATTCATATTTATAAACTCCTATAATGCTATGTGAAAAAATATGTGTGTAATTTTTGTATGTCATGTTATTAAAATAAAAGAAGATACTTCCCAGGTAATATTAAATAAGCACTTCTATACCTTTTTATAGAGACTGTTTTCATCACATCCCAAAGCGACTACGCGTATACATAAATTTTAATTGTGATAAATGATTGACGCTAACTGGCTGGTAACCAGGGTTAGCAAACAAAGGACTGAACATCTTTGTGGTCGTGCATAAAATAAGTAATTTATTTACACACTTCATATCTAACTTGAAAAACTAAACTTGGAAAACTAAAGACTAAATGTCCCAAAAAAGTAGACCAGGGCCTTCACAGCCTTACCCCATACAGCCAGTCAAAACTAAAAACCTGCAAGCTTTGGCCTAAACAGGCCCAAAAATGGAGAGTTAGCTTTAAAAGTTCAAAATTCAAAAAAAGTCCCAAAAACATGCAAAAAGACCTACAAGGGATAGGGAAATTGTAAACCTACAGTTTCTTGGAACAACCTAACCAAAACTCTCTTTTTAAATGAAGAATTTAATAACAAAAATAGCCAAAAGACATAAATAGGAAATAAAATGGATTTGCCCCAAAGACAATCCTGGTCCCACAAGTCGTAATACACAAATCAGAACCAAGAGTCCAAAAAAATGAACACAAGGAACATATAAAAACATGAAGACACAGTACATAAATGCTAAATAATGAAACATTACAGAGATTACATAACAACATGAAAAATAAATTTAAAAATGACAAAAACAATCAAACAGAAAAAAACATAAGCCAGGGAATACACATACAGTAACAACAGGCAGGGCTCTGAGTAATTTGTAACATCATGTGAAATGACACACCAGTTACTTACAAACATGAAATATTTATTCCTGTTTTTATAATATTAAATATATATTTTTGTGGTGGTCTGATGAGTGGGCCCTTTCAGTTGCAGTGGTTGAAGGGGTGTCTTCTATTTCAGTGTATCTGATATATTCACTAAGAATAATCATACTTTATTACAGTTATTATTAATCTACTGTTATAGTATATAAATATATTGAGAAGAATCAGAACACATTGGGAAGAACATACTGTACTACCTAAATTGTTTGGAACTGATCTAATAATTTACATATTTTAAGATTAATTTTTTTAAGTTAGTATAGTAAAACTTACAACTCTTAGTTTCTCTGAACCATAACCTTAGATCTTCAAATGAGTGTCTACTTAGAATTCCAACAACTAAACTTAAAAGAAGTGGTGAGGCAGCCTTCTGTTGTTATGCACCTAAAATCTGGAATAGCCTGCCAATAGGAATTTGCCAGGCTAATACAGTGGAGCACTTTAAAAAAACTGCTGAAAACTCATTACTTTAACATGGATTTCTCATAGCTTCATCTTAGTTTAATTCTGATGCTCTGTATATTCAATTAATTATCGTTAATATTCATGGTGGGTACTAACCCCTACTTAATCTTCTGTTCTATATCCGGTTTTCTGTGGTGGTGATCTGCACCACCACCACCTAATCAAAGCACAGTGATGTCCCTACGTTGATGGATTAAAGGCCAGAAGTCCACATGACTGTCATCATCAAGTCCTTCCATGTGAACCCTGATTACAATGAGGACTGATTGAGGTCATTTATGTTAGGTAGAATGCCTAGAGTGGGCTGGGTGGTCTCGTGGCCTTGGAACCGCTGCTGATTTAATTTTTTTTTCTCCAGCCATCTGGAGATTTTTTTGTTTTTTCTGTTCTCCCTGGCCATCGGACCTTACTTTTATTTTATGTTAATAAGTGTTCCCAAATAATTTTAATCTTTATTTTGTCTTTTTTCTCTTTCTTCATCATGTAAAGCACTTTGAGCTACATTGTTTGTATGAAATTGTGCTATTTAAATAAATAAATGTTGTCGTTGTTGAATGTATGTCAACATTCTGTTCTGTACCATACAATCAAAAATTTTCTCAAATCTTGCAACACCCAGTTTCTCAAAATGCATGTCAGAAATGGAGTATTTTTTGCCAGATCCTACCATTAGCTTTGTATATGATTTTAATATTTCTTGACATATGTTCTTGTTTACATTACACACTAATGTCAATACACTATTACATGTTTATCTGTCCAAATAATGGTTGTAAAAAAGTAGAAAATACTATTAGACTAAGGCTTCTGAGTTCTTTGTAGTCTGAATCCTACGAGTACCTTAATATTATATTGTCAGTATCCAGGTTCGTTCCACAATAAAGAAAATAGTGCTAACTTAAGTTTATTTGACATTATGAAATATGTTTAGAGATATGCATGACATGAAGTAATTAGTGCTGCTGTCTCACAGCTGTAGAGTTCTGGCTTTAAATTCCACCTTTCTTGCTGTTTCAATTGATTTTCCCACTCTTTTGATGTCTATGTAGGTGCTTTACATTCCTGCTAAATCTCAAAGACAAATAAAGTAGATTAAATTAGTAAATAACATTTATTCCATTGTGCCCAATGTTATGCCAAGGGGATGTCATTCCATTTAAAGTTTGTTTTCTCTGTGCTTCTGCTGCTGTCAAAACAGGATTTAAAGCCCTCTACCCCCCAACCCCCTTCATAACTCAGCACTGGAGGTGGCACACTATAAATACAGTATATATGAACTATAAATATATATAAACTGAATGAATGAAATGTAATCTGTTACTGTAAATGGCATTAAGTAGACATCAAAAGTGAATGGTAGTGAATGTTAATGCAATACATTTTCCCCAAAAGTTGGAGAGTAAAGCAGTGTATACATTAAGTAAATTTTATTTGGTAACTTTTACAATACAGAGGTAGAGTTGTAAGTCAATATTTGGACACCCTAGGAGCATTGCATTTTTTACTGAATCTCTAACTGAAAAGAATGTAACAAACCCTCTGCAGCAAACAATCTATAACAACACATCTTTCTTTTAATGTGCAGATTAGCATGACACTGTTTTACATGCAGTTTATCCTCTGAGGTACATTTGTGAACGGAATCTGAGCCACAGAAGACCTAGTATACTGAGATCAAGGCCCCTCAAGAAATGTACTGGTCATCTGTGTGAACAAAGCCATAAAACTGCCTGACAAAGAATGCAAAATGTCACAACAGTCACATGTAAGTTTAGCTGACCATGATGTGACTGAAATAACAGTAAGAGACTCAGAATATGAAGTGTAAGAGTCCGTAACTAACTTGATCATTTTGGAAAAATCACAATAGTTTGATGTTTGATATTTGACTTGAAAATTTAGCCATGCTAAAAATGGATGGAAACTACAGTAGATGGTTTAAATAAAGGAGCCAGCTATTTCTTTACAGTTGAGAAGAATATTGTTTAGTTCATTTACCAATACGCACAATTACATGCCATTTGCCTCAGAACCAATTGAATGTTGTCAAACTTAAGCTTTTCTGACAGTGAAGTGAGGGGTGCACTTGGGTAGCAGTGAATCATCAGAGAAACAAACAACACTGTTTGTATCTGGTTGGAGATTAGTTGTATGCAGTTTTGGAGAAGACTGAAAATAGAGCAGTATATTTTATGTGTTGATTGTTATTTGGAATATTATCATTCATAATTTAATTTATGCTTTTAAATCAGTGGTATTTTGGAATGACAATTCTGGTGGGACCAGATGAACTTAGGAGAGAGACGCTGTTACCAGGCATGGAATCATCCTGAAAACCCATGCAATTGGTGTGAGTGTGCATGAGAGTTAAAAACAGAGTTGATTAAGCACTTAAACAGCAGCAAGAACATCAAGACCTATTGCTTTAATCCATGCTTCTGAGTACATGACTGCCATTATGTCTCGGAAAGGATCCTGGCTTGGATTCGCTGAGCCTCAGACTCAAGTGAGCAATGTAAAGCAGAGCCAGTGACATAAATGTATAAGCAGTGGACACAACAGAAAAAAAATTAGCTGGAAGACTGAAGCAGCGGTGCCAGCATTAGACAGTGGCCGATGAAGGAGACAGCCTCCAGTAAACCTTTAATGATGGAGAGAGGGAGAAACACTATGTTTCACAATGTATTAAGCTACCAATACCAATGATGGCAAATTGTTAGCAAAATAATGCCATACTAAAAAGTACACAAAGTGAAGATTTGTCATTGTATTACAATCATATAGTACAATTTCTAAGGATTGTATAAAGTGAAAAGTCAAGCAAAATGACACCTTTTATTAGCTAACTAAAAAGATTACAATATGCAGGCTTTCGAGGCAACTCAGGCCCCTTCTTCAGGCAAGATGTAATACAGAAACTGGAGTTCCCTGTGTTTACATACACACTAGGACAACAAACAACACCCTAGTACTAAGGATTGTATAAAAAGATATCTCGACAACATCAGATACTCAACACAAAAAGTAGAAATGCAAATGGACATTGATTCATTTTTAGTTTTTGTTCAATGGACATAATTACAAGCCCTAAAACGGAAACTGAAAAATTCAGGTTGTATGTGTGCACACCTGAGCAAAGGTCTACTAGGAAAACTGCAGGGTTCAATGGCATGCCTAAGCAAACTGAAAACAGGTAAGTGATGCCAGACAGTAAGAAAATTTCACATACTATACAAAGAAATAAGAAATTGTATTGAGCACATCATGGAAAATTGGAAAAATTTGAATATGATGACTAAGTTGAGTTTTCTGTATATATTTTAAAAATATATTTAAATTATTTTGGAAAAACATAACAATTATTTATAATTATCCTTTTTATTTGTATTTTTGGAAAGTAATAAATACATTTTTTAAAATTTAAGCTGCTAGTCTATATACTTGACCTTTACATATTTTATAACACCATTTTCTAATTTATCAAATGGCCTTCACAGCTCCTGCTTAACAAGGCCTCAGGAATCAATTTACATTTAAATTGTTTTCCTTAACTTAGAAAAATCATGTTAGAAAGTGAGTTAGCTATAAACTTTGCAAAAGAACTATCTAAAATACAAGTTAACCTTACAGAATTATTGTTAATTCTATTAATGGATAATTCAATTGCCTTTTCTTTACATTAAGCCATTAATATTTAATTGTTTGATGTTAATTTTTATTTTTGTAATTCTTTGGACTTTTCAGTTACAAAATCTACAATTACAAATTTACAGCTCCCCTAAATGGATAGCTGTTGGGCTTTAAGTGTTGATTTTGTTTTAATTAATCTTAATTTTCTTTTGGAAAAGTGTTGATGCTATGTATTTGCTCTAGGCATTTTATTATATATTTAGAACAGGACCAATCATAACATAAAAGTGCCTTGTTAAACTGGAATGTCCTACAAGGGGCCACTCAAAACAGCATACAATTAATTATTGTAATCCACGGGGGTTATGTTCCTGAAAACCCCCAAGGATATGGAAAACTTGAATACTGAAGCTGCTGTCATCCCTCTAGGCTTAGTTATGATCCTTCCACAGATTCAGCTACAGAAACCTCTTATGACTTTTATGTTCTCTATAGTCAAGTTCATCCATCTTCAAGGCACTCTGCTAGAGACGTTGAGACTACAGCAGGGCTGAACCGAGGACCTCACCATCCAATCTGTAGTAAGGATAGGCACTGCGTACAAAGGGCAAGGACTGAATCAGTGCATGGTTATGACCTGCCATATTAGGAATTCCTTGTTTGTGGGGAACAAGTGCAAGCTCTGCTTACCATCACAAATGAGGTTCACCTGCACTCCCATGCCTCTCAGCACACACATTGATCCGTTTGGTATAGTGCACATGCAGCCCCTGACAATAAAGAGCATCACAGACCTGTTATTGATCAATCTCATGTTTCACTGCTATGCAGTAAGCCACTTGGAATTGTTTCTGTCTGTTGCATTTGGCTGCAGACACTAACCCCTGACACCATCATTGCCCTATACGTTGGCCTGCAGTGAGGACCCTATCTGCGAAAAGGTGTGATTAGAACACAAGTGTTCTGGAAAGTCTTAAACTTTTATAATAAACAAGTCAGTGGGAATGGATTTCTGTAGAGAACAAAAATGTACTGTATTTCGTTTTTTTTTTCTAATTTTTTTTAGTATAAAATAATATCCTAATAAAAAATTAACTTTGAGTTTCACTGCTTTGAAATGAACTTAATACATAAATACATTTTTGTACTACTCTTTGTGGTTGAGTCTTCTAAAACCAATAAATCTTAGCCTATGAGCTACTTTTTTTATGAATTTCACTCAATGGCTTTTATTTGGACATTTTACAGGTGTGTACAGTGCCTCCTTGTTAACCTCTCCTCTGAAATCAGTTACCAAAAAGCATAGCAAGCACCTTGAAAACCAATCAGTTGATAAAGCTCCTATTGGTATCCTTTTTGGTACTCCAGTGGGGTGAAATAAATCTGTGAAGTTGTGAAAAGTAATGTGAAGCAAACATACATTATAATGTATTAACCAACTAAGCCAAAGTGTATAAATAAGCAGAAATTTGGACATCAGTTGTTACTAAGATGAAAGAAAAATAAGAGATGGGCACATGTAAAAAAATACACACGCTTTTCTATAGAGGAGTTTTTCTTATTTTTAGTGACAAAAAACGTTAGCTTTTGCATCATTGAGAAATAGAAAATGTTTAATATAAAATAAGACAGCGAAGGGATTAAGTGCCTGTATATCACAACTTAATTCTGTTTCAGACATACAGACAACACCTTGACAGCCTGGAGGTGATATGTTTGGAGTTTTTTTTGTTTTTTCTGTCCCCCCTGGCCATTGGACCTTACTCTTATTCGATGTTAATTAATGTTGATTTATTTTGTTTTCTTATTGTGTCTTTTATTTTTCTATTCCTTATTATGTAAAGCACTTTGAGCTACTGTTTGTATGAAAATGTGCTATATAAATAAATGTTGTTGTTGTTGTTGTTGTAAATTGTCTGTATTCATATTTAATTTATATGTTATTTTTTCACAATTGTTAAATGAAGTTGAGTGGATAAACAGTTCTATGTCTGAAAAATGTTCACACTCCCTTTGGTGCGCATGATATGTTTACTTCTCAAATATATATGGAATCACTCAAGTACAATAAAATACAAACATAGCGTTTCAATTAGAAACTGATAAACAACACTAATACAATCAATAATTAACACTAAAGTCTGCTTTTGAATAATAATAGGTTCCATTTAAAGGGGGAGATGCATTTTGGTTAATCTAACATTTTTGCCATCAGCTGAATACACATTGTTTAAGAAATAACATGAAAAGATGTTAAATAACTGTTGTTAAAGTATGAGTGCTTAAGTGACATCTTCAAGGCTTTGAAATGGTAAGGTATTGCCACCCCAAGCAGAGAGGCGTTGTCATTAATATCATCTCTTTTTTCATTTGTAGTTTGCTGTTGTCATTCCCTGTAACATATCTCCACAGCATTCCTGTTTGCGGATTTTTATGTATGCTTCAAAAGGAAAGTTTAATTTAAATGTTTGCATGATTATAGTTGCTAGTTTTTAATAACACACAATAAAATTATGCTTTTTTTCTTTTACATGCTTCAAACTCTAAAAATATAACTACATCTTAAGTCACCATCGGCCACTGTGATCTTATATGAATGCTAAAGTCAAAAATGGTGCACTGTCTGTATTAGTTTATTTAAGTTAAATTATTGACTTTCTACCTGTCCATTACTTTCATTATAGGCTAGTTTGCTGATGAGCACACACTTTTAACAGTAATTGTGCAACCAATGCTAAATACAGTATAATAATCTTTATATATAATACGCTGCCATGGCTGTTTGTTTGTCTGTCCAGAATTTTAAATCACCTGTAGCTCACAAACTATTTGACTTGTTGACCTGAAATTTGGTACACATATATTATGTGACGTCTACTATCCACTTTCGAGGTGATGATTGACCTCCAAGGTTATTCCTCTTTTTATATTTATTATATTTTAATGTAGAATCAACTCTCGGCAGCGGCCAGCAGGGCAGCCGTTCTTATCCCTTCTACCACCTTCACCGTCACTTCCCCTAACTCTTCATATCTTAAATCATTCTTGAGGCAAATTAAAGACTTAAGTGCCAGCTTAAGTGAAAAATTAAAGAAAACGTACTAAGTAATTGCAACACAACCACTGACTTAATCAGTTTTAACCCAAAAAGATAACAACGAAAAAAGAGAAAGAAGCGGGCTGCTAGGGCGGAGAAAAGAACAGCTGCTCTGGAAGCAGCAAGCGCATCAACCTCTGAGCAAACGAATGCTAAAAGTACAGAGAAAGAGCATGAAAACCAGGAATGCTCAAGTCAAGTGTATTCACTGTACATTATCATGCAGTGCACCATTACTATTGAATTGCATTACCAACAATAATTAAATCTATGGAAGAATTTGTAATGGATGTGTGGCTCTTTACCCTGATAGCTTTGTACTTTGGTCATTCCAGCCAAGCACATCCACCATATATCTTAAATCTAAAGGTTCCCATCTTCTTTAGTAGCATTTTTAATGAGCAGCACATCATTAGTAAGACAAAATTAACCTCTCTTAGCCTTATTTAAGAAAGTCAATTTAGATCTGGATGTGTATAATAATTAATATATCTTTTCCTTCAAAATTTTCCTTATGCAATGTAACTTTTCCTTCAAACATTTTGGAGAAAATAACAAAAAACTCTTACATTGATTCCAGTGTTATCTAGTAAAAGTACAATACTTACAAGGTTGTAAAGTGAATAAATAAGTGTAATTTTGTCAAAGTGTGGCACAGTGATTCATATTGCAATCTCACACCCCCAGCAGGCTAAGTTTAAACTCTAGCCTAGTCACAGTCGGAGTGGAATGTGTGCATTCTTTTAATAGCTGTACGATTTTTTCCTGCAGTTTACCTGTGCTTTTCTTCCACATACAAAAAGGCATGTATTTTAGGTATTGAAGATTCTCGTATGAAATGAGTGTGGATGTGTGAGTGTCCCTTGCAATGGACTCCCACCATCTACAGAGTTAGTTGATGCTGGGTTAAAAATTGGGGTGACTGCAAAATTTACCAAAGTAAATATAGTAAATAAACTTATGATGATAATTATAATAGCAATAATAATAGCAGCTCTGCAATGTATTGTCATGTCTAGTCAGTGTTGAAAATTTCATATGAATTAATTGTGAGAGCATGCTTTCTCTTGGGATTCCACACCAACAGCCTGTTTCTGAAAATATTTACATTCAGCCACTGCTGCCTAATTTAATAAAAACTAGCATTAAGGTCAACCCTATTTAATTATCCTAATACTGTTTTTGATATTGTAGTTTGTTTGAATTTAAAATAGTCTGCCAGAAATGTTACTCAAAATCAATGTCATTCTGAGTGATAAGGTCAGCTTGTAACAGGCTTTTGATCTACAAAGTGAGTTCAAAATGAGCAAGTACTGAGTCGTGTTAATTGGAGATTAAAATTAGCCAAGTAATATAGTATAATTTATTAGCCTTCTAAACTTCCATAATCATTAACATTTTCCTGTTGTAATTAACTATATTACACAGCACTAAATTATATAATTATTCTTTGCTGTCTTTAGCATTTTTAAATAATTTAAGTTATAAACTATTAATAAAACATTAGTAGTGCAGTTTAAAAATGCACAAAAGTATGTTAAGTCTACTGGCATGGCTGGTCTACCAGCCATTTCATCTCACACAGGTCACTATATTTAAAGTTTTGATTTCTATTCTCTCTCTTCACAGAAAAGATAAAACAATTAAACATGAGGACTGCAAATTGAATCTCAGTTAACTAGCATTACTCAAAACAATTAATTTTATGTTATTAACCTGAAAAAATGTTAGGATTCATTAAATTGTTTTCTTTAGATGTAAGCAAGAATCTGTACAGTACATAGATATTTCACCTTCAATAATGATTTTTATTAAGGTGACTAATAGTAGAAAAAGAACTATAAGTTTTAAAGCTGGAAAAAAAGATTTCATTAGACTGTTGTCATCATTATCATCATCATCATCATCATCATCATCATCATCATCATCATTTTCTTTCATTCTGTTTCATTCCTGGTCCATAATACCAACGGGTGTTGGTGTTCATGCCATCATAATACCAGCAACATCTTCCAGCTCCTCCTGAGAAATTTTCAGATGCACTTGGGACAAGCAAGAAATATAATCTTTCCAGTGTGGGATGGGTCTGGCCATTGATAATCTCCCAGTGGCTTGTACCTGGCACATGTTACATGAGAAACTCCCAACCTACTGTAATTACAAACTTAAAGAATCTTGGATTGTCTTCTCTCCAAGAGGTTCTTAAAATATAGCAAAGCTCCTAACATATTACGAGTGAGCTCATCAAAGCAATGCAGGACTTTCATGTGCATGTGCTCATGATTTCATTTTTTCAAACACTATGCAGATCTTGTAAATATTGCATGTCATGAAGGAAACCAGCAAACTAAAATCTACCAGGTGGCGTGTAAGTGTGAATATTACACCATGCTATTATTTTAAAAAAATCTTGACTTAAAACATATAAATGGTGTAACTATACTAGTAATGAAAATGTACATATCTATATTACTAAATGAAGGTTGTATATATGCATGGATGCCAGAGGCCAGAAGCAAGAAGTGCACAATGCAACCGCTGCCCGAATGCGAATGCGCACAATATAACTGGCGCCCGAACGTGCACACCACCGCATATACAACCTTCGTTTAGTAATGTACAGTAGATCTCCAAGCCGGGATCCACCGCCATGGTCACTTCAGCACGCAAATCTGCCACTGTCACCATCAGGGAGCTAGGTGGTGCCGAAAGCACATGTGCACAGTGCCTCAGCGCCCCAGAGTCAAACCCAGTGGTTCCCCAGAGTCAGTAGGTGGCGCCCAAACAACACAGCACTACCTGTAGGGATTTACCTATCTGAGCCTGTATTTGGACATGGGCAACTTTATGTTACCTTTTCAAGAGTCTGGTGTTTGTGTGATGTTAAAGTGAAGGTTTTAACTACTCCAGACCAGGCAGAGCTGATTCAAGGACAGTAAACCATCTTTACCAAAAATGTTGTTTATAAGGAAATTTTTGATTAACTATGTTGAATTTACCGTTTTACAAATTATTTGTTTCCAATTTACTTCATTTAAACCTTTGCATTCCGATATTGCTTTTTACTTATGAGTGCAGCAACTCAAAGACATTTTGGACTTAAATGATATAACAATTAAATTTCAATTTTAGTTTTAATAAATTGGTTAATTTTAGTACAAATATATTTATTTAATTAAATGAAAACTTTCCCAGGACGCTCCCAACCTCCATGATTTGTCATCCCTTCCCTATACTGTAACTGCTGCTCTTTTCAGTAGTACAGCATCTTTAAACTGTTTTAATTTCCAGCAAAAAAACCTTGTCATGCATAAAACTATCTAAATATTTTTTTTGGTAATTGTTTTTTGGAAAATGGTTAAATCATAAAAGAATAATGCAAGCCATCTAATCACAAAAATCACAGGTTAATAATAAATGGTTAAACAAAACCTCCTTTGCCACAACCTGATATACAAAATCAAATCTACTGTGCTAGTTCAACAGACACTTTCTGTGTTTGCCATCTTCCCCACCACAATTTTGGGAGTACTGGTGCAGACATTTTTTACTGTTGGATGACCTTCTTGATACTAACCTTTTTACAACATGCAAGAAGGACACTGGCCTTATTCTTATCCCAAGTCACAGAGTTCATACAAAATTCTAAATCTTACAATAGGAAAAATAACCTCATCATATTAAAAAGAATCTAATATATAAAAGATCCACATAGATCAAACGCACCCTAAATGTTGCTGCAGGGTATATGGAGAATGGCTTCATACAAAATAGTAATAAGTCATGGACCATTGTCTTATAAAGCCCTAATCACTTCAGCAATTCTCTTCAAGTGAGTTACTGTACATTCTCAAAGATAATTTATTTATAATGTATGCTGCTTAGAATTCCAAATGGATGAGGCTATTAAATGATGCTAACCAGTACAAGGGGTCAACAAATTTGATGATATCCACCTGAAAATTAATAACAATTTGGCTCCTTTTGTTTCTAGCATAAAAACTTTCTTTCATACGTTAATAAATCAAGAGAAAATGGAAATAATAAAATACAGCTATGTGGTAATGGGGGAAAATTACACTTTAGAGATATGAAGACCATTAACACACTGCTGACCAAAAGGATTAAGCAGTTTTACAAGACCACAATATATTCATAAAGGTACAAGTAATACGTGCAAAGCAGAAAGGGTCAGAATAAATTTGCACTGAGTATCAAAGACAAGGAGCCTCATGTATAAACGGTGCGTACATACAAAAATGTTGCATATGCCGGTTTCCACACTTACTTCAAGATCTATAAAAACTAAACTTGGTTAGTTGGCCTCAGACCATGCGTATGCACGATTCTGTTCGGTTTTGTAAAAGGGCAGTACCCAGCATCAAAGCAGTGCTACTGTTTCTGTGTTGTTTCCCTTCTTTTTTATATTCACATCCCTCACACAGGCTTTATCAAATACACCGAAATTAATTGCATATAGTTTACAAATTTAAGGCACTTGATTGTAATTATTCTGTAACAATTTAATGATGCACAGAATGGCCAGACTATTCCAACTATAGCTGCTTTAGTGTTGATAGAAGACATCGTAAATGGAAGAATTAGAAGAAAGCGCTTATTTATAGATGATGATGACTGGTGTCTAAGTCGATTTTGATTTCCAAGAGCTATCCTCTTGGTGCTGTGTGATGAATTGGCATCGGCTTTACAAAGGCAGACTTTGAGGAATTGTGCTCTACCTGCTCCTTTGCAAGTTCTGTCCGCTCTCAAGTTTTTAGCTACAGGAGCTTTTTAATGTGAACTTGCTGACGATTGGGTATTTCACAATAATCACTGAGTTACGCCATTCCAGCTGTATAAAATGGTATTATCCACTTGTCATCCAGATAGGCAAGATTTCCTTGCACTGTGGTTGAACTGGGAAACATCAAAACGTAATTCACAGCAATATCCAGTTTTCCAAATGCAAACGGAGTGGATAACTGCACATACATTGCTATTGCAATGCCGCTTGACAAGTTACATCAGCCATGGGAAGAATCACCAAAAGAATGAGACGGCACTGCATCATCTACAGTATAGTAGGATAGCCTATAGCAATAGCAGCTCTGCACAGTTGTGGGGGCTTTTACCAACTAGTGCAGCCAAAGGCAAGCAGTTCATATTCATTGAAATTCTTTTTTCAACATGCTTTTTTGCCATTGTCTTTTAACAACACTCTTAATGGAATGGGCTATTTGTATTGATTTGCATATTCAAATATGTGAAATTCTGTAGAAGTCTGGGTGGGGCTGTAGGCATGTGCACATGTGTTAAATTTCACATTCATTGGGCTTTATAAAGGGGAATTGCATAGAACCCGGCATGCACACAGTTTCATGCTTCTGGATTTATTTGTGCATACACACTTCCAGTTTTGTCCATATGCCATGTTTTAGTGTGAATTCTACGCACGCCATTATACATGAGGCCCATGGACTCAAGAGCAAAGTTTAATGTTGCTAAAGGAAATATTCCAATAGCCAGTAGAGGACAAATCATTGTCCCAGAGTTTACACCCTAACAAATGTAAATAAATTAATGTTATGTCAGATTTTTCAAATGGTTGCCTATAAACCAATGGAAGGTCCTTCTCAACACTTCCAAACCAGCACATTAGATTCTAATCTAATCAGATACTGTAAGTCTAGTAATGAATTTAGGATTTTTTGTAAATATAAATATTGTAAATATGTGGAGTATTTGCCTTTTAAAGAATTGCTTTGCCTTGTTTACATTTTTGCAGAAATGATTATGTTGATCACGAGTTATCTTTTTGCTTTAGAGATTAAAAATCCACCAATGTGTATACTATTCTACAAAAACAAATCCTGATTATTATTATAATAAACACAAAAATGAATATGTGATTTCTTTGAAGTTCGTTTATTTTACTTTATACACAGTAATCTTAGTCCATATGTCTACATACTGTGCCTCAGAATGATACATTTTTAAGCAGTGTATTACCTTGAGACGTATTCTCCATCAATTTATTCACCCAAACATCCTTGACCCCATTTGAAAAACTAAAAGCCTGTTTCATGCATATGGGAGCACCTTTGAACTTTCATGTGTGCACCTTTTTGGTATAAAGACACAAATAGGTGTTTAGTTGATCCTATTTTGTAGATTGCTTTAGGATTTTCTAAATCTGTCAGTTAACTACCACGAGTTAGTGGTCTGGCTAAATAAAATGAACAGTCATCCGCCTTTTATTAAAATTCATTATTTAAGATTGTTCCATTATAGTGTTATAAACAAAAAAACGTAATGGCTTAGATTTGAATTTTACAATACAGGTTTTATCATTACTTCTAGTCAGTTCATCAATAACTGGTTGAAGTTTAAGATCCATTTACTTTTAATGAAACATACTTTAAAACTCTTAAGTAGAGTGATGTGGCTAAATCTTTAAGTGAAATTATTAAGTGAATAAATAACAATAATATGTAAAGGACTATTGCAGTCACTTTTTATTTTGTGATGGGCTCTTCCTATGATCAGAATATTGGCATGGAGGGGTAGCTTTTGTTGTCTGAGTGTTGCTTAGAGCTGTGCTGTTTGAGTTTTGTGTTCCAGGCGGGGTTACCCATGGCAAAATCATCAAAGAAAAGGTGCCAGTTCAATAAAGAAAGCTCACAATGGTACTGAGTAAATCTTACCGAACCTCACATGGAAAAAGAATACTAGGAACTACTCCTGGAGCCACATCTGGGGTGATGTGCCAGGTAAGTGTTTGGTGGTCTTACATAGATTACATTCGCTTAGCCTGTAAATACTATCTGGGGCTATCAGGCATACTCACCTTTCCGAAATCTTAACACCACACACCTACCTCATCATATCTTGCAGGAGATGCTGAAAAAGTGTGGCATTTCAGAACAGTTGTGGCATGTCGTTGGGTCTTTGTATTTGCCATATTTTCATATTTGACAGCATGTTTATTCGAATGAAAAATACATGTAAGACTCCACTAAAAGGGTGTCAAGTCTCAACTGTTGTTGTGATTTTCATGGACAGGATATAAAGATGCAGTCTAAGCTCAGGGAATATCCAACTTAGTGTGACTGGAAGATTTGAGGTTTAGTCATACAAGACTTTGACAGGTGGCACACAACTTTCTGCTGGTCTTTGCTTGCCACTGCTTCAAAAGAGAAACACATTTTTTTAGTAAATTTTTAAAAGGATTTAGCTGTTTTGTGAACTCTTGGTTCTCATGTTAAAGTGCATTTTTAAAAGTCTCTGGTAATGAGGTAGAAAAGGTCTCCCTCAGAGAAAAAAACTTGGTTGTGACATAAGACTGTGAAACAACTGTTTTTCTAGCACTTGTACAGCTAGACCTTAAAATGGCATTGTGTAGGAAGTGTGTTTTAAAAAATAGGATGTTATTGTGTTTCCTGTGATGGAGAAGCAATCATCATTAAACATTCACAGGCAGTTAAAAAAACAGTCACTGGGTTTCAGAAATTGCATGTTCTAAGAAAGTACAAGAGGTTTAGGTGAGGATAAGGCTTTTTTATTTAAGATGACAGTAAATCTGAACTTGAACTTGTTTCTCAATTGTGCAAGTTGGTCTAAGATGACAGAGATTATGCAGACAAATGAAGAGTGCAGCAAACATATATAACTATCCTATTATCATGTTCATGAAATTCTATGCATCAGTACATCCAGACATACCTTTAATGGTAATGGAATTCACTTTTATGGCTGGGACAGCTTATCCATTTCTCCTACACCAGTGGTTTTATGCTCTTAATTTTGTCTCTCACTCATTTAGTTTCCTTCCCATTTAGGAAGAAGCGTGTTTCTCTCTAAGTTTTATCCTGCACCTTCCGGTTGAGGCATTTCACACCGCCTTTCCTTAGGGTTTTTTTATTTTTTTTGTCGACTTAACACTAGTTCCAATTAACCTGAATGCAGCTTTTGGTATCACTTCAGCATTGATTCTTGGATCCAGCAGGAGTGATTAGCTCCACAAATTGACCTAGTTCATTATTTGGAAATGCACTGTGGGAAGTTGGGTCTGCTAAGAGTACAGCCACAAGGCCACAATGGTGACAAACTAATAACAATAGCAAAATATTACGACACAAATGATCATTTTAAACTTAACTAGTATTAAATAATCTCTCAGTGTACAGTTTATGTTGGGGCTCATCTGGGAAATCATTTGGGAATTCGACAGAATGAAAACAGCTAAGCCTCTCTATCTGTCACTTCTGTGTCAGATGATTGATCTGTATTCTTTAGACATTATCTTATCCAGGTGCTGTCAGAGTGTGCAGAATTTTGGAGGGTGGAAGGGTAAAGAACCGTGGTGGCCAGTGGTGGTGAAACTTCCTAATTGCCCTAGTGTGATAAGGCTTTTTATGACTTGAAAATGTATTTTGGTAACAGTAATATACCAATTAATGTTCACTTTTGGAGCTTTGCTCCTTATGCTGGAAATCTGTGAAAACAAAGAGATTCCTTTGTGTTTCTCACAGAATAATAAGGAAAGCAAAAGCAAGAATGGAGCATATACATATACAAACGAAAACTAAGCAATGTAACAAAATAGTAATGACAAGTAGAAGTAAAATAAAACATACTGTACAGTATTTGAAAGACTACTATTTTACAAGAAAGTTATGTATCTGAAAGCAAAATGTATAGAATACATAGACAGCAGTGATATATAAAGTAGTCATTGAAATTCATTGCTGCATACAACTCCCGATACACAATTAAAGTGCCAGGGAAGTGATGCCTCTAGTCTCCATTAGCTTAACACACAGCTCAGTCCTAGTGGGTCCTGCCATGCTATCTCACTACAATATACTGGCTTGGAGTTGGCCTCTTTTAAAACTACCTGTATTCCCCATTGCACGTTACCTTTAATGTTGCTATCCTGGGGCACTTTATAAATCTAAAAGGTCTACATCACAAAGCTAAACAGGTCTTGGGAATCTCCCCTTGTAGGAAGGCCATTTTATTATGTTATTTTTCATGTGCATTAAAGTGTAAAAAGTATTATAGAAGATATTTCATGATTTGAAACTGTAAGTTCTTTTCTTTTTAAAAGTAGCATATTTTAAACTCAGAAAGATGAAATTTTAGCAGCCAGATGGCAAAGAAGTTAAACTACCAAAATGAACAAGAGTATCTGGCTACAGACATTGCAAAGTGTGAAGCTCCTAAACACTACACAGGAAGCATGTGACCACTCAAAATTGTGATGTTACATGATGTACCTGGGTAGACTAAGATTAAGATTAGGTTTGTTGGGAGGGTTATCTGAATCAAAGTGACGTAAATGAGCTAGAGTAGAGGTCACATGTTTCCAGTCTAGCATGGGGCTCCATACCTTACTGTGGCAGCATCCAGCCCCTTCTCAAAATGTAACTTTACACTGTGAAAAGGCAATGCAGCAAAATGAAAGGTCAAAACTTTAAATGGTAAAAATGGTCATTTCTGGACTTTCTGTATGTATAAAAGTTAAGCCCTCGAACCATTGAATACTTTTTTGTATAGACACCTTGAGAAAATATGATGATATGGTCTATGAAAATGACATTGGACAGAGAGGGGCTAGGGTTGTTCACTCAGGCCTTGAAAAGCTTTAAAAAGTCAACAACTTCAAAGCAAAAGATGAGAACCAGTAAGAAGATCCAGGAAAATCATAGCTACCAGGAAGACCCATGCTGTGAGTTGCAGCAATGTAACCTTAAGAGAGTGAATGCTGCCACACATTGGGTGTGTCGGTGATCATTGTCTATGACAGCTCCTGAAATATCCAGGTTGTAGGGCATCACATCCATTTGCCTTTGGCTTCGGCTTTTGGCACATTTAAGAATATTAATATTGAAGAATTTAATGATTGAATTAAAGTTTAAACATTCTTCCAGCATGCTTCTTTGTTCTGTCTTGCCATGTGGGATATAGAAAATAGGTGGAGAGGTCTTCCAATAGAGAAAGCTAAATATAGTAGCAGTCAGTTGTGGGTTTAGAATGGGTCGTAGTCAGAGGTGCAAGTGTATTGTGGCTGCAGGTTGTGTCTCCATTCAGGCCAAGTGAGTGCAAGCGTAAGAAATCAAAAATTGGAGTGGAGAACATATGTGTGGGTCTAGAAAATAAAGAATCTATGCGTGGGAAGAAAAGAATCTGTGTTTTAGGGTAGGGTCACCCCAAGACCCTTCCATGATAAAACAGTGTGATATCTCATTTATATTGTTCTTTTTATACCTGTACAGTATTCTAGGGTTTTATTGCACAACACCCTTCATAGCAGGTTGACTTCATGCACTGCACAATATGCCCAATGCAAAACAGCACAGAGATTATCATTTAACTACAATGAAAGCTGAGTGGCCTGTGGGCCTTGAACTGTAGCTAAGATTGCCCTCACAGTGAATGTCTAAACTATAGCACAATGGTCCTTTGGCCAAAAATGCAGTGACCTGTATCATCAGCTTCTTCTCATCACAGCTCATCTTTACTAAAAGACTTATTTTTCATACTAGTTCACTTAACAAATGTGGATTAAAATCACTAGCATGCTAAAATGAGAAGAAATCCCCAGGATGACAAATGTTCTCAGCATTAAAGAAAACATATTTTAATTTACCAAGCAGATAATCAATAGATCATCATTAATGACTTTGAAATTTTCATACAGACATACTGTAGACCTGTGGATCTGGGGTATCAAAGGCTATGAAATTCTTTCTAATTTCTGTGATCCATTTAGTCCATCACATTTTTAAAGCAAGTAGCATATAATCTTACCTTTGAGAATAAACCCCCCAAGTTGACAGCATCATTGAAAGTAAAATATAATTTATTTATTCATAACTAGCAAAATACCCGCGCTTCACAGCAGAGAAGTAGTGTGTTAGAGAAGTTATGAAAAAGAAAAGGAAACATTTTAAAAATAACATAACATGATTGTGAATGTAATTGTTTTGTCACTGTTATGGGTGTTGCTGTCATCAAGGATTTGATTATCATTATTTCTTTCAATCAGGTTCGTATTTGGAGGAAGTGTTGTTTTGAAGTTACATTACGTGTTTGTCAAACGTTGTAAAGATAACAGGTTTCATTCATCGAAGTGTTCACTACGCAAATTGCTACTCCTGAATGTAAGATGTTTAACAGGCATTCCCGGTATTAACTTGTGGATTTGCCTGCGAATATTTAGCGGCAGCGTGTCTATGAACTTGTGGAATCTCTTGCGAGTATTTAGCGACAGCGTCTTGTAATGGTTGTCATATATTTGTTTATTGTGTGCTTTTAACTGTTTCTGCCGCATGCTTCCTTTTAGAGATTATGTCCCAGTAATTAACTGTTTGTGGGATATCTCTTTAAGAAGAATTGGGGGCAAAACTACGCCTGTGGGTCCTTGCTAAACGTACCATGGTGTGACGTAAGGGGAACTGACTATAAAAAGGCAAGGAGGCGCGTATTTTGAAGGAAAAGGGAGAAGAGAGAGAAGAAGTGGAAAAGTGAGAAGGAAAACTGTTTAAATAAAGAGCTGGGAAGGTGAATGGAAAGAAGCAGCCAGCCATAAAGCAAGGAAGACTCTGAAATAAGGACGGTTGGGTGCACGTAGAAGGGGTGCCTGCTAACCTAAAAGGGATATTCAGAGCTCACGGCTTTACTTGTCTGTTGTGGAGCGGGCGTCGGCCATGGATGGACGGTAACGCCGAGTCAACTGGGTGAGACGGACTTCATTCTTCAATAAAGGAACTGTCGTCGAGCCGGTGAGAGCGCTTCTTCACATGTAAATTAAGTAAACGTGTCCACGGCACACATCAGGATTGGTTGCTGGATTCACTGCAGACTTCCCAGGCCGTGTGATTATAAACTTTTAAAACAACATTCAGATAAAGGACTGGGGAACGTGTGGGGATTGTGTGTGTCTGGGTGTCTAATTGATATGTGTATATAGTTGTAATATAGGTTAAGTACATGTGAATATATTTGCGCCGTTTATAAATAAGATATTCTTTCCGTTTCTTTACCTTGCTTTCTTTCTTTCCTGCTTTCTTTTATTCTTTCGTTTTGTTTCTTTTTTCGCCGTTTTCTGGGTAATATATTATAAAGTGTTTAAGGGGGTGGCAGATTATTTAGGAGTTGTATAGTTATTATAGATTAGTTAAGGATTGTTTAAAGGGTGTTTATTGTTTTGTTTGATTGTGGATTTGCCTGCATCAGAAAATGTACCACGACGTCTGACATGCCTCCTTTTTACTGTTTTCTCACAGCTTGGATTGCTGCTGACGGATGGCCTTATATTGGCAGGCAGTCAATTACATGGGAGGCATGGGGATGGGGGACGCAATATAGGCAGGCAGCCAACTACGTGGGAGGCGTGGTGATGGGGGACGCAACTCCGCCTCACATGGCGACCGAGCTGCAGGCTATGGCCGTATATATGTATGTAAGTAGGATTGAGTTATGACCATTATGTGTAGAATTTCGAAATGAAACTTGCTTAACTTTTGTAAGTAAGCTGTAAGGAATGAACCTGCCAAATTTCAGCCTTCTGCCTACACAGGAAGTTGGAGAATTAGTGATGAGTCAGTCAGTGAGTCAGTCAGTCAGTCAGTGAGGGCTTTGCCTTTTATTAGTATAGATTTAGAGTTAGTAAATGAGTAATTCACAGATTGACATCTGTCATTAGTGACTTCT
>JANRMT010062834.1:27620509-27672959 GCA_026402145.1 Polypterus bichir lapradei | reverse complement strand
CAGTGTATATCTATCTATCTATCTATCTATCTATCTATCTATCTATCTATCTATGCTCTGCCCAAATTCTACTCTGTCACTCTTCTCATTCGTTCTCTCCCTAATATAAGCAGTGCTTTTGTCTGAAATATGACCCACATTGAACTGAAGTCTTTAATCTTATCAGAACCTTTGCTTTTATGCCCTAGTGATTTGTTTTAATTACTTTGTGCAAAACAAATGTTATAAATATGTACATGTAGTATTGATTTTTGGTGTTATTTGTAATAGTGACTGCTGGGTGCAATAGATTTTCACCAACACAATCAAATTTAATTAATTTAGGGCAGCCATTTTGTAGTATTTAAATGCCAAACCATAGGTCTTTTTATCTTTATATTAACAGTACAGGGGATTCATAACCCTGACAATACCTTTTGGCCCTGTAACAATTCATTTCTATCACTTCCTGTTAGATACCATTTCATTTTTCTTAAGAAAGACCAAAGTAATGAAAACAGATGACTATGTCTCAAATTATCTGATAGACTAAAGTTCACTTTCATACATTTATTGCAGAGTAAATAACTGCCTTTTCAGAGGGGTGTATAAGAAATCAGAAATGAGTAGCTTGAAATAGAATATTATACTGTATTGAATCTGTTGTAAGGCAATTTAATTCTCTGCTTTCATTTATGGCACTTCAGCTGTTCTGTAGAACTAAATAAAAATGAATGCATTAATTAGCCTGCAATTTCTTAGCCTGTCTGTTAAATATTAGTATAGAATGTAAAATAGTATTTAGATTTTATTAGAAGATGTGTAAAAGCTAAGAAGGTAACACCTGTAATGATTTATATGAATATGGTACTGTATTAATTTTTTCCCAGGATGGTAAGATAAAACATAAGAAAATAGCAGTCTTACATGTTAAGCAATATGTGACTTCAATTAAAAGGTAAAACTGATTTAATATTATTAGAGAGAATAATATTTTCATTTTGAACTATTTTGGAGTGTGTTGAAGTAAAAAAAAAGTTAATAGTACTTTTAGACTTGACTTCCTGTTTCTTTTTCTGTTTAATTTCACTATCTTTCTATTTCATATTTATTGACTGGACAACTGGAAACAGAATGTCATTAACCTAACAACATGGCAGATTTCAAAACAAAAGAAAGTCTTCAAAGAAAGGTGGTGCATGAGCCTCTCACAGAACAAAGCAACCAAGGTCACTCCACCAAGGTTGGTGCATTATCCTTCAATGCCGTCTATTGTCACCGTGCCTCCAAGTCTTTGCTTGTGTATGACTTTCAGTTGCACTTAATGTATGATTGATGCTTGCAATGAAAATGAACTCTCTGTCCATGAAAGTTTCTTCACTGTCACCAGAGACTAGCCACAGGTCTTTTTCTATCAGCAACAGTGCATGCTTCTCCTGTCATCCATGATGCACACCCATGTCACTGCCTGTCATTGTCAAGTTGCTTCTTTAGTCGTATATGGCTTTCTGTTGCAGCTGGAGTATATGATTGGTTCTTGCACTGAAAACAATCATTTGGCCTGTGACATGTGTTTAACAATCACCAGAGCTCTCTGTGGTGCTTTTCCTCAAATCAACTGTGCGCAGTTTTCCTGTCAACTATGGGAAGCTGCCTGCCATGAGAAGGACGTCAGTTATGGAGTGCATCTCTGTCCCTGCTTTTCATGAATTGTGGGACCTTCTCATGGCAGGTTCTGAAGCTCAGTTTTGTTGGCAAGGTAACCACACACACTGTTGATTAAGAGCAAGATCACGTGCTGAAGGCCCAAGGTTTGTGAGTTTTTATGTGACAGACAGACAACCCTTAGCATTTTATACCGTGTATAAATAGATATATCAGGCAAATGATAGAACATGTCTGAAAGGAGATGTCAGGAGCAAAAATAAATATGGGAAAAACAGAATGCTTACTAAAAGATAAATGTTGAAGTTCAGGTGTACAAAATTCTGAGGACGATGTCTGTTGCGTCATCACGCTCACAGGTTATGCGTGAACATGCGCACATTTTAGTTTTGTACCTGATACACATTAAACGCTGTAGTTCCAGGAGTCTGAACATTGCCTAATTTGTTCGATTGTTTGTTGACTTATGTGTGCGCCTGCTTGATAAATCACACACACATTTGCAAATAAATATTTAGCTTTACAAAGCCATTGCAACGAATCCTTCCTTGACAACATTCAGTAGCTAACTGAATCATTCTACTTTAATTCTGGTCTGCTTCCTCCTCCTTACCGGGGATTAGGATATGGTGCCACATACACAACAATTTGATGCATGCACTGTTTAACATCAGGGGATACTGGAATAAAATTCCAAAAGAAGAATAAAAGTACTGGGTATAAACTTTGGAAAAAACAGAGGGGAGGAAGATTTGGAAGTTCAAAAAATGAACACAAGGTCTGAGGACATTTGAGTTTTTAACAGCAAAGTGCAGAGGGTAAATGCAATTACTATGCTAAAATGAACATATTTAGTAACTGCCTGTGAAAACAACTTTGTTGGGGATTGAAAATTTTCCTAATATAAGGGAGTTGTCATCAGTGAAATTCACTGTAGTTTGATGGATTTTGGTACAAATTGGGAAAAGAAAAATTGCACACACAAGAAGATATCAATTTGGAGGCTCTTCAAAGAAGTATGCTATCTATACCCCTCTCCAAACAATAAACAGCCATTGAAATACAACAACTTAAAAATATGGGAAACACCTAATTAAAATGATATTAAAATAATAGTATAAATTTAAAGGAAGTAAAGTTTAAAATTATTAATTAAGAAAAGAAGAAGCAGTTTGAATTAAAGAAATATCTATACAACAACAGAGAAGTGTTACTACCAAATATAGAGGTGGGTGTGCCTTGGAAAATGTCTCATGATGTTTTAATGATTAATAAGTATTAATATAAGAGAAAGAGAGACAAAATTTCTCAGGGCGGGCTAAAAATCAAAATGCAACCCTCTAGAAGATTCAGACATTAAAATGTTAACTTCTATAGGAAAAATAAAACCAGTGTCTTACAGGGGGATAGAAATGCATAAATGAATATGTGAATATGAAAAAAACATCAAATAACTAAATGAAAAATGAAACAATTTTAAAAGTAAGAATAGAGTGATTTTTACTTGCATAACTTATCTCATTGTTCATTTTAAACTTTTTTGCTGGGTAACCCCTCTTTTTCTTATTCTTGATGTACACAAGAGGAGGGTAATGATGAAAGAGGAAAAACTAATACCCTTTTAGATTTATATTATAAATTGTGATTTGCATTAGTGTAGCACAACTTTTACAAAAAACATTTTTTTAGGTACACCACTGGATGATTTGCGTGCAGCAACAGAAGTCACTTATCTGTTTCACTCTTCTATTCTCAGCCAGGAAAATCCTGAGCCAGAAGATGACTACCTCTTTTAGCTGGAGAACTTAAAAATCCATCGCATATCCAAGATATTGTCAGTTCTTAATGACAACTGAGGAAAGCGAATTAGGTATTAAATGAGCTTACCTGTGGTTACCCTAAACCTTAAGTTCATCTGTGTTTTTGATGATGTAGAATACATATGAGATTAGGACAACATTTTAAAAAAAAAGGAGCTGCAAGAGAGTGGTATGCCCAGTTTCTGTGATGATTGGCCAGGCATTAGGCAGGGCCACAAGCATTAGATTGAGTGATTTGTGACTTTGCTAGATGTATATGCCATTTAATCCCCAACTCCCTTTCTAACCTTATTCTTTCTCTCTTACTCTTGCTCTCTCACTCTCATTTTCTCAAGAATTTGACATATCTTCCTAATTGCCAGAGAGGCTTCACCCCTCTCATCTTCCCACTCACTGTAGCACTTTCCCAGGCCTAATGTATTTCCTGTCTGAGTGCTGGAACCACTCCTGGGATTGGTGGTACTTTGTACAGTGGGATGCAAAAGTTTGGGCAACCTTGTTAATAGTCATTATTTTCCTGTATAAATCGTTGGTTGTTACGATAAAAAATGTCAGTTAAATATATCATATAGGAGACACACACAGTGATATTTGAGAAGTGAAATGAAGTTTATTGGATTTACAGAAAGTGTGCAATAATTGTTCAAACAAAATCAGGCAGGTGCATAAATTTGGGCACTGTTGTCATTTGATTGATTCCAAAACTTTTAGAACTAATTATTGGAACTCAAATTGGCTTGGTAAGCTCAGTGACCCCTGACCTACATACACAGGTGAATCCTATAATGAGAAAGAGTATTTAAGGGGGTCAATTGTAAGTTTCCCTCCTCCTTTAATTTTCTCTGAAGAGTAGCAACATGGGGGCACCTGCCTGATTTTGTTTGAACAATTATTGCACACTTTCTGTAAATCCAATAAACTTCATTTACTTCTCAAATATCACTGTGTGTGTCTCCTATATGATATATTTAACTGACATTTTTTATCGTAACAACCAACGATTTATACAGGAAAATAATGACTATTAACAAGGTTGCCCAAACTTTTGCATCCCACTGTACCTCTCTAGAGCAATCATTTCACAGTGCGATCTAGAGACCTCTTGTAGATTAACATGTCTGAGGCCTGTGTTGCTTTTAAAAGACCAGGTATGCATCACATACTATACCTGGGTATTCTCCATTTTAAACTCTCTGTCCTAAAAAAGTTTATTTTGCTGTCACTTTCAACTCAATAGTCTAATACTAATCCTGAGGACCTGTCTGTTATACTTGGGCCCTTTCACCATTTTTTCCAGGAACATTGAGACTCCACACTCTAATATACCTGAGGAACTCCATTGTATTTCAACACAACAAAAAAGAATAACACAGTCATCCAGCTACATCATCAATTCACATATTTATTTCAAGAATGCTTGACTACATGATGTGCACAGAGTATGCCAAATTTCATAATCCTATTGCACTGCTATCGGCAGCAAACATGCATAATGTGGGACACTTACTACATACTATACGTTTTATGGTCAGATGTTGTTGATTTTATTTTTAATTTAGCAAGCATCATCCAGCAAATTATATGTATACAATATGCATTGAATTGAGTCAAAGACTCCAGAGAAAAACTAAACATGTAATTTGTCATTCAAAAAATCACAAAATAGGAAAGTTCAAGGAATTAGTATAAACAGTTTTAAAGAAAGATAAATTAAAGACATGTAATGTTAAAAATTACTAGAGTTCTATTAAAGGTTGACCTGTGTTGACCACTTTTTTTAAGTGCATTAATTCTGAACCAATGTAATACAGAGCTGTCTCAGTGTGAATCAAGAGAAAAGCTGAAAATGTGAATTTTACTAGATTTATTGCTTCATTACTGTTCTTGCTGTAAATGGCATTCTGTTACAACTCATTTACTGTAAAAAAAGCTCTCATTTTTAGTTGCAATTATCCCTGAAAGGAGCATTCTTAAGAAAAATTTTCATTGACCAGTGGTGCAGTGGTTACCACTGATACCTTACATTTCCACTGTTCTGGGTTTGAATAATAAGCCAGTCCCTGTCTGATTGGACTGCCCTACAGGATCTCCAGTTTTCCACCTTCATCCAAGAGGAGGTACCAGTAAGATTGACCGCACACCTTGAATTGCTGCTGTGTTCTTGTGAGTATGCCCTGTGATGGACCTCTGTCTGCCCAGCATTGCTTCCTGCCTTGTACCTAACGGTGCATGCTCATTTGCCTTGTGACCCTCTATTTCTGTATGTGATTATCAGTAATTGATGGGTTTCACTTCACAAAGTGCACCTTTTATAGCTTTATAATAGTTATTTTAGACATAATAAGAGGAATTACAACCTGGTACTTAGTTTATAGCTTTGAAAAGTTTATTTTATATCTGTTATCTCTTATTCCATTTTTTTTCACCATTTTTGGTGATATTTTTATCCAACCTTGATTTGGTCTTCTTTATACCTACTTTTCCCTGTGCACTGTTACCTTTGGAAATGCAGGCCCTGCAGACCTCTGTGATTCTTTAACAGATATTGATCACCATCCATCTATACACTTCAGTTTTATACACTGGAGGTTTGCAGTCTAGTTCTGTTCTTCAGAAATCCTTGTATCACATTTCTTTCATTTTTCCTAAAACATATTAGTTTCTTAGGTATTTTTGGTTGCCAGATCATATTAAAGGCGAAAACGGCTTTGCGTTATTTCAAGATAGCACAGAGCAGGGTACCTGCCAGAGCAATAAAACCAAAATATAGTGAAAACCCCACTGGCAGTCACAGCATATTTCTATGTGTCAGTTTGGGCAGAAAGACCCTGCTTGGACAGGAGAGTGTGTTCTGTCCATAGCACTGAAGTGAATTTTATGAGGACAAACATAGTTCCAATATAGGTGGACATATCATTAAAGTGTACAGTGCTGTTTGTTATTTTATCAAAAAATTGGTTTAAAGTATTTTCTGCTGAAACATAGCTTTTCATCTAGATTTTGAAATTAACATCAAATTAGATTAGCTATGTCACAGAGTAACTAATATAAAACTCTCAGACTCAGTTAGCCCAATTTTTGATTGTGCCAGGAGAGCCTGAATCAGCTACATCACGAAGAAGACAGGAACGAGGTATTGACAGTGCACCAGTCCATCACAGGGCCTACTCACACACACTTTAGAATAGTTAACCAAACACAAATGTTTGAAGATGTGGGAGTAAAATTAGGTGATCCAGAGAAAAGCCAACAGAGACATTTGAAGAATAGGCCAAGTCCACACAGGATTCAGATTCAAACCCTGGACACTGTGTCAAGGAAAAAGTAGTAATAACCAGTGTTCCACAATGCTGCTCATAGAATAATTAGTTATTCCTTGATTTGCACATTTTTAACCAGTTACTACATAAAACAGCATTTTTCATATGTTGTTAAATAAATTAATATAAAATGAAATCATTAAATATATACTTTAATTTTAAAGCTTGATAAACCAGGGTGTGCAATCACTAAAACATTCTATTCATTATGTGGCTTTAATGTTGTTATTCTATGAAATTAAAAATAAAAACATAAAAAAAAATGTGGAATAGTTCTTTATAAGTTTTTAAGGACCTCTTTATACATTCGCAAATATACCAGGAAATAATGGCTTATTCACTTTAATTTCATACTTCAATAAAGTATAGAGAAGAACTAGGTTTACATTCAGTGCATCACATTGAAAAGTTGTCATGCTAAAAAAAAGTTTAAGTTTCAAAATTTCAGCTGTCTGCTTTTATAAAACAACTAGATTTGTCAAAAATAACAAAATATGCTCATTAATTCATTTGACTATTTTCCGATCTTATTAATTTCAGTTCAGAATCACAGAGTGTAGGTGTCTGTCCTTTCAGCATTGGGATGCATGGCAGACAACAACCCTGATCAGGTCCCAGTCCATTACAGGTCACACTCACAATCATTCATGCAGAGCTAATTTAGCATATACTTAATAAATGAAAAAAGAAAGCAAGTGCTTTTATTTGTTTGGTAAATTATAAAATACTGGAAGCCCAGGAGTGATCACGTTTATTTTCAGTTAACTAGTGATTTTAGATCTATGTCTTCATCACAATGGCAGAGTGCATGAGTTGTAAACCAAGCTCAGATATTACAGTATACATAAAAAAGCCTGAGTCAAGATGGCTATTCACTCAACTGCATTTTGAGTCAGAAGGTCAAAGTTTCCAGTTGAAATCTCTAACCAACTTTTTGACTAGAATCAAGAAACAATTGCTGTTATATTTCCATTAACAATATTTTCAAGATTTCCTGATTTCTGCTAGTATATGGAACCTGTGCTAACCTGAGAATGCATCAACAAGCCATGGTGATGTGTTAAATCAACTGTTTGGTTTCAGCCCATGGCATGAAGAAGATGATAGGGTTGCAGGCAAAGTAAGGTCTGCACTGCTTTTGAAATCTGGCTTTGACTGAATGGATGGATGAATGGAGTTTGGCCACATGTTCAATGTGATTGGAAACTTGCAAAACAGTGCAAAGAAAAAAAAAAAGAATTTTGCTTTTAACAGAAAAACACATCATACTACTAATGAGACTAAATGATATTAAGAAACAATTATTAGAGGTAGAACAGTAGCAAGTCAGAAAGAGTTGTAATAAAACTGATGATGTAGTTTATAGCTGCCAGGACTTCCTTTTAGGAAAACAGAAACAAAACGTTTTTGTTTTAATGTCTAATGTCTATACTTGTTAATTGGAAAACAAAATCTAAAAAAATATATACTGTATATATACAGAAAGCTAGACAGAGAGAGAGTCATGTCATTTTGGGGTGTAGGATCCTAATGCACCTAGCATAGGGTGTAAGGCAGGAACAAACCCTGGACAGGGCACATATCCATTGCAGGGCAAACACACACATGCATCCCAACCACACACTAGGGCCCGTTTAGCATTGCCAACCCACCTAACTTGCATTTCTTTGGACTGTGGGAGGAAATACGTATGTGTATATATTTGTGTGTATGTGTATATATATATAATGTATATAACAGTATATATATATATACTGTATATATGTATATGCAGACAGCATGTGGAGTATGTTTATATGGATGTATATATGGCTATGCATGTTTGGGCCATAGGTATGAAAATACACTTTCTTCTTAAATGAAATGTAAAGATGTGTGTTTTTAGGGTTATAATTTATTGTTCAGTATTACAAAATGATGCTTGATATTGAAAAATAAGTCACTATGTACAATAAGAATGCGGGCATTGAGCTGTATGCAACAAGGCTGTAGGCTTAGCCATCATTTTAGTCTCCCCCATGATATTGTGAACAAGTCACTTGACCTGATTTGTGCTCAGTGCTGCCAGATAAGCTCTGGATGCCTGCAACGCTGAATTGGACTAAACGGGTTGAGGAAATGAGTTGATGTACTTATGTATTACTGCATTATAATCATCTAATTTAAAAATATTCATTACAAAAATGTCCATCAATCCACTCATCTATCCATTCTTCTGTTGATTAACTAACTGTGCTTAATATAATTTTAGAGCTGAGAGGAAGAAACAATAGCACAATACTAAAAAAGATTGGTTATAGGATACATACACAAAATAGTGTGCATTCATAGCATATACAGCATTTGTTCAAATGCTGTAGTACAACTTTGTTATATTTATTTAATCTTTTCTGAATTTATTTTTTAATCAATTTACACAAAGCACATTATGCAAGTGAAACAGATGTGGCTTCTTTCACACACCATGTTGCAAGTGGAAAATGAATATAACATAACTTTTTTAAACCTGCTTAATCCGATTCAAGGCCATGGGGCACAGAGTCTATCCTGGCAGCATTTGGTGCAAGGCAAAGACTAGCCCTGGACAGGGCACCACTGTATCACAGGGCTCACATGCACACACATTTAGTCTGAAGAAATATTTTAATTTCATCACGTGCAAATAAGCAACTTAAAAATGCTTTAGCTTATGATTAAGGCAGTAAAGCGTTTCAAATGTGCTTTGTTTTCCAGAGTTAAAATCATTTGCAGCAAATCATTCCTGCGCAATATGGAACATTTAATAAAAAATAATAAAATTAATGAAGGATAAACACCTAGAGAACTAGGCATGTTAATACATATGACAGCTTATCAGTATCAGCTACAGGCTTATCTTTACAGAAAATGGCTTATTCGAAGTACTGTAATAATCCTGACTTCCCTTTGCATTGAAGTAAATGCATACTCTTAAACGTTCTTGTGCATAAACTACTGTATCGTCTACAAATTGAACGCTTCTAGGGCAAATGTAGTTAGCAGAGGGGTTCCCTACTGTAACGCAGCTAACACTTTTTTCTATAGAAATCTGCTTTTCAAGCATCAGCACTAGACAGCCACATTAGCAAGCCTGGGGTCAGAATCTTGCTCATATCTGTAATGATAAACTTCCATCTGATCACGACAGGCTTCTCTGATATTATTTAACCATCTTTTAATGCCTTTTCTATTTAAGTACAACACCATTAGGAATATTACCCCAATCAGAGCTAATACAATGCCCAGGAATACATAGGACACTGTCTCTAGATCCGCAAGTCGACAATGAAGGTCCTCCTTTTTAAGGCTCACGATTTTCGTGCCATTTCTAGTTTCTGGTCCTGCGCACCTCAGGTGGCCGAAATCTGCGCACTGCGAAGAGTTCTTCAGCCAGACATAAAAAGCGTCAAGGTCGCAGCACAAGAAAGGGTTGAACCGTAAATAAATGTGAAGTTTTTTATGTTGTGACCATTTATAAAGCGTCTCCTCGTCCACATTCTGAATTAAATTTCTTGTTAGATCGAGCATCTCCAGATTTTGCAAAGGAAGTCTGCTGGAGGCTACTGACAGCTGGCAGCTGGACAAATTGAGTTGTCGCAGACTTTGCAAACTGCCCAGTGCATTAAGTACCTCATTTTCTGCAGAGGGAGCTATAGATTTGCTTAAATTTAAATTTTGCAACTTGCGCAGTCCACTGAAAGCATCCGCAGAAACATCCTGTAATTTATTGTTACTTAAATCCAAATTCACCAGATTGGGTAATCCTTCGAATGCATAAGCTTCAATACTCTGGATGTTATTAGCGAGGAGAGAAAGAGTAGACACATGTTCAAGTGAGGTTTCGTTCGTTAAAAACGATCTGGTTTTAATTGTTGTAATGTTGTTTCCCGTCACTTTAAGCGTTTGCACCCATGGAGGGATGTCTGGTGGCACCTCGCTTAGGTTCGAGTCAGTGCAGGTGGCTGTCCCGTTATTTTCAAAACAAACACAAGGAAAGGGACAACGACTGTCAGCTCTCACCAGGAGAAACAAAGTGCACGTGATCAGAAACCAGCCGGAATACAACGGGCGTCCCTTGATCTCCAACACCGCTCGGCTCCTACAGCGACATATCCAAATCATTCTTTTTGCCATTTTGTGCTGCAACTCCTCTGAGGAAAAAAAATAGTTTCGTAAAAAACAAAACTACAATTTTAAAAAGAAAGAAAGAATTTACACTTCAAGCAGAATCACCAGCACCATAGCTATCTCTCTATTGCTAAATCAAGCGTATTACTCTTCTGTTTAATCTCATTTTCGCCTGCAGTATTTCCGAGTACACCGCCGTTAGCTATAAATGCCCAGTGCAGTCTGTGTTTCTAATGCTTATTCGGTCCGGTTATCGGCTTCTGAACATGCATGTCTAACCTGGAGGACATTGTCAGATGACAGCGCCCCAGCTCTTTATGACTTGCACGAAGAACCGCCCATCTTAAAGGATTTCAGTGTGTCACGGAGTGTGTAAGTATTTGTGAGTATAAAATGTAACAGGAGACTGAATGCAAATTTATCACAGTTTTAAGCATTTTTTGAAGTCCCCTAGTATTAGCTGTTTGGTTATTTTAAACAAGTAAATGGTTTGTTTAATAGAAAAAGAATGGAAACAATGATCTGCTTAAGAAAAGAAGTTGAAAGTTTAAATAAATATAAAACAATGTTATGTTTCAGCATCCTGCTCTTATTATGAGATATTTCAGTTGGTTACCATTGAAAGCAATATTTTTTACATTCCAAGGACAACTTGATTATTGTACAAAGCAACCTCTTGTAAACTAAAATTACAGAAATTAAATAATTGAATATTATCAAATAAAAACACATTATTAAGTGTAACCTATACAGTAAACAATAATCATAAGGTATATTCCACATTTATCTATTTTAAAGTAAAAAAGATCAATAATTAGTTTATAAACTTAACCTAGATGGTTAAATTAAATGCAATATTCAAATTACTAACCAGCATAATAATTAAAAAAGTAATAAGATGAAAATTGTTTTTCTTAATGACAGACTTATTGTCAATTAAATTAATAAATTGGTGTTGTATGCAACTGAAAAAGACTCTGTTACAATAATCACAGAAACCTGCCTTACTCTTAAAGAAGTCCAGGAGCATACTATAAATGGATTCATATTATTAACATAAAAAAGTGAAAACGTAACTATATGCAGTATTTGACAGAGAATATAAAAAGAAAGTTGGTTTTAATGGGAAGTGGGCCAAATATTGCTGATGATATTTAGGTTTAACGAGAAGTCAAAACGGATATAGGCATGATGGTGAGGCAGAGGAGCATGATCTCTCTTCAACTGAAATAGTGGTGTGAGGAATCATCTATCCATCCCACTTAATGTAATTCCTTTTTAGGAGGGGCTAAGATATGCTGGCAGCGCTGGGTAGGGGCACAAGGCAGAAACCAGTCCTGGACTGGAGATTGAGCCAACATAATTAATCCTTATTTACACCATCACTCAAAAGGAGAAAATCTGAAATCATCAATTAACCCAATTCACATGTTCTTAGGATATGAAAAGAAAAACCGAATCTGTAAAAAAAAAAAAAAAAAGCAGGTAGACATAATGGGGGGTTGTGCTGATGCTACATATATACTCTTATAATAATAGTCATACAATGGAACTTCACTGTGTTGTGTGGCTTCCTTATTGAACTATTGCTTGACAAAAAAAAAATAATTCTGGGAAGATGTCCTGCCCTGGGTTTATTTCCTGCCTTGTGCCCTGTGTTGGCTGGGATTGGCTCCAGCAGACCCCCGCAACCCTGTAGTTAGGATATAGCGGGTTGGATAATGGATGGATGGATGTCTTTGCTTATGAATCAAGGTTTTAAAAAGGTTCCTAACATGTACAAAAATAAGACATCTTTAATGTATAGTGGGCTACCTAGCAGAATGTTGACAGATAAGGAAAACTTGACATTAGCCTGTGTTATTGTATCGTGCAAGAGTCATTTTAAAATCAAGAGCCCAATAGTATTTTACTAATGTGTTATTTTCTATTCATGGTTATTTATGGAACTTGTTACAGATCTATAATAACGTTCTAATTGGAGCCTTCATGTGAAAGGTTCTTTTTGGGAACCCAAAATGGTTCCCCTATACCACTGCTCTGAAGAATCCCCTTTGGCACCTTCATTTCTCATAGAGTGTACAGTGCTTGAGCTAGGATTGGATTCATGAACTCCAGAGAGTTGTGACTTAACATTCATAACATGTGTGCTTTGGGGTCATGCTGTCTATAATCAATTTTATTATAATATCAAAAGAGGGAATTTAGGTGGTGATGGTATAGCAATGGGTAACTCTGATTACTTGGATATGAATTATATATTCCAATAAATAATGGAACACAAGAACAGAAATGGTAGATTTCATCAGTGCTTGCTCATTTTAACATAGTATTGTGTACTGATCAAAAAAGAATGCAGAAAATATGGATTATTAAACTGCATGTGTCCAGTGATCCTAACATAAGTTATTCAGTGTTCAGGAAGAGCACATCACCAATATGTAAATCTATTCCTCTTAGAAAGGTGAACTTTGAATAGATGCAATAAAGACTTCAGAGGAATAAACTATAGAATTATATTTTATATGTGGGGAATTTTTAAAAACATTGGTAAATATTAGGAATATATTTCTTGGTACTTGATACAGGGTAGATTTTATGCTGATGTGTTATGTGTGTTTTCTCTTCTGTGTATTTTTCCTTATTGAAGTGACAATGAGTGTTCTCCTTTTTCCTACTGTGTGACTGATTTAGAAATGCCACACAACATAGCACACAAGATATAAGAGAAATTTGGGGTGGCTTTTGAGGACTGTTGGAGAGCTGAGCTGTATTCTTGCTTGTTTTAAAATAAATGCTGGCTTGCAGTTGTCTCCAAACTAATACTTCCCATTCAGTTATATTCAGTTCACTATATAAGCAAAATTTTAATACTCTCTGTCTGTTGAAACATTCAGTTCTTTTGATGTTATTTATCCCTTTTTCCCTCTGATCACATCTTGTCTGTTTATTTGTCTGTAATTTATTCACCAGTCACAAAAAATTGCTGAACCGATTTTAATGACGTTTTGTGTGTAGGTCGCATTTGATCCAACTTAAAATATAGGCTATATGGAAGTTCAAACATTTTGTCTTGGAGGGGAATTGTAAATGGAGGTGTAAAACCAAAGCAGCAGTATCGTGCCAACATGGTTCAGCTGATGTAAATAAATTTGGCACATTTTTAAGGATAAGCCACACTCACAGTGAAGGCTATCTTCCATGTCAGTGATGCAATAGAAGTGATGATGGGTGGGTGTGAAGTGATGAGGGACCAACACAAAAATCATGCATTACTCCAAAATAGGTATGCCTATTTTTACAAAATTTTGTATTTACATTATTTTTCATGCAATTTAAAATATAGACTTCATTGAGCTTCAAGGATTGATATTTTGCATGTACTATATGTTACAGTTAACCCAATTTAAATTTCATTCTGAATCGGTTATTTCACCTATCTTACATTCTATTTAATTGATTCAATTATTCAACAAGCCATCCAGTTTATTAAAGTGCAATTAAACATGTATCAAACCAGGGAATACCCAAACATAACGCTGATGGTTCCAACCCAGCCAGGACTTGCCACAATAGTGGAATCCAGTTACCAAAACAACAAATATTCTACACATGAGAACAGAGAAATTGATAGAGAGGTAGTGTATATGACAGATGGGACACTTAGATTTCAGCCAGCAGTAACAAAAGGGTCACTTTTTTAAAAAAAACTTGCAAATATTTGCTTTCTTACCTTAATTTATTATTCAAATATATCCTGGCAACGACAGTTACTTCAGCTAGTACAATACATGAGTGATGTGTCTGACCAATAAACACCAGGAAAGCTTTATTTTTCAATATTTTCCAATGCAATTCTCAAAAACACTAATACATTTATTGTAATATTCACAAAGCTTTTCTGAGCCACTCAAGTTAAACATTACATCTTGAGCCTGTTATAACGGACTCAACATCTACCAGCTTAGAGGTAGACCTTTGGATAGAGGAACAGATTGCAGTCACATGGGGACAGATCTAAAGAATATAGTGAGATTTGCTGAGCAGCCTTTGTAACCCATGCAGTCAAAACAGAAGTACTGTGGTGAAATAGAAGAGAGATGATCAACAATTTTCTTTGCCACTTTATTCTAACTGACTGCTGCACATGCCAAAACAAATTAACAAAAAATTGACTGGTGTTGGGCCCTTTGAGCTATGTAATCAATATGGACAACATCATAAAAAATTATGCAAATGATCTTGCTGGCATTGGCTTGGACCTGTAAATTCTTTTAAAGAGTTTTTAAAAGTGTTAATGAATCAACACACTTCCATTTATTTGAATATTGTTTAGACTCCGGGTCCTAGTAAAGCATTTAAGTTTAGTCCCTGTGAAACACTTCTTATATTTCTCCCAGCCCAAATTCAGTAACTCCTGATTCTCTACTGAATAATAGAAAAGGTGATGATTCCTGACAAGAGTCAACATTCTGGATACCAAATAAGGACAGACCTTTCTCGTCTTTAATTGTTGTTGAAGAACAACTGACTCAGGACTAATCATTATAGTGCCTGCTAAATTACACACCATCACTGTTTGATTCTCCTTTGTTTTGTGGTCTACAGTGATGTAAATTTCTTCTGTTGTCAGTCTTGAATGCTGGCCTGATAAGACATTTTAGAAAGTAGGAGCTACAATACTGAAAACTGAAAATCTCAAATACTGTACATCTCCTCCAACCAAATGATGATAGGTATTCTTACATAGGGCATTTCTCAATAAAGAAAAAAAAAATTCTTTAGGATATCATTGACAATGTCTGTCAGACAGCTGAATTTTGGTTAATATCATGTTGCGTGAGTTGTGACTCATGGGTCAAACCATTTTTATATACAATTTGATTGTTTTTTATTGTTTCCTTGGTGTGCAGTTATGTAAACGGAGTCTCTCATGTTGTAAAATTAACTTTAAATACTGTCCTAAAGTTTGATTTAAAAAAAGAGATTTGTTAAGTTTAATTAAAAACATAATAATTGAATACTATCTATATGGTTTGAAATAGTTTTTTTTTTCATTGCTAATGAGTCAACTTACCCATAGCCCTCACCCCATTTGCACAACCTATTATTATGACTCAGTCTGCTGTATTTGGAGTTTAGCCAGATGTGATGTTTTTCTATTTATGTTGTGGCTCAGTGCCAGAGCAACAGGACAAAGATGAAAGAATGGTTGGAACACCTTCCAGGTCAACCCATTTAATTCTATAGTCCAAAGTAAAATAAGTGCTTTTATGGCTTCTTTTCAGGGAGCTCTGTCCGGCAGTCTGTTCTGCACAAAAAGACGCCACCTTCCAGGCAACCAAGCTTCTGATGCTGAAGGGGCTTGTTGCTGTGGGAAAAGAAGGAGAAATACATGTTAGTGACAGCGCCCCCTCTTGTCCTGGCGGTTAATAGTTCGTGAAGAGATTCTCGGATGCATATACGTGACAATGAATAGGTGTTTTGTTTTCTTGTGTATATCTTTCTACAACTAACAACTCAAATAAGCAAGTTAATAGATAATATAATATAATGTAATATAATCTATACTAATAAAAGGCAAAGCCCTCGCTGACTGACTGACTCATCACTAATTCTCCAACTTCCCGTGTAGGTAGAAGGCTGAAATTTGGCAGGCTTATTCCTTACAGCTTACTTACAAAAGTTAAGCAGGTTTCATTTAGAAATTCTACACGTAACGGTCACAACGGTCGACAACGTCCGCCATGTTGAACTTTCTTATTTATGGCCCCATCTTCACGAAATTTGGTAGGCAGTTTCCCTGAGCTAACCGAAACCAATGTAAGTACTTATTTCGGTGGTATGACGCCACTGTCAGCCGTCATATTGAACTTTCCAACGTCACTAATTCTCCAACTTCCCGTGTAGGTAGAAGGTTGAAATTTGGCAGGCTCATTCCTTACAGCTTACTTACAAAAGTTAAGCAGGTTTCATTTCGAAATTCTACGCGTAACAGTCATAACGGTCAGCAACGTTCGCTATGTTGAACTTTCTTATTTATGACCCCATCTTCACGAAATTTGGTAGGCGGCTTCCCTGCGCTAACTGAAACCGATGTACATACTTATTTCGGTGGTATGACACCACTGTCGGCCACCATATTGAACTTTCCAACAGTCTTTGTTACTTATGGGCCCATCTTCAAGAAATTTGGTACACGGGTTCCCAACGCTAACTGAATCCTACTTACGTACATATATACGTCCATAGCCTGCAGCTCGGTCACCATGTGAGGCTGTGTTGGGTCCCCCATCATATCGCCTCAAACGTTGTTGGCTGCCTGCCTATATAAGGCCGTCCGTCACTCCGTTCTCTACATTCCCTTCCTTGCTTCGCCACGGGATTCACGTCTCCTTGTTGATAACTACAGCCTTTTTATTTAATCCACGGCTTCTCCGCTGTTTTATTGTTTGTTTATTACGATTATAGTTATTGTGTAGGTATTTTAGACTTACTTTACATCGTTCAGGTACCCATTTCCTTTATCGTTCCAACCGTACCCCCATTAACATGTCTATCGAGGTGATCACCATCATTCAAAGAACTATCACTTACCGAGTGGTTTCCATGCCTGGAGATGGCACCTGCCTTTTCCATTCTCTTTGTTACATATTGCATGGCCATATCAGGCTCACTCTTGATATCCGGAGGAACATTGTATCTTATGTATTGAATGACTGGGACAGGTTCAAGGTGTGGACTTATGTCGGTACAGGAGATAATTATACTACACAGGAGCACTTTAAGAGAGAAATGCTTAAGCCCTTCACCTATGGATCTGCATGTGAGTTGATGGCTGCCGCTGAATTGTTTGGTTGTCGTTTTCAAGTGTACCGAAATGGCCAAATATTTTACACCTTTCGACAACCACCAATGCCTCTTAAACATCTTAGATTCACAGGTGACGATTTCAGCAGTGGACACTTTGATGTTTATGAATGTTTAAACTCTCAAAAGCTGGATGCAAAGTTATCGATGAAACCGGTTGTATGCTTACAACGCTTGACAGATGCCAAATGTCACTTCAACACAAGTCCTGCAAATACTGTCGTAATTGAAACAAGCCATGAAACTCAAACCAATTATGACAGCAGCAATCCAAGCTGTGAGATTTGAGACAAGATTGCTTTTCACATGGCCAACTGTACGTTGCATGCTCAAGAGTAAGCTCATTACAACCGGAGGGCCGAACATGGTTGATTACAACTTAAGATGAAATAAAGTAACATGAAAAAGCCAGACTTACAGTGGGCTAAAGTGTCTTTAGAGATAGTCCATTAATTCCATAAGGAACAGGACTCATACTGTATATCAAAATTGAGATTTTTATTCCCTGTAGTTGATATAAGATGGTTATGGTGAGGTTAAAGAATTATTTTATAGTAATGCACTGTAAAAATATGGTGAAAAGAAGAAGATGAATATTTTTTCTATTAGCTCACATAGCCCATTGACACTTTAGATGCTGCTAATACATCTAGGCATTTAATATTTATTTTTAATTCTTCACTAATATATGCAGTATAAAGTATTTTCTTCTTTTAAACTGGCATTTCTCGTATACCATATACAGTATGTATTATTTGCAAATGAGTGGATGAGAGATTTTAGGCCAAAGAAATGATTAAAGTTATCTATTATAATTTCACAGTAGGTTAAAGAAACATTAGCATAAAATGAAGCCAATCAATTCTATAAAATGGTTTATGGTTACAGAGGAAAAACTGCATTCAGCAGATTAAATCTTTTTCACATAGTTAATTTTAAGGATTCTATATCAACGTAAAACAAAGTAATGCATAGTTTAACTGTTTATCTTGCAAATCCCATTAAAGTAGATAAAAAACTTCTGTCTGTTGTGACTGCCAAGTTTAGGTCCAACCTTATCAGAAGCTATTACTTGTTCCATGTTGAACTCACAACACTTTTATTCATATTAAAATATCACACAAGGAGTAAAGAACTGAGTTTGTTAAACTAAACCAAACATTATTGCTTTAATTCAACATTGTAATTAAAGGCAAGAATTGATTACTTGAAGAAAAACAAAAATCTTTGAAATGAAATGCAAATTACATTCATAATAAGGGAATTCTGATTTAAAACATTTGTCATGTTTGTATTTACCTGTAAATGACAGAAGTTATTATTATGCAGCACTATTTATTAACAATAAGTCAACAATAACCCAATAGCCTTCAGTCCAGTCAATACAATGTGTCATCAGTATAAATTTACTTGTCTGCAGGAATGTGTTTTTTCTTTCTGCTATGAAGGTGAAGCTGTTGCCTTCAGCCCTCCCAGTTCTTAGGAGTTGCATGAGTGTGACAGGCAGGTAGTGTACACTCACTACCACAATTCTTGCTGGGAAACTTTTTGCTGCAGACAGAAAAACAAATTACATTGTTTAAAAGATGAGGCCAGAAACTTTATATATCCACATGCTGAAATATAAAGCTGTTGCAGACTGGATATAAGGTAGAAACTTTTACAATTATTGGCCAATATACTGAAATGTTATACTGGGATATATTCTGATGCACCCACTACATAACTGGAAAGAGCAGCATTACATTATTAACTAAAACAATTTGCTGTTTAAGATTATGATATTAAGCTATGTTTTTGTATAAAGTTTTATTTTATTAGACACTGAGAGCTCTGGATTTTGAACATAGCCAGTTATAGTTTGTAATTACCCACCTTAAAAAGATAACAAAGTACAATTGTTACTAAACCAAATACTTATAAAAAGTAAAATAATTTGCTCTAATAATATTTTATAAAAGGACAAATCCCTACATACATAATATACTTACCTCTTATAATGAGAATAAATATAATTTAATATTTGATACCACTGCTTATAGGATAAATATCTTTGATGTGATAGACAAGATTTTAAAAATTTTTTAATACATGTTCACAAGTACATTTGTGTCTATTGTCATATGACCTTGAATACAACGTTGACTGAGAGACACAGGCCAAGGTACAAGTGTGAGTCATTCTTTATTTATGGATTCGTGCAAACATCTATCACAACTGTATTAGTTTGCATGGGGTGGCTACTTGTCTGCATGCTCTTATATAGTATTCTAAGTCTTCTTTCTGATTATAATCTACTCTCAATGTATTCTTTTGCATCTGGTGTCTGACCACCCTTAAAACCTGCCAGAGAACTGTCATTCTATCCTCCCAGCTTCAAGACTAACTAGCTTTGACAAAAGTGGACACTTTAAGCCTAACCTGGTGCATATCTAGGTTTCTACCCAGAATTAATCCTGAGTATAGGGTGCTTCTTCAAAAACATTGGGGCAACAGGTTACATTACTTCCAAAGTGGACCTCGATTTTCCTGCAAGTATTCTACACCTCCAAACCCAGATACCAAGGCATGTATGTTCTAGGCTGCCTATTGAATGGTAGTAACATCTCCCAGGACTCCTAGGTAGCTTATTTAAGAGACAGCGTAAGGTCCCTATGAAGACCCCAATATGCACACTGGTGAGAAATGTATTGCAAGGTTTAGACATTATCTGTTATCTCAGAGATAGGACAAATACCCATGGCAGTTGCACTGTCAGTCCAGATATTGGGCATGAAGTGTACAGTTTCCCAGCATTCTGCTACATAGACCAGTTACCTGGGTCTTCTGATCTCGATCATTACTTCTCCCTCTGTCATGATACATTTTTCTAGATGAATTCTGTGGGTAAAATTCATGTTTTTCATACTAGACAACTGCATTTTTACTGCCGTAATCTTTATTCTAAAAATTAAAATGTCTATTGTTTTTATTTATTTATCATGGCTCCATTTAGTTTTTCATCCATTTTGTTATTTTGTTGCTCAGTTGCTAGCACTCAAGAAGATGTTGCTTGGTGCTTTTCCTCAGAAGCTGTGCTGGATTGTGTCATGAACACGACACTTGATAAGCCAGTTACACAAACTCATCCACTGTCAAAGTGGATATCAAAACTTCTATTGCATTAACTCTATAGTTGATTTCTTTGGTTATAACTCTTTATTTTGTTTTTGACTACAAACTTGCCTTCTTCCTAGCTTTCTCACTTTTGGACCCTTCCACCCTGTACAAACACAATTAATTTCCCAGTCTTTCTAAGCCTCAGTTTGCTTGTCTTGTCACTGGTAGAACATTATAATTTACGCTATGTATGATTTTCCTTCTTCCAGGCCATAAACCCACCTCATTGTTTCTGAGCATGGTTCCTGGGTGGGTCATGCTGTAACACCCTATTTAAAACCTTAAATATTCTGTTACAAATTTGGTACTGACATAATGTTTGCACTGTTTTCCAGTCAATATAACACCAATGTATGTGTTATACCAAGTAAATAATACATGAAGATGTATTGTTCTTTACCCCATGTAGGTTTCTTTCTAGCCTTGCTATCATTGCTCTTCAGACATGAGATGGATGAATGGATGTTTCTCTTTGAAAACTATTATAACATAATTGTTGGGTACTTTTTCGTTGCTTGTTTTTCCAACTTCTCCCAGCCCTTTGGATACAAATTTGCATTTTATACACTTTTATACACTTAATCCAAAAATTCTGGAAACAATTTTTATTTTATACCTTTAAAGTTCAATTATTTATATAAACTCAAGTTTATTTTCTTGAATGTAACTGACCTCCACAGGAATCTGGGTGACTTAGCTCCTTAACAGAGAGTTGATCATACTTTTAATAATGTAGCATGCTGACACCCAGTAGTTTAATACTGTGCAGTATTTCCCACTGTTGCATTCAGCATGCAAAGACTCATTTGGATCACCAAAAGGGCCCACACTGGTCACTTTGGCATGCAAGGATTAAATTGTTTCAACAAGTGGGGGTTCACATTGGTCATTTCGGTGCAATAAGACTTGATCATTTCATTGAGCCATTTGGGGGTGGGGTGGTGTTTATTGGTGAAAAGGCCCCTTGCTCCCCTTGCTGTCACAGGCCCCTTGGCGTGCTCCCAGAACACCCTAATGGTAGTTCCTCCCCTGGTAAAGACGCTCCTTCAAACTGCAAGAAGCCTTACTGAATGTATAGCCTAACATGTTCATTACTTTGCTCAGTAAAAAGTGATGTTTCATTCAATCAAATTTTGTGCCCAAGAATGGTACTGCACATCATGTTTTATTTGATTTTACAATTTCAATGTAACTGAGTTCAAATAGCCAGGCAAACACTTGCCTAACTGACACCTCATTCAGGCCATTGACTAAAAATTGTGACAGCTAAAAGCAAACTATTTAAAACCTTGTAAGGGAGATATTTTAACCTTTGATTTTAAGCAATAGACCTAAGCCTGAAAGTGTTGTAATGTTGATCAGGAGTGCAGTATATTCTGGGAAAGCTGAAAGGCTTTGAAGGATTTAGAGTATTTTGCTTAAGCCTATGTCATATTACATGAGTTTTCCAGTAATTTTCAGTCATAGTCATCATTTACATAACCTCAGAGAGTCTGCAGCAGAAAGTGACATGGTTCTGTGAATCCAGTCAGTTGCTTAAAGAGAGTTGCCCTGTGACTAACTCTAACTAGTCTGTGACTTGCTCCAGTAAAATGAAACAGGTTTGATTTTGTCTTTAGTCATTGAGGAAGGCTCTGTGTGTATGATCTAGAAGTACAGTTCACATAATGCACTGACGATGTATAAAGAATGAGAATGTTTCGAACCTCACAAACAGAATAGAAGCTCTTCTGTCTGATATATTGTGGTTTACGTACCACAAAAGAATGGAAAAAGAAACACTGAACTCACTGTCACTGTTAAAAAACTGAACTTGCCAAAGCTGTTTACCCTTCATACAGCACTGGCTCCATCAGGTTGGGAGGCAAATTAGATATGACAAGTGATTTTCAGTCATTTAAACTGACATGGTTCAGGAACGAGATCAGCAACTGTGGTCTTCAAGTATGACATACACTCTGACTTTTGATTCCTATGGGGATCAACCTTGAGCTTGTTTGATAATGACTTAGTACCATTTTATGTGTTTTGAGAAAATGCAAAAATGGCAGGAGTTCTCTGAGACAGTGCCTACCTTTTAATAGACTTTCTTCAAAACAAGTTTTCTCAGTTCAGTTTGCTGAAATGGATAACTTCATTGAGCTTTTAGTTCAGTTACTGCTTTTCTGAAAATGTTTGTACAGAGTTCAGCTCAGTTGCAAGGAGACTTTCTTTCTGTCATTGCTGTGTAAAAATTGAAATTGACAGATTTATTGACCTCTCCTTTAGCTGCTGAACACTTGGAAAGGAGTGTTCTCTCTGACAAGAAGTATTTTTCTTTTCTTTTTTTTTGATTGAGGATATGTAATCTTTATCCAAGAAACTTGACAAACTGGAAACTGTTTACTTGAACTGAATGAGGACTGTATGAATCTATCCAGGTTATGTAATTCTTTATGTTGTTTATATTTGCTGATATTGCTTTTAATGCTAACAAAAATGTTTAAGTTAAAGCTTAATTCAGTGTCTCTGTGCAGATGCTACTAGTGAGCTGAAATATTAGAATTGTCCTTTCTGAGTCTAACTGTGGTTTCTTAAGGGCTCTAAGGAACTTTTTTGAGAAGACCTTCATTAGTGGTAAACTGGGCTGAAGTAAAGAAGTCAATGTAGAAAACAGACCCAGTCAACAAGCAGCCTGCTATAGGGATCCCTAGGGTTGAATACATAACATGCGATAAAGTCAGTGAGACAATTGAGAAGTTACAGTTGTACAGGTGGTTTGACATTTCTTTATATCCTTCATTAAGAAAAGAACTGAAGTGGTTAATTGGTACCTTAGTTGTTAGGTGCATGTCATAGGTGATCTGATGACATGATAATCTAGTCCTACTGTTCACATTCTGTAGTCTTCGAAGCAATAAATTTGGGTAGCAATTTTGTTTCAGTACTGCAAAATGCATCTATTACTCATTTACTTTTATGTAACAAGAACACTTATAAAACTTCAATAGATGGGTTATTCATTTCTGTGCAGTGTAGGGTATTGACATGATGGTAAAAAATGCAGTACTTGTTAGTATAAAGAATCCACATGTCTTATACTAAATATGCAATAACCAGAGAAATGTGTTTCAGTTAAGCCACCTCAGACGACTCCAAAGTAAAGTTTTATTAGTAGGTTGCATTGCAGAGATTCATAAATGTCTTTGTGAAGCTTTGCAAGTGTTATGAAGACCCGAAAATGTGTTTGTTAAGGTCTTGTTACATAAAATTAAATGAGTAATAGATACATTTCATGCAGTATGTAAACTAAAGGGTTGACAAAAGTGTTGACAAAAAAGATTCCTTATTACATCTGGAATTGTCTTGTTAACATTAATCTGAAGTTTTTTTTTTTGCAGTGTTAATGCAAAACTTCAGGAAGAATCACCAGTCATTTGCTGATGGCTGAGCAATGCTATCTATTGCAAAAAGAAGCTGTGAAGCTCAAAGGCAGATTTATCACAATAAATAAATGGAAATCTGCTACTCTGCAAAACTGGCTTACATGATTTATAAACAACACAAAATACAATTGCAATATTTTATCATGTACGATGAAACAGTAGCATAGCAATTAAGATTGCCACCTCATGTAGTTTCAGCTCCTGACACCATGAGTAAACTGTCTTTTGTGTGAAGTTTTATATCCTCAGTGTTTTCATGCAAATACCATGAGACTTTTCACAGCCAAAATGTGTGCCAAGATATGTGCCCTTAGGTTACATTTTTTCTAAAAACATAAAACTGACCCTAGAAAAAATGTATGTTATTGGTGTTAACCTTCATATTTTTTGTTTGGTATAAGATATGTTATGGCTTTGCCCAGCCCTGAGCTGGAATAGTTACAATTAGAAACATTAATTAATTGGTGGATGAATGGATGAATTAAAGTATATTACAATAGTGCTTTAAATGACAAATAATAAATATTGGTATATGAAAAACTATGGTTTGAATACTAAAGTTAAACTTTTTTTAGACAGAAAGAAACATCATTATACATTTACTCTTACAAGCCTTGTACAATACAAATATACTGCCAGGCTTTGAAATGAAATCTGTTTTCTGAATATAAGTCTAGCTTCAGGATAGTGCAGGCTGCCAAGAGAGATTAGGATCATCTTTAGTTTTTTTTTAAACTAATATAATGCATGTGTTATTTATAAATTCCAGTATGATTATATTTCTAATCAGAAAGGATTATGAAAATAACAACAAGAACAAGAACAACAATAATAATAGACATTGGTTGAATAAAAGAACGATTTTGTGTAATTGATATATGACACAATAAAGAGAGAGGTTAAAAGTATCTTATGTAAGTTATCCTACATGCATCCATTTTTCTACACCCAGATCACTGCAAACAAGGCAGGACTTAAGCTGTCTCGGGGTACAGTCATGGAAATGTCCACATGCACACACTCACACTGTGCAAATTAATAATCTGTCATGTTGTTTTTAGGAAGTGGTTGAGCAGTTACCCCAAGTGGAGGGTTAAATTAACCTCAGGATCTTGTTCACAAGTGAGAGTAGAGGTAATTGTGAGACTGATCAGTGAATTGCAAGAGTGGCAGCAGTTTTATGAAAATAGTATGAAACAGTGGTAGTGGTGAAGCAAATTGTGCTTGATTACATTATGAACAGATGAATCAGTCATTAATAGCCAGTTTTCCCCTGGTATATAAAGATAGCATTCAGAATAAGTTGACAAATGGATGTAAAACTATTTATTGTCCTATTACTTCATCGATACAGCATCTCATCATGCCCTATGTCTTGTAATAAAACTACCAATACATTTCTCATTGAACTCATTTCACATATTAGCTAACCACGATTAGATGTTCCTGGTGTCACATTTTGAGGTTGTGGAAGAACAAAGCCTATCTTAGCAAAATTAGGCACAAAGCAGGAAACAAGCCTTGGACAGTGTACCAGTCACATCATTTCTTCATATTAAGTAAAACATGATACTGTAATCATCCTTTCTATATTAATTTATCAACCTCACAAAGTAAAAAAATGTTCAAATTCTAAAAATCAAAATATTAATGCATTATACAACAGGATTTGAAAAGATTAAAGTACTATTACCTCAATACAATTCTGAGTTTTTAGAAAGATGCATACATATCAAATTATGCATGAAAATCATTCATTGTAACAAAAGGATGTATTCAGACATTCCCATTACACAAAACCATTAAAGAATAAAGTGTTTAAGAGATTAAATAAAAACAAAAAAGTCTTGTATTAAAATCAGTGCTACAAATTAAAAAATATTTCCCTGAAAAGGTCCATTTGTGTTAACAGTGTGCTTAGAAAATGTAGAATGCAGCTGGAATCTCTTCTGTTTACACTGCAGTCTATGCTTAGTGACATTTATCTTTACTGTACAGAATGTCTTCATTTACTTCAGTTCATCACTAGAGCACTAGACCAAAGGACATAGAAAATAATGAGTTGAACAAAGTAATAAACAATTCAAACCTTATAAAGAAATTACAAAATATGAATAATTTTGCATATAATTGATTTACAAATTAATATACCTGTTCCAATCTCCAAAGGCAAAGAAAATTAAATCTTCAACGTCTGTAGTCTATTAACCTTTTTTCTTTTGCCACTTCAGTATTTCTGCCATCACAGCCCATCCATTTTCAAACCTGCTCATTCTAATTCAAACTTAAAAGGAGCCAGAGCCTCTCTTAGTGTTTTCATGTACAAGTCAGGAACCAACCCTGGACAGGGAGCCAGTCCTCTCCACCCACACCTCCATTTCTATTGTTTAAATGGTTAGTGTCCAATTGTGCCTAGTTGTGAGAGAACTTTTATTTTGCTTCTTTTGGGTTTTAAAAAAGTCAGTTTCAATAAAAAAAAAAAATGACAAAAATATGATGCCTACAACCAATAATACTTTAGATTATTATTATCATCACTAGAATTAACTATTTGAGGGTGGAAAATTGTACATTTTAGCTTGTACTCTTAGCTTAACATTATTGGAAGCAAAACAAAAGCTTTTATTAAAAAGTCAAGCCATTTTTATAAAAGTTACTTTAAACTAATGTTATTTAACAAATTATAAACAAAAGGATGGAAAATATTTACATATTCTTTTGTTGCAGTACTTCTAAATCTCTTACTTGTTTTGAACCATTTCTGTGAAAGAAAATAATCCTATCATGAATGATATATATTTTATTTTTTGGCAAAGATATCACTGCTATCGTGGGATCAAGTAGATGAACAGCAATAAATTGTCAAAACTGCTTCTCCAGTGAAATTACTACTTGAGACATGGATCAATTATGATGTCAGTATAAATTATATAAGGCAGGATTGATGTAGCCTATACTGTGAAAAAATAATTAAAATAAGATCTAGCTTTCCATCAAGAGTTGGAAATGTTCTGAGCCATAAAGACTTAGACAATTCAAGGTTGTAGCTTTATCATCTGTCAAATATGTCAGCAGAAATACATCACCATTATAATATCTTTCATAAAACTTTAGTTTAAATCTCTCCTCTTCCAAAGAAATTCCCTGTTAATAGCAACTGTTATAAAGTGTGAAAATATGAAGAATAATACATTTAAGATTTAACTACATTCACCACATTGTCTATGCAATCTTATTTTTAATGACTTTCAATAATTGACCTTTTTTTTGTTTCCTCCTTCAGTTACTCTAACAGTTACAGTACGTCAGTTTGGAGTGCTTAACATAAAGACCTCCAACTTCACACCAGCATTTTGATGTAGTAGTTAGAGTTGCTGAATTAGACTGATTGGAGTTTAAGAATGTTATATTTTATAAAAAATAAGTAGAAGTACTACAACGAAATTTAAACAAACACTTGAAAGACTTGTAGAGAGTATGTATTGTACACTCACCAGCCACTTTATTAAGTGTACCTTGCTAGTACCGGGTTGGACCCCTATTTGCCTTCTGAACTGCCATAATTCTTCATTGCATAGATTCAACAAGGTGCTGGAAACATTCCTCGGATATTCTGGTCCATATGCTGCAGCTTTGTCAGATATACATCCATGATGTAAATATTCCATTCTACCATGTCCCAAAGGTGTTCTAATGGATTGAGACCTGGTGACTGTGGAGGCCATTTGAGTACAATGAATTAATTGTTGACATGTTCAAGAAACCAGTTTGAGATGATTTGAGTTGGAAGTAATCATCAGAAGATGGGTACACTGCAGTCATAAAGGGATGGACCTACTTGGGTGGGCTGTGGCATTTAAATGAAGTTCAGTTGGTACTAAGGGGCCCAAAGTGTGCCAAGAAAAGATCTCCCTCACATTTACACTATCACCACCGCCAGCCTGAATCATTGATACAAGGCAGGATGGATCCATGTTTACATGTTGCTGATGCCAAATTCTGACCCTACCATCCGAATGTTGCAGCAGAAATCAAGACTCATCAGATCAGGCAATGTTTTCCAATTTTCTGTCATCCAATTTCGGTGAGCCCATGCGAATTGTAGCCTTCAAGTTTTGACGTGTTGTGCATTCAGCGATGTTATTCTGCATACCTTGGCTGTAACGAGTGGTTATTTGAGTTACTATTGCCTTTCTATCAGCTCAAACCAATCTGGCCATTCTCCTCTGGCCTTTGGCATCAGCAAGTAATTTTCAACCAGAGAACTGCCACTCTATGGATATTTTCCTTTTTTCAGACAATTCTCTGTAAACCCTTGCTTAGAACCCATTGAGGGGAGGTGAAAAGGACAAAGTTTCAAGAAGGCAAGATGAAGAGAGATCAGAATTTGAAGATAGAGTGGGGTGCAGGAAGTAAAGAAGCAGTGTTTAACATTAGTACTTTAGGCTGACATGGCCCTGCAACCATAACACATAGACCAAGGAAATGAACTGGAATGATGCAGGCCTGAATGAACTTTATTGTCTGTTATTTTACTTTACTGTGCACATCATGTTTTCCTTCTTACCCTCCCTTATATTCATTACTTTTAAATACAAAATTATTCTTTATATATAAAAAAAATATTCTTCTGTATTTGGGCCTCCTTGGTCTCATTTAACAACTGTTAAATGTTTTTAATATTTGTTGGATTTTACTTGAAGTGCCAATATGTAGCATCATTTTTGAAAGCTTGGGGGTAAGGAGATTCACAGTGCTTAAGCTCATTAGCTGGTTGTACATTGTAATTTGAGGTAAAACAAGGGAACAATAAAATCAGGAGAAAACATTTTTAATAACTAAAAATCAATTCCTGTTGATTATTTTTGTTTACAATGATGTGCAATACTACATATTCTAAAATGATTATGTGTAGCTTAGTGCATGAAATAGAAGTCATTTAAAATCACTTTCCCATTCCTGGGCCACCCAGTATATTTTAATCTGATGTGATTTTGTGACATCTGGCAGTTTTAAACTGAATACAGGCAGATCTTCTTTGCTATACATTATTGATTACAAGGATTTCACAAGCTCTCGAGTATGCAGCATCTTTGGGTCCTCTCAAGAACTGATGCAGTGTTGTTCAGAATATTTTTGTCTGATATAGTTTTATATTGTCTGTACGTGTTACACCTATCTTCTGGTTACTTACCTTATTCTGTATGTTACCTCATTACACTTGCAAACTGCTCTAGTCTATTAATAGCCATTGTCTGATATCACTGCGGTGGGCTGGCGCCCTGCCCAGGGTTTGTTTCCTGCCTTTGCGCCCTGTATTGGCTGGGATTGGCTCCAGCAGAAACCCGTGACGCTGTAGTAAGGATATAGCGGATTGGATAATGGATGGATGGATGGATGGATGTCTGATATCACCAATGACCATTGTAAACCTGCCTACTAAACACCCCAACCTTAAACAAGAATTTAATAATGTTTCGGTGTAAAACTGTTCCAGTATAGAAATGAATGTATGATGAAAACTTTTTTAAAAGGGTGCATTTTTGGAATTAATTATTAGTTATTAATCAACTAAAGTGTTTTGTATAACTTTGACTTTAACATAAATCATACAGAGAACAGCATATTGGAAGCCTTCAGCCAGCCATTTACAGTACCTATTTTTGTCATAATTGTCTGATATCCAGTTCCTGTTCTGCCTGCAAAACAGGAACACAACCACATTCTTATTTAGTATCTTCAATTAAAGATGCAGGAGAAAACTAACAAAGGATTCACACATTTAGTATTAAAGCTTAAAACTGAGCGGTTTTCTGGAGTTGATAGGCAGCATTAACCACTGCAATATCATTGTGTACCACTGGTGCATATAACAGAGTCTTCTGAAGAATATGGCATTGAAGTCAAGTTGTACAATGAATTACACATTACAACTTCTACTAAGTAAATGCAAAAAGGGTTGGAGTTCCAGCTGGGAAACCTGTTTAATATTGCAAGGATGGCTAGTTCACAAGTGAGCCTCATCGTCTGGTTATGTGGTCCAATCTGAGGGCCACAGTTTGTAGAAGAAATGATGTCAGTGTTCTTTTGGCTTTCTCTTCTCCACTTTAATAGTGGAAATGGAAGGCAAGTTAGTGACAGTGCATTCTAAATCTTAAATGTCTTCCCATCATTTTTCCTTCTCCAATAACCTGCAAAATACTCACCAAGCTTAAGTGCCTGACAGAAATAAGAGAATAAATTAAATACCAATTAACATTTACCCTAAATACTCCATCTACCTTTCTTCTTTCTTACACTATTTTACCTTCTGCCAGGTGAGCTCTTGTCCACTCCCCACCTAACTCTAAGTTAAATGGAGCAATGGCCATTGGACTCTTTTATGTCGGATCCTTGGAGTACTTCAGAGGTCACTTCAGAGGGCCAGACAACACTGTAGGGACCACAATAGCAGCCTTCTATTGCCAGCAATTACAGGGGAGAGGGATATATATACAATATATACTCTTCATAAAGGAAGGTCAGTGAGGGAGGCGCAATACTCCACTTCTGTGCCAGGATGTGGCTATGGAAGGACACTGCAGCAGCAACTACACCAAGGCTGGCCTCCAACTGGATGGGCTCAGGAGCTAGGAAGCAAAGGATAGTGAGTAACTGCCTGCTATAGGCAGAGAATGCCCCCATTCTCTGGGCAGCTGTATCCCAACTGGTGAGCTCCAGTATGGATGCTCACAGTACAGCATGGGAGTTGTGTTTGTGGTGATTATTATTTAATTATCGTTGCTGACCACAAGCTTTGAGAGCTGTGCCCTCAGTACTGAGCTTCCTAGAGCTAATGCTGCCTACCCATTTGCCAAAAGTACATATCTGCACTTTAGGGCCTAAAGTTGACTTGGATATAACCACTGTTATTGGCAAATGCCTACGGTAAGCATGATATTAGGAGACCACATTTAGGAAATGAATCTAAACAGACTATTGATGGTATAAGAGTTTACATTTTTATGGTACAGTGAGAATGCAAAATAGCTGCGCCTTCTGACGGGCATGGTAGTATTTTTTCATAGGAAGACCAAATATGGGGTTCATTTTTGAACACTGTTCTAACTCCATTTTCCTTATATATGTTCAAGTTCATTTTTAAGTGCTTTTGTCTTAATTAACAGAAATTGAAAGCAATAAAAGTATTTTTTTTTCCTATTAATTTATTTAGATGCTGTGCAGTTGCTTCATTCAAACTTAACCATCTGAGTTCAGATTCAAATCATAGATAGGGCTGTGGTTGGATGCCGAATACTTTTGAATGTACTACTCGCTTACATATTTTCTTTTTATAAAGGTAGAAATTATTTTTTACAGCTTTAAAGGTGTGTCTCTTAGTTCAGAAAACAAAATAATGACAATAAACAGTTAAATATTTCAGAATACCATAATTCTGAATCATACATTGACTGTTAGAAAGGACATATTTGTTTACTAATTTCTGTTAATCGTTTTGCATATTTAATGGCATTAAATGAATAGATAATTAACTTTTTCATGTTGATGTTAAATGCTGTGAGTGCATTTTTAATTTTTGCATAAACTATGCTTTCTGATTTGACTTTTAGTCTTTTATGGATGTTTCAAGCAGTGTGCCATCTGTCAGTGAGGAGATGACTAGGATTTTACTTTCACCTTTTCATTAAGTAAAAGCCAGGGGAACATTAATGAAACATTAAACATGTAATATAGTCAAAAGCAAGCTGTACAAAACAAGTAAAGTGTAATATTATAATAACATGTATTTCAATAATAAATATACAAATCTGTTCTACAGCATTTTAATAATTTTCTTATTGTGCAGTTAATTTAAAAGGAAAATAATGATTTTACATAAAAATGGCTTCACATAGGAGAAAAATTTCCACTTACTTGAATTTCAGTTATGAAATACCTTTTAATTGTAACTAGCTTCTAACTGAAAAACATTTAACTTTTGCATTTTGTAAGGTTATTCTTTATTTTAATATCGTACACTGTCAATCTTTTTTATTTAGCCTAAACTGGAGTATGATCTTAAACACAGCTTTTTCTAGCATTAATCATTACTTTAATTTGATGTAAATTACCCACATAGCAAATTGATTTGCATTACTGCATGAATCTTAAATGATGAGGATGAATGAAAGCCCTGGCTGTGTTGCTCATGACACAAGGTCAAAATGACATAATGAGCAAATATGTCATGTTTGGGTGTCTTTTGGATAACCAAAAATGCAACTCCCCTCAAGAGATCTTGTTATGCTTTATACTAGATAGCCCTTGGCTATTTACTAACTGACTCATCCTATTTGAAACAATTTATTTCAGTTTATTTTTGTATAGTGTTGTTCATTTTGTGCAATTGCAGAGTGTTATGATAAGTTCTCATGTAAAATGCAAATACAAGCTTTACTAAATACATAATGCGCACATAAAGACACAACATAGTTTAAAACTGATTAACATAAATGAAGCTCAGTGCTATCTGTGTATTATTTAATTGTTGATCTATGGCCAGTTGACAGTGCATCCTCTTGGCCCAATGCCAACTCACAAATTTTTTCACCAATTAACGTAGAGTATACATTCATTTGTAACCACTACCCTCTATAATATCAGAGCAGAAATTAAAGACCTATGAAACTGGTGACTCATTATTTTATTTGCGGCAAGACTTCTTCCCTATTCTAATCAACCAAAGCAGGAATTATACATTTAAAATACACAGTAATAATTAGACAGTTTCCCATACAATGGTTAAAAGAACTTCTCTTACTTTATATGCCACATTTCCATTTATACCAGAATATATACCATAATAAAGAATAGAAAAATAAAAGACACAATAAGAAAACAAAATAAATCAGCATTAATTAACATCGAATAAGAGTAAGGTCCAATGGCCAGGGGGGACAAAAAAAACTACAGATGGCTGGAGAAAAAAAAATAAAATCTGTAGGGATTCCAGACCATAAGACCGCCCAGTCCCCTCTGGGCATTCTACCTAACATAAATGAAACAGTCCTCTTTGGATTTAGGGTTCTCACGGAAAGGCTTGATGATGATGGTCACGTAGAATTCTGCCTTTTAATCCATCCATCATTGTTGGAGCATCATGAAGCTTTGAGTAGGTGGAGGTGGCGCAGGCCACCACCACAAAGAAACCGGAAAAAGAAACAGAAAAGAGAGTAGGGGTCAGTACGGATTTTAGAGCTACCCTGAATAGTTATTATGAGGAAATTGAGCATACAGAGTATCAGGATTAAGTTAAATTAAGTTAAATTGAAGTTATAGAAAGGCCATGTTAAAGTAATATGTTTTCAGCAGTGTTTTAAAGTGCTCTACTGTATCAGCCTGGTGAATTCCTATTGGCAGGCTATTCCAGATTTTAGGTGCATAACAGCAGAAGGCCGCCTCACCACTTCTTTTAAGTTTTGTTCTTGGAATTCTAAGGAGACACTCATTTGAGGATCTGAGGTTACGATTTGGAATATAGGGTGTCAGACACTCCGATATATAAGAAGGGGCGAGATTATTTAAGGCTTTATAAACCATAAGCAGAATTTTAAAGTCAATCCTGAATGACAAAGGTAACCAGTGTAGTGACATCAGAACTGGAGAAATGTGTTCAGATTTTCTTTTCCGAAAATATATGGATAATTACCACTGTACTCACTATTCCTTTTGTGCTCTTTGATTAAATGCTACAACAGTGCATGGTGTTCCCACTAGCATGCCCATACTCAGTCATTCTAGGATAATTTAAAGACACACATTTACTTTCATACGTCTTTGGAATTTTGTAAGAAGCCAAACTACTTTAAAACATAATATATTTAACAAACAAGAGGAGACTATTATTTCCATTAAGCTCCTTGGCTAGTAAATAGCTAAACTGTCTCAGCGTACCAGCAAAAGCATACGGAACAAAAGTATGCCAACCAAAGTGTATGGTAACAAGTACGTACAGTTAAAGTAGGCTCAATAATGCTAAAATATGTAAGATAACTAAAGCCTTTTGGTAATAATAAGCATTCAAGGTCAGATAAACCCTCCTTGGCCAAACTGCCAAACCTCCACAAATTATTAATTGCTGTAAAATGCAAATTATTCTGTTTTGCAAATTCCACTCTTTTAACACAACTCTGGGAGTTGCTGGCACTGGAAAGAAAGTATCCACAATCTCTTCAAAAGCTGCAGGAACATCACCACAAGGCACAAAATGTAACATTATTAACATTTTAACTTGCAGGTGATCCTTTTTAATTATTTTTATAAGTGCTGAGTAAATTATTTCTTCACTTTTCTCCATGATAACAGTCTAAAAACAAAGAAGCATCACACCAGCTGCAATGCTAGGAAGAGAGTTTTACACACCCTCTGGCAAACATGAATTGAGAATACATGATAGAAAAGGTGAAGTAATAGTTTGAATGTAAATATAGCTGTTGCCTCAGGCTTTTCTCAGTGATTTTGTCCTTTATGCTTTAGTCATGTGACCAGCTACCTGAATATCTCCTTCAGGTACTTTTTGAAATGAAACTGAGGTACACAGAAAGGTAAACATTCAAACTTCATACAGAAGGCTGACAAAAATCAGTCTGTACAGAAAGGAAAAAACAATCTCTATATATATTGTCACGCTTGGGTCACAGATTTGCACAGAAACACAGGAGATTGTGGAGACATGAACTTTATTCAAACACTGCAAACGAACATGTGTCTCTTTTTCATAAGTTTAAACATGCTCCATGACATGATACAGATAACAGTTCTGTCGGGAGCAGAGAATGTCAGAGAGGGAGAGAGAGAGAAAGAAAAGCAAACAATCGATTCCAAAGCTGACAGGCACTGTAGAAGGCTTTTAAGTAAACGGAGTACCAGTGCGAGAGGTTTATCACACATTATAGCACAAGTAAGAAGGGTAGGGAGCTATGTGAAGGTAGACTGTGTTTCAGGGGTTTTCCCAGAGGCGTCTGTGTCCTCTAAGGGTGCGATCAGCCCTCCAGCTTACAATATAAAATCCATCGTCCGTCTGTCTGTTTTTCAAAAGAGAACTACTTAATGGATTTAGACCTTTTTTTTTCTAGAATTTGCTTGAACATTGAGGTCGATTTTGCGACTTCTCTCATCACACTAAGTATTATAGTTCGTTTGCGGCACCGATTTATTTGTGCAAATCCGAGAGACAGGTTGCAGGCTGAGGGGGTATGACGGGGCCATCCTCACAAGCCACCCTCATTTTGAGTCACTCAACCTCTCACCACGTGTTGGAGCGTACCTTGCCTCCACTTAGCTAATGATACCAGTTTATTCAGCAGACATTATCATCTAGAGATGTTTTAAGAGTAATGTTTGACATTTTTGAGAGAGCGATCACAGCTACGTGTGTTTTAGTGGGTACCTGCTCATTGGCAGAGACATTACGGCCATGTTCTCTTCTCCCCATGCAGGGGGCGCTCTCTCGTCAGAGCTGAACACGATCAGATACAGTGACAATTTTTAGTTTTGGACCATACATACCTTCCACTTGGCCAGAGATATCTTGCCAACTTTTTACATTTTTGGCAAAGAGATCACAGCTACATTCTCGCTCCTGATAGCAAAACCAAAAATATTGTATATCAAGGGGTCCACAGATTTGAAATCTATCAATATAAATTCTTCTCAATACAAATTATTACATTTTTTTTTTACATTTTCTTATTGATTTTTAAAGTTTGTCTTGTTTCACTACTACATGGGCAGAGCAGTGGGGGACAGCTAATATATTAAATAAACTAAAATAGTGCATTAGGAGAACATGAAGAAGTGGTTTAACGATAGAAAACCAAAGTAGGTCAAGAAAAAACAAAACAACTTTTTGAGATCTCATTCATGATACCTGTGTTGATTATAAAGTTGGAACTGAAAAGTTTATGGAAAATATCAATAATGTTATGATGCAATGCAGAACTGCAGAAATTACTGCATTAGATGAGAACTAAAAGGGGTGGCTTCTGAAGTTCTCTGACAAAAAGGTTTCTACAGTTTCTGTTTGTTCCTTATTTTATTCCTGAGATATAGCATTGTAACTGTGTGAATTATGATCTCACTTCCTGAACTTTCCAATCTAAGCAATGCAAGTGATTATATAAAAATACCTCTCACCTGCATTTTAATGGAATATTTTGGTGGTAATGATGAGAAACAATTTTGCTTGCAGTACAAATAGATGTGAAGAAGACAACTGTCGTGTTTTATCATTTTTCTTCTTTTTGTTGTGTTTTTATTGTTTAATAAAAAATGTGTATAATGCACAGTGGATTCCAGAGTGCTGAATGAAGATCATCTAGCAATAAATAATATTGCAACTGTGAAATGAAATATCATTGAAAGTTTTGCCATTTTGTATGTGACAATTGCTGCAAACCCAGATGAGGGCTCAGTCTGCGAGGATCAGATAATAGGTTGTTGCTGATTGTCTTTCGGAATTGTGGTCCCCAGGAGGACGTGTGCCTCCTCCAGACCGTGAGGGGGCGTCCGTCCTGGTTCTGTTGGGGACCACGGGTCGAGGGCATGGAAGCCCTACCCTGTAGGGGCCCGTGGTCACCGCCAGGCGGCGCCCCGATGCCGGTTTATCCCGTGTGGTCCTCGGCCGGGGCTGGAGCCCGGTCGGGACGCCTTGGAGGACCGGAGGAGGGCGTGTGCCTCCTCCAGACCGAGTGGGGGTGTCCGTCCTGGTTATGCAGGGGGCCTCGGGTACAGGGCTTGGAAGCCCAGCACTGTAGGGACCCGTGGCCACCGCCAGGCGGCGCCCCAGTGCCTAATTATCCCTGGTGTGGCGGAAGTGCCGGGGGGAAGACGACAAGGGATACACGGACGGCTTCCGGGTGCGCAGCCGGCACTTCCGCCACACAGGGGTGTGGCCAGCGTTAAGTGCCGGGAAGCAGCTGGAGCCCATCCGGGTTCCCATAAAAGGGGCCGCCTCCCTCCAGTTGAAAGTGGAAGTCGGGTGGAAGTGGACGGAGCTGGAGTGAGGACTGGAGGTGGCCAGGAGAAAGAGAGGCACAGGACTGTGTGGCCTGGACATTGGGGGAATCGGTGCTGGAGGCACTGGGGTTTGTGAGTGCACGTTAATTGTATATAGTACTGTAAATAAACGGTGTGTGGGTGAAACTATGTTGTCCGTCTGCCTGTGTCCGGGTTCAAGTTCACAGAATATATACTGTAAATGACAAAAAGGGGAAGATGATGGACACTGTGATGCTACACACAGAAGTCCAAATCAAACCTATTTAATCACAGAGAATAACAGTCATCATCAATGGAGTTGATGATGCACTTGTCTACTCTACAGTAATGGAAAAAAAATGGAACATTGATAGTCTGCCCTAAACTGCTTACAAGGAATATGGTGAGGAGACTAGTTTCTTGGAAGACAAGTGAGCTTCTTGGACTAAAGACTTGCCACTCTCTGCTTTACATTGAACAATTCCATAAGTTAGAGCTGATGAAAATATTTTTATATTTGTTATATATTTTCCTTATTTTCAATGCATGTTATGTTCTACTCTAAATGAACTCACAGATATTTTAGAATGTTGTGTTGCCTGAAACCTGATCAAGTTTCCTCCAAAGACATGCAGGTTAGGTGGATTGGCGATTCTAAATTGTGCTTGGTGTGTGGGTGTGGATGTGTGTGTCCTGTGGTGGGTTGGCGCCCTGCCTGGGATTGGTTCCTGTGTTGGCTGGGATTGGCTCCAGCAGACCCCCATGACCCTGTGTTTGGATTCAACGGGTTGGAAAATGGATGGATGGAGATCAGTAGAAAGACAGAAAAGGAGCTGGAGGTTAAAAGATGGGGACAGAGAGAAGCAGGCAGGAAGATACGAGAGAGAGAGATGGTTAGTAAGCAGGTTAGAGAAAAAGGGATTCTTGGGATTAATATATTTAATATAATCTAATTTAATATAATCTAATCAAAAAGAAATTATATTTTACATTTGGAAACAGGAGTCTGTATATTTACAATTCATGGTTTTGAAAGTGGAGGTACAAATAGTGGGTGAATATAAATATCTAAGAATCAACTATATCATTATTTTAATTTAAACTTTAACATCTACTCCAGGACCAATCAGTGATTACTTTTTCACACATAAGTTTAGATGGGTCATAGTGGACAGGAAAATCATTCAGTGTAACTTTTTTTTTTCATCAACATGAACTCTACTACTCATTCAAGTGTCCTTGCTAAATAAAACGTGAAGAAACTCCAGCAGGAGCATAGCTAGACAGGCAGCCAAAATTATTGGATTTGATGTGTATAAACTGATGGGTTTGTGCCAGAGAATGATGCTGAAAGAATTAAGAATTATTTCAACTGAAGACAGCTACCTATTATATGTGGCACTTACCTTCGGTAAATCATGGGAATTAGTTGCCCTGAAGGCCCATACACGCTGCTCAAGAATTATTTTCTTTCCATTTCTATATGATTTTTAATAAAAGGCATAACCAACTGGAAAGAAATAGAACATTAATATTGAATCTGGATCAGGGTGAACCATAGGTCAAGATGATATTTTTGGAACTGGGAAAAGTAATTATCCAAAAGAAAAAAATCTAAGCGGTGATTTCTAAAAATACATTTATTGTGTTGTTTTAAATGTTTTTAATTCTATGAATGTTTTGTATGTTAGACTAGGAAGTGTTGCTCTTTGGATTGATGCTGTATGTTACTCTTATAGAGAATTCCTATTCAAAGTAACACATATTCATATGTATAAATATTGTAAGACTATAACCAAAGAAAAAGAAATGGGTTATTGTGGCTTGTTGTCGCAACTTCTGTGGTAGTACAGCAGTAAGAACATCTGACTCGTTCAAAAGGTTGCGGGTTCAAACCTCCCTGCATCCCAAAATAAACGTTTTGAGTAGTGAGCTGCTTTTATTGTTATCATTATACTATAAAAACATACATTTCATTTGAGTCTGTAACAGACGCTGTAAATGTATGGTACTTGTAAAGGTTAGCATTTCTTTTTACTCAGTTTAATTCTCTCTGTCACATTCATGCTCGCCCCGACTGCTGTTTTCAAATAAAGACGTGCTATAGCAGTGGTGAAATCAGATGAGGACGAGGGTTCTACATCTGAGAAAGAGAACAGAGGCTCTCCTGCAAGAAACGTCCATTCCCAAATAAAAATAATGCAGCTACACCGGGTATAAAGGTGAAAGATGGCACCATTTGGATTCTGCCAGTCAGTCTGCCTCACACCTGTCCTTCAATGAAACTGCACAGCTTATAGAGCTTGCCAAAGTATCATGCAAAGTCTTGTTTGTGATTATGTTTTGTGATGGTCTTTACATAAGAAACATTTATATGTTACTTATATAAAAGCCAGATTGAATGCTATTTACCTTGATTTATCTACTTATCTTCCTACAGCGTAAAGTCACAAGAGTTTTGTGATCATGTTGCCAATAAGTATCGCAGGGAAGAGAAGAAGCTGAGTGACCAGGAGAAAGATGTTGAGAGAAAACTGTCTCAGCTGCAGCTAGGAGAACTGACACAGAAAAACACAAAGAAAACACAAGCTCCAGTGATCCATGCTCCAAAGATAGGGTGTGGTGGAAGAGAATAAAGTAATGGCACGTCTTCCCACCCCCTGCCCTCAGTCCTGCATCTGCCACAACAGTCCCAATGACACCAACTCTTCTTAATATATATGGCCAGAAACCCAGCTGGGGAAAAGCACAGCAAAAAGGTAAGAAAGGTGGAAATTTTAAACCACCACTAGGACCACCTGGTGTATAATGGGGATGTGGCTTGTCAGGACACAGTAGGAGAAATTGTCAGATAAACCTATGGCAGCAAGGTTTTAATCAGTCTGCTCAGAGTAATCAAAATCTTCAGCCAGATTTTCAGCAAAATTTGAATCAGACAAACTGGAGTCAGCAGCAAGCTGCTTCAAGACCAGCAAATACTTGTTGGGATTTAATCAGGAATTTTAGGGGCTCCCAGCAAATTTTATTTGGGAAAGTTAGAACCCAGTATTAACAGGGTGCTTAGATGTTGAACCAATGGTGACCACTGAAATTGAAGGGAAAGATATCCCTGAATTGAATACTGGAGCCACTTACATCTGTAATAAAAAGAAAGATGCACACCTCTTCATGTCTGTTAAGATGTTCGGATTCTGGGGACAGTGTTCCTTTATGAACAAGGCATAATGAATAAAATTCCTATATTGGTCTCTGATCATTCACCCATAAATTTGTTAGGAAGAGATGCATTGTGTAGAATGAATGATTATTTTGTATACTCTGGACTGGGTATAGATTGATCCAAAGGGCAGTAAGGCACAGATGACCTTACAAACCATGTTGGTCACAGTTTACATGATTACAATGATTTATGATGTGGAATGCGATAGCCAGTTAGAACAGAGATGGCTTTCTGAAGCTGATTGTTAAACAGTCCTCCTCTTTTCAAAAGATAAAATAGTTGGGAAGCAGGGAGCCGCTATGCAAATAGATTGAAATTAATTTATCAATAGGTTGTTTTAAAAATTCTTTGGCACCTCCACATGTGATATTGCTTGAAGCACAGGGATGTGAGAGTAAACACCTAGGCTCCATGATGAAAAGAGCCGAACTCTTAATATCCAGGCAATCAGGAGTGACCAGAAAAAAACAGGAAATGCTGAGGCAAGAAATGTAAATTCTGTCTCACATGAGCTTTGATCCACCTAAAATATGGATGGAGGCCTAATTAAAACGGCTAATCCTCTAAAAGTAAGGGGAAAATCAGGGTGCAGGACTCCTTGGTAGATGCAATACCCTCTTAAGCAGGAGGTAAAGGAGGGAATACAGAGTACAATCACAAGGCTTCTAGAGGCAGGAGTGTTGAAAGGAACTAGGAGTTGCTTCCAGTCTTGAAAGCAGACAAATCAAAGTGGAGACTGGTACATGATTGACGGCAGTAAATGAAATGGTACAAGATTGGCTAGTGGAAATTCATAATCCACACACATTACTCCTGGAAGTGCAAAGTATTTTACGCTCATTGACTTATGTTCAGCTTTCTTTAGTATACCATTGGCTGAGGCATGCCAACCATTGTTTGCCTTTACATACAAGGGAAAACAGTATACCTAATCAATCATTGCATGTCTTTAATCAGGTTTTGAGAGCATTTTGGAAAACTGATTTTGGACACTACTCTGATTTAGCATGTGGATTTTGCTCTGCTCTACCTCAAAAGCACAATGCCATTCTGATTCAATGAAAGTGCTTGAGAAATTAGTGCAGGAAGGGCATAAGATTTCAAAGACTAAGTTACGGTATTGTGAGGCTGAATATCTAGGAAGAATTATAATTCAAGGGAGTAAGGCAATAGCTCCAATTCAGCTTGAAGGAATTAGCAGAGCACTTAAACCTATGACAGTGTGGCAGATGATGATGTTTTTATGAATTACAGGATTTAGTTCAGACTATGCTTTAAAAACTACTCCTTTGAGAAATATGAGGCGAGAACTGCAGGGTTCCAAAATTTGAAGAACTGTTTGGATTGAACAATAGATGCAAATGTTGCTTCTGACTTCTTCAAACAAGAAATGCAGTTTGCACCTGCATTAGCTTTGCCTAACTTTGATAAACCATGTATGTTGTACATGGGAAATACACATCCAGGGTATTCTATAGCAGTTTTAATGCAAGCAACATTTAGCAGTAGGACACATCAACCCATTCCATATTACTGTTCTAAGTTGAATAATGTGGCACAGGGATATCCACCATGTTTCCAAGGATTAGCTGCAGTTCAATATGCTTATGACAAGGCATCAACCATTATGATGGGATAACCAATGGTTATCTATACACATCACAAAACACTAAATACACATCATACAGTACACCAATAAATATTTGTTTTGATACCAGCTAGGCTGAAATCTGCCCTTCTGTTACTGACCTATTCAGATATGACATTTCACAGGTGTGATAGGCTTAATATTGCAGAATTTGTTCCAGTAGAAGGAGAACCACATGAATGCATAGCAGAATCATTGTTTCTCACTATATTGCATTCAGACTTGAAATCTTTACCCTTTTAAGAGGTAGGCCATACATATTTGCTATAGACATAACATTGTAAATTACACAGGGTTTGGAATTGTAGAGTATAAATATGCTAGATTTTGAAGTGATTATTTCGCAGAGGTGTGAACAGCATTGTTCAGCCCAGGTGGCTGAACTCAAAGCACTCACTGAAGCATGTAGTTTTGGAAAGAACAAATTTGTGAATATTTTTACACACTCAAACTATGCACAAGGTGTGTTTCATTTGTTTAAAACCGTCTGGAAACAAAGATGATTTAAGAAAAGTGATGGCTCGCCTATACAGAATTATGAACAGATTTGGGAATTAATCATGACTATGATGCTACCAAAAAGATTGGCCATAATTGAATGTCACTTGTGACAAAAGGAAATAATCTGCCTGATCAGGCAGTAAGAACATCCTCTGAGGCACCTGCTTTTGTATTGGCACCACTTGTGATTACTGAAAGAGATATACGCATGCAAGACAAAGTAGGATTGTATGAAAAATTACTGTGGTATTGAACAGGAGCTAACAGAGATGCTCAAGGGTGATGGTGTTATACTGAGTATAGCATACTTGATTGTTGCTTCTTCTGTGGTTTTTTTGATGGGATATACTTAGAAAAATTAAGACACAAGGATATTAGTCCGTCTATTTGCAAGCTACAACAGACAAATTCTTGTCACAATGTGAGATTTGGACATGCTAAGGAAGGTACAAAATAAAAGGTCCATGTTGGTGGTAACTGACAAATTCAGCAGGTGGTAGAGGCAACCCCATGACCGGAACAAGGAGCAAAAACAGTTGTGAAATTTCTGAGTAGAGAAGTTATAGAAAGATATGGTTTCTCAACTGAGATAAGTTAAGATGGTTCAGCATTTATTCAGAAAGCAGTGAAACAAGTAATACAGGCATTGGGTATCAATCAGAGACTTGGTATTGTGTATCATCTGCAGTTGCAAGGAATGGTTTAAAAAGTGAACAGGTCACTGAAAGCAAAACTAAATAAAATTTGTGGTACTGCAAAAATGAATTGGGTAGACACTCTGCTGCTATCTTTAATGAGCTATCGCATGCAAACTAACAAAATAACACATCTAACACCACATGAAATGCTTACTGATCGACCAATATATTCGCATGTTTGGGGCAAATCTCATAAAAGGCCCCCATTAGAAAAGTCGCAGTTAGAAATAAGAAGCTATATGAAACAATTAACTAATATCCATAAAAAGAACTATTTTCAGGAAAAGAAACCAGAGCCCACTAAGAAACCTGAGAATCTGATTAAACCTGCAGGTCGAGTCTATCTGAGAAAGTGGACATAACCTAGACCTAGGTCTTTATACTGTTGCACAAACTACCCCAACAGCTGTACAAGTAGAAGGAAACATAACTTGGTATCAACTGAACCATTATACCAGAGTTCCAAGTGCAGCCCATATCCACCATTTTCTTCTGCCTCAAAAGATGAGGAAGAGACTGCTCTGGATGCTCTTGGTAACAGACAACAAGAAACAGGCCCCAGGGACCAATCACCAGAGGAAGATGTTGCAGCAATGTCTGGGAGTCAAGCACGAGGACAGCCCATATCCAATGATGAGGATTTGACAAGTGAAGAATCGAATATTGGTGCTGTATCTAGCAACGGTATGCCTAGCAATACTGGTGCTATCAGAACTAACAATGAGCCAGCAAGTCCAGGGGAAGGTACATCAAGAGCATTCCCAACGATTAACTTTTTAGATCTCCAATGGGACATATGAAAGCAATAACAAGCATATAGACAATGGAAGAGAAGCAGAGAAGTTGAATGATTGCGGGGTAATAAAAATGATAATAATGAGACCATAGGATTATGGATAAAGGCTTAGAAAAATGACTAGTATAAATGGGTTGTGTATACAACTAGAGGGGTATCGAAAAGGAGTGTTGTTTATATGCAAAAGCAAATCCAGCGATAGTGTCAGTCCCGTTTCCATAATCGTCAAAAACACGCCATCAGAGGATTAGGTAGGACATGACGTACTGCCCCTACTGGTGTATCCTTTTGTAGGGATCATCACATATCTCTAGTGAACTTAAATGGTTAAATTGCAAACATTCTGGAATCTGGCCAACCACAAAACAGAAACCACCTTCTTACAGCAAGGTAGTTCAATTTGAATTTTAGTGTTATGCTCAGAAAGGTCAACTACAGGTAGGGAAGTTTGGAGGGAACCATACTAAGACAAGGAACCTGATGCGAGCTTCCTTGATAATGACAGCATTGTATGTTCAGGACAGGCCTTTAGCAAGGGCAGAGTGGTTCGGAAAAAAACACTGGATTACTTAAAGTTCATGATACTCCATACCTAGAATGAAACCTGGTGCATAAGTGCTTGAGAAATCATAAGTACCTGTTGTGCTACAAACTATTTTTACAGTTATTCATTTTCTGCAATATTTGTGATTGTTAAATATTGATATATTGTTGACTGTCAGAACAGTATGATTTGAAATAAAGCACAATGGAAAATTGTAAGCATCCTCTTTCCCATAATTGGTTAACAATCTAAATGTGTATGCAAACAACAAACTGCTTCTTAAAACAAATGGAACCATGAAGACTGTGTGCTGCTCAGTTATAGATAAGCACTAGAAAGGGCTATTTTGAACAAATGATTGATTTATCACCTCTCACCAATTGCGTTAAAGCTCATCTTATCAGTGTCAGCAGGCAGTATCATGAGAGGGAAGACTTGAGTTAAAGGTCTCAGATTATACAATCTGGAAGGCTAGCACCTTGGCAGTGCCTTTATCTATGAACTGCCTCAAGCCAGTTTTAGTGTTAATATGGCTATAAAATACCTCTGTGATAGATAGCACAACACAAACTTGCCATTCTAGGTGACTTGAATCGATGTGAAGACTGAAATTGATATTTGATTTATTAAAGTCTAATTTCAATACATTTTCTCTTCTTTACCTTTTCATTAATTAGTTACATCTTTTTTTTTTATCTTATGAAAATATTTATTAGGCTCCTTTTCAGATTAATAATTGCTTACCTTAAAAGTAAAATTCATTGTAAATGTGTATCAAAAAAAATACATAGTAAAGGGAATATTTGAAACCAGTTATATCCTTTTACATTTGCATTGGGTAATGCTAATTATTAAATTAAGATGGAGTTGCAATGTGGTTAGTGCTACTGTTTCACACTTACACAGATTAAGGTTCAGTTGCTGTCTGCATGGAGTTTGCATGTGATTTATTTCATTAACAGCATTTTACACTTGAGTCAGCATTTTATTCTAATCTCTATAAAACGTCTATGCGTGGAAGTATGTGTGTCTGTCTGGCCTGGAAGTGAGAGGTGAAGTCAGGGTAGGGACTTCATCTCCGAGGAAACAGAAAATTAAACTTGTACGTGTGGAATTGTGTGTGTCTGTTTGTTCCGGCCCGGAAGTGCAAGGCTACTACAGCATGAATCTCAGAGAAGCCGGCAAGGTGGCCCCAAGTTAACGACTTGGAAGAAGAAAGCGTTGCCAAAGTAAAACCGCCAAGAAAAGAGAGAAACTCTTACGCAAGTGAGATGAGCACATTGGCAAAACGGTATCCCTTTTACTTTACACAAGCAAGGCAAGCACGTCAGCACAACAAAACATAGGAGAGAGATGACTAGAGTAGTTCCTTTCAATTACCTGACATCTCTAAATTTCAATTTTTTTTCTGACCATTTCAATAGTTTCTAGGACCCCGGGCTTTTTACAGCATGAGCTTACACAGCTAGTATATATTATATATAGGTATGGGTAGTGACCAAAAGAACGAGATCGTGAATACAAGCGGCTGAAATGAGTTTCCTCCGCAGGGTGTCTGGGCTTTCCCTTAAAGATAAGGTGAGAAGCTCAGTCATCTGGGAGGGGCTCAGAGTAGAGCCGCTGCTCCTCCGCATCAAGAGGAGTCAGATGAGGTGGCTCGGGCATCTGATCAGGATGCCTCCTGGATGCCTTCCCTGGTGAGGTGTTCCTGGGGAAGACCCAGGACACGCTGGAGGGACTATGTCTCCCGGCTGGCCTGGGAACGCCTTGGGATTATCCCGGAAGAGCTAGAAGAAGTGGCCAGGGAGAGGAAAGTCTGGGCCTCTCTGCTCAATCTGCTGCACCCGCGACCCAACCTCGGATAAGCGGAAGAGGGTGGATGGATGGATATATACAATGTATAGAGCCACATGTGTGCGCTTGGGAGGTATAATAAAGGCTTTGGTGGCAGTAATTACCTGTCGAACCAGCAGTTGGTGCTGTTTTAGTAATGCTTTCTCTTCTCCTCCCTCTGCAGAATAGAAGATTGACAGCCATTCCATGGCTGACATCACTTCTGTTGTCTGTCCACCTGGAACTTACCCTTCTTGCTGCATGACTATATAATCTGAGAACCGGCCATCTTGTTTCCAGTTCTATCTTGAACTCACGCCTGAGAAGATGTCTTCACAACCACTGCGTGTTTTTTTATTTTATAAAACCTTCAATTGCATGGGGTCACCAAGGTGGTGCCCAACTCTTTATCTTTGTTTGAAACCTTTTTACAGATTAGAATAGATCATCTGTGTGTGTATTGTGATCACCAGGGCGCTCTAGCTGCCCCAAACACCCGAACACACCAGTCACAGGCACACTTGTTGCACAGCACATATTTTATTTACATTGGGAATGGGTTGTAGAAGTATGTGAGTCCTCCGCCTGCTGACATACTTACTAATTTATTTAATGTATGGGAGCTGGAGAGGGTCCTCCAGCCCGTGCATTCTATATTACAGGTTTTCATCAACTTGAAGCACATTATTAACACTAGAATTACCAAAGCCTACGAAAAAACTCAGAATCCTGGCCCACCTTAAATCCGTTTGCACCTATCCATCAGTGTCTTTTGTGTTGTAAATAATCAACACAAGCAGCAAGCAGCCTACTTTCTCATCCCCCCACCAACACAGAAAGGGTAGAAAGTTCTCTCAGCTCAAGTCTGTTTACCTGCATGTGAGTTGCCAGGAGTTGTGTGGGGTAAATAATATATCGTTATTTAGAATACATGTATTTCATGTGTGTTCCGTGTCTACAACAATCTATGTAAACACATCTTTAAAACAGAAACGTTCTTCATGTTTTAGTAATAATTGACAAAATGTAGACATGAAGTGTATAATGTGTGAAGCCTGAAGTCCAAATATCAAATAAACACTTTTATTCAAGAATCCACCCACAGAGATCTGACCAGTCCCCGGTCTGCGCACCTCAGAGAGTGCCGCCACTGAAATGCAGAGTTTATGCAGCTCCTCCGACAGCAGAGGATGATGATCATCTTGCTGGGAGACAAGACGTTCCATGCGCCTACCTATATGGGCCGCCACAAATTGGGACCCGAATGCTGCCATGCAGCATGTGATGCCTGATCACCACACCAGTTCTGATCCCCAACAGACCTCACCCCATTGGCTCCAGGGCTTTAATGACCTCTTGGGCACATCCATTAGCAGTGTTTCTATCTGCAGAGAGAGTGTCGACCTTTTCAAGAGGTTTACTTACCTTGGCAGTGACATTCATGTCTCTGGTGACTCTTCCTATGAAGTCAGTAGACAGATTGGGAGAGCATGGGGGGTCATGAGGTCACTGGAAAGGGGTGTGTGGCGCTCCCAATATCTAAGCAAAAGGATGAAGGTCTAAGTCTTTAGAGTCCTGGTGCTTCCTGTCTTGCTATATGGTTGTGAGACATGGACACTATCCAGTGACCTGAGACGAAGACTGGACTGCTTGGGTACTGTGTCTATTCAGGAAATCCTTGGGTACCATTGGTTTGACCTTATGTCAAATGAGCGGTTGATCATGGAATCCCGAATGAGGCACATTACCTGCATTGTGAGAGAGCGTCAGCACTATGGCCATTGGGCATGTTTCCCAGAGGATGATCCAGCTCGTAAGATCCTTATTGTTGGGCTGGATCCTCATTGTGGCTGAACCAGGCCAAGGGGTCGCCCACATAACACTTGGCTGCGGCAGATAAAGGGTCATTTCCGGGGGGTGGGACTGGACTGAGTGTGCCTGGGGGGTTGCCTACTGGGATCCCAAGTTGTTTCGTCATGTAGTGGGTGTGGCAATGCACTGTACCAGTGCATGCTCCCCAACTTGACTTGATTTATTCAAGAATATAATTGCAGAAAAAGAACTCGCGTTAGGGTGCGACATTGACATGCTGTTAATACGACTGATTTGGTGGTGCAGCAGTAAGAACTGCTGACTTATAATCAATACTTTTGTGTTTCAATCCTGGACGCCTCTGTGTTGAGTCTGTAACAGCCGGTGTAAATTTATGGTACTTGTAAAGGTTAGTGCTTTTTTTTCATTCTCTCAGTCACGTTCACGCTCACCTCAATTTGACACTTCTGTTTTCAAATAAAGATGTGCTATAGCAGAGGTGAACTCAGATAAGGGTTCTACATCAGAGAAAAAGAACAAAAGCCCTCTCCGCAAGAAATTTCCACTAACATATAAGAACAATGCAGCTGCACCAGGGTCCAGTTGTCTAATAGATAGCACAACACAAACTTGCCTTTCTAGGTGACTTTAATTAATGTGAATACTGAAATTGATATTTGATTCTGGTTTCCCCCTAGATCTAAAAAAATGCACACTAGAGAGAGATCAGTATTTTTAAAGAGACTGTGGCCATACAAATGACTTGTGCCCTCTTTGGGTTGACTTCTGCTTTACTTTTACAATGAATTGGATTAAGCAGGTTTGTTAGTCTCCATCCCCATCATAGTGTAATAAAATATCCTGATTATGAATGGTGTCAAAAAAATTGAAAGTATGGAAGGTGAATATTGGTGAATATTGAATACCATCCAGATAACACTATCTATATATATATAATCTTCATTTGGATCTTGATCTTTGTTTGTCCGCGAATGAATTAGAAGAAGAAGCACTAGATGGCAGTAGAGAGAGACAGCTAAAACATAGGCATTGCATTAAGAATCTCCTCCAGGCTTATACTACTGAAGACTGTAGTACTCCAGTCACACCTCAAAACATAGACATTCAAACTAAACAAATTGTTGTGCTTTAAATTAACTAAAGAGATCTTCATTTAAATCTTGATCTTTGTCCGTGAATTCCACGCGTGCGTAGACCACCTTCCAGTTTAGTACGTTGTTGTTATGTTACTCACGGATGTCAACAATGTGCCGGAATAACGAAAGGGGTGTTGGACATTGTTACGCTGGTTAGCTCCTGAGGCCTGGTTAGAGAATGAGATTGCCGAAGATAAAAGGTACGTGCCTATGTAACATATGAATGAAAGAAAGACAGTGGGTAAAATGAACGACAATATAACAGCACATTCCAGAAATTATTATTGTTACGTTGTAGCTGGCGAGTGCTGCGCATTTCACAGTTGTACCGTGGCTTGCTCACATGTTAGTGAAGTGATCCCTATTTATGCTTTAAAGAGCCTGGATACCTATGTGTCCCCCTTTTATAACCATTGCTCCGTGTATATTGCCTTACTCTTTGGATTGCCACAAAGCAACCTGCGAGATTGGAGAAAGGTTGAGAAGACATTGTGAGAGGAAACGATAGCGTCGTGAAAACGAGATGGACTGTGAACGGAAAGAAGCAGAAATGCTCCCAAAACCACCACATAATTACTATTCGGACAGTGATTCCGAGTAGGCCGTTCCTATCAAATCAATGCCCAAGAGTTTTCTTTTGTAATTTTGTTTCCCTTATAAAAAATCATAATGCTGTGCGACGAAGGGCCCAGTTCACGACTGGCAGACGCGTTTAAGCAGGGAGCCCTTCACAGACAGCTTTAACACGTGCAACGTAGTTGGGCGCACATGGCTAGTTCACTTATAATCAGTATATTTCATTGCAGTACAATCCCCTATTTATATATGTTATTGGTGTTGTGGACCACCAGGAGGCGCACTGCCGGGCAAACCTGACACAGACAGGCGTGGGACAAAAGTTCAAGGCACATGTTTTTTATTTTATTTTTTTCCCTGGTGGGAAACGCCTTCCCCCGTTTCCCACAAGCACAACACAGGCACAGCACAATACAACTACAGTATTCTTTCTCTTCTCTCTTTCCTCCTCCACTTCTCCGGGCAAGCTTTGTCTACTCCTACCCGACTTTAACTCCTGGAGTAGTGGTTGCTGGCTCCTTTTATAAGGTACCTAGAAGAGCTCCAGGTACTCTTTGTTTCACTTCCAGCAGCACTTGTGGGTGTAGCCTGGTGGCACCCACGGAACCCAAAAGAGCTGTATCACATTCCAGCTCCCATGGAGCCCTGTGGGAGCCCAAGACACTACTGCAACCCAGGTTGGAGGTAATGCTCTGGATGCGCTCCCTCCCTCGGTCCTTCCAGTGTGGAGGTGTACCAGCCAGGTAAGGGTCCCGGGCGTACGACATAGTGTTTAAAAGTATTTCAGCCTGGGGGGTGGTGTTAAAGCTTTCTCCTTCACATTTAATTAACAAAGAATGCAGCTACAGCAGCGTCTGGAAATAATTTGGCTTTGTGCCAAATGAAGATAGCAAACCCAAGGATTTATGTAAACTTGTATGCAATTTCCACAAGATACAGGCCAAATGGGGAAACACCACCAATTTAGCCAAATATTTAAAGGACCGGCACATAACAAAGTACAGAGAATTTTGAGAGGCAGTTGTTATATTTTTATTTAAGGAAATATATGTGTGTGCCTGTTGTGTTTGAAGAAAAGATGTGCCATATTTTTTAGATTGTTAAGTTTTTCCCAGATTAAAACAACAATCTGCAATTATGTTTACCTGCTGGTTGCATTCAGCTCCATACAATCTTTTGAGATTGCGTAGATTGGTGTTATAAATGTTGAGTCATGCAATTGTAAGAAATTGTTTGGTTTTAGCACAATATATAAAACGCATGTAAAACTGATGAACATGTGCTCTGTTCCGATCTACTTTATAAATAGATGAGTAAAAAAGTAATTGCATTACACTGTGATTTACACTATGATTGCCGCTGCCACCCAACTGCCGTGCGAAGACAGCCCGGCAGCAAGCGTACCATGCAAAGACGCCCACTGCCAGAGACAGTGAACAGGTGGCAATTTTGCCTACAGCACACAGCAATAAATGTTTTAGGTTGATTTAATTGTGAAACCATTGCTTTGTGTGCTTTTCAGAAGACTGAGTTTTCTGAAAAAATATTCAGCCTCAGGCCAAATGAAAAAAAAAAAAAATAGCCCACAAAGAGTTAAAATACAATGCTATGTAATCATTTCAAATGTTTAATATTTTAAAAGAGTTTTAGTTTTTTAACATGAATACATTGGCTATACAGTATGTTATTCAATATTCTGTATGATTTGACTGACATTATAAGAAACATTAATTTTCTTAAAATAAACATGCTGTAAATATAACACAACTAATGTTTTTTCTTATTATTAGAAAGAAGAGGAGAAACATTCTTCACAATTACAATCATAGCCTACCCTATGGGGGGCCATTCAGGAAAAAAGGATTGGTTCGTAAATATATAATATCTATCTATCTATCTATCTATCTATCTATCTATAAATTATTTCATATATATATATATATACTAGCAAAATACCCGCGCTTCACAGCGGAGAAGTAGTGTGTTAAAGAAGCAATGAAAAAGAAAAGGAAACATTTTGAAAATAACGTAACATGATTGTCAATGTAATTGTTTTGTCACTGTTGTGAGTGATGAGTGTTGCTGTCATATATATATATATATATATATATATATATATTTACACACACACACATAAACATATATATATACATATCTATACATATACACATATATATACACACACACATATATACATACATATATATATATATCTACATATATACACATACATATACATACACACATACATACATACACACACA
>JANRMT010062834.1:27606774-27620109 GCA_026402145.1 Polypterus bichir lapradei | reverse complement strand
ACATAGGCTGAAATACATTGCTTTAGATATATACATTGGTTTGAAAACATCTATTTATGTATATATATTGGTTGAGATTTATATGAATTGGTTTGTATAGTTCCGTTCAGATATGTATACATTGTATGCGATACATTGGTTTGAATATATACATTGGTTTGAATACATCCATTCAGATACATACATTGTTTGAGATATACAGTATATATTGGTTTAAATAGATCAGTTTAGATGTATACATTGGTTCAGATTCATCCAGATACATTCAGATGTATATTGGTTGAGATACATCCATTTGGATATATAGGTCAGTTCAGATATATACATTGGTTTGGACAGAACGTTTGGGATTTACAGACAGGCACGGTGTGGCCACCTAAGTTTAGCATCTCCCTTTCGCTTCTTCATTGCTTCAACATTGTTGTCATTATTGTACATATTTTATACAAGTAGCATATGCCTGTCGGTCATATCTTTTTTGGGGGTCCTCGATTCCAAGGCACTTTTCATTTCTTTCATTATTTAAAACACTCACACAGATACCTGTCTTGTGGTTAACTTTGAGCACATAGGGTAAAGCTTAGAGGAGGTTATTCAGGATGAATGGCAGCTGGACATGACAAAAATGGCTTGGATCACAAATGATAATGCCTCATCGAACAAAAAAGCACTTCAAGCAGATCTTACATGTATCCCCTGCTTTGGGCACAATTTGCACCTTGCAATTCACAAGGGCCTAGAGATACCTTCTGTGTCTGCAGCCTTCTCAAGACTAACAAAAAAATTTGTTTGCTTTTAGCAGGTCTCCAAAAATGCAGAGACAGTTGAAAATGAAACAAAAGGACTTACAGATACCCTAACACAAACTAATTCATGATGAGTTGACAATCTGGGATTCAGCTTTTGAAATGGTGGAGAGATGTTTAGAATAGCAGCAAGCTGTCTGCTCAATTCTAGCAGACAACAGGAAAAAAATAGGACCTCATGCCAAAAGACTCTGACATTACAGTTCTGGAGGCTGTATGAGATGTTTTAAATCCATTAAGCTTTTTCACTGATGCCCTCAGAGGTGAAAACTCCACCACCTTCTCCTCTGTTCTACTGTTAACATGGACAATTTTTTCTCATTTGCCAACCAATCAGGGTGATAGCATCTTGAGACAGCAACTTAAAGAAAATATTAAAAAATTACCTAAGATGGAGATGTGAGGACCACTCTATAAAGTTAGTTCTCAACACATCAAAATTTCTTGACCTAAGGTTTAAAGGCAGTTTTATTGTTTTAAAAGAGGAAGTCAATCAAATGTTAAAGAACAGTGTTCATGTATTTGAATTGGAAACCTAAATTCGGTAAACATCCTCTACAAGCACCAAACAACCATCAAAGAAAAGCACAACTGACCTGAAAGGACTATTAACAAGCAAAGATACAAGGGTAAAACAGGAGCCCCTGTCAGCGAAGGTCAGCAGTCTCAGCACACTACATCATCTGAAACTGCGCATCTCACAAATGAGTTTAACATTTATGAGAAGATGCTTGAACTTAGTGCAGGAGAAGATCCACGGGCATGGTGGAAAGCAAACAGAATAACTTACCTCATGTTGCTCAATTTACAAGAAAGTATTTGTGCATTGATGCTTCTAGCTGTGCCTCGGAGCCTGTTTTTAGTATGTCCAAAAAGGATGTGCCTCACAGATGAGCACATTGACATGCTAGTCTTCCTTGTAAAAATTAGGAAGTGTCAAAGAGATTATAATTTGCACTGCTTGCATTTATAATGCATAGCATTAATGTGTGCTATTGATTTGCTGTTTTTTAGTTATTGTATTTTATAAAAATTGCACTACTATTAATTTAGTTATTGTTTAAAATTATTTACCATTCAATAGACTGTTGTACATTAATTAATTTTATTTAACTGTCTATTTAATGTGTTTTTTTTTATTTATTTATGTGTAGGCTATTTCCAGTATCTTTCCTGCCCAAAGAATTTGATCACCTGATGTGTTTCAAAGTTCATTATTCTCTAAATTACTGGACGTGGTGAGTAAAATACTTAGAAATGCAATACATTTATGCTTTGTTTTGAAATTTCTTCAATCATTCCATATGCCCAGACTACAAAAATAGGAAGTAACTTCTTTTGTCAATTAAAAAGGAAGAATGAAAAGAAAAGAAAGCTTGAAATGTGTTGCAAAACTAATCCTTTAGAAAATAGTTCTGTCTGATGTTTGCTACTTTTGAAACCTCTGTTTGAGCTAAGAGAGTGATTCAAAAATTTGACCTTGCTGTATGTAATATGGATAAATCCTCATTTTTTGTTAATATCTTACATGCTTGAGAATCTGAAAAAAGGAGCTAGCAGTCTTAGGCATGTTTTGGAAAGTAGCAGATTCTTGCAGTATTGGCTAATTAATATTGTCAGCATTTGCCTCTTGTCCTCTCATAATAAATTACTCTGATGTCAGTATTGAGCCTTCTTTCGGGTAATTTGTTGCAGTTTTGTTCTGGCATTTTCTCTCCACAATTATGTCCATACTGAATGCACGTCACATTTGCTAAAAATATTAGCTAATGAAATTTTTCTCAAAATAAATTAGAGTATTCTTGTCATACAATTTAGTAATACATTTTATTTATATAGCACCTTTCCCATGCTCAAGGCGCTTCACAGAGTCTTAGAAAAAACAGCAAGGTATATGTAACATTGCATACAAATGTTTTCCTAAATAGAACAATGAAACAGATCACAAAGCACTAAATAGAATAAAGAACATTAAACCAGAGTAAAATACTAAATTCAATACTAAAAGAAAAACCTAACAAATAACCTAATTTGTGATATAACAGACACACAGATAGAAAAAGTATACCTATGCAATCTATTACAAACACATTTACAGAATAAATCTTTTTTGAATCTTAGCTGAATAGGTTTGACGTTGCAATTATGCATCATGCTGAATCAGTGTTTAGAAAATATGTGCTTCAGTTCAGAGAATAGTCCTCACACACTGATACACAGACACCAGATGTCATTCCTTACATAAATGAAGTCTGCATGAAGGACTATGGCTTAGAAATCATTGGGCTAGCTTTGAAAAATCTATTGTAAGTTTAGTTTTTCACTGTTATAGCAAGTTAGCTATGTCTGCAAAAATGAGCAAGCAGCATCAAATCAGGCCTGTATCCATACTTGTATTGGTTAAGATTTGTCATGGTTTATGTTTTTCCATGGTCAGAATTTACTGAGTGCCAGGATTCAAAGGATCACTATCAACTTTCCTGACAGACTCTTGACAAGCAGAAATTATAGTACAAAAATATAGCTGTTTGCAACCCTGTACCATATCCTCTTATCTTTGAGCAGGTGTTCTCACAATCATGTCATTTTTTAGATATTTCTTCACTAGTCTCATTCCTCTTTGCATACTTTTCAAATTGAATGTCAGATCTGAAATTGAAACAACAATCAGAGGCACTTTGAATAATGTGCAAAACAGTGGTTAGATTGTTTCAACATTTTACAGTAAATTGTTAACAAGGTTCAGTGATGATAACATCTTGTGAAAAACATTGGCATGGACAGCAGAAAGCATTTACAGTGGGGAGCTCCCAAGGGGGTGGGGTGGAGGGCTATTGTAACTGAGATTGCTGCCAGGTTGGCACATGTAGCAGTATTTGGTAATGTTATTAAAAAAAATCAAAGGTGATTCAAAGTTGATTTAAAATTAATACAAATCAAGATGCTGTTTTGGCATCAAACTCCAAAATTAGATCTGCCTCATCATAAAATGGATTAAAATAAAATGGATAGATATCTACCAATCGCAAACAGTAAAAGTTACTAATTGTTTTTACTTACTCAAATACAGTGTTCCCAGTCATTCTCCTTCTACAAAAGCAATTTAGAATACATGACAATTGGAAAAAAAAATGAGTATTTTTTTCTGTTTCATCGTGGCTTGTCTACAATTGCATATTTTGCAGGTTTTTACACCACTATGGTGGCTAATATAGTCCTGCTGTCAGCACAGCCACAAGATTGCAGACGAGACAAAAATATAGTTTTTATATACACTAAACAGTATTCTTTGTGCGCTGATTTATCTGCTTGGCTAACGCCATAGTTCTGTGATTCTGTTTGTGAAGTGAAACAAATTCAGGTTCCTCTGAATTGCTGGCTCATCACTAATATTAGGCTAAAAGCATCCTGGTTCCACAGTACATGGCAGTAAGTCTAAAATTAGTTTCTGCTTTTGCACAGTGAAACCTAACTGCTTTGCTACTGCTGCTTTCTATTTCAGTCTAAAACTCCAAAATAGTGTTGAGGAATTCCACTGAGTAACCATTTTGCATTTTTATTACTGTATTTCATAGTTATGTCAAGCTTTGTATCAAACTGCTACAGCGATTTCTATACAGTTGAAAATACCTGAGTGGAATTCAGTGCTAAAAAGGCAAATGCAACAACCAGTTTTAGCTGATGGTAAAAGCAGCAAATATGGGGTGTTCCTTTGGATTCAGTTTATCATAAATGTATGCATGTTATCATTTCCTGGACATTGACTTGTCGTCAAGACAGCATTTATAATCTTTTTGAGGATCGTGTAAAGGAAAGGATGTTGCATTTAATGTAGAACTAAACAATTATATCATAGTCTGTCATATTATTTAATTTTGGCACACATTTTCATAGTCTCTTGGATTATTTGTTCCATTAATCTTGTAACTCATGATTCACCAAATCTTTTGTTGGCTTGTTCCATCATGATTATATTTTAAACTTAAATTTATGTTTATTTGGAATTCATGTAGGCAGTTACGTATATTTCTTCTATTTTAAGATTTTGTTAAAAACTTTCCATTGATTGAAATATACTCCTTGAAAGTTACAAGAAGCTCAAACTGATTGACCAATTTGGAATGACAGTATACAGTAACTGGTTTAGCATGGCAACAATGTATGCATCAGGTTCACTGCTCAGCTGTGTGTTCAATTTGTGATTTTTTGCAAAACTTTAAAAGTGAAGCATACAGACTTTACTACCTGGCAAGCAGATGATCTTGGATTTCTCTTTGCACCATATCATGCATGATTTGGTTTGGATTGCTGGTTTCTAATAAACCAGAGGTATCCTGCTACTTCTATTCTATCACTCCTCCATCCACTTTCCTACATTAGACCTGTCCATCAGTGGAATCTTTATGGCATTTGAGATCAAGTGTCATTGTATCCCTATAATTTAAGGTATACTTCCAGGCTTCTACTTTAATAATCAGCAGTAGTTTAAAGTAAAAAAAAAAAAAAGCAAAATGGCTACATTCCAGTTATCTTGACGTGTTCTGCTAAGGTGAATGAGTTTGTTGGGAGGAAGTCAACCCTAGTGCATATATAGTATAAGCTAGAAGACTGAGAGATTTTAGGTACTTCTGCCCCTTTCTACAATTCCCATTAGAAAGCTGATGTTAACACATGTGGCATTCTAGTATAATGTTTAAAGTTTAACGTATAACCACTCAGACAAGGTCAATCTGCACCTACTCTCCTTATCCACATCAATAACTACTTAGATAGCCAGTTTTCTATACAGACATTGCTAAATATCTCATGGTTATAAGGCTTTGTTAAAATATTGTACAACATCAGTTGTATTCTGTTTGTATTTTTAAAGTGGTTAGAAGGGTTCTGAATAAGGTAACCAAGCATATGTTGTTCTTTCTGTTGTAGAATATAAAAAAAATCACATTATAAAGCGTACTCATGAAACATAGCTTTGTAAACTTCAGTATTTCTATTTATCATATTAATAAATATAGTTTCTCTTAAGCATGGTTTATATGTATTTAAAGTAAAATGTTCAAAAGTATAATATTTGTTATTCTATAGAAACCTACAGCAAATGAAAATTGCCCTAAAGTACAAAAAGAAAATTTGAATTGATAATTTTCTGTCATCTTTACAGTATGATGTGTATGAATTGCCAGTGCTCAGTGGTCTATTTGTTATACCCAGAACTGTAGTAGAATAAGCCATTTTTCATCCTTTTCTTCTACTTTCTCAGTTTCTCTAAATAACATTGTCAGGTTATGGAGGTCCTACAGATTGATGAGCTCTCGTTGTATCCTGAGAATGATAAAGACATTATCCTTTTTCTTCTGCCTTTTTGTATTTTAACATTGACATGAACAACATATTGCATGTGTGTCAGTGCCACACAAAAACTCTCCAAATAAATAAATAAAAGAACAAAAGATTAAAAACAATAAACACATTGAATCTTATGAATTTTTTCAATAGTATTAACCAATTTCAATGAACAGCTGGTCTACCATTTTTAATATTGTAATTTCATAGCTTCATTGGGGTGGAGGAGATCTCACATTAGGAGTGGGCCAAAGTTAGTTAAAGGGATGTGGAGTTTGGCAAGGGTTCTTTGTAAGGTTGTTGAGATTTCTGGATGGGAGATCAACCAGGAAAAGGTTGGGTTGCTGCTGGACGAGGTTTAGACAAAATCAGAAGGGGGTGGTTACCCTGTGGACTGTGTACGGATCACAATGCCCTAGTGCTGTGACGGGACACTGCACTGTAAATATGGCGCTATTCTTCAGATGAGATGTAAAACCGATGTCCTGATTCTTTGTAGTCATGAATGATCCCTGGACATCTTTTGAAAAGAGTAGGGTTTATTCTTATGTCCAGGCTAAATTGCCCATCACTGCCTTGTCCATTCCGGCTCCTTAATCATCCCCTGTCTCTGATTGGCTGTCTCTCTCATCCCTTCACCACCTAATAGCTAATACGGGGTGAGTATACTTGCGCAATAATGGCTTCTGTTGCATCATCTAGGTGGTTGCTACACATTGGAGGTTGTTGAAGTGGTTCCCCTCTGCCCATGTAAAGTGTTTTGAGTAACAAGAAAAGCACTATAAAAATTATTTTAATAGTTATTATTTGTATTCCGTACATGTGTATTAATTATCATTGAGGACTTATATGGAGTATTTTATGAAGAAGCTACAAAAATGCAGTACTTAATAGGTACTGTGCATGATATTTTACACCTTGACTTTTAAAAAGCTTTTAATGCATCTCCTAATCAGAGGATAATGAACGAATTACACAAGGCAAGGATTCAGTACATGGGGTACAGATGATTACTAGAATCATGTAAACACAAAAAGTGAGAAAGTTTTTAATTATTAGGAGTCTACAGGAATCAGTAGTTTATTTAATTGGCATATATAAAAATGTGAAAGTGATTTATTTAAATTTAAGTATAAATTTCTAATCAGAAAAATATTGTAATTGTGGTGGCAAATTGCATCATACTGAGCATGACGTTATTGCTGAGTCAATGTCATTATGAGCTCCCACAGTTGCATGATCTATAACTAGTACAGGTAAGCTAGCCACCCTTCTAAGGATCGCAAGCTATCTGAAAGAGAGGGTGATGAGTAAAAATCTATTGAGTCTGCCCTGGCAAGCACTGCAACATAATGCAATATCATATGATCAGACTTGAAGAAATTACAAATTTAGTCTTACATTGCCTAAATTAATTTTGATGTAAATAAATATAAAGTTTCAAGAATAAGAAAAATACGAGTTTAATGGGAAGTCTGAAACTTGAGTATATGCATATGAGAAATAATTGTATATCCTTATGGAAAAAGAAGGATACGGATGCAAATATTGAAAGGTTATGCTCATCTCATCTTATTTTTAGTTTTTCATTGTTTACCTCAGCAGCAGTTGACACAATGCTGGAGACAGCTTTAGACAGATCACTGTATACTATCCATCCATCCATTATCCAACTCACTATATCCTAACTACAGGGTCACGGGGATCTGCCAGAGCCAATACCAGTCAACACAGGGCACAAGGCAGGAAACAAACCGCAGGCAGGGTGCCAGCCCACCGCAGACTGCATACTATATATACAGTGCATCCTGAAAGTATTCACAGCGCATTACTTTTTCCACATTTTGTTATGTTACAGCCTTATTCCAAAATGGATTAAATTCATTTTTTTCCTCAGAATTCTACACACAACACCCCATAATGACAACGTGAAAAAAGTTTACTTAAGGCTTTTGCAAATTTATTAAAAATAAAAAAATTGAGAAATCACATGTACATAAGTATTCACAGCCTTTGCTTAATACTTTCTCAATGCACCTTTGGCAGCAATTACAGCCTCAAGTCTTTTTGAATATGATGCCACAAGCTTGGCACACCTATCCTTGGCCAGTTTCGCCCATTCCTCTTTGCAGCACCTCTCAAGCTCCATCAGGTTGGATGGGAAGCGTCGGTGCACAGCCATTTTAAGATCTCTCCAGAGATGTTCAATCGGATTCAAGTCTGGGCTCTGGCTGGGCCACTCAAGGACATTCAAATAGTTGTCCTGAAGCCGCTACTTTGATATTTTGGCCGTGTGCTTAGGGTCGTTGTCCTGCTGAAGGATGAACCGTCGCCCCAGTCTGAGGTCAAGAGCGCTCTGGAGCAGGTTTTCATCCAGGATGTCTCTGTACATTGCTGCAGTCATCTTTCCCTTTATCCTGACTAGTCTCCCAGTTCCTGCCGATTAAAAACATCCCCACAGCATGATGCTGCCACCACCATGCTTCACTTTAGGGATGGTATTGGCCTGGTGATGAGCGGAGCCTGGTTTCCTCCAAACGTGACACCTGGCATTCACACCAAAGAGTTCAATCTTTGTCTCATCAGACCAGAGAATTTTGTTTCTCGTGGTCTGGGAGTCCTTCAGGTGCCTTTTGGCAAACTCCAGGCGGGCTGCCATGTCCCTTTTACTAAGGAATGGCCTCCGTCTGGCCACTCTACCATACAGGCCTGATTGGTGGATTGCTGCAGAGATGGTTGTCCTTCTGGAAGGTTCTCTTCTCTCCACAGAGGACCTCTTTAGCTCTGACAGAGTGACCATTGGGTTCTTGGTCACCTCCCTGACTAAGGCCCTCCTCCCCCGATCGCTCAGTTTAGATGGCCCGCCAGCTCTAGGAAGAGTCCTGGTGGTTTCGAACTTCTTCCACTAACGGATGATGGAGGCCACTGTGCTCATTGGGACCTTGAAAGCAGCAGAATTTTTTTTGTAATCTTTCCCAGATTTGTGCCTCGAGACAATCCTGTCCCGGAGGTCTACAGACAATTCCTTTGACTTCATGCTTGGTTTGTGCTCTGACATGAACTGTCAACTGTGGGACCTTATATAGACAGGTGTGTGCCTTTCCAAATCATGTCCAATCAACTGAATTTACCACAGGTGGACTCCAGTTAAGCTGCAGAAACATCTCAAGGATGACCAGGGGAAACAGGATGCACCTGAGCTCAATTTTGAGCCTCATGGCAAAGGCTGTGAATACTTATGTACATGTGATTTCTCAATTTTTTTATTTTTAATAAATTTGCAAAAATCTCAAACTTTTTTCACGTTGTCATTATGGGGTGTTGTGTGTAGAATTCTGAGGAAAAAAATGAATTTAATTCATTTTGGAAAAAGGCTGCAACATAACAAAATGTGGAAAAAGTGATGCGCTATGAATTCTTTCCAGATGCACTGTATATTGTGATAAAGGCGCTATATAGCGCCCGACCCGGCACAGACTACGCAGAGGCACGTGTACAAATCACACAGGCTTTTATTTTTCTTCACCCGTGGGCACACATCTTCCCCGTGTGCCACAGGCCTAACACAGTCCCAAAAGCACTTAAACACAAAAGCAACAACTCTCCGCCTTGCACCACCACTCCTCTCAGGTAACCTCGTCCTCTTCCTCCCGATTCTGGCCCTTCAGTGGTGGAGGCTGGCCCATTTTATAGCCCACCCGGAAGTGATCCAGGTGCTTGACCACCTGGTCCCAATTGCACCTCCGGGTGGGGCTGATGACTCATCCAGCCGGGTTTTTGAGTCTCTGCAGCACCCCCTATCGGCCACCCCAGCTCCCACCAAGGTTGTGGAGGACTCCATGTCCCATGGAGCCATACGGGAGACTGGGGAACGAACATCGGCCAGGGAGGCTGTCAACAAGCTTCCCGAGGGAGGTATTCAGCTGCCCATGGTGGCTCCCCCGGAACATATGCAGCAGAGGCGTCCTGGCCGTGCATGGGACCCGGCTGTCCATCACTATATATATATATATATATATATATATAATATACACACGAGTGATGTTCAAAAAGTCTCGGCACTTTTATATTTATATTTTTGTTGGAAACCGTGAAGGCAGGAGGAGTAGTAATTAGGCATTAAAAAGTTTGTACGATGCTGAGAAAATTCCCATTGCAAACAAAGGTGACTATGTAGAAAAGTGATGTAAATTGTTTTGGAAATTCTTAATAAGCAACAGTTAAAAAAAGTGAGGAAACTTTTTGAACGTTCCTTGCATAAAGGAAAGTGAATACATAGAGCATATTAGGGTTTGAGGACATCTGTTAGAAACCTTCAGTCTTTGGTTTTTTCATTATTTTGCTGTATGAGCAGGATTAATAATAAAAAATGTCGCATTGTATGACCATTTGTTGCTACACTTTTCTTTCTTGTTATTAATTGATTACTGACATAAAGAAAAAACTGTACAGTCAAGTGTTAAAAGAAAAAGTCATTTTGACACGTCAAAAAAATTACACTTTGTAATTACCTTTTGTAATTTGGGGTACAATTTGCATGTTTCCAAGATTAATATTGAACTGTTAAATGCTTTTATTAATTAATTTATACAATTAATTGTGCAATTTTATATGTGCAATATTACCATTAAACAGGAGGGAAATAAAATAGACCAATTGATGTATGAGATGGTGTACATAAGGACATTCAGATGCCAGCACAAAGGAAGTGCAGTAGTTCACAGCCCCAAAGCAGTGAACTCTAACCGGTATAAAACAAGTGCATTATGTATTATGTCAGGGAGTTGGGAAACTGCTGTGATTATTTTGATAAATATGAATTAATTATGTGGACATTATCATGCAATTAATTCTTAATAGATGATGATAAATGTGTGCAATAAGCTTTTATCTTTCTCTTGTGTAAAAATAAAAAAAATTGAAGCAATTAAACACATTAGCTTGTAACCTTGTTGGGTCATTAGCCAGACCTAGATGCCCGAGTCAAATATAGGAGTGCCATTAATCAGTAATGATGTCTCACTCATTATTCTTTTGAAACAATACGCTTGTAAGGTATATTTGTTATAACTTTGAATACAATGACCATTTGTCTGCTACTTTAAATAATTAAACTGAATGTTATGATCAGTTCTAGAAGTTTGTGTTCTGACTAATTGTAATAGCTGAGTATCTGTAAGAATGAATTAACTAATATTTGGTTAACTTTGTATTTTTAAATGTTGAATTTGATCATGACAATTCAAACTTTATTAAATAAAAGTAGCATTTCATCTAAATTTGTGAGCAGTGGAGTTTTCTGCTACATTTGCATGACAGCACAGAACAAGTCTTATAGTATGCATTCATTTGTTTGTTTTTTAAACATTTGAACTGAAGTAGTGTAATTCATTCTGACACTCCTTTTGACCTGTGGATCTAAACTATAATTTATAGTCTAGTTCAACATAGCTTCTTAGTTCTCAAAAGCTTTTACCTTCCACATAGCTGAGGAACAGCATGTTCCTTGCTGACATTATTGCTATCAGTTCTGATGTTTTATATCCCTGGACTGAATCCATTTTTGAGCTTGGATAGTGAATGCTTTCTTCTGTATGTTCTTGTATGGAGAAATGCTGCAGGATGCTTCAGTCTCATGTGCTTCAACACTGAGTAATTATCAATCAGATAATTAAAAATAAGAAATGGGCTCAAATTATTATTTTTTTGTTTAAAGGGAAGCAATGAAATGGTATAGGTTTAGATCACAAGCAGCAAAAAGGTAGTGAAATTATCTCTCAAATATTCATGCAAAGAAACATTATTGGCAAGGCAGACACTTGATTTTCACAAGGCCTCCTTGATGACGGTTTTTCTGGAAGATATGTACAGGTGTATCTCAATAAATTAGAATATCATCGAAAAGTTAATTTATTTAAGTAATTCAATTCAAAAAGTGAAACTCATGTATTATAGATTCATTAACACACAGAATGATTTACTTCACGTGTTTATTTCTTTTCTTTTTGCTGATTATGGCCTACAGGTGATGAAAACTCAAAATTCAGTATCTCAAAACATTAGAATATTACATAAGACCAATAAAAAAAAAAGATTTTTAATACAGAAATGTTGGCCTACTGAAAAGGATGTGCATGTATGCACTCAATGCTTGGTCGGGGCTCCTTTTGCATTAGTAACTGCATCAATGTAGTGTGGCATGGAGGCGATCACACTGTGGCACGCTGAGGTGTTATGGAAGCCCTGGATGCTTTGATTGCGGCCTTCAGTTCATCTGCATTGTTGGCTCTGGTGTCTCTCATCTTTCTCTTGACTTTCTCTACGGGGTTTAGGTCAGGTGAGTTTGCTGGCCAATCAGGTACAGTGATACCATGGTCATTAAACCAGGTATTGGTACTTCTGGAAGTGTGGGCAGGTGCCAAGTCCTGCTGGAAAATGAAATCAGCATCTCCATAATGCTTGTCAGCACAGGGAAGCATAAAGTGCTCTAAATATTCCTGGTAGACTGCTGCGCTGACTTTGGACTAGATAAACCAGAGTGGCTCCCCAAATCATCACTGACTGTGGAAACTTCACAGTGGACCTCGGGCAACTTGGATTCTGTGCCCCTCCACTCTTCCTCCAGACTCTGGGACCTTGATTTCCAAATGAAATGCGAAATTGACTTTCATCTGAAAAGAGGACTTTGGACCTCTGAGCAACAGTCCAGTCTGTTTTCTCCTTAGCCCTGTTAAGACACTTCTGATGTCTCTGGTTCAGGGGTGGCTTGATATAAGGAATGCAACAGTTGTAGCCCGTGTCCCAGATATCTCTGTGTGTGGTAGCTCTTGAAGCACCGACTCCAGCCAAGGCTGCGGTTATCCCTGTTGCTTGTGCACCTTTTTCTGCCACATTTTTTCCCTCCACTCAACTTTCCATTAATATGCTCGGATACAGCACTCTGTGAACAGCCAGGTTCTTCAGCAATGACCTTTTGTGGCTTACCCTCCTTGTGGAGGGTGTCAATGACTGTCTTTTGGACAACTGTCAAATCAGTAGTCTCCCCCATGATTGTGTGGCCTACTGAACCAGACTGAGAGACCATTTAAAGGCATCAGGACACCTTTGCAGGTGTCTTGGGTTAATTAGCTGAGTGGAGTGTGACACTATGAGTCTACCATACTGAACCTTTTCACAATATTCTAAT
>JANRMT010062834.1:27541959-27591774 GCA_026402145.1 Polypterus bichir lapradei | reverse complement strand
TGGATACTCCCAACTTTCACAACAACACTCAGTGATTTAAAGGGACCCATAGAATAATTTGTGTGAATGAGCACTTCCTTGAATTTGCTTCTCCTCAGTCTTCACCAGTGTGCCCAAAAATTAACTATTCATTTTAATTAATTCCATATGATAATTTTTATCAATAAAAACCTGGAAGACATGGGTTAAATCTTCATCCCGCCTTATGTGCTCAGAATTTAACATGTTATTTTCCCTTTACTTTTCAGTGTAGGATATGTCTCTTACTCCAGATGGATACACTACATGCTGTCTCAGGAAAGTGAACTATATCAAACAGGATCCCAGCTACCCTGCACTGTCACTTTTCACCCTCCTCCCATCTGGGAAGCGACTAAAGTCCATTCGGATGTGCACCTCCAGGTTCAGGAACAGTTTCTACCCAACTGTAATCAGACTCATGAACAATCAGTAACCTTGTGTCACCTCCACTGCTACCTGCATACTGCCACTGCCACTGTCTCTATTTATTCCTAGGATTCTGGTTTTATTTATTTACTTATTTATATTCATTTATTTATTGTGTGTGGGTTTTTTTTTTTTTTTTGGTCTATGTTAACTGTCTGCAGGGGCACATGCAAGCAAGCATTTCAATGTACATGGTACGTGTACACATGACAATAAAGAATTGAAATAAATGATGTTACTGTCCAGCACACCACAGCATAGAAAGTCACACTGGCCATTACATGGGGCTAACACGTCAAAAAAGGAACATTATGGTCATTTATCCAGCTCTGAATCTGTTTAGGGTCACAAAGGACAGGATGAGTTGGGACAGGATGGGGCTAAACTCACACAGACCAAGAGAATGTTAAGACTCCACAAAGATTGTGACAAGTGCAGGGTACAAATCCATGACTTTGGATCGCTGAGGCAGAAGAACTAACTATCCAAACAACTAATCAAAATACAATATTTGCAAATATTTGTTTTCATTGTGGGATATGCTGATGTCAATTACTGTAAATAGTAAATGTATTATTTATTCACTTTTATGTTTCCATTATATAGTAAACATAGTACAGAAATATAATGCATAAAAATGGTAAGAATCAAAGCATGCCTTACATATTCATATATTTTTCTTCCACTAGTTTATGGAAACAGGGAAACCCAAAGTACAAAATAGTCCAGGAACTCATTTATTGACCCTCTGTCTAATGTAACAAATGACCCCTTTCAAAACAGAAGCATTCACTAAAATTATGGTCAATAAAGAAAATCCCAGGAGTCAAATGAATGCAAGGTTACTGTTCTGTAAAGGAAATAACATAAACCAGCATTCAGTAATTTGAATAAGAGAGAATGTTAACCCATTATTGCCTATCTTGTTTATTTTATTTTATTTCATTACTGTGTATGTTACTTGGCATTAAAAGGACCTATAATTTTATAAACAATTATTTTACTTGTATGTTAATTTAAAAAACAACAACAACAATTTGCAAGCCATATTTAAATGGATGTGATAAACATTATACATGTATCAATAAGAATTAAAGTACTGCGGTGTTCAGAGCATGAAGGTGATTTTTGTCACTTGCACTAGCTTTCTGAGATTGCTTGAATACCCATTTATCATGCCTTCTTGTCAGGGTCTGTGGAAGAAAATTATTTTCACTGCTTGATATCGATGCTTCACTGAGTAGATGATTTTATGTAGATCATCGACAGCATCAGGATTGAACTACATGTAGCATTTCCCCCAATATAATCTGCCTTCTCATGTGAATTTAAATATTGAAGAGTCACATCATAGCTTTTTTCTTGCCACCCAGGCTTTCATTTTTGCCCCACTCTTTGTAAAGCTTACTGATCCATCATTTTTAAGCTAGTTACTGGCCTCACAGCTCTATCTGGCACCCATCTCCTTATTACTCAGTCACTGAGTTTGGAAGGATGATATTTTCTAAAAATGGAAATAGTGATGTATAGCATCTGTTATTGATTGGTTGGATTCTATAGTCAGACTCTTTAATATTTTTTTTTATTTTAAAGCATTATCTTTTGATGCATAAATCCCTTAATTCCTGTGAATATTAAGAAATTGATTTTTTTGTTTATTGAATTTATTAAACGGAACATTCCATACAATCAAGTCAAACTTAACAAAACTAAATTAAATTCAACCCACATCCATGAGAAAGAGACATTCTTAATGTTTTTTTTTTTTATTTTTTTTTTTTTATTTAATTGTTCCCCTTTAAGGTATAATGAGCTCTAAATTATGGCTGCCATTTTTACGGCACTTAACTCATATGTTAAGGCAATTGTTTTCTTCTGTATCAAAAGGTAAACATACTTATTCAATGTGCAATACTTAAGTAAAACCAGTTACCTACATTTGCATTGCTTGCAGTTCTTGTATTTGTGAATAGTGTTCCATTCTTGAATGGTGCTCTTGTGTTGGTGAATGGTTCAATCCATCACCTCTTTTCCTCACAAAATCTGACTTTTTTGGCACATATGTCATGCCAGTAATTTACCTGCTCTATTCACTTTTTTAATTAGGATATCTGCATTACATGTTTTTGGATAATATGTTTCAATTTCACTTTCTGATCTATATGTTTCGTAATTACTCAACGTATTTGCACCATATATGCTTACATTGAACCACTGTATTTATGGTAGATTTTTTTTTTTTTATATCTATTGTCTATTGTCAAATACTGTGGTAATTGCACAGTATTGACTTATTTTTAACTTGTGTATACTGTAAAGTATAACTGAGTGTTTACGGTGCATACAAAAATTAATTCTTATCTCATGTCATTTTGTAATGGGGTGAAGAATTTGAAAAATTACATTTTCTCCTGATATGTTATAAATGAGCAAGTCTCACAAAAATATTTGGTTAGTCTGTGAATTTCCCATGTTGAGCTGTATGTGTAAAATACACTCAACCACTAGGCTCTCAATGTACTGAAACAATAACAATGTTAAGGTTTTCAACATACAGTGTGGCTTTCCTAATAGGTTCAAGTGAAATAAAACTGAAAGAGTCAAAAGCAGTGGTTAAATAGAAAAATGAAGAAGCAGTATGAATACTGCTTTATGTTTTTTTACATAAACTTTCAGTCATTAGTAATCTTCAGTTTTTACTATATGCACACCTGATGAAATCTCTACAGCAGAACTAATGTTTTTTTGGCATTCCTCTGCCATTTCAAAAATGGTTGTGCATGTTACAATTTATTAAGGGAAACAGGAGCGCGTGAACACAAGGACAACACAACACACAAAAAATGGTTAAACAAATACAAAGCCTTATTACTCCTTTGATTCAGTTTGCATTGACTTGTCTTTGTTTGTTGTGCCAACTTTATAAACTGACTGCCCTGTGGCTAATGTTTTGCAGTTAGGAAATGAGGGGCACTAAATATACACCAGACTAATGACACTGTTTGGTCTGGGTCTATATAATGATAAGGAATCAAGTTTCTCATCCACCGTGATTGCTACTTGCCCTAAATTGTCAATATAATTTCACTCTAATTAGTCATGGCATATGGACTTCCATCTAACTGTCTAGAGGTCTAAGACTCTTTCCAAATTTGCACACTACCAATGCACCAACTACAGATACAGAGCTGGTGCCCTTCTGAGTACGCTGGCACATACAACTTAATTTCCCATGGGATCAATAAAGTATCTATCTATCTATCTATCTATCTATCTATCTATCTATCTATCTATCTATCTATCTATCTATCTACAACTTCATTCTTTCTGTCTGCTTTCATCCTTGGTAATCAATTGCTAATCAGACAACTCAACAAAATTTATGGAAAAGACTGAAATTTTAGGTAGCACAATTAATTGTTTACTCAGGTCACAGTGTTAACCCAAAATAACATAATATGAATGTTGTTTAGGAAATCCCCTTGCTTACCACTGACATAAAAATTTCATTATATGAGCCCGGTTATTATTATTATTATTAGTAGTAGTAATAATAGTAGTACTAGTAGTAGTATCCATTGGATTCTCAACTTACATTCAGCACATTTGCTTAAAGCATTTCTTTATGTACCAGAGGTTCAGCAATTACTTTATACTTTCCCTAACCACATGAATAGATACATATATACCAGGTGGTTACTAACCAGTTACGTGTATAATGGGAAGTGAGCACAAAGTACAGAATACTTTACTTTTTAGTTGAGGCATTATTCATTGCAAATAACTATACTCTATATGTAAATTATATGCTTACACAGAAATCCCAAATACTGTATATACAGTACTTTTTAATAAAAATGTAACAAACAGATGATTCTATCCACCTTAATAAAAAAAAGTGTCTATCTGTGTATCCATCTGGTTGCTATGTCTCTGTTAAATGCCAATTCGTATGGGATTTGAAAAAGCAGTGCTAATGTCTGTGATGTGAAATTGTTGGAATGATAAATGCTATGAATTTTCATACTACAAATATCAGTGGTGCAGCATGTGTTTACTATTACTACCCTATTACTACATGCATTACAAGATAACTTCCAAAAGATAATGCACTGCAAACATTATTGCTGGGGCCTATGGTGATTATTTAGATTTCAACACATCTTAGACAGGCAGCACAGCTAGTTCAGATGGAAAGAAACTTCATACAACTGAAGTCAAAGTATAGAAACGGTGGACATTTCAGTACACTGAACTTACTTTTTTATACTTTATTCAATTACTCTATTTCAAAAATAAGTTCCTACCTTCAAAAATGTTTATTTTTATAATATTTACAATATAGCTCTTGAAGGGTATTTCTTCATAAAATTAAAAGGACAATTTGCTTTCTGTTTACATTGGCACTCCAAGCATTAATGTAACCTTGCCCGAGCATGAAAGCTTCCACCTGAATGGAAAGAGTATTAACCAAAGTCAGTGAAAAATCACTTTGTGATAAGGCTAACCATGCATGGTGACACAAAGTTCATTCTATTGGTATTTCAGATTTTTCTTTTTCTCAGAGAATGTCAGTAATTTAAAATATAACACCTACTTACGTACATACAAACAGCTGCTTTTAAATATAAGCACTGCATATGAATCAAAGAAGAGGAAGATTTATAATGTATTCCTTTACATGGTGCTTTGTTTCTAAGTGGAAAAATCTCTTGTTGGACTATGCAGGATTTATGTTATATACTTTTTATTTTATGTTATGGTGAAACATATTGAATATAAATTTGATTAAAATGAGTGTTAGGTGCACTTACAAAATCCTTTAGAGGAATAAATTGTCCACAGAATAATGATTAAATGGTATATTAAAAGGAAAATAAACTTAGATATGCAAAAGAAGTACACCATTATCTCTGCCTATACATGGATACTATGTATTGTAATTCATGTTTTAAAGAACAGACTAACATAGCATTGCAAATGATATAAGATTATACTTATCTTTTCTAATTTATATGTTCATATATTTATTTGCAGTGTGGGTATTTTGCTTTAAGTAGATTCATGCTAAGAAATTAACCGTGGGGTCCACCTTTAGCACATTTATTAGTAACTTATTGCTACTTAACATAGTCTTAAAAGTATCTTTGTTGACCTTACTAAGATATACAATGCACCAATAAACTGGTTATTCATCTCTTTCTAAAATACATCACAAAATGTGCTATGAAGCTATATTATAGCTCAAGTAACTCCCAACAGCCCACTTGCTATTCACTTGTTAGAGTCAAAACTACATTGGCAGTAAATAGGATATTAACAAATTCTTCATCAGTACCTCTTTTTAGAAGCTAACCTGTAAAATAAAACAGAACTAAGAAAAAATGTACAACAAGACAGTAATTCAAATTCAAATCTTTCTTTATAATCTGTTTTAATCAATTTCACAATAAGGGATTTAAAACAATGTGTAAGTAACTATTAAATGCCTATTAGTCTTTTTACTAAAACAACCACAGAATGTTCCCAAAAACTCACTTACTCATTATAATTTATTGCCCAGGTTTAAATTTTCAATTTGTCAAGTGCTGTACACAGTACTAGTGGTATACCAAAGGTCATGTACAGGTGCTGGTCATAAAATTAGAATATCATGACAAAGTTGATTTATTTCAGTAATTCCATTCAAAAAGTGAAACTTGTATATTAGATTCATTCATTACACACAGACTGATGTATTTCAAAAGTTTATTTCTTTTAATTTTGATGATTATAACTGACAACTAATGAAAGTCACAAATTCAGTATCTTGGAAAATTAGAATATCAATTAAGACCAATGCAAAAAAAGGATTTTTAGAAATGTTGGCCAACTAAAAGGTATGAACATGAAAAGTATGAGCATGTACAGCACTCAATATTTAGTTGAGGCTCCTTTGGCCTGGATTACTGCAGCAATGTGGCGTGGCATGGAGTCAATCAGTCTGTGACACAGCTCAGGTCTTATGAGAGCCCATGTTGCTCTGATAGTGGCCTTCAGCTCTTCTGAATTGTTGGGTCTGGCGTATTGCATCTTCCTCTTCACAATACCCCATAGATTTTCTATGGGGTTAAGGTCAGGCGAGTTTGCTGGCCAATCAAGAACAGGGATACCATGGTCCTTAAACCAGGTACTGGTAGCTTTGGCACTGTGTCCAGGTGCCAGGTCCTGTTGGAAAATGAAATCTGCATCTCCTTAAAGTTCGTCAGCAGCAGGAAGCATGAAGTGCTCTAAAACTTCCTGGTGGACGGCTGCGTTGACCTTGGACCTTAGAAAACACAATGGAATAACACCAGCAGATGACATAGCACCCCAAACCATCACTGACTGTGGAAACTTTACACTGGACCTCAAGCAACGTGGATTCTGTGCCTCTTCTCTCTTCCTCCAGACTCTGGGACCTTGATTTCCAAAGGAAATGCAAAATTTAATTTTATCAGAGAACATAACATTGGACCACTCAGCAGCAGTCCAGTCCTTTTTGTCTTTAGCCCAGGCGAGACGTTTCTGACGCTGTCTCTTGTTCAAGAGTGGCTTGACACAAGGAATGCGACAGCTGAAACCCATGTCTTGCATACGTCTGTGTGTGGTGGTTCTTGAAGCACTGACTCCAGCTGCAGTCCACTCTTTGTGAATCTCACCCACAGTTTTGAGTGGGTTTTGTTTCACAATCCTCTCCAGGGTGCGGTTATCCCTATTGCTTGTACACTTTTTTCTACCACATCTTGTCCTTCACTTCGCCTCTCTATTAATGTGCTTGGACACAGAGCTCTGTGAACAGCCAGCCTATTTAGCAATTACCTTTTGTGTCTTGCCCTCCTTGTGCAAGGTGTCAATGGTCGTCTTTTGGACAACTGTCAAGTCAGCAGTCTTCCCCATGATTGTGTAGCCTACAGAACTAGACTGAGAGACCATTTAAAGGCTTTTGCAGGTGTTTTGAGTTAATTAGCTGATTAGAGTGTGGCAACAGGTGTCTTCAATATTGAACCTTTTCACAATATTCTAATTTTCCGTGATACTGAATTTGGGACTTTCATTAGTTATCAGTTATAATCATCAAAATTAAAAGAAATAAACATTTGAAATACATTAGTCTTTGTGTAATGAATGAATCTAATATACAAGTTTCACTTTTTGAATGGAATTACTGAAATAAATCAACTTTGTCATGATATTCTAATTTTATTACCAGCACCTGTATATTTAAGATCATTATCATAAAATTGTTTTTAGTGCTGCTACCCCTCAACTTCAAGGATTTGAATGCAATTCCTTTCTCTGATACTGCCTCTGTGCTATCTGCATGTCCTTCCATTGGTTCTTTTATGGCTACTCTGATTTGCTCCCACATGCCAAATATTTGCATTTCAGATAGATTCATCTGAAGTGAGCAAAGAAACCTGCCAAGTGACAGGCTGATGTTCCTTCCAGGGTTTGCTGAAACTATGTGATACTTGGATAGGCTGCTTCTCCCAGTGACCCTGTATATTTAATCAAAAGAGTTCCCAGAGTAGATAGATAGAGGGATGACTAAATGTGCCTAACAAACTTCATATTTACTTGTTTATGGGCCTGTCAAATTTGGTAGTAAACAATTTAATCACTTCTTAAAAACAAGATTCAAAACAGTACTTCTTCTTAATGGGCCTAAAATGTATCTGCACTAAATGTCTGTTTTGTCAAGTTATATAGTATTTGCTCACGAGGAATAACTCCTGGATTTATTTTATATCTCCTGAGTACAATAAACCTAACATAATACTTTTCATTCCCTAATGTCAGATTTGAAATGATATGCCTACGGAAAGTCCAAAGAGATCCCTGCTATAGGAAATGACCTTGCAGGAGATTAATGTAAGGCCCGGCTAATCTCTACACACAAATTAAATTAACAGAATGGTCCTGTCTGCAGGGGTGGCTGGGACAGTCTGTTCAAGAGGAAATGAATGCAGTTCATACATCTGCACTTATTAGATTACTGTGCAGTTCTGAAAAAAAGATTGTTAATGCATGATAGCTAAATGATTATTAGAATTTTCGATATGATGAGGAGTAGCTTAACTAAGATAAACTTTTGCACGTAAACCACTGATATATAAAGTGTTAAATAGGATAAACTATTTTTTCAGTGAGATGTAAGCATACTTTATTTTAAGAATATTGTTTAGTTGATTATAAATTATTATACAGTAACATGCTTCTGAGATTACATTTTGTATAACATGCTATACATAAAACCATATGAAGAATTCAAAATTATACCTACCATACCATTGTAGTGTTCATAGTTCCATTGTAGACTGTTGCTTAAGTGACTGCAGAGACAATAGAAGAAACAGATGTAAAGCTAGGCTAATGCTCTCTTCTTGTTGCACCTCTCAAAACAATTACATAAAGAGTCTCAATTACACACCATCAAAAAGTAGTAGCTAACAGAAAGAAATATACTTAACTGAACTAGTTAAGATATCCTGGAATCCCTAACACCCCCACCCCCCCCCACCCAAAAAAAAAAAAAAACTGGGTGTTAATCAGTTTCAGTTGCTTTGGTGTTAATGAAATTAAAAACAGGTGCACTAGAGGGGCAACAATGAGACAATCTCCAAAACAGGAATGGCTTAACAGGTGGAGGCCACTGACATTTTTCCCTCCTCATCTGTTTTTTCACTTGTTTTGCATTTGAATACAGTCAGTGTCACTACAGGTAACATGAGGTGATACCTGGACCCGGAAAAGGTTGCACAGGCAGTCCAACTTCTCCAGGATGGCACATCAATATGTGAGATTCCAGGAGACAGGCAGATACTTTAGGAGAGCTGGACAGGGCCGTAGAAGGTCTGTAACCCATCAGCAGGACCAACATCTGCTCCTTTGGTAAAGGAAGAAGAGGATGAGCAATGCCAGAGCCATACAAAATGACCTCTAGCAGGTGTGAATGGTGTGAATGTCTCTGACCAAACAATCAGAATTAGACTTCATGAGGTTGGCCTGAGGGCCCGACGTCCTCTAGTGGGCACTGTGCACACTGCACCATGGAGCTTGATTGGCATTTGCCACCACTGGCACCTTGTGCTTTTCACATATGAGAGCAGGTTCACCCTGAGCACATGTGACAGACGTGAAAGGGTCTGGAGAAGCTATGGAGAACATTATGCTGCCTGTAACATCATTCAGGATGACCGGTTTGGTGGTGGGTCAGTGATTGACTGGCGAGGCATATCCATTGAGGGACGCATAGACCTCTACAGGCTAGACAAGGGCAACTTGACTGCCATTAGGTATCGGGATGAAATCCTTGGCCCCATTGTCAGACCCTATGCTGGTGCAGTGGGTCCTGGGTTACTTCTGGTGCACGACAACATCCGGCCTCATGTGGTGAGAGTATGCAGGCAGTTCCTGGAGGATGAAGGAACTGATACCACTGATTGGCCCCCACGCTCGTCTGAACTGAATCCAAAAGAACACCTCTAGGACATTATGTTTCGGTCCATCCAATGCCGCCAGGTTGCACCTCAGACTGTCCAGGAGCTCAGTGATGCCCTGGTCCGGATCAGAGGGGAGATTCCTAATGACACTATTCGTCGTCTCATTAGGAGCATGCCCCAATGTTGTCAGGCATGCGTTCAAGGACGTGGCGGCCATACAAACTACTGAAAACGATTTGGAGTTCATTTCAGCAAAATGGACTAGCCTGCCGCATCATTTTTTCACTTTGATTTTGTGGGTGTCTTTGAATTCAGCCCTCTGTAGGTTAATAATTTTCATTTCTATCAAACAATGTGGCATCCTTTCATTCCTAACACATTATCCAGTCCATATCAGTATAAATGTCCAGCATACTTTTTTTCCCATTGAGATCTGATGTGTTTTCAAAGAGTTCCTTTAATTTTTTTGAGCAGTTTATATACAAAATATAAATAGGAAATATATATATATATATAAATCATAACAACCACAACCAGGCAGGGAAGAAAGAACACCCATATGCATTTCAGAGGTTAGAAACCGTTGGACTTTTATTTATTGCTTCCCCACTACACTCGCACTGTTTCAGCCATGGGAGACGCCTCCACTCTTTTGTTTTACTCAATACCAGACTTATTTAGTTTTAACACTGTTTTCTTCTGCTCCTGTGTTACAGCCCCAAAGCATGCCATTCTTTTTACATCTTATTCCCACATGTGCCACTCTATGTGTTTGACTTCCGCTCCTTCATCTCCTGCTGAGGTACACCTTCTCCCAGTATAGTGACCCTCCATGTCTGTGGCTGGATCATTACAATATAAATATATATATACTGTATATATATATATATATATATATATATATATATATATATATATATATATATATATATATATATAAAATGTATATTGTATATATATTGTAAATGAGGCACTGCATGAGACACTACAAACAACATATATAAATGATATATCTTTGAAATTTCTAAGTAAAAAATCTTTCTTGGTACACAACACAGAAAAACAAACTGAATGTGATATTTTGGTCACATAAAAAACTTAAATTACTTAAGGGTTTATAATGTGTTGTATATTGATTGAAAGAGACTGAAAGAAAGTAGATGTTAAAATGTGAAGCAGAATGACAATTATTGTGAACAGATCTAGAATGTGAAAAGTTTAAGAATGGCTGCCTAGAAGGCTAAAAGGAAAAAAACACCAAAAACATATAAACATGTGGCCTCAATTTTAAAATAAATATTAACTTTTTCTATCATTTTTATTTTCATCAACATGTCAACAGCTTTGTAATAAAACATTAATGATATTACTATAAACATGATATACAGTCGGCGGGATCATTCAGCAGGGTGTCTTTTAATATCTTCCATATTAAAAACATTGTAATACAAGTAAATTCATCCCATCAATTTTCCAGACCTGTCAGGAGTGTGGAAACTGACTTCTTTATTTCTTGAATGCTTCCATATGGGTAATCTATAATGTTTTACTGAGAGACTTAAATGAATTACTGATGTCACTGGTGACCAATGGTTACTTATTATTAAATTAGCAGACTGTTTTTGTAGGCGCCCAATTGTCCACACATTTTGTGATGAATCTGATTACGATAGTTGCCTACACATCCAGATTTGATGAAGAAGCTGTAAACATGTCCTCGTTTGTAGAATAAAAAGATTCCTGTGTTTTTCCTCTGATTTTTTAGCCTCACTTAACCACATTTCTTATTGCCTGTTTATGCTTCTGTGTCTGCCTGTAAGCTGGAGGCAGGAGTGCTCAGAGATGGTCTGATTTTCCAGGATGCTGTTTAGGTAATGGGCATTAAACATCTTTTATTGAGGTGTAATAGTGATCTGGTGTTAGCACCTGATTAAGAGGTGAAAAGCTAACGATATTTAGAATGAATAATCCATATATTTGCTTTGTTGAAATCCCCAGCAAAAATAAATAATCAGTCAGAATATATACATTAGTATTTCTCTATGATGTTGTGTATTTTGCAGCAGTACTGGGGTTATTTTGTGCAAAAATATGGACAGAAAAAAAATTCTGAAGAACATTTTAGGAATGTAAAAAAGGTGGCCTTTTTAATTGTTAAATACTGCAGACTGAGTGAGTTGTTTTTTTTTTCAGACAATTTTATCATCTGTACACTATGAATTGTTTAACTTATAACAAAATCTACCTCCTCTGCTTTTTTCCCAATGACTTGACCCAGTCAATATGGTAAACAGAAAACACATCTACCTGTATTGCAGAGTTTGGTGTGTTAGATACATGTATCAAAGAAACAGAAAACGCCACAATTTATAATGTCTCCTCCTGAATGCCGTCTTCGTATAAAAGAATCTTGTTTATTAAGCACCTGAACTTTTGCCATAAAAATGCTGAGCAAAGGAGGTTGATGACTAGGATGTTCCTCTTCATTTTCTGACTGTCTTTATTTGTTTGTTCTTGTTGAGTGGAGTGTTGGCTGTAGGTGTTTGTCAACAGCAGCTGCCCATTTAAACAGGCTGTTCCAACAACACTGCATACACAAAATACACAAGTCAGTGAGCACCAACACATCTGGTGTTATGATTGTGTTATGTCTCTCTTCCAGAACACAGAAGTTTCCCCTGTTCTTTCTCCTCATTTTGTAAATTTAACATAAAGTATTAGTGTAAACACCCGAAAGAAGTACAGCTTGAAGTCTTTTAAGCATCAGAGACATCATAGCAACCACTACAACAAAACTGCACAAAATGGTAGCATTCATAATCCAACAAAACACAATCAAAAAATAATCCTAAAAAAATGAATAACTTCTGAAGAAAGCTTTCTAACAAAAGACAAACGTCAATAATTAATTATTCCTTACAAAACCCAAGGAAACTAATTAAAACACTTACATAAATCCCATGATTAATGAAAAAAATACCATTTACAGTTTCAAACTGGCATTTTTACTTCCCTCTTATCCATTATCAACTATAAGATTAATGGACTTATATAGCTGTGATTTTTTTATTAATAAAATTTAAATTTGTTTAATTTTACTTGTTTTATTTTATTGAATATTTAACCTAATGTATTTGTTTATACATGTAAAAGATGTATGGATTATGGCACTTCGAGGATGGATTCAGTGAAGAATGCTGTACAAAGATTAATTGACAAACAGACCAGAAACTTCTAATTATCTCTCTATTATAAAAAAAATCTTGGAAGGGAGACTAGGGAGGCGACACTTTAACATCACGTGAGACAAGGCAGTGAGACAACATTTAAAACAAGTTCACGGACATCTAACCTAGCAGTTGTTGGAATGCTTTTGGCAGACATACTTCATGTGCTCCCAGCTCTTAAAACAATGACAAGCAACATGCAGAACACGCAGCTCGCCAGCAGCAGCAAGCCAGCAGATGATCCGACTGCTTCTCCTTAGCATGCGTTCAGCCAACCCCCTCCCCCCCCCCCTTCACAACGCGAGTGGCAGAGAAGCGAAATGGAAAAAGGACAGCTGCTGTACAGGCATTTAAATGACTTTTTACAAAAGTTTTAAAATAAAAATAATGCATATGTAACAATTTCCATGAAAATAACAATCTCTTTAAATTGTATAGGGTGGTCCAGATCTAATTATGCAATTTTCATTACGCTATAACTTATTAAGTTTATTACAAATAAAATCCCGGACCATCGAGAAGTGTGCGAACTGACGACATGAAGAATCGTCTTCGCGCTGAACTGGAATCGTCCCCGCATAAATCAAAGTCATCCAGATCATCTGCATAATTAGATCTGGACCACCCTGCATATCCAGTAAACCAAACCCGGGGGTGGGCGAGCAAAGCAAGCAGGGGGTGGAGCCAACTAGTTTCTTAAATTAAAGAGAAGATATCTAAATTTCTGTATACAATTCTAAATGTTGTTGCTACTTCTCTCTAGTCTTCCCCGTGCTTCATGATGGTTTAGCTGGAACATTAAGAGGAAATAATAAGTGCATAGATACCCCATTTTGATTTTGAAACTGTGACTGTTCATCTCTACTGTTATATAAGATACTAGCAAAATACCCGTGCTTCGCAGCGGAGAAGTAGTGTGTTAAAGAAGTTATGAAAAAGAAAAGGAAACATTTTAAAAATAATGTAACATGATTGTCAATGTAATTGTTTTGTCACTGTTATGAGTGTCGCTGTCATCAAGGATTTGATTATCATTATTTCTTTCAATCAGGTTCGTATTTGGAGGATGTGTTGTGTTCAAGTTATATTCCGTGTTTGTCAACCGTTGGAAAGATAACAGGTTTCATTCATCGAAGTGTTCACTACCCAAATCGGTACTCGTGAATCTAAGATGTTTAACAGGCATTCCCGGTATTAAGTTGTGGATTTGCCTGTGAATATTTAGCGGCAGCGTGTCTATGAACTTAATTTAAACTTAAGCTTTACACCTTGCTTTCCTATTGATATGTCTACAAAGGCTTGTTCAGATTCAGAGGGTTGTTCCTGTCTTACTGCATCAATAAACAGCTCGTCTTCCTCTTTATCTGAGACATCACACACTGCATGCACAGGTTTACCTTTCACAGTCCTGCAAAGTCAGTTCACGTGAGCCGCTCGGAGTACATGCATCGAAGGTTCTCAGTTGTGCTTGTGCTATCTCGTGCGATCTTGCAATGTCCATGGCTTTATTTAATGTTAGCTCAGACCTGGCACTTAAAAGTTTCTCTCGCACTTTTGCTGAGTTTGTGCCAAACACTATTCTATCCCTGACCATCTCATCTTCGTTTGCATAAGCACAGTCCTTCACCAGCAATTTTAACTCCGTTACAAAGTGATGAAAAGTCTCGTTTATACCCTGCATCCTCTCATTAAACTTGTATCTCGCGAATATCGTATTCGTCTTAGGCATGGCAGCATGTCTATTGGATTGCTGCTGATGGATGGCCTTATATGGGCAGGCACTCAATTATGTGGGAGGCGTGACGATGAGGGACCAAGCTGCAGGCTCTGGCCGTATATATGTACGTAAGTAGGTTCCAGTTATGACTGTTACACGTAGAATTTCGAAATGAAACCTGCCTAACTTTTGTAAGTAAGCTGTAAGGAATGAGCCTGCCAAATTTCAGCCTTCTACCTACACGGGAAGTTGGAGAATTAGTGATGAGTGAGTGAGTGAGTGAGTGAGTCAGTGAGTGAGGGCTTTGCCTTTTATTAGTATAGATGAAAAACGTGCTAAATCACAATGCATTTGTGTGTTGTACTTGGTCAAGAAATTACTACTTTAAACTTGAACTGTGAATTTGTGAGAAAATACGAAGTGTGATCAAAAAATATGGTTAATGTTTTTTAAAAAAAAGTGTTCATTGCAGTAAAAGATTTACAACTACTAGTCATCCTCAAAATACTCTCCTCCACTTCTAATGCACTTATCCCAACTCTCCTGCCACTTTGCAAAGCAGTTCTGGAAGTTTTCTTTCAAGTGTCTTTAGTTGGGCTGTCGCGGCTGCCTGGATGTCCTGAATGGATTGAAATTGTTTGCCTTTCATGGTCATTTTCAATTTGGGGAACAGCCAGAAGTCACACAGTGCCAGAGCCGGTGAATAAGGAGGATGCGGGCACAGCGTAATGTTTTTATTCCACAGATATTGTCGTACTAGAAGGGATGTGTGACACAGAGTGTTGTCATGATGAAGAATGAAACCGTTTCAACATTTTCCTTGGTTATTGATGTTGAAGTACTTCCTGATCTTTTCTCATCTTCAAGCAAATCAGATCCATTACGAAACTGATCAAACTACTTGTAAACAGTCTTAATTGTCAGTGCAGTGTCACCATAAACCAATTTTAACATCTGATGGGTTTCCAGAGCTTTTTGCAATTTGAAACAAAATTTCATGTTAATGTGTTGCTCGATATCCATTATTAACGACAAACTTAAAAAAACACACTTGAACTCAACAGTGGCTCACAAACAACTGACAGTATCAAACAAGTTGAAACTTGTCACAAACTAGGCTCTAGGATGGACATGTCAGAACCTGCATGGAATTGTTTTGCATTGCTCTTGGATGGTGATCTGCATCAACATTCACCATACTTTTTGATCACACCTCGTATAGGGCTATGGATGCACTAAAATTATTTTGTAATTCTACAAATAACATGATTAAGAAGTAGCAGAGAGAATGAGAATCAATGAAGTATTTTTACTTTACCTGGATAAAGGTATGTACAGTAACTCATCCTTGTAACGTAGTGTCAGTAATATTGCTAATATAGACATCTGGAAATTAAATAAAGCATAATGTCTGATGAAACAGGTAAAAAATCATAAAAAAAGGATTTGCAGACTCATATGACAATCTAAATTATCTTTTAAATATACCATATATTCACACACATTTCAGTCCATCTTTCAAAATTAATAAGTGAAATTACCACAAAAGTTAATAATACATTTCTTAAGAGGTACAGTATCTTAAGAAAGAAAAATAGCAGTTGATGCATATTCAAGTCACAAATTTTTTCAAAGCATGTACCGTATTTGGGTGGCACAGTGGTAGCGCTGCTGCCTTGCATTAAGGAGACTTGAGTTCGCTTCCTGGGTCCTCCCTGCGTGGAGTTTGCATGTTCTCCCCGTGTCTGCGTGGGTTTCCTTCGGGTGCTAAGGTTTCCTCCCACAGTCCAAAGACATGCAGGTTAGGTGCACTGGCGATTCTAAATTGTCCCTAGTGTGTGCTTGGTGTGTGTGCCCTGCCTGGGGATTTGTTCCTGCCTTGTGCCCTGTGTTGGCTGGGATTGGCTCCAGCAGACCCCCATGACCCTGTGTTAGGATGTAGCGGGTTGGATAATGACTGACTGACTGTACTGTATTTTAGTCGTGTATTATTGCATGTTCCAGTGGGTTTCCTCTAGGCTCTCCAGTTTGTTTCCACTCACTAAAGATATGCAGGGGAGATTAATTGAGCAGGTATGATTATGCTCTTCGGTGTGCTTCCAAAGAATTTTGCAGTTTTGGAAGCAAAAGTGAAAAATAGGTAGTTCAAGCAATCACACACATAGATGTTTTAATTTATAAATGGGGTTAGTGAATTGTGCCAAGTTAACAAATTGTTGAAACGCAATAAACAGGCAAGAGTCTTTTGTATCCTTAACAGCATATCTGTAAAAAAAAATGTCTCAAAGGGCTTTTCTATAGATACTCAGGTTTTCCCACCATATCCCAAAGATGTGTTCAAGCTGGCTTTGTGTGGGTTGGTGTTTATGTCAGTAAGCACTGTATTTTCACATCTGCCTGCCTTTTACCTCAAATTTGATTTAGCAGGTTTAAGAATGTTATAAATATTACAAATAAGAAATATAAGAAAAAGGGTCTGTCTGTATAGATCTTTTACTAGCCAAGAGAATACTATTATAGAAATAAATCATAGCTACATAAATTTTCACTTGCCCTTGGACCACCAATAAATTTTTTTTATTGTGTTTTCCATTTAGGAGACAGTTTAAACGTTAAACCAGTCTTCTATCAAGAGAACAGTAATAAAGAAATGCATAAAGATGTGTGGTGAGATGCACCAACTTTGATTTCTGTCTCTTTCATATTCTGCAGTTAAATGCACATGCTGCAACACTCAAACTATACTTCTGGACGCAGCTTCACTAGGTAAAAACTGGTAACAACAAAGGCTTTTACTTTATAATGAGCTTAAGAAGAACACAAAGACATGGCTCGAAACTTAAGGGTAAATTTCGAGGAATCATAAGTTTTTTTTTTTCATGCCAAAAACCATCAGACACATGGAATAAATGACCAAGTAGAGTTTAAGGGGCCTTTAAAACTAAACTCAATGTTAAAGCAGGAACATCTGATAGAAAGATAAGAAAGTTCAAATTAACAAATACAGTGCATCCGGAAAGTATTCACAGCGCATCACTTTTTCCACATTTTGTTATGTTACAGCCTTATTCCAAAATGGATTAAATTCTTTTACTAAGGAGTGGCTTCCATCTGGCCACTCTACCATACAGGCCTGATTGGTGGATTGCTACAGAGCTGGTTTTCCTTCTGGAAGGTTCTCCTCTCTCAACAGAGGACCTCTGGAGTTCTGACAGAGTGACCATCGGGTTCTTGGTCACCTCCCTGACTAAGGCCCTTCTCCCCCGATCGCTCAGTTTAGATGGCCGGCCAGCTCTAGGAAGAGTCCTGGTGGTTTCGAACTTCATCCACTTATGGATGATGGAGGCCACTGTGCTCATTGGGACCTTCAAAGCAGCAGAAATTTTCTGTAACCTTCCCCAGATTTGTGCCTCAAGACAATCCTGTCTCGGAGGTCTACAGACAATTCCTTTGACTTCATGCTTGGTTTGTGCTCTGACATGAACTGTAAACTGTGGGACCTTCTAGAGACAGGTGTGTGCCTTTCCAAATTAGGTCCAATCAACTGAATTTACCACAGGTGGACTCCAACTAAGCTGTAGAAACATCTCAAGGATGACCAGGGGAAACAGGATGCACCTGAGCTCAATTTTGAGCTTCATGGCAAAGGCTGTGAATACTTATGTACATGTCCTTTATCAATTTTTTTATTTTTAATAAATTTGCAAAAACCTCAAGTAAACTTTTTTCACGTTGTCATTATGGGGTGTTGTGTGTAGAATTCTGAGGAAAAAAATGAATTTAATCCATTTTGGAATAAGGCTGTAACATAACAAAATGTAGAAAAAGTGATGCGCTGTGAATACATTCCGGGTGCACTGTAGATGTAGTTGGTTAAATTCACAAAGAGAAAAGAAAATTGTAAAAATGTGTAAAATTAATTAATGTATAGTTTCATGTTTCTCAAGTATAAAAGAAAAGGGCAGTACATAATGCAGAAAAACACTGTTTATTGAGACTTGATAAACGAAGGAAAAAAAGTACAGAAAAAGACACTGTAAAATATCCTGAGAAATGGTAGTACAGTACATCTACAGACTAAGCCTAGTGTTCAAATACAATATGTATAGCATTTTCATTTATTAACTGATTTCAGATAGAATAAAATCATGTTATCCACAGTTCTATGCACAAATTAATAATTCTTCACTATAAAGAGAAATGATCTGACATTGTCTAAGTGAATTACCAAAACAGATGAGAAAGCAGACAAGAACTTTTGCAAAAACATTATGAGAAGCTCCCAATTATGACATGTGCTTATAAATAAATTGTCAGTAAATGTAACTTTAAAAATCCAAATAGATGTATTTTGAGTTTTGTATTTAATTTAAAACTACAGATGCAAAGTAATTTTTTCAAAATTTAACTTAGAATTTAAGAGAGTTTACATTTCAATAAATTTGTATATTAATAAGTTATTTATTTGGACATTTTGGTTAGTCCTTCAGGCCAAAAATAATGACTCAAATCCATGCTATGTGTGCTCGTCAGAATTAAAAACAATAATCATACTAACTAGGGAAACACTGTGGAACAGTGATTATTGCTGCTTACCTCAGCCCCAGTGAAACAAGAGTCCTAACCACCAAGTGCTCCAGCTTCCTCCCACACTCAAAAGACATATATGTTAGTTTAGATAGATAGATAGATAGATAGATAGATAGATAGATAGATAGATAGATAGATAGATAGATAGATAGATAGATAGATAGATACTTTATTAATCCCAAGGGGAAATTCACATAATCCAGCAGCAGTATACTGATACAAAGAAACAATATTAAATTAAATAGTAATAAAATAAATAAATAAATAAATAAAAATAAAATGTTAGCATTTACTCCCCCGGGTGGAATTGAAGAGTCGCATAGTGTGGGGGAGGAACGATCGCCTCAGTCTGTCAGTGGAGCAGGACAGTGACAAAAGTCTGTCACTGAAGCTACTCCTCTGCCTGGAGATGACACTGTTCAGTGGATGCAGTGGATTATTCATGATTGACAGGAGTTTGCTTAATGCCCGTCGCTCTGCCACAGATGTTAAACTATCCAACTTAACTCCTACAATAGAGCCTGCCTTCTTAACAAGTTTGTCCAGGCGTGAGGCATCTTTCATCTTTATGCTGCCACCCCAGCACACCACCGCGTAGAAGAGGGCACTCGCCACAACTGTCTGGTAGAACATCTGCAGCATCTTACTGCAGATGTTGAAGGATGCCAACCTTCTCAGAAAGTATAGTCTGCTCTGACCTTTCTTACATAGAGCATCAGTATTGACAGTCCACTCCAATTTGTCATCCAGCTGCACTCCCAGATATTTATAGGTCTGCACCCTCTGCACACAGTCACCTCTGATGATCACAGGGTCTATGAGGGGCCTGGGCCTCCTAAAATCCACCACCAGCTCCTTGGTTTTGCTGGTGTTAAGATGTAAGTGGTTTGAGTCGCACCATTTAACAAAGTCTTTGATTAGCTTCCTGTACTCCTCCTCCTGCCCACTCCTGATGCAGCCCACAATAGCAGTGGCATCAGCGAACTTTTGCACGTGACAGGACTCTGAGTCATATTGGAAGTCTGATGTATATAGATTGAACAGGACCGGAGAAAGTACAGTCCCCTGCGGCGCCCCTGTATTGCTGAACACAATGTCAGACCTGCAGTTCCCAAGACGCACATATTGAGGTCTGTCTGTAAGATAGTCCACAATCCATGCCACCAGGTGTGAGTCTACTCCCATCTCAGTCAGCTTGTCTCTAAGGAGCAGAGGTTGGATGGTGTTGAAGGCGCTAGAGAAGTCCAAAAACATAATTCTTACAGCACCACTGCCTCTGTCCAGGTGGGAGAGGGATCGGTGTAGCATATAGATGATGGCATCCTCCGCTCCCACCTTCTCCTGGTATGCGAACTGCAGAGGGTCGAGGGCGTGGCGGACCTGTGGCCTCAGGTGGTGAAGCAGCAGCCGCTCCATGGTCTTCATCAGATGTGACGTCAGAGCAACAGGCCGGAAGTCATTCAGCTCACTAGGACGTGATACCTTTGGGACTGGGGTGATACAAGTTGTTTTCTAAAGCCTTGGGACTCTCCCCTGTTCCAGGCTCAGGTTGAAGATGCGCTGTAGAGGACTCCCCAGTTCCAACGCACAGGCCTTCAGCAGTCGTGGCGATACACCATCTGGACCCGCTGCTTTGCTGGCACGAAGTCTTTTCAGCTCTCTGCTCACATGGGCTGCTGTAATTGTGGGTGGGGATGTCTCACCTATGCTGGTATCAGCAGAAGGATGGTTGGAGGATGCAGTATTCCAAGGTGAGAGTGGGTTAGGGTGATCAAACCTATTAAAGAAGTTGTTCATTTGGTTTGCTCTCTCCACGTCTGTCTCGATGGCGGCACCCCGCTTCGAGCTGCAGCCAGTGATAATCTTCATCCCATCCCACACTTCCTTCATGCTGTTGTTCTGCAACTTCTGCTCCAGCTTTCTCCTGTACTGCTCTTTCGCCGCCCTGAGTTGGACTCGGAGTTCCTTCTGCACGCGCTTGAGCTCATGTTGATCACCACCTTTAAAAGCCCTTTTCTTCTGGTTCAAAGGGCCTTTGATGTCACTTGTAACCCATGGCTTGTTGTTAGCATAGCAGCGCACTGTTCTTACTGGAACTACAATGTCCATACAGAAGTTGATGTAATCAGTTGTGCATTCAACAGCCTCTTCAATGTTCACACTATGTGACCCCAGCAATATATCCCAGTCTGTAGTTCCAAAGCAGTCTCTTATAGCCTGCTCTGCCTCAGGGGACCACTTCCTGAATGAGCGTGTGGTTGTAGGTAGCGCCCTCACTCTTGGTTTGTATTGAGGCTGTAGCAGAACCAGGTTATGATCTGCTTTCCCAAGCGCAGGCAGCGGGGTGGCGCTGTATGCGTCTTTAACGTTTGCATACAGTAGGTCGATAGTCCTGTTTCCCCTGGTGTTACAATCCACATACTGGGAGAAGGCAGGTAATGTTTTGTCCAGCGTTACATGGTTAAAGTCTCCAGCGATTAGCACAAGTGCCTCAGGGTGCTGCGTTTGTAACAGCAACTGCGGAATGGATGATGTCACTCGCTATCTCCGCGTTCGCTTGAGGAGGGATGTAAACAATTACAACAATCACGTGTCCAAACTCTCTGGGCAAGTAATAGGGACGCAGACTTACGGCCAACAGTTCGATGTCCCTGCAGCAATTGGAGATTTTAACGTTTACATGTCCTGAGTTGCACCACTTTGTATTGACATAGAGAGCGAGTCCTCCTCCTTTCTTCTTCCTGCAGGTACTTGCGTCTCTGTCCGCTCTAACTGTGCTAAACCCGGGTAGCTCCACGTTAGCATCTGGGATGGTAGTTGTTAGCCACGTTTCACTAAAACACAGCAAGCTGCATTCTCTGTAGGTTCTGACATTTTTCACCAGCACAGCCAGTTCGTCGATCTTATTTGGTAGTGAGTTCACATTTCCCAAGATCACAGAAGGCACCGACGGTTTATAACGCCATTTTCTCTCAAGTTGTCTCGATTTAATCTTATCTTTTATCTTTGCGCCGGCTCGGCTCCCCCGATATCGTCTTCTTACCTCGTCAGGTAAATAAGGAACCACACTGGCATGAGCATTTCTTCTCAGTGCTTTAAGCTGACTACTTGAATAGGCGATTCTCGGAGTGTAAAAATCCATGTCAAGTAGTAAAATAGTAAAAAGTGTCCAGGGAGCAATTTCACATAAAAGAAAGTGGTAGAAGTGATCAGTGAAATAGAGAAAAATAGAGATAAAAAGGTAAAAAGATAAAGTCATATACGGAGCTGCTGGAAAAGGCTGCCACTCGGATGCGGCGCCGGAAATGAAAAAAAAAACAAAACAAAAAAAAAAAAACTGCATCCACTGAACAGTGTCATCTCCAGGCAGAGGAGTAGCTTCAGTGACAGACTTTTGTCACTGTCCTGCTCCACTGACAGACTGAGGCGATCGTTCCTCCCTCACACTATGCGACTCTTCAATTCCACCCGGGGGAGTAAATGCTAACATTTTATTTTTATTTATTTATTTTATTACTATTTAATTTAATATTGTTTCTTTGTATCAGTATACTGCTGCCGGATTATGTGAATTTCCCCTTGGGATTAATAAAGTATCTATCTATCTATCTATCTATCTATCTATCTATCTATCTATCTATCTATCTATCTATCTATCTATCTATCTATCTATCTATCTATCTATCTATCTTATTTAACTGATAACTCTAAATTGCTCAATGGACTAGTGCTTGTCAAACAGTAGTTCTTGGTCTGAACTGAATACTATTAGAATAGGCTCCACTTCCATATAACCTTTACTATGAAAAACAGGTTTGGAAAATGATGTAATGAAGTGTTAAGCCAAACTAAACACTAAATATTCAAAGAAGCAAATGTGTGGTGAAAAAATGTGTTGGTAAATCATTTTAATTGTTGATTATATTTTGATTTAAAACAGATTTTTTTCTGTTTTAAAAGTTATTTAAAATACTAGTATATATTTACACCATGCATGACCCTGACCTGGAATAATCGGTATCAGTAATTAATGCACTGATGCATAATATATGTTTTAGCAATTTAACATTTTAAAAGATGAATAACCTCATTTAACCTTACTTCTGATTCATTCTTGAATAATGGTACTTCTTTCCTTTGAGCTTCCTTCAGTAATTTTCCTTTTAATCCATCAAAGCCATATCAGAGTCTAGTTCAAAGCATGCCTACTGCTAATTTAAGAGCTAAAAATACACTTATTTAAAAGGAGAAACACACACATCAGTATTAGCATTTAAAAGAGAGATAGCTCCACTAGGTAAATTTCAAAAGAAAGCAATAACGGTGAAGATTGAAAATTAGTTCTGATTACTTACTGATTTTAACTGAGATGCAGAGTCACTATTCTAGCAGTGTTTGGCTCAGATTACATTGCTATTACTCTTTTCTTTGGAGGTATTTTGGCAGGAAGTAGTTGGCCATCAGGTCAATATAACAGATAACTAGTTTCTCTCATTTTTCACTCTTACATTTTCAGTACTTAATCAATATTTTACAAATCCTGCTTATATGCCCTTCATTTGCAAATAAAAGCTTCCTAGTTCCTAATTGGACCAACTTCAATTCTGGTATCAATATGCTTAATCTGATATTAATTTTAATAACTGTCACATATTAAATTACAGTTCAGAAGTTTCATGGGTTAATAATATATTGGTCTAATTTTGGTACCACAATTAAATATTCCCAGTTCTCCTCAATTTCAAGCCAAAACCTCTAAATGGAGGCCTCTGGGAGGCATCTGTATGAGATGCCTGAACCACCTCAATTGGATCCTCTTGATGTTAAGAGTCTGTGACTCTACTTGTTCCCTTTCCCAGATGTCTGCACTTCTCACTTTATTTGTAAGGGATAACCCAGCCACCATGTTAAGAAACCTAATTCTTTCAGTCGTTACCCAAAGCTCATGACCATTGGTGAGTTTAGTATATAAATGTAATGAATTATTATTATTATTATTATTATTATTATTATTATAATTGACTGGTAAATCCTTGGCCTTCTAGCTCAACTTCTTCTTCACTACAATGGATCGGTATAGCAATCGTATAACTGCGCCTGCCATCCCAATCTGTGTGTTGATCTCCCCATCATGTTTCTCCTTGCTCATGAACAAGACCCCATGACACTTAAACTTCTTCACTTGAGGCAGTAACTCACCTCCCACTTGGAGAAGACAGCCCACTTTTTTCATACTGATGTATATGTCCCCAGATTTGGAGATGCTAATCCTCATCTCTGCTGCTTCAGTCTCTTTCACAAACTGTCCTAATGTGTGCTGTAGTTCATAGCCAATGAAGCCAACAGGACCAAGCCATCTATAGAGCAGTAATGTGATTCTAAGGTGACAGTAACAACATATATTCCAGACATGGCCTTTGAGAAAAGGTTATTTGTTCAGATTAAGACATCATTAATATTTTTGTTTCAAATGTATGCAGACATTTTACTCCCAGTGATACTTATATTAGTATTAACTAACGGCGGATTGCACAATAACGTGCAGCCAATACACTTGAGCATTCCTAGTTTTCATTCTCTTCCTGAGCAGCTCTTCTTTTCTCCACCCTAGCAGCCCACTTCTTCTCTTCTTTCCTTGGCATCTTTTCGCGTTAAAACTGATTAAGTCAGTGTTTGTGTTGCAATTACTTAGTACGTTTTCTTTAATTTTTCACTTAAGCTGGCACTTAAATCTTCAATCTGCCTTAAGAATGATTTAAGATATGAAGAGGTGGAGGAAGTGACAGCGAAGGTGGTAGGGAATGAGAACGGTGCCTGCTGCAGAGAGTTGATTCTACAATAAAATAAAATAAAAATAAAAAGAGGAATAACCTTGGAGGTCACTCATCACCCTGAAAGCAGATAGCAGACGTCATGTAGTATATGTGTAGCAAATTTCAGGTCAATAGGTCAAACGGTTTGCGAGCTACAGGTGATTTAAAATACTGGACAGACAAACGGACAGCTACAGTAGCATATTATAAGAAGACCAGTAACGGCACACTGCAAAATAACGTGCAGTGAATACACTTGACATAGTTTTCATCCTCTTTCTCTGTATGTTTATCATTCGTTTGCTCAGAGGTTCATGCGCTTGCTGCTTCCTGAGCTGCTCTTTTTTTCTCCACTCTAGTGGTCCGCTTTTTCTCTTCTTTCATCAGCATCTTTTTGCGTAAAAACTGATTAAGTCAGTGTTTGTGTTACTATTACTTAGTACGTTTCCCTTAATTTTTCACTTAAGCTGGCATTTAAGTATTCAATCTGCCTCAAGAATGATTTAAAATATGAAGAAGTAAGGGAAGTGACGGCAAAGCAGGTAGGGATGAGAACGACGCCCGCACACATGTGCCACACGGCTGCTCCCAAGAGTTGATTCTACAATAAAATAAAATAAAAATAAAAAGAGTAATAAAAATCATCACCCCGAAAGCAGACAGTAGAGGTCACGTAGTATATGTGTACCAAATGTCAGTTCAATAAGTCAAACAGTGTGCGAGCTACAGGTGATTTAAAATCCTGGACAGACAAACAAACAGCCACAGTGGCATATTATATATAAAGATTATATCTATATACTATAAATATACTAATATAATCTATTATATCTCTATACTATATCTAATTCTTCCACGTGAAGCCTGAAAGCCATGAAGACTAATTTAGATCATTTATGTTAGGTAGAATGCCTACTGGGGGGCTGGGCGGTCTCATGGCATCGGAACCCCTGCAGATTTTGTTTTTTTTTTCTCCAGCCGTCTGGAGTTTTTTTTGTTTTTCTATCCTCCCTGGCCTTCAGACCTTACTTTATTCTTTGCTAATTAGTATTGCCTAATTTTATTTTTACATTTGTTTTTTTTCTCTTTCTTCATCATGTAAAGCACTTTGAGCTACATCATTTGTATGAAATGTGCAATATAAATAAATGTTGTTGCTAAAATGAATGATGGAAAGAAGGAGATAAAAAATAAACCTTCTACCTCTAGAAAGTCTTAGCTTACCTAACATAGTCACTGTTTATTTACTTTTTATTGCAATCTTGTACATTTTAATATTTCAAACTGTTGTCAGTCCAAAGTCTAATTAGAACTTAATTTATGCAATTTATAGGAGCATAAGAACTTAAGCAGTTTGTCAAACGAAAATGCCACTGACACAATTCAGTCCATCAAGCTCATTTGTCTACATAGCAGTTCATCTGCCCCTCAGTCTCATCCAAATACTTTTTATCATTTGTCAGTGTTTCCACTTAAACACTGAATGTTAGATCCAGATTTCCATGACCCTTTATATAAATAAGTACTTCTTAGCCTCTTTCATAAAAGCAATTCTCTTTAATTTGTTATTGTTATTTTTGAACATGTGATTCAGTATTTAACATACTGAATATCAGACAAATATCAGAAGAGGTAATCCACCTGCAGCTAAGCATGTTTGGGTCTGGCCAGCACTTGGACGAAAAGACCTTCCAGGAGAAAGCTTCGGTTGGTGCTGCAAGAGGTTTTGATGAGGCCGTCAGGGAATGTTTACCCTGTGTTCAATGTGTGGGTGCCATGTGCCAGGTCAGTGGCAGGAACATTGTGCTGTAAATATCAGAACTATCCTTAGGATGGGACGAAAAACTCAGGCCCTGACTCCTTGCGGTCATTAAAGATTCCTGAGCATTCTTTGAAAATAGTAAGGTGTTTCCAGATATCCTGGCTTAATTGCCAAAACATTTACTTCTGTCCTTCTAATCATTCCCTTTCCATTACTAGGTATCTCTCTCACCCCTTCACCACCTAACAGGTAATGTGTGGTGAGTGTACTGGCACATAAATGGCTGATGTTGCATCATCCAGGTGGATGCTACACATTGGTGATGCTTGAAATGACTTCCCATTCTCTATGCAAAGTCCTTTGTGTAGAACAGAAGAGCACTATATAAATTTAATTAATAACTTATTATTATTATTATAAAAAAAATCTCAAGCTCAAGTCCAAATCAATGCCATGATTCTGGTGGGGGCTAGGCAGGAAATAGCCCTGCTGCAAAAGGTGCCATTTAAAATGAACAGTGATAAATTGATGCTCATTCTTTAGACAGTCTTTATTTCTGAAATTTACAGAAAATATGCTACTACTGTCAAAACTGATCTAATATGTCATAACGTGAATAATAAACCGGTGATACAAAATGTCATAAATTCTGAAGTCATTTCTCTCTTAACCAAGAAAAATATGTTCAATTAGTAAACAAATGACCAACTGCCTTATTCCAGTTAATGTTCAGTATACTGTAATATGAAAATGCAACTTATGAGTTTTGTACTCATACACATTAATTTACAGTGAAAGTGCCACAGTGATAGCATCTGTCCTCTTTCTCCCTCTCTGAGACATCAATAAATCAGTTTGTTTTTTGTGTTTGCTATTTTTGTGTCAGGTGGAAGAAAGGTACCTCCCATGTTGTGAAGGTGTTGTTTTTCAACAGCAGAAAGACATATTCTCTTTGTATTTTCATTTTCTGAGTTATTATATTTTAATATACTACACAAAACAAAAAGTTATTACCTATATAGTATGCTACCAAACTGCATGTTATCAAAAGAATTTTGATCTGAGGATTCACAGTGTTTCCCGATTTGTATAATAATAACCTATAATCTGCCGATATAAACTAATAAACATGTTTGCACTGATTTAATGGAGTGGTCTTTAAAGGAGAATAAAGCCCTCGCAACATGCGGTACACAGCTGATGAATGTTTACAAATCAATAATGGTAAAGTCACCTTTCGATACTTTAATTTAAAGTCAGAGTTTGTATTTATTGACAACTTAGAGAATAGGGACTAACGGGCAACTCAGAAAAGATGCCTGCTGCTGAACTTTTTAACAGACGGTCTATTAAACTGCATTAGAATGTGATGTCTTGGTAAATTTCCACAAATATATGGGTCATACACGGTCCATACGAAGAAGACAAACACATTCCAAAAGCCATATGTTGATATTTTCTACTACAGTATATTTATGGAATGAGAGCCACCTTATCTTTTGAGACCTTTCATGCTTTTAGGACACAGTGTTATCACACATTTAAACAATATATGCTAGGACTCTGCAAAATGAGATTATGTTTAGAAAATCAATATAAACTGATAAAAAGGAAATCAGTTTGGGCAAATTAAAGTAAATTGTTCATTTAATGTAGTTATCAGCACTATACAAAAAAAGTGGAGCAAATCATAAAGCATGGTTTTCAATCAGTTTTCAATAATTTATGAATATAATTCTTTAAGTTGTGTCTCTATTTTGATATAATAGAATTAATCTAAAATGATGTGTTATAACAAATCATGAATAAGTTATTTTTTTTCTCCAGGATATTCATTGTTTTGTTTTTACAAACCTGCTTATTTTAACACTGGATTGCAGGATCTATAGCCTATTTCATCTGTTTCAACCCCAAGTAAAAAACATTTGCGGACAGAACATGAGTTCTCCAACATACAATTTTACACAAACGCTTTCATAAAATTTATGTTTCCTGGGATAGACATATTGCTTAAAATACTGATTAAGTCTGTCCAAATGCCACGCTATCTCATTTGCAATTGTGAACAAATTAATGCCATGCACGTGTAGTATTTGGCAGTTTTCAGACTTTTCTTCTTGCAAAAAAAGGAAATGACAGGAAAACACGATAATTATACTTCCCAAAAAAGGATTTTAATATTATCAGGCCAAAGGAATCATTTTTGGCATTTAATACACCATGATATAACTTCAAACTAATAGGTATGCTTAAGCTAGTTAAAATTCAGTTGAATTATATTTACTTTTATAAAGCACACCTTCTTTCCTTCTTACACTCATCTCACTTATCTTCTGTATTTCTTCTGGCCACTCTTGCTACTTGCGAACAACACATCATGCGCTATCCCCCAACTGTGTATACAGTGCCCTCCATAATGCTTGGACAAAGACATATTTTCCTTGATTTACCCCTCTGCTCCACAGTTTAAAATTACAAACCAAATAATTCAGATGTAATGAAAGTGCACACTTTAGACTTTAATTTGCATTTACATTTCAGTCACAGCCCTGTAGAAATTATAACAGTTTTTTTTTCACGGTCCACCCATTTCAGAGCACCATAATGCTTGGAACATAATAATGGTTGGTCTATTAAAGATTAAAGCAGTCATATTTTAGTATTTTGTCAAATTCCCCTCGGGATCTGTCTATGTTTCTATCTATCATAACCCTTGCATGCAATGACTGCTAGAAGTCTGTGATTCTTAGACATCACCATGTACTGAGTGTCTTCTCTGGCTGCCTCTAATGCAGCCATCTTTAGCTCCTGCTTGTTTTGGGGGCTTTTTCCCTCAAGTTTTCTCTGCATTATATGGAAGGCATGCTTAACTGAATTGGGAAACTGACTTGATCATTCAAGAATTTCCATTTTTTAGCTTGGAAAAACTCCTATGTTGCCTTAGCAGTATGTTTTGGATCAATATTTTGTAGTAGGATGAAGCACCATTCAAAAAGTTTGGAGGCATTTACTGGAACTTGAGCAGATGTTTAAATCTTCATTTGGCTGCTCCTGTTAGGGTTGGCCACAGCGGATCATCTTCTTCCATATCTTTCTATCCTCTGCATCTTGTTCTGTTACACCCATCACCTGCATGTCCTCTCTCACCACATCCATAAACCTTCTCTTAGGCCTTCCTCTTTTTCTCTTGCCTGGTAGCTCTATCCTTAGCATCCTTCTCAAAATATACTCAGCATCTCTCCTCTGCACATGTCCAAACCAACACAATCTTGCCTCTCTGACTTTGTCTCCCAACTGTCCAACTTGAGCTGACCCTCTAATGTCCTCATTTCTAATCCTATCCATCCTTGTCACACTCAATGCAAATCTTAGCATCTTTAACAGATGAGGTAGTATGCTTTGAATCTAGGGCAGCCATGAATTCACCTTGAAATTGCTTCTTTAGTCAGAAAATCCTGAATAAAGTCCTGGCTGCCCATGGTTTCAACACCCTCTGGTTGGTCTCTAGATTCTCTCTACAAATGAACTTTGGTATTAATGTAAAGGATGGGCTCTAAGTGCTACTCAATGTTTCCTTAATAACATTCTTGGGTTATCAGGAGTTTGAAAAAAGGTTGTATGACTTCAGTATGACATACCAATTGGCTCCAAACTGTATGGACCCAACTGTGCTAAGAGATGTGGGCCACTGACTGTACATAATGGGACAAGTGGCCTGTCCCACCTTTTAAATCAGTCCAGAAACTTCATATAACTCTATAATGTCATGCCAACAAGGACTCCGTCCCTGTTAAGACTTCTTGACTTGAGTCACTGCTTCCCTGGGTTCTCTACTCCTTCTAGACTAATGTTTTTAACCTCATTTTAATAAAAGGTTATCCCTTTGTTTGTGGTTGTATCCTATACCAACCTATCAAAAATAGCTTTACAATCCTAAACTGAAGATTTGCATATATTCTGTATTATATAAAACATATTAAATGTTAAAAAATGGATCTAAAATAAAATTAATCTCATAGAGTTACAAAATGAAGCATTAAAAAATCAATATCTGTATCTTGAGATAGATTTTCTTGGATGGTAATATATTTGCTAAATAACAGATAACCTTTATCTAAAAAGGAATTAAAAGTAATAAAATAAAGCATAATTTTCTCTCCATTGTAAGGAACATATTTAAATATATATATTTATAAGTTCAATCATAAAAGAATCATGTAAATACTTAGCAGTTCACAGACAATCAGTTCATTGACATGTAATGTTAAACTGAACTTTACAGTAAGTGCTTGGCTGTGATTAATGAAATTCAAATAATGTAATCAAAATTCCCAAGAGGTGCTTCTAGATTTTTGCAGAGTGTCAACCTTTCTTGTATGGAATTGCATTATTGTATTGCATTTACATTAGAAAGCAGGCAAAAACTCGTCAGTTCAGTCTGAGCTGCCATAAAAAAAATATTTATCATATTTTAATAAATATTTCTCATCGATTGAAAATTTTCCAAATCGTGCAACTACATGATACAGTTAAATGTTTTTTTTCTTGTATCACAACTTTGCCATTGTATCCAGGAAATATGTATTTGTATATGACACTGAAAAGAACAACATTAATCCCAGTATAGTGTTGGGGCTCTTTGTGTAATGAAAATGCTAGTCTAAATTGCTTGAAAAGTTTATGATGGAGGATTGGAAGGAATCAAATTGCACAGAAATAAAAAGAACCACCCAAAATTATGTAAGCTGAAAAGATGTGGTCTCACTTTCTTTAAATGGCTTTTCCCTTGGCTTATGTGTATTTTCTGTTTTATTTTTTTTTTAACTATTAACTTTCATTGTGTACTGTAATTTTTGCAGTGTTTATTGTTTAACATTTATGTACTGTGTCTTTAAGTTTATATATATTCCCTGTGTTCTTGTGGAATCATGATGTCACACGTGAATGACTGCCCTCCACCTTTACTTTCTGGTGAATAGCATGACTCCCCTCATGTTGTTTTTATGTGTTGTAGGAAGATATTGTGAGTACTGCTTATCTTTATTGTTTCACAGAAACTCTCTATAGCTGTGCCTCAAGTATCAGCGTTGGTTTCACTTCTTTGTTCTCTCTACAGTTGCTCCTAAGGTGGTGTTGTTTCTTTTCATGGGTTCTCCTACCACCTCTGTGCTGTTGATGCACAGACATTTCTCTCATTTCCATTGCATAACCCAAATGTTTCAGCCCAGATCTGTAGTTGTCTCTTTGCCATCTCATCATAGATGAATGATCATCACCATAAACTTTAAAAGTCAGATATTTTGTACTTACTCTTTGATTCTTCTTTCTCAGATTTTCCTTTAAGTGTTGCCTTTAAAGATATCACACTTTCACAATCAGTCACAGTCAGAAATCTTGACATGACTCTGGACTGCTAACTTTCATTCATGGAATATATGTCTTCAATGACAAAACCCTGTAGTTTATTTCTTCATAATTCATAATTTCAGTAAATTATGCTGTTTAACTCCTTGTTCACACATTGAGTCTCACCCAGCTGTACTATTGCAATTCTCTCCTGGCAGGGCATCCTTCAACTGCTATTGGGGCTGTCCAACTCCACCAAAATAAAATCTGCTCAGCTGGTGTTCTCTGTTCCTCTTTTGACTTCTACTACTCCTCTGCTTTGATCTCTCCACTGGCTTCCTGGTACTGCAAGAATCCAGTTGATAAAACTCTTGTCTTGATCAACCGTTTCTCTAAATTATTCTGATCCTCAATATCTCTAGTCTTTGGCAAGTCTCCATTTTGCTTCTGCTTGTCTGCTAGCACTCCTCCCTTCCTCTTACCAGACATGCCTAGACTGGACAATGCTTCTCCGATATAGCTGCAAAGGTTTGGAATAAATTCCCTATACCTGATCAAATTGTACCAAATTGACTCATGTTTAGACATCTATTGAAAATGAAAATTTTCATTAAATATTTTGGTGCTGCTTAGTTTTTGCTCTACCGGATAGCTGCTATTGTATTGACATACAGTTTAGGATTTGATTTTTGACTTAGTACTACTCCCTCTTGTTCATTTTTTATTTTGTCCTCTGTTGTGTTTGATGCATGCACCTTCTAGTCACTCTTGCATGTATTCTGACTTGATTTTTAAGTCACCTTGTATAAAGGCATCTGCTAAAAATATAATAATAATCTTAAATATTTTATTTTATTTGATTTTTCTTGCCTTTATTTCTTGGAATTGCTATTGGATTTCATATCGAGATTTGTTAGTTTTCATTTGCCTTTTTAGGCAAGCCCTTTTTGCCTTTTTTTGCCACTTCATATGTTTCTTCTTTTTTCCCTTTATAGGGAATTCTAAGATATTTCTAGGACATTTCCAGTATTTTGAACTTTCAATGCTGGCTCTCTATTCCTCGGTTTGTGTCAGTTGAACTCTGTATGTAGTAATTGGGAGTTTGCTGGACATTATCTGGGAAGGACTGTTAAGGTCCCTGCCATGTTTTTGACTCCCTTTTACAGCAAGAATGAAGAACTCTGTAAAGTGAATCATCATCATTTTCGAACAAAAAATCTGTTTGAAAGGCCGATCGGGTCGGTTTTTTGATTTAGGACATTTTTGAATATTTTGAAATGTGTCTTCCTGAGGGCACCGTTTTGCTGTGCTACAATTGCTTGTTGTTTGTAATAAAGAGTTGCCAGGCTGTTGCTTGGCAAGATGTCTGAAAGAGTGCAAGACATGATGTAACTAATTCAACTGTATAAACATCAGCATCATAGAATCCTTTACAGTCCAAGTTTGTAATCAATTCAAAACTTGCAACTCTAGAGTAACTGTCTTAAAGATCTCTCTAGCTACAAAATGTTTCCTGTTATCGAGCTTGATTGAAGTCTTGCATTTTGACAAAAGCTACAAATAACATTCAAGTACTTGATTCTAATGTTACAAGTCTCGACATGCACTGATGCAAGAGTGGTCTTGCCTCTTGGGGTTACTTAACCAAAACACAAAGAACAAACAGGCATTTAAAGAAATAGTACATAAATATTCTTAAACATAACAAAGACAATAATCCATTAAACATATCAACTAAATGATAAATGTACAGAACAATAATAACAGAAATAATTATAATGAATAATCCAAATTAAAAAAATAAATAAAAAATGCAAAGAAAGAATATAAACACAAGCCAGGGAAGGAAACCTGAATCAAATATAACAGTTTTGGGGAAAAATAGCTGTGTAAACCATATGATCATGCCCAACTTGTCATATGAACTTTCTCTCTGACCTTGCACATCAATAACATACTGACAGTGTAAAACTGCCTTCCATTAGTTAATGACATGATGACCATCTTTGATGCTCAACATATTGCAAAACCATCAGCCCCACACAACAAAAAATTAAGCAGAATTAATAAATAACATCTCAAAATGCACTCAGATGTCTCTAGAACATTAACAGTCTTAATTAAAGACCTTTTTGTTTGCACATTGGAGGTTTTTGCATATATGCATTATCTATTCTGTAAAAATATAATCACTTAAAATAAAAGAGAACAGGGTAGGCACAACATAATCAAAAAACCTTTATATTGTACTCTGAAGCTCTCCATTCAGTCTAGTACTCATCAGCAAGCTAACAGCACTTATTGTTTTAGCACTTTCTGCATAGAGCCATGCTAGACTAATATGTTCCTATAGCAATTACACAACAGTAAAAATCGGAATTCCAGATTTAAAATTATTGGCTGTCTGACTACACAGCTGAATAAATTTGCTTTTTATATTGTTTTTGATGTTTGTTTTATTAACAGCTTTAAAAAGTTGCCATATTTGTGTTTTTCCACAACTTCTGCTTCCTTCTGACATGTTTAAGGGAAAATAAGGTAAATCTCAGTAAACAAATGGATAGTGAGTGCCATTTTTGTAAGTCTTTCTTAGGGGATTAGCAAAAAAGCTGTCATAGTTGTTAGCATCATCATTACATTGAGAATTCTTCCTTATTCTTCCAACTCTTTAAAAGGAGACATTTTATCTGGAGTACTATGCACAGTTTTGGTCTTCAGGCTTCAAAAAAGACATGAAATAGCAGCACAGGAAAAAGTCCAGAGAAGAGTGACTAGGCTGATTTCCAGGGCTACAAAGGATAAGTTATGAGGAAGTATTAAAAGAGCTGAACCTTTTTCAGGGACATATATTACAATAAATGGCCTGAAAAAACTAAAATCAAACTACTACTTAAAACTGCAAGCACTCCATCAATGATAATGTGTACTGAAGTGATTAGCATCTGGGTCTATTCATCTTTGTAATGTAGCCATATACATCATGATGAATCTGTATTTATACAATGTTTTAAAATAAATGAGAGAGAAGGGAATGACCAAGAGGTACAAGCCTGTTCCGGATCATAAAATATACGGATAAAATTCTTATTAAATAAAAAAAAATCTACAATGTGAAAAAGATGTATCTTGAAAGAAAGAAAGTACAGCAAGCCATATAAATAAATACAAAGTTTCATTACCTGCTAGGCCTGGATTCTAATTACAGAACTGGTTGGAACAAAACCCTTAACCTTTGCTGTCTTCCAGGACCATAATTGAGGACTCCTGACCTAAGCGATTACTAATGGAAGAATGGGTAACACAGTGGGTTGCTTAACATAAAATTGAATCCTTCAAAATGTACACTAGTGTTTGTTAGTGTTTCTGCATATTAACAATTCACTTTTACCTCTGGGATAAACTTCTTTTCAAGCTCCTCTCTTTTAGTCTTTCCTTAACAGATTACTTACTTAATGATAATTTATATTAAATCTTTGTCTGAAAAGAAAATGTGTATAATTTAATAATTGACATAACATATTAAACATCTTAAACAAGTAATGCTGCATTAATATTTACAAGCGAAAGAAACAGTACCTCTGCATAATGATCACTGTAATCCGGTCTTGTATTGTTTAGAATTTGCTGCTGTTTCTTTCAAATATCTGTAAGAAAAGTTTTTTTAAATAATTCTAGATGTCAAACGGTAATAGTGAAATCAAATGACACATGCAGGGCAGAATTAATTAAACTTCTTTATCCTTCAGTTGAACTGCAGTCTGAGATTAAACCATACAATTTTAATTTATATGATTAATATTCATCCTCTTCATGTGCTCTGAAGCACTCATCATTTAAATTAGAAATGGACTGAGTGACTAAATTACAGTTTATTTTTAGTTTAATTTCATTACGCTTTAATGTAACTTCTAATTTAGTCTCATTAGCAACATCTATTATAAATGTATTATAAATGTGTATCTCAGAGATCTAGCAGGAATATGATAGGTGCATAACTTCTTCATTAGAATCAATCTACTGTTTTTTATACATTTCTAGTAATTGTTGCACTTCTTCAAAAACTTTAATTAAGTTTGATGTTACTCAACAATATGCATGTATGGTTATATGTAGCTACCTCTTTCTGCATTAGTTATTACGGGACACATTAGTTATTAGTATTAGTTATTATTCTTTTTGCTCTAGTACTCTTGAATTAGAACAGCAGCAAGTGGTTTTGTTTTTTTTTAACAAAACTTTAATACATTCATTTTATTATATGAGTTTTAACTAGCCCAGTGTCAAAGGGTCAAGCAAGAGCTACGTATGAAAAGCAAGCCAAGTTAGAACATAAGGAAATTAGAGCCATTTTTTTTATTGTTTTCAGAATTGGGAGTACCATTTGGAGACACATTTCTTGTGTCTAGTTAAGATGAGGGCATGTTAGTATCTGAAGTCCACATTTTTAAATTAAAATAACAAACATAAACACTTGTGAATTAAATATAGAGCCAAAATGAATTGTAAGTTATGGTTTTGACTTTGATTTTTGGTACTTTGGTTTGGTTTAACCACTGCTTTTTAGAATTATTTTGGGAATTTTGACCCATGCTTTATCCTTTGACTACCTTTATGTATCCCTTCTACTATAAATTTATTTTAGCCTCTTTTGTCTTTTTCACCTGTCTGTTGTTTACTTAGCCACCACACTATAATTCACAAGTGCTTCAACAATTAATTGCTTTTGTGTTATTTTTGTATGTGGTCATCAAAATTGGAGCGATTACTTATAAAAAAAATTTATCCATTACAAATGAATAACGAATTCTCTCAAATCATAACATGATTAGTTTAATCATTACATTTCTTGGGGTAGGTATTCACATTACTACCACTTTACCTTTGTGTTACTGACTAAACCCATACATACATGTCACAATTTTGCAAAGTATGACACCCAAATGTCCTGTCAAAGACTAAGTAACCAATAACAGTGAATGTGAACTCAGCAGTTAAACAAGTACATGATTTACCATGGCTCTGTTCCATTTTAAACATATGAGCAATGAAGTAATGTTCTTTAGTTCATATAAAGTATTCTTAATAAATAAATAAATCCTGTTTACTGTATTTGTTAATAATTAAAAAGACTGCACAATTAACCACTTCATCTGTTTCAAACACAGAAAAAAATTAACAGTAAAATTTCTGCAGGTGTAGAGACCAGCAGACAAGACCACATTTTCAACAGATGAAGCCAGCTACCCACGGTGTTTATCTCAATTTTCTTTAGAGTTTTAAATTAATATATGGCTGTCAGAGAGAAAATATTAACATGAGGTGGCGAATGTCTTTAGTGTAAATACACAAATAAAGATGTAATCAATTTCTTTCTCAGAGGAATTTTGGAAAAGGACAGGAGCAAGGCAAGCACTCTGATGAAATGTAAAATTTAAAAATATAACACCCACTAGCTTGTTAAATGGTGCTTCTAGTATTAATTATGAAAATTCCCAGAAATTCACCACAGTTCACTTTCTTAAACCTGAATGAAATTATATCCATTAATCATATTCTTAAAATGTATTGTAAAACCGAAAAGTTATTCTTCAAAGTCAAACTTAACTTTTTTTCTTAATGAAGACAAAGTCCACCTCAATACAACCATAAAATAAAATAAACAATAATATGATGTTATAAAATAACTCACTTACCTGGTGATGATCGGACATCTTAATAAAATTCAATGTAGTTTACACCTGCACAAAAATAGTGTGGATATTCAGTGCAAATTGGGCCGTGGATGTATACCAGGTAGCCACACACTCCACCTTGAATGTTATATGAAACAGAATGCCTGGGGCCTCACGTATAAACAGTGCGTATGCATAAAAATGTTGCGTAAGAACGTTTCCACGTTCAAATCGCGATGTATAAAACCTAAACTTGGCATAAAGCCACACACATTTCCACGGTATCTTGTACCCTGTCGTATGCAAGTTTTGTGCTCGGTTTTGCAGACTGGCAGCACCCAGCGTCAAAGCAGTGCTACTGTTCCTGTGTGGTTACCCTTTCTTTTTTAGATCCACATCCCTGATGCAGCTTTATAAATAAACTGAAATTAACCACATATTGTTTATTAGTTTAATGCATCTGATTGTAATTAACCTGTAACAATATAATGGTTCACAGAATGGATAAACTATTCCAAATACCATAACTGCTTTAGAGTTGTTACTCTCACTGCACTTTCTTCTACTTCTTTCAGCTGCTCCCATTAGGGGTTGCCATATCGGATCGTCTTTTTCCATATTACTCTCACTGCACAACTCGGAGTATTTATATCACTGTATCTGAGTGTGAATCACAGCTATACAACAGCTGATCAGAAAGAGAATTATTGGTATACAGCATCATGCACACTCTGCCTCAGCAATGCTGTTTATTGAACTGCTCTTGCGGTTCAGAAACAGTTTTATCCCAAGAACTCTAAACACACTCAATCAGTCCATCAAGTGCTCCTTGTAGAACTGTTTGTACTTATAAGTACAATTACCTCACTGTAAACTTGCGATACAGTTATAATATTGCAAAACCTGAGCCACTTTATAAATTGCGTATTTACATATGATGACAATATCATTTTTCAGATGAAATGCAGCAAAATATGTTTATTATACAGATAAAACTTTAACTTCATTTAAATAATCTATATTGTTAATAATTAAACATGTGAGGACATGGTGCCGCAGCGTTAGCGAGCCGCTGGTGCTTCGTTCACAGATTGTTCCTGCCTTGCGCTGTATTCTTGTTAGTGCTGACGTGACACTGGAAGGATAGAATAATTAAACATGTACTACAAAGATATTTCAATGTTCCTTAAAAGTTGTGAAGAATCGGTGTTCTAAGCTTACAGATGGCTTAACGTCTATTACAGAGCTGATTGTATGGCGATTGGGTATTTGGAGAAAGTAAGGACAGGAATTGGAGGTTAGTACGTTTGAAAGAGACAATACTGCTACAATAAAGTATTTCATCAAAGGTCGCGCATGGTGCAGCAAGCATCTTGCGTGAGACATGAACAATCACTGCGCCACCGTGTTCCCATGTTTAATAACATGCTTTAATTCCTATCATCATGAAAATTATATCACGTATACATTTCAGTATTTTAATTATTCAGAGAGCTGTAATATCACGAATGTAATGGATTCTGTGTCCTGTCGGAGGAAGAGAAAGCCCGGAAGCACGTAGTGATTCATACACAAAGCACATAGAAGATCAAATACAAAACAAAGCATTTGACGTGCTACTTTAGTTACGATGGGATTTGAGAAACTAGTAAATTAAACAATTTTAAAATGAAGTTTATGATGTTCTACTTTAATGACAAAATAAACTACGTGGTTAAAGTGGAAATTTCGAGATTAAAGTTGATATTTCGTGCTTTTTTCCCACTGTGTGCCTTTTTTGTTTTCCTCTGTACCCTAATAAGCTTTCATATGACAGTTAGGAAATCCATTCCCGGACGGGTTTATCCATTCCCGGGAATTCTGGAATCCTGCATGTCATTCCTGGGAGTCCCGGGCTTCCCGGGATGACACAGTGCATGGGCATCTCACATGTGAATGGTTTTAGAATGACCGACACTTATTTTTAATAAAACTACTGCAGCATGTTGACACCAATAAAAGACTAACCTAATCTACAAGCAGTTCATGCTGTCATATAAGTACATGTATCTAGTTCAGGGGTGCCCAATGCATCGATCGCGATCGACCGGTAGATCGCAAAGGTAGTGCAGGTAGATCGCGTTGCATTCAAAAAAATTTTTTTTTTAAACGTTAGTCTATCATATATCCTCCCTATGGCATTTGCCACTTGATTGACATACAGGGCGGCCAGTCTGAGATCTCTTTCCTAATAACACACTGGTCATCCCGCACGCACGATCAAACGCGCGAGCTACTGCAAAACACCGGCTGTGATCTAGTTAGCCTTCCAATTTACGTATATTGACTAAAGAAGGGATTTTAAAAAAATTGTTTGGGGAGGGTATGGGCTTTATGTGTAATTAGAAGAGGATTATTTTCTCACAATGTCACAATCGAAGTGCATTTGTCTGATCTGTCAATCTATCATTGCTATTACAAAGAAGGAAAATGTGGAAAGGCACTTTTGAACTGTTCATAAAAACTACGAAACTGACTTCCTTCCAAAAAGCAATATGAGAAAGAGAAAAGAGAGGGAACTAAAATCGCAGTTAATCGGACAGCCGTCATTTTTCACTCAGCTGAATTCAAAAGCTCCTTGACTGCATTATTTGGCTCTATTTATTTATGCAAATCAGCCTTTTCCCACCTGAAGATTATTAAATCCAAATACTGTAGTGACCATAAATGTATTGAATTGTTATTGTGCCATAAAGGTTATTCAGTTATGCAAGGTACGACAACATATATTTTATGTATAAAGTATACTCATGTATATTTTAATGTAGGTAGATCATTTCAACCTGGTTATTTTAAAAGTAGCTCGCAAGCCGAAAAACTGTGAGCACCCCTGATCTAGTTAGTTGGAGTAATAAGAGCATAGAAAGCATAACGTGTCCAGCGTGCGGTTGTCCAGGTGAGAAAGTACTTTGTGCAGAGTACGCCAGCTGCTGAAAAAGCACGCTTTGCCTCCACTGAAGTAGGCAGCACAGTCATCAGATACAGATACACTTGTTCTAAACAACGCCCGTGCTTGCCGTTGTTGTGAAACACCGCCATTTCAGCTGTTACTGATGCATCCAGTTTCTTGTCCTCATTCTGGGATGGCAAGTTTCTTGGCACAGATAATGCGGATGCAACAGACTGACGCATTGCTATTTCAAGTTGCTGTTCAAAGCTTCAGTTTTCAACTATAACTCTGTTATTTCTTGATTGATTTTTACACTTTTACACGCTATATATGCGAACTTGGCAATTGCCGGTTTCCCGGGAATGAAACTGCTGTAAATGGGAGCCCAGGATTGGATTCTCTAATGACACTCAGATGGTAGACTATGACTCGCCTTTTCACGGCGACTTTGATATATGACAACTTCTTTTTTATTTCTAGCACTGTGTGACTTTGTGAACTTGAGCTTTCGAGTTTCTCCAACACGCTATGTCACTCGATCAACTTCCTTTTGTTGTTTATACCACTGTTTAAACCAACAAATAGTAAGTTTTTCTTTGCCTCCACTTGGTATTTGCTGAAATTCTATTTTCCCTTGTGCTTTTGCCATTGCCTTTTCACAGAACACTGAGCTTAAGGGCTATTTATATTGATTTGCATATTCAAAGAGGCGTAATTCTGGGAGGAGTTGGGGTGGGGCAGCAGGTGCGTGCACGTGCATTAATTTTCACGCTGACCACGATTTATGTAGTGGAAGAATGTGGAAGCTGGCGTTCGCACAGATTTATGCATCTGCATTTTTTTGTGCGTAAGCACACTTCCGCTTTTGTGCTTATGTCATGTTATAGTGCGAATTCTACGCACGGCGTAATGCATGAGGCCCCTGGCCTTCAAGACATTTACAATATTTATGTATTACTAGCCATGGTACTTGTCAAAGACAGTTAATAGAATAATTAAAAAATATTTGCTATCTCTTGCCCTATGTGTACCTTAAGTGCCTTTCCTATGCATTCGCATGTGTGAATGTCTCTTAACTAGTGCTCCCACTTTTGAGTGCATTGCCATAAAGCCTGCTTCTCTGACTCTGTCCTTATTCTTAAGACGCCTTCCTCACCTCATATCTGGATTTATACTTGCTTTCTTTGAAAGTGACTCTCTCAGCATGCCTCATACACCTTTACTCCTTGTGTCTCACACTCACACTTCCTCTTTCTTTGTGTCACCAAAGCCAAACTGACCAATCAGACCGAAGCCTAACTGACCCATCAGATTTCTCAGAGTCTGGATACAATGACCATAATGTATTATTATATTTTATGCAATACATTTTATTAGATTTGCCTACAAACATATGGTTAATGCAAGTAACAAAATTCTAGTCAGCAACTATAATGTGATTACAAGAATTTAAATTGCGATGACATTAAACTAGTTTAATTAGTGGGAAATGTAATTATATTACAATAAAACATTACTTCGTACCAAGTTACCCCCAGCTTTGTTGGCCATATTAAATCTTCTAATATTTGAATATCATTTTTCATAAGATTAGATAAATGCTTCAGTGTGCAACAATTTTTAGAGTATGTATTTTATATCAGTTATAAATAATCACAGTACTTACACATCTAAGAGTCACTCCATGTATATTTGATTAGTTTAAAAGTACAATTTCATTTTTTGTAGTATGCATAACAATGTTTGTAATAATAGAACCAAAAATATATGTCAGAAAATCTCAAGAAACAGGCAAACATTTCAATATTTAAACTAAAAGAACAAAAATTCATGATAATAAAAGTATATTAGTAAGAGTCTGAAAATAAATAATTAACATAACACAAATGAGGCTAAAATAGAGCCATTTGTTTCAAGAGGCTAAGATCAAGTCATTTGTTTTAGACTCGCAACCTAATGCATTAGGGCTATGTTTCTAGGCTCTACCTATAGAGGAAGTTGGAGTATAGTGAAATGTTTATAGGCATTGCTCCTAATGTACAAAGAACTTATATACATTGTAGCGGTCAGGTGCTGCTAAGATTCACACTGTCAAGATGTCTGTGATTTGTTTATTTTTTATAGAGGATCCCAGGGACGCCCCCAGCCTTGGCCCACCCGCACACACTCACAAACAGAGACAAAATAAAGCACGCTGGGAAATAAGGGCAATTAAGAATATAATGAAATTAAATAATATAAATGAAAACAATAATACCACCCCTGTACCCCTACGACGATATGACATTAAACATATAAACACAAACACCACACAGCAAAGTCCATGGAATACCAAACCGGATGTAATGAATGATGACGAGAGTGAGTCCAGAGATCTGTATGTTGAAAGGGAAGGAAAAAACAGTCCTACCGGTAGACACTGCAAGGGTGAAGACGGATGGATGGTTCAGGAGCGCTCCTATACTTGGGAGAAAGCTGTGAATCCACAATCAGTCCTCAGCACACAGGTAGACAGACGATCCAGACCCCAACAACGAATACAATCCAGGAAACAGCGATTAAATATGACGTAATTAACAGAAGGTAGTCTGACAGGAAAACAACACACAAAATACAACAAAAAAACACTTTTTTTTCTTCCTTGGCCACCTGCCCTCCTTTTAAACTCCTTTGACCACCTTTGACCCCAACAGCCCCTGCAGGGACTGCTGGGAGATATGTTTTAGAGTTCTCACTAATAGTAGCACTGCTACAACATCAGTAGCATCAAAAACATATGTACACATATAGATTTAAATGCAGAATTACCCATATACAGTATTGCTTTTTTTGCAGACAACTCATGCTCTGCATATAAGCAGAAAGACAAGTATAGACAAAATTACAAAAAAAAAGAAGCTATTTCACCAAAAATTCTGTTAGCCAGACAACATCCACACATGAGAAGACAAATGTGGTGAGTAAGACAAAGTAATAGTACAGGAGGTGCATGTCTCTGTATCTCTTGAGCAAAAAGTGAATCTCACTTTTCTTGTGCCACTGTATGTACTGACATACTGGATGCCTCTACAGTCACTGCGATGCGCGGACCTGACCTTAAGGGTCACCCTCATCAGACCTGTAACAATAATTTAAAAATAATCTTTCTATTATAATAAAAAAATCCTGGAACGAGAAAAGACTTTTTAGCCTGGGACGAGACATGACTTTTTCAGAGAGATACATTCACGTCCCGCGGCATGAGAATGAGAAGAGTAGAACATCGTAAAGAATTAAAAAATGTTGGCGCATACACATGCAGAGCAGGTTAGAGATAATGAAAGTACTAAAATTCAAAAGTCTCAAAAAAATGATAGTAAAGATTGCTTTAGTGCAAACAAACGGAAATTATTACTCGGTTAAATAACAGAACAGCAAAAAGAGATTGAATATATTGTTTGGATTTAAACTTTAAGTCGGAGACTTGTAGATATTCTAATTCATGTTGCCATCAGGGAAAAGTAGTGTTTCTTCCTAATGAAGAGGCGTATCTACAAGAATTAAAAGATTTGTTGTTTAGTGAAAGTGAAATCCACATACGTGAGCGGCAGAGACGTGAATTGGCTGTTGCGTAGCGTAGGCTATGGGGGGTTGGCGAGCGAAGTGAGCAGGTGGTGAAGCCCCCTAGTTTTTTAAAAATAGAAAAAATATAATTTTCAATTTTTTGGATAAATAAAACAGTGAGAAATTGAAGTGTTACATTGTGTGACGTTACAGGCCAGAGAGGGCTGGGCTTCATAATCCTTGAAATTGGCATATAAACAGTAAACAGGCTAGTAAACGGTGAAGGGCTCAATAATGATAAATAATAAAAAAAACATTGAAGCAGTGATCATAATGAGCAATTGGCACAACAAGCTATTGTATAATTAAACCATAACCAGCATCTTGCATAAATATTCAATGGGTTGGGGAACTAAGAAAATGATTCCAGAGTCACAAAAAACAGATTACTGTACATCAGATAAGTCAAGCATCATGGTGATTGCAACAGAAGAGGCTTCTTCTCCATGTCCTCCATGTACACCTCTTCACATTGCAAGTGATCTTATAAATACAGATGTGCCGAGCAACCTGATAGTTCCAGACCCAGGAATAAATTATAATAAGAGGCATTTCAATAGAAATAAGTCAATAATAACATTAAGGTCACAAAATGTTTAATTGTTATTTTTTTAACACCTGTAGGTTACCCCCCGAATTTCAGTAAATTGGCCAGACAAAACATGTTTGTCTCTCCCATGCTGTCTTGGTCAGAATCTAAGTGCCACAGTTTATTTATTTTTTTTATTTTTTATTTTTTTTTTTAATTCTTTTTCATGTACTAGCTGCTTCTTTGTTTGCTTGCACACTGTCCCTCTAAAGGACATCTGCAGGCTGTATAGCACCTCCTTCTCCTCCTTCTGAAGTACAATGACCCTGAATTTACTTGACTAGCTGGCATCTTTCTCTTACACGCAGGCCTCCTACAGGAGAGGTTGTCTGAATCCGGTTACCTACTGCAACACAGACAAATTGCTTCTTCTTTTAGTCAACTGACCTTTATCTCCAAGTGATAAATTATCTGGCATGCCTTGTTTATGTAGGCCTATAAAAGCAACCAGCTATGCATCCTACCATCAAGCCGAATAAAGACTGCATAATTTTACAAATTCTAAATGAAATCATAGCTCTATTTCCATAATTTCATTCATTTACCAATCTAATGTAAGCAGTTAATTCACACCTTTTGACCTCCTATTGGAATTTTAACATTATTAGGTTTATCCAGTGAATTTCACTGAACTCAAGCTTTTTTTAAGGTGACTTATACAAGTCAGACAATTCAAATTAAAAAAAGCTACCCGATTTGTCTGAGTGATGACATAAGGTACTTTTCACATTAGTCAAATAAAATATATAACCTAGTCAGCTCAAAATGCCGCACTTTGGCTGAAATGCATCAGGAGTGAAGTGATGCACATTTAACACTAGAATTACCAGAGCCTACGAAAAAACTCGTAGATCCGACCCACCTTAAATCCGTTTGCACCTCTCCGTCTGCGTCTTTTGTCCTGTAAATGTGCCGATAAAGACAAATAGCAAGCAGCCTGGTATCGCATCCCCCCACAGTCGCAGAACGTGCAAAATGTTCTCCCAGCTTATGCCTTGATTGATTATCTGGGCGTGAAGTGCTGGAGTTTTAGAGTGGAAATAATAAATCGTCATTTGGAACACATGCATTTCATGTGTGTTCCGTTTCTACAATAATCTGTGTAAACACATTGTTAAAGCAGAAACGTTTTTCATGTTTCAGTAAAAATTGACAAAACCCCCAAAACTTGTTTTGTTATACCACCTCTTTATTTGAAAACAGTGTCAGATCTTGTGTGTGATTAAGACTGGGACTGGAAAAACTGTAACTGGGACTGGGAAAACTGTGGACGTGTGTGCGAGTGGTGTGCGTGACTGAGAATGATTGTGGATGTGAATTTTTTTTTATTCAGTTTTGTCTTGAGTGTTTCTGCTCACACTGAATTAGTATGCACCTTCTAGTCCATGATATCAAATCCGCACTGATAAAAAAGAGAGACATAGGTATATATGACATTTGGAATAATTCATTTTATGACTTGTATAGTACATTTCGGAAAACATTTTTGCACTAATGCAACATTATATGCATTCGCATACCTTCATGCAGTTGTAGTCAGTGACCGCGTTTGTTATTTTTTTTCCTAATCTTGCCAAGTCTATATATTTTGGTGGATGGTGGTGTTTCTTTTGTACTCCAGGAGATGCAGAGATCAAAATAGTACAGAAAGGTCAGTTCTGCACTATATACAATCATCAAATTCAAATGTTAACAGTTCCCACACACCCAAGGACCATCCTTCCTACATTTACAACGTGTACCTGTTGCAATGTACACACCTCTCTATGCTGTGGTTCCTATTACACCAAAGGAGCACCTGACACTGAACTTTCTCTCCTGGGGGAAGTGGAGGTCTTGGAACAGAAACTCATTTCTTTTTCCATCGCCTTTTCTTGTAAGAAGCGACAACGGAGTTCCTCTGCAAGGTGAGCCAAGAACACACTTCTTTTCTCAGCTGGAAACTACAGGGAATTCTCTGATGTAGCGGGATAAAAGCTGCCACACAAACATGGGTTTTTGTGCTGTACAAGGCATGCACGGAGTCCACTCTTATTTTCTCAGCAACTCTAGTGACTTTGTCATTGTTTACAGACGCCAAACAAGTAAATTACAGGGATAAGCTCGGTACTCAGCAGAAAGAGGAGCTGTGGAGTAGTCAGTCCTTGGCTGAGCCGCACGATGTTGATATCTCATTAAATTTTCACAGAACTGGTGGTGGTCATCTGTGACTGGTCTTATTGACTCCCACAGGCTAAGAAGGCAGCCATAGAGTTAGGAATATGCTGGATGTTGGAGCTTGGTGTGATAGAAGCCACTCACAGCCCCTGGTCCAGCCTGATTGTATTAGTCCCCAAACCGGATGGGATTTGGTGCTTCTGCAACGACTTCCGCTGCCTTAACCAGATTTTCCAATGTGATGCATATCTCATGCCAAGGGTGGACAATCTCCTGGAGTGACTTGGTAGTGCCTGGTACCTGTTTACTCTTGATATGATGAAAGGCTATTGGCAAAATCTTCTGAAAGAACATGGCAAAAGAAAAGACAGTGTTTATTACGCCTAGTGGCCACTGGTAATACCCTGCCAGCCTTCCAACATGTGGTGGACCGACTGCTACAACCCGACAATGCCTATATCGATGATATTGTCATCTTTTCCAGCACCTGGGAAGAACACCTACTACGTGATTGAAACATTATTCAGAGCATCTGTGATGTCGGCCTCTGGATTAACACCCAAAAGTGTTACTTTGGATTGACTGAGGTTACGTATTTAGACTATATCGTGGGCAGAGGTTGGGTCAAACCACAGTAGTCCAAGATTGTAGCCATTCGCAATTGCCCCTGCCACAAGCAAAGAGGCCGGTACAGGCTTTCCTGGGACAAGCAGGGTATTACTACCGGTTTGTACTCCATATTTCTGAGTGAGCTGTGCCACAAACAATATCAATGAAAAAGAAGACACCCAACACGGTGGTGTGAAACCCCAGAGCCGAGACCACTTTCTGTGATTTAAAAGACACCCTAACGTCTGCTCCTGTATTAATGTATCCTGATTTTCCTGTTACTTTTCTTCTCCAGACCATGTTGAGCCAAGTTGTCGATGGAGCAGAAAACACTGTCACTTACCTCAGCTGGAGACTGTTGAACCGGGAGACGAGGTATACAACGATTGAACGGGAGGCCCAAGCCATTGAGTGGGTGGTTACCTAATTATAATGCTATCTGCTGGGATGAGAGTGCCCCCGGTAACAGACGACACACTGCTGTAATGGCTCTGTTCCAGATGAAACCTGAATCTGCGAATCACTCACTCATTTCTGAGCCCCCAACCCTGCAAATTCAAGATACAACACCAGCATGTTCATTCCTTGTTAAATATATCTTTATTAAAGTTAATTTAATAAAATTAAATCCTTTTTAAATTAAAATTAATTAAATGACTGAATGGTTTTAATATTTGTGGTTGTTTGGCCTCAGATACCCACAAGACAGACCAGCCCTTCACCCATGTCTGGCAGCCTAACCGCAACTCAAAAGGCCCAAAACTGGAACAAAGGCTATTAACAAGCAAATATCAAAAATGGCCAGAAAAGGGAGAGGGGAAAATCATTAAAAAATACATTTGCTTAACTACATTAACATTTAATTATTTATTGAAATGATCCAAAAACAGAACCAGAGGTAGTGCATTAGTGTCCCTATGATGCAGGGGTCAAAATCAATGAATCCAATATCAAAGAGAAGCAAACAAGAGACAAGCTCAGATCCAGAATGCCAAAGCTGTTGATCCTGCTTCAGCTCTGGTTTAAATACTCCTGGGGCCAGTAGTACAGTTCTCTAATTAGGTGGCCTTGCATCTTTGGGCGCAACATGTAGGAGACAGGTAGAAAAATAAAGAACAACAATAAACCAAGTAATAATCAATGCATAGAACATTAATAAAAAACAGACTTAATAAATAATATAAAATGTTATATTTAAATATTAAGAAAATGATTAAATAAACATAAAATAAACTTGAGCCAGGGCAACAACCCTGGATGTGCCAAACTGTGGGCCAGAGGTTTTACATTTGTTCTCCCCAGTTTTGGTGAATTTTAGTCTTCATACATTTTTGCAGTGAGTAGGTCTTAGCTCTTTCTTAGGAATTATTCATGTGATGTGTTTTTACAAGGCTTGAATCATAACAACAATGACGTGACAGTGCTAGTCTATGTGCTAATATGCTGTCTTTCGTCCAGTTTTATAAAAGTGTAAGCGCAGTAACACCTGGTGCATCTGAGATACAGCAAGAGTAGACTCCTCCTATAGAGCAAGTTTAATTATTTTAATGTGTGCAGAAAGTTACTGGGGACATTCCGTCAGTCCATAGTCTCAAGTTTACTGTTTTATGCTGTGTTTGCTGTTAGACTAAGATTAACTTGTTTGATGTCAAACACCTGTATAAAGTGGTCAGGGAGTTCCCTTAGCCATAAAACTAAATAATGCCCCCTCTTATCATGCTCGTCTTTACATTTCTCTGTTTTAGCAGACTCATTTGTGCAAGGGTGATATATTTTATAGGGATAATATACATTAAATGTACACTGTTTTTATGGTGCCCTTACAGTATACAATATTTTATTTTAAAAACTAGCAGAATACCCGCGCTTCGCAGCGGAGAAGTAGTGTGT
>JANRMT010062834.1:27499490-27541559 GCA_026402145.1 Polypterus bichir lapradei | reverse complement strand
TGAGGTAAATGGGAGGGGAGATGATGACGTGACTCCCCCACCCGCCTAAACTGTCAATCCCCCACAAACACAGTCTCTCGGAATTTGCATAAGCACACCCCTTCACCTGCAATTTTAACTTAGTTATAAAGTGATCAAAACTCTCGTTTATATCCTGCGTCCTCTCATTAAACTTGTATCCCGCATTACCCGTGGGCATGAAAAACGCCAGCGGCAGCCTGTCTATTAACTTAATTTAAAGTTTAGGTTAACACCTTACTTTGTTTCCGAAGTAGCAGCACTCATGAATATGTTAGTATATGTCACTCGCTCGCTTCTTATTGTTTCGCTGCCTTCTCAATTATATAATGCATGTTTTCTTCAGCGCATTTTGGAGCTCTTCCTGGTTTTCTACACACTGCGTTGACAGTCAGTTCACGTGATTACGTGGGAGGCGTGATGATGTCACACGAAACTCCGCCCCCACGTCTTTCAAGCTCAACTCCATTACAGTAAATGGAGAAAAATACCTTCCAGTTATGACCATTACGCATAGAATTTCGAAATGAAACCTGCCCAACTTTTGTAATGAATCTGTAAGGAATGAGCCTGCCAAATTTCAGCCTTCTACCTACACGGGAAGTTGGAGAATTAGTGATGAGTCAGTCAGTCAGTCAGTCAGTGAGGGCTTTGCCTTTTATTAGTATAGATAAATAAAACAAATTACTCACTCTTGAAAAATGCCTCTATGTACTGCATCAAATTTAAAAGACACTTTTACATTTGAAGTGACTTCAGGTTCAGATTACTACATGTTAACAGGATTTTATATAGTGTGTCTTATGGTTTGGGATTGATGTGAGAGTCATATTTTTCTTCTGAATGCTATTGCATTGGCAGTGACTTTACTAAATTAGAAGAAACTGAATGAGCAGAATCAAACTACAGTACAGACACTACCTTACAGGGTGAGACATTTTCTGTAGCACACATGAAGTGGCTGGAAGATAGGCACTGGACTTGCAAGGGCTGAACATTGTTAACACTGAATAGTCAAACAATACTTATGCGTTCATGTCACACTGCATTATTTATTGTTATTTAGTCTATTAATAAATCAACAAGTGTTCTAATTCACACACTGGGCCCTTATGTATAACTCCATACGTGGAATTCACACTAAAACATGGTGTACAGACAAAATCAGAAATGTGCGTATGCACAAAAATATCCAGATGCATAAATCTGTGCGTACAGCAACTTCCACGTTCTTCTGCTACATAAATTCCAGTCAGTGTGAAATGTGATGCACTTACACGCACCTGCTGCCCCACCCTAACTCCTCCCAGAATTACACCTCTTTGAATATGCAAACCAATATAAATAGCCTCTTAAGTTCAATGTTCTGTGAAAAGACAATGGCAAAAGCATAGGGGAAAAAGAAGAATTTTAGCGAATACCAAGTGGAGGCAAGGAAAAATGTACTATTTGTTGGCTAAAGCAGTGGTGTAAACAACAAAAGAAAGTTGATCGAGTGACATAGAGTGGCGGAGAACCTTAAAAGTTCCAGTTTAGAAAGTTGTACAGTGCCCAAAATAAAAAAAGAAGTGGTCAGATATCAAAGTCGCCGTGAAAAGGTGAGTCTTAGCTCACCATCTGAGTGTCATATGGACACTTATTGGAGTGCAGAGAAAAGAAAAAAAACACGGACACAATAGAAAAACAGGTCGAAATTTCCACTTGTAATCAAGTACTTTGTTTTGTCATAATGTAGAATGTAGATTGTCATAAACTTCATCTTAAAATTGTTTACTAGTTTCTAAAATCGTATCATAAGTAAAGAAGCACATAAAGTGCTGTGTATTCTATGTGTTCTTCTATGTACTCTATGCGCGTGTGAATCACTACATGCTTCTTAAACAGTCTTTCTCTTACGCCGACAGAACACAGAATACATTACATTCATGATATTACACCTCTCTTAAAAATTTAAATACTAAGGTGTATATTTGATATAATTTTCATGATGATAGGAATTAAAGCATGTATTAAACATGGGGGCATGTTTGTGCAATGGTAGTGATGAGCTGGTGCCCTGTCCAGAGATTGTTCCTGCCATCATCATCTGTAAATACATGCTCTCTTCTATTGAACTGAATTGATTTCCTTTATTGTTATTGTATGGTACAATGAAATTCAATATGCTAATCCTCCATCAACTTATTTCCCTTTAAAATGGTAAAATAACAACAATAATAATAACGCTTTGATAAAAAACAATGAAAAATATATGATATGAAAGCATAAGTGGCTCAGGTTGTGCAATATTACAGCTATAATGCAAGTTTACAGTGAGGTAATTATACTTATAAGTACAAACAGTTCTACCGAGAGCACTTGATGGACTGTTTGAGTGTGTTTATAGCTCTTTCGATAATGCTATTTCTGAACTGCAAAGTCCTTGCAGGAGAAGCTCTGAAGCATTTGCTGAATGGGAGAAGTTCAAATAGACTGGGCGCATGACTGAGACAGTGTGTGCTAGAAGCTCTATCCTGAATTTTTTCCCCGCTTTTGACACAATTTGCCATAGTGCTTTCTGATCAGCTGCTGTAGAGCTGTGATTCCTCACTCAGATGCAGTGGTTTAAATACTCTGAGTGGTGCACTGAGAGTGAAAACGCTAAAGCAGCTATAGTATTTGGAATGGGCTGGCCGTTCTGTGCACCATTATATGGTTACAGGTTGATTACAATCAGATGCCTTGAACTAAAAAACGATATGTGGCTACTTTCAGTATATTTGATAGAGCCATGTCAGGGGTGTGAATCTAAAAAATAAATGGAAACCTCACAGTAACAGCACTGCTTTGACGCTGGGTGCTGCCAGTTTGCAAAACTGAACCAAAAACTTGTGTATGCAATGGTTTGAGCTGGTGTGAGAATATACGTGGCTTTAGGCCAAGTTTAATTTTTATACATCACGTTGTTAGTGTGGAAACGGGTGTACACAACATTTTTGTGTATACACATCGTTTATACATGAGGCCCCTGATCTATACTGCTTTTCTAGATTCTGAGTTGCTTATCTTCTGTAAAATACTGATGGCCAACACATTCTGCAGCCAGCTTTAAAAGATCTAGATATGATGAATTTTATTTGATATCCGATTAAAGTTGTGAAACTAGGCCTTCTCATAGGTGCTGTAATAACTGAAGTGTCTAGACTACAAGCACATGTTTTTCGGTCAAGGTTTTAGATGGGGCATTTATTGTAATGCAATAGATGCAGTAATGGTTGGCAGTTTTATTGCTGAGATTAACTGCTTCTTCATGTAATAGTGAGACCTTTCAATCTCCAATATTCAGCTTACCGTTTGTTTTTTTTTTGTGTGTTACTTATGGATCTAGTATATATGTTGACCTGGGTCTGAATTTACTGTTTTTTTTTCATGCCTCCATTATTCTTTATCTAATACTAGAAACTATCTATTGGAAATAGCATTTCTGTTTTGTTTATTGAATCCTTTCACTCTATGAAATTGAAATGTTGTATTCATTATATACAAAAGTGCTGTGATTTCTTTATAGTTTCTTTATCTATATTACTTCTTTATCTGGTGTTTATGGCACTATAACTTGTATGTAACCAAGTACAGTATGCACTTTTCACATTTATTAATGAAAATAATCATGTAGACAATGAAAACAAAAATTACAATATAATCCTCTTCTAAAATTTATGGGATGAGAATGATAGAAAGCTGAGTCCTTTTCTATATACATGTAATGAGAAATGTTCTAATATTCACAGCTCTTTAAATTAATCTACCCTGATGGCTTCACATATAAGAATAAAATAAACTGCAGATATATGTTTTAAGTTTATTTTTTGCTCTACCTAATTTAATATATAATAGTATTGTATTATTTTGCTTTTGTTATTATTATGTTTAAAACAGTCTCGGATTTAACCATAAATAAAATATTGGACTAAAATAATCTTTTTAAAAATTAATTCAGAGCTACCATTTAAAAGATCTATAAGCAATATTGAAGGATTACAAATTCTGAACTGTATTATCATTTTGTTTTCACCTAGGCACAACTCATATTCTTCTATAGTGTGCACATTTTCTGTGACAATTTATTTAACAGTTCACAAGTGTCTGACAAAAGCATTATTTGCATAGATTGTTCTATTTGACAGCTCACTCCCACCCTCTTGTGGCACCTTAATATGTCAATGTGTACAGTCATCTTTTTCAGACAGCTTGACAGGTTAAAAAATGTATTTCTGTTATCTTTTATTCAGTTACAAATCGTGCAGAAGCAATTAAAGACTACATAAAAAATTCTAACAACAGATATTGTTCATTGTGTTATCTAAACAGTATGCACATGATATGTTACTGAAATAATATGCACTGAAGCAGACTTGCTTGCTTCCAGACAAGTAAGTGTGGTTGTATTTAGCTAGGGTTTATTGATAAAATGTTTAGTGAATATGTTTCATACAGGACAGTACTAGCAGTAAAAGTCAACCTAGGTGTGCCATAAGGAGAAGAGAAATTAATGCTGACATTAGAATAATAAAAGTCCCTCATGTCAATACATGGCTTTTTGGGCAATAAATGGAGCATTGCTGAATGTAACAGAGACAGGCTGACCAGGAATTACCAGGAATGTGAGTTGGGACTCTGGCTTGTAAATGGTTTGCAGACCTTGAGAAAATGTTCCCAACTTCAAAAGAAGTTTCAAGGGATTGCCATTTAAATAATGCCTATGTGAGTAATTAAAGGTTACTCATTACCAGTGGCCTATTGAGTATAGAATCAGGAGGTGAATTAGTTTTAGATGCTAGAAATGTATCTCCGTAATAGTATCTCAATTTAAAATCTTGCCATATAACAGGTCAGTGTATATCATCGTCAGGTTAGGGGCTACAGCATACCAGTGCAAATGGTTGGGAGTGCTAGGATTTAAAGCATTTTCTGTATACAAATATATAATGTGGTGGTTCCATTGTATTATTCAATTAGGGGGTAATTTAGTTTTTCATAGAATTATTAGAGTTACAGTACTTAATGGCCCTTCACTTGTTCACCAGTCCATATTTGCACCTTCAGCTTGTTCATGAAAGTTACTTTTAATTTACGTTCAAGTGAGAGTAAATGTACCTTTGAAGCTTCATTCCAGATTGTCTGTGCAGAGTAAACAGGGTGTTACTTTAGGACAGGGGTGCCCACACTTTTTAGGCTTGCAAGCTACTTTTAAAATGACCAGGTGGAAATGATCTACCTATATTAAAAATGCGCTATATATATACTAAAAATAAAATATATGTTGTCGTACCTTGCTGAATAACCCTTATGGTACAATAGCAATTCAATACATTTATGGTCACTACAACAACAACAACAACATTTATTTATATAGCACATTTTCATACAAAAAAGTAGCTCAAAGTGCTTTACATAATGAAGAAAAATAAAAGACAAAATAAGAAATTAAAATAAGACAACATTAGCTAACAAAGAAAAAGAGTAAGGTCCGATGGCCAGGGAGGACATAAAAAACTAAAAAATCTCCAGACGGCTGTCTTTGAAAGAGCTACACAGTCTAACAGAAGCCAAGGACTAATTGCAGTATGACAGTATGTAACCTGAATGGACACAGTTTGTTTCATTAATAATCATTGGTTAATTCCAGATGTCAGTAAATAACAGGACAACTTCAGCAAAGCAATACTCAAACTATTTCAATTATTATGTATGTTTATTTGATGGGGAAACCAGGTGTAAATGTTTGGTATGAGTCACACAGCAAGCTTCATATTAGGTGGCTATAGACTATAGGCTGGCTATATAGGTTTTCTTAAACCATGGGTGATGCGGGTGGTAAAATCTGACGAAGTTGTCTTTTCTTTGGCAGTTGTTTCTGTATCTCTCTCTGCCCTCCTCCTTATTTTTAAATTCATTAAATTTATAGTGTCATGCTGGCAGCATTATGCAATTCATTGCATTTGTCAAAAAACTGGGACAACTGGTATTATCTCATGTTCTCATTGATTGTAACTGTATTTTTGAAAAATGTTCATTTTGAAGTTCCAAACCTCCATTTCACACATTCTTACAAGCATACACACACTGTTCACTTTACCTAAGCTTAAACATATACTGTACCTGTACATATAATAAACAATGCCACTCTTTTAACAATTTTATACTTATTTTCCCAGAATCGTGTCAATGTCTATTTTTTCATACACCCCAGAACTTTATCTAATCCCAAATTTGACAGTCTTGGAAAACTACCTCATGAAAATTAACGATCCAATGTGGTCATCTGTACCTGTCTGCAGTTTCAGTTATACAGTAGAACATTTCCCACATGAGCCCTGAGCCCACAAGAGTCATTATCTAAATGGCTCTAAACTAAAAACACACTGAAATAAAACACAAGTTAAAAAATATGATTCATATTTAGCATACTGCAAAAGCTAAGTTTTTTAACAGAATAACACTAGATTTACTAATGTTGCATGTAGATATTTGGGTAAACGTAGTCAATTGCTATCCTTCACTGAATCGCTAAATGAAAGGCATTAAACTAAAACACAGCAAAAACCCATACATTTGTTTATATAATCAATATTAATTTATTGAACTTAATATATTGGGAGAAAAATGATGAAAGTAAAAATATCAATTTAAAAAATATTACACTAGAGTATTTGGATTTAATAATCTTCATGTGGGAAAAGGCTGACTCACATAAATAAGTAGAGCCGAATAATGCAGTCAAGGAGGTAGCACATTTCCTCATGTTTGGGTACTTTTCCTTTGTGAGTAAGTTCCAAAGCTGTCCATGAGCCCCATACTTCAGCTGAATGTCATCCTGTAGTGTCAAAATCTCATCCTCCACTGTAGAGGAGTTTTAGGTGAAACAGTGTTGCAATTTTTGATGCGGGTGAATCACCCTCAACATCTTCCCTAAATGGATAGCACTTAAATGTAGCGATTGGCTCAAGTAAAGCTGAGTCTTGAAACCATCTGTCAAAGTCTGGTAGACAATTTTCAATCAGCTCTGTGTAGTGTATGCTGTCAAGTTGCGCACATGCCTTCCATTGAGTCTCCAGCTCTGATATAAGGTTTTGGATGTTCCCCAAATCAAGGCACTGCAGCTTTGAGGACAGATGTTGCATTTTTCATTTGAAAGCATTAACTGAGCTAATCATACTGACCATGGTTTCCTCTTTTCCTTGCAGCTGTAAATTAAGCTTATTCAACAGGTTGGTCAGATCGGAAAAAAAAATGGCAAGTCTAGCGGCCATTGATCGTTATTAAGTTGCTTGTATTCTGCATGTTTAATGACAAGGAAAAACTCCTTTTTCTCTGGCCAGGGGTCTTGAAATCCCAGCAGGAACTTCTCCCTAGCCATCTGCCTCAACAAAGGCCTCTTTTATTATCTCTCCATCTTGGAATGACTTCTTATGCTTAATAATTGAGTGACTCACCCGGAACGGTGCATCGTTGTGTCTCCCTTTGCTTTTGAATTCAGCAGAGTGAAAAATGACAGCTGTCCGATTAACTGCGATTTTAGTTCCCTCTCCTTTCTCTTTCTCAGATCGCTTTTCGGAAGGAAGTCAATTTCGTAGTTTTTATGAACAGTTCGAAAGTGCCTTTCCACATTTTCCTTCTTTGGAATAGCAATGATAGATTGACAGATCAGACAATCACACTTCGATTGTGACATTGTGAAAGAAAAAATCCTCTTCCAATTTCACATCCAGCCCATAAACAATATTTTTTTTTAAAATCCCTTCTTTAGTCGATATAAATTGGAAAGCTAACTAGATCACTTAGATAGCTGGAGTTTTGTAGTAGCTCGCGCGTTTGATCGTATGTGCGGGATGACCAGTGTGTTAGAAGAAAAGAGATCTCAGACTGGCCGCCCTGTGTGTCAATCAGGTGCCAAATGCTATAGGGAGGATATATGATAGACTAACATTTAAAAAAATGCAACGCTATCTACCTGCACTACCTTTGCGTTCTACCGGACAATTGCGATCGATGTCTTGGGCACCCCTGCTTTAGGAAATGGGTTACTTAAGAAAAATAGTCCAGTATAGTTTGTAATGAACAGAGACAATAAAGGGAATGCTACCTCACTTGGCAGACAGAGCTCAAGATCTATACAGGCAGGCTCAACAGATGTTTGGATTATCTTTTTTAATTTATTTTATTAGTAAGTTGGCATTGTCCCCTATACAAAGGTAAGCAGATGTATCTCATATTTCCCATGGCATTCCAATATATCATACCAAACTCAGGCATACCAACTCCTTCTTAAAAGCATTTTTTGTCTATATTTTAGACATAGTAGTATGAATATCATACCCTGTGCATAGTATTGCTCACATATGATTGTTAAGAGTACATTGTTGCGCTTCTTTTAATCACTTAAATTCTTTTAAAAACACACAAGATCTGATAAATCAAATCAAATGTCACCTTATGCTATGTCAACACATACACAAGGTAACTTACTTTAGCTGTAAATGCATCTTGTAAAGAACAGAAAAATACAGTTGTCACAGAACCACCACAGTTGAAGTATGAAATATGGCTTTCAAACAGACAGTCCAGCATCTCCACCTAAGACTAAACATTTTTAAAGTCTGCTTTTGTAAATTATAGCATAGCTGTCAGTGAAGCTTAGTAACATTACTTACAAGTTTTGATTTTTGCAAACACTAATAACAGTGTCTGTTTCAAGTGATTATATTTGGCTCTTATCCAAATTCTCTGAGGCTTTTTGCACGTACAAGAAGCACTAAAGCAGTTGAAAGATATAAATATGCATTCTAAAACTAGCATTGAAAATATCAAAAATATAATAAAATATATCATTACAAGTGAAACAACCAATCACAACCAACACTTCTCCTGAAATTCAGATAGGCAGGAACACCCCTTCACCCCACCACTGCCAACAAGCACCTATAATCACTCCCAACTTTCAGATTGGTTCTGTGAAAATCTAGTCACTTTATTCATCCCATCATTAAATTATTATATGAAATAAAAACACTAAGGTGCAAATGGTTTCCTTTAAGAGTACAGTATGCTTTTACATTTTTATCACATTATTTTGAAACACATTATAGCAGGAGATGTTCATTTGCCAATCAGGGTTGGGGTTCTTATTATGGCAGCACCGCACATTAAGAAGCAGTGAGACTTGGAAGTATGATTTGAAAATAAAAATAACAATACAAATATCTTCATACATCTTATACAATATATTTGACAATACAGTTGCTTATCTGAATGGCAGGAGTTTGTCAGACTGAAAAGGGCACTAGGAAAGTACACAACAGAACAAATGTCCAACACAGTTCAATACAGAAAGAGAAGTCATCATTGTCCACGGTTTCTGCATGATAGATGGATAATATTCTTGAAGAATCACAATTAAACAACAAGGGGCTGGCAATGAAAAAATAGTGATATTCAGTAAGTGGTAGTTGAAGAACCATACCTTGGCCTGAATGAGATCTTAATGTCATTTTAGGTGTAAGAGCTATTATGGAGAACATAATTATTGGGTTGCATATAGGAAAGTCTGATCTAGTGGCTCAGACATTTTTGTAGGTATATTCAAACCCAGGTGGGTTTCTAGTTGTAAGTGATGAGGACTAGCCTTGGTATGGTAGGCTGGTGCAGGAAATGTGGTGAGACAGAGTCTTAAAGGCAGGAGACATGATCAGATGTTTGGCTGGGGAGGTGTTGCTATTATCTCCTCAGCTACATAACGTTTACTGCTGTAAACCACCCCTTTCTAGTGGTATAGAGGTAATAAATCACTCCAAAGGTGTTTATTCAGAAAAGTCTTTAATCCCTTTTCCTGTGGTCTGTGAACAAAGTAAGTACTGTGAAAAAGGCGCTTTATAGCGCCCGACTCGGCACAGACCACGCAGAGGCACGTGTACAAAATCACAGGCTTTTATTATTTTTTCTTCAGCCGTGGGCACACGCCTTCCCCGTGTCCCACAGGCCCAACACAGTCCAAAGCACAAAACACACAAAAACCACACTTTCCTGCTCCACCACTCCTCCCAGGCAACCTCGTCCTCTTCCTCCCGATTCTGGCCCTGATTGCTGGGAGGCACGCCCTTTTATACCCCACCCGGAAGTGTTCCAGGTGCCTGACCAGCTGGTCTTAATTGCACCTCCGGGTGGGGCTGATAAACTGTCCAGCGTGGTGGCTGGTCGTCCGCAGCACCCCCTAGCGGCCACCCCATCTCCCAACTGGGCTGCTGTGGTGGACTCCATGTCCCATGGAGCCACGGGGGAGATTGAGGAGGGATCCACAGCCAGGGAGGCTGCCCCCAAGCGCCCCGGGGAAGGTACTGTAATGTCCATGATGGCTCCCCCGGGACGTATGCAGCAGAGGTGTCCCGGCCGGGCATGGGACCCGGCTGTCCGTCACAGTACACATGCTAAGTTACTGTGTTACAAGCAAGCATAAAATATAAGCAACTCACCCTGTCCAAGTTTAGTAAACACATTGAATTGTGCAGTGACGCACAGCCTTAATGGTACAGGTGATATCGGAGAAAACAAAACGGTCTCACAATGTGCAATAAGTAATATAGGACATGGAAAGGTAGGAAAAACTTGAACTGTAACCTGTCATTCCAATGCTTTGCCATTAGAGGTCACAATTTACCCAGCAAAGGACTTTCTGACATAGCTGCCCCCAAATTTGGAGCACAAGTTTGTAATTCAAGAAGAAAGTCTTTGTAATTCATCTTTGCCAGTGTCATCACTATCTTCAAGAGCTGGTACTCTTATTAACTTGATTACTGGTCAAATATACACTCGATCGTTTAACTGTACCTTAACCGTGCATATGTGGCCGTCAGGACCTGGGTAAGTTTCAGCTATTCTACCACTTAGCCATGATGCTCTTGGAAGCTACGCATCCATAACCAAAAGTACTCTTCAGCCTTTGAACTCATTACAGTTGCAACTTCTGACAGAGATGAAGTCCAGGTAAGTAATATTTGATGAAATTGGGCCAGAAGTGATTAACTAAGATCTGACTGTGGCACCATTGTCGTTGTCCCAGCATGTCATCTTGAGGATAAAATACCTGTAGCAGTAGAGTGTTTCAACACCTTATGAGCAACATATTTGGAATTATTGGGTCAGGGTGCACTATGTCAGTTCTGCTCCCAAATGAAGACTCTTGAATTCTGCAGGAAATCTTTCCTGTTATACTCTTCTAATGAGCACTACCTCTGCCTCCCTCCAGGTTTCTGCTGAATAGTTGATACTTGGATCTGTTGGCAGGATGGCCATAAATAAATCATTCCAGGACTGGAAAGAAATGAGATCTAGAGATCTAGCATGTTGCTCCATTATAAGATTTCCACAAAAGGAGGAATTTCTCAGTTTAATGGTATCCTCAGGTGGCTCAGTAATTGAGACACATGGCCATTCCTTAATGGGTTTCCTGAGAAAAGGAGGCCCATTCCTCCAGCTGCTTGGCTTGCTGAGCTTCTTCAGTGTCTTTTCCTGGGTAATATCGTCAGCTGGATTGTCCTGTGTGGCAATATAATTCCAGTTGTCTATATTCGTTAAATTTTGTGTTTCCGCTTCTCTTGTGCCTACAAACAATTTATATCTGCATGATTTGGATTTCACCCAAGTCAGTACTGTACTGGAATCACTCCACAAGTATACCTAACCAATAGACAAGCTCAGCTCCATCATAAAAAGTTGCGACAGTTGGGCACCAGTTAAAGCAACACAAAGCTCTAGATGAGGCATGAAAATTTGCTGTTTTGGGGATACCCTAGATCGAGCCATCACAAAACTTGTGTGAATTCCCACCTTTTCATCTTCTGTACGTAAATAAGCAATTGACCCATATAATCGCTTGGAGGCATCACAGAACATGTGTAGGACTCTCTTAGGTCCAGGAGTTTTAGCACATGACAGAGTGTAGCAACCAGGCAGGATGATTTGTACTATAATCTTTAGCTCATGCACTCAGGTTAGCTAGCATTGCAATTGAGTTTTGGGGGTAATGCGATCATTCCAACCACTTTCCATTTTCTAAAGATCTTGTACCAGCTCCTTGGCTCATGCAGTAAATTCAGTGAGAAATCCCAATGGATCGTACTGGGTGGCAAGTGTTCTATAAATGTTCAGTTTAGGTGGCTCTGCACATTCAGTAACCAAGACTGTCCATTGCAAAGTTCCAATGAAGACCCAGGGTTGGCTCCTATGGCTCTCCGCCGCACTGTGAAAACCACAATACAAAGTTCTCTAATGTGGCCTCATCTGGGAGATGTTGAACAACTGATGTGAAATTGGTATCTCACCGTCTAATTTCGAATCCCCCTCTTGAAAGCTGTTGACACATTTTATATATTAGTTGCTTGGCACTTTCTACACTGCTTAAACTCTGAAGACAGTTATAAATGTAAAAGGCTTGATTGACACAATTTCACACCTCCTCACAGCCTTCCTGATTGTCATGGGTTTGTTTCCGTGAGGCCTAAGTTGAACAACAGGGGCTACATGTCATGCCGAAAGATAAGAATTGCTATTCCTAGTCACTCTGTGATTTGCCATGGTCCATATTTCTCCAAATAAACCTTAGCAGTGATCTTTCAGAAGGTAGAAAGTGTATCTGGTGAAACATAGCTTTAATGTCACCAGATATGGCAACTGTATGCTGACAAAGTCCATAACTCTGATATCAGCAGTTGAATACAAGCTTATGTTTGCCATTGTGTGGCAATATATGATGTGGTATGTACCAAGTCTCCTCAGGTTCTTTTACTTCCTTCTCAGTTAGAATCCTAACCTAACCAGCATCCAAAAGCTTGTGGATAAGTTGCATATACAAGTTAGTCATCTCCTGATCTTTTAGGAGACGCCTTTCAACCTGTCTGAGGTGGGGAAGCACTACTTCTGGAGATGCCTAAAAGCGTGGAATCCCAAAACGTCTCAGTAATGGAGTGGCATATCTTTTGACTCCATTAACTTTAACTCGCTTTGTCTTGGTTTCAGGCAAGTCCAGGGCTTGTTGCTCTTGCCTGGACTGTGTCACCTGCTGTGGGCTCAAATAGGGCAAAGTGTCTACTTGCCAGAGTTGCTTCACACTTTTCATTAGTTCAGTCACGTGTGAGGAGACAATTTTCTGTATACACCTTTTATCCTGTCCCTGTTTTTTGATTAGACCTGCAGCTCCCTGTAGTGTCCATCCTAAAACAGTGCGGATAACAATTGGTGAATTACATGGGCAAAAATTGACTGGTTGAATCAGCACCACCATATGGGGAAAATCTGAGCATATTAGAAGCAGAGGATATTTTCGGTCTATTGGTGGCAATGATAACTCCCGGAAATACAGGTAGTGCTTCTTTAATTTATAAATGGGGTATGAGTATTCTGGCAGGCACAGACTGTTGGCAGTGAAAGCCTTCAGAATTGTGAACCTTTTCTTGGATTCATTCAATGAGGTAACTTCAAATTTTACTGTACTTCCTGGAGCACAAATGATGTCCTGACGGACCGTTGAAGAGTTATTATGTCTGGGTTTATGGTAACTTTAACTTGCTGACTGCCGCAGTCATGATAATGGTCCTCTCTGACACATCATCCAGAAAAGCAAAGGTCTCAATTCATTTCACAGCATGGTGCACTAGAACTTTCAAAACTTTAGGTAGTGCTGGTGTGGACATCTGTCCTGTTGAATGTATACAGTATATCAATGGAGTTTACTATAGTCATGAGCACACTCTGACCTCCTCTCTGCACAGCCATATCATGTAAAATCACAAGGTGGAGCTCCTTGCATGTGTTGCATGGCTTCTTCGGTGTACAGGAGTTGGGGTGTGGGAGCAGCCACATTTCCAGTAACATTCATTATCTCTTAACCAATAAGTACAGACACTCAAATAATGGTCTGTTATTACAGAATGGACAAGAAGGTTTAAGCCTTTCATTGAACTTCTTAGGTGAGGGAGAGGGCTGAGCATTCTGGTTGCTCACATCTGGCTCAGCTTTATAATAGATGGTGGTGAAAGGGCCCTTCTTCCTGGTTGATGAAGGATTCTCCTTCCTGCCATTCTTTGGAGTTTCTTTTCAGTACAAGACAACAGCTTATTCTGAAATGTGTTTATCACAGGACTAAGTTTGTAGCCCGATTGACAGGTCCTGTTGCATGTAGGTGCAGTCTGAATCCGACTGTAATATTCCTTTGCCAAAGCAATATTCTATGAATTCAATATGATAACTAGGGGGCAACTTGCTCAGAAGCCGATCTACATGTGACCCACAATTCAATTCATTCATTTAAACATCCAAATAACACGTGATATTTGTACTGTTCTGTTAGGTGAGGATGGCCATTTAAAAGAGAAGAAGATTACTGTCTCTTCCACTTTAAAAACATGGCAGCGTTGGCTTTGGAATTCTACATGAGGAAGCAATGACAAGTCCATCATACAGGTCGCAACTTGCACAGAAGGAGAATAAGCTGATGGCTTTGATTGTAAGGTTGATTCTGCCGGCAAGTCAGAAATTGAAGGGGTACAGGTTGAGATGACTCACAACTCTGCATACTGTGAATTATACCCTCAGTTTCGGATGGCAGATTTGCTTGGCTCCCTTCATAGGTAGTTGTGGACACATGCCCATTGCGTTAATTTTCCAAAAAGAACAAAGTGAGGTGAAGCAAAATGACAGCATTTATTGGTTAACTTAAAAGATTACAATGTGCAAGCTTTCGAGGCAACTCAGGCCTCTTCTACTACAAAAGGAGCAAACAAATAATTTGAGCTTCTTCTAACTCTTGTTCGGCTTGTCTAAGACGCTGCTGTTGAGAGAGCCGTGGGTCTATAGCCTCCCGTGCCTTCAATTTGCCTTCTATAGCCTTATTATTTAATAGTATGCATTGCTCCTCAACCTTACAGTCATCATCCGTTTTTCTTTTCTCTGAGACAGGGGGAATGTGACTCACTCAATGACAAACGTGTTGCATTGTTGTGCTTCTAATTTTCAGTTTGCTGTGGTAAGGTGAGCTGTGACTGCTTGCTGCAACTTGCATGAGAACCTTGTGTTTCATGAGGAATATCTTGTGATCCTGTATAGCTTGAGACAGAAAGTACAATTCTTTTTGTTGGGTGATATCCCACCTCAAAGACTTCTAGCTGAGGTGGAACTCATGTCTCTCGGTGGATATGGAGGCAAACTGACAATCAACTGCTGGCATCAGTGGTATAACTTATTTGGTGAGTTGTACTCTCTGTGCCTTCAAGAGGGTAGCTCATCATAGTAGATAAAATGGGAGGAATGACCTGACTGGCAATTAAAGGGTTAACATTTCCAGCCGTATTGATTTGGTTGGACATATCTGCTGTGTTACTGTGAAGAGCAGGGGTCAGCTGGTCAGCACTCCACTCTTTATCCATTTCTCTTTAGACCACTGAAAGACCACATAAGTGAGGACAGGCCTCATCATGGTAGGCTAGTGTAAGAAATGTAGTGAGATAGAGCCTTAAAAGCACTATTAGATGTCTGACCGCAGGAGCTGTAGCTCTTATCTCCTCAGCTACATTTACTGCTGTAAACTCCTCCTTTCAGGTAGTATAGAGGTAATAAATCAATTCCTAAGGTTTGAACTGAGAAAAGTCTTTAATCACTTTTGATGTGGTCTGTAAACAAAGTAAATACACATGCTAAGTCACTGCCTTACAAACAAGCAAAAAATATAAACAACTCACCAAGTCTAAGTTTAGAGAACTCATTGAACCGTTTTAAACAATATTATTTAAAATAAATGTACTTTTGGGCAGTAACACAAAGCATCAATGGTACAGATGATTTTGGGAAAAAAAATAATGGTTTCGCAACGTGCAATAAACTTGCAAAAACTTGAACTGTAACCTGAAAGTAAGTAAGGGAAAAATGTTCCAATGCTCTGTCATTAGAGGTCACCATTCACCCAGCAAAGGACTTTCTGACACTAGGGAAGGTCTGAAAGTAACCCCAGGAAGGGGCTTAAAGGCTTCTGCTTTCACATCAATCAGTTTAGAGTGAAGGATGAGTTCATCAAAGGCTCACTTTTTTTGCCAGGGTTTAAATCCTGGCAGGAAAAATAGATTAAAGCTTTAAGAGACTAAAGGGTCACACTAAAAGCTTAAAGTAAGAAAAAAAAAGGTCAGTACCAAAAGTTGAAATGCACAGAAAAATCAAAACCGAACATTAACCCACAATCAAGAGTCAAAAGAAAAAGGTAAGTCCTAACTCCGTAATTTGATTTATCTCTTAACTAGAATAGCATAAATTGTATTTAGAAAAAAATTAATTTTCACAGCAGAACCGCCGCAACAGCATCTTAAATACTATTCAATAATAATAATATCACAAGTTTCAACTTCTAGAAGTTTGGATGGAAACAAACAACAAAATAAGACTGTAAAAATTATTCATATCCAAAACAGACAAGGATCCACAAAACATTAATAAAATGAATCCTGTATTGTCCAAGACCTTTAATTCACAACACTCCCATGCATAAAACACATCACTTTTTCACTAGCACTAGGAAACAGATAGAAGACAATTCTAGCTTTTGTTCTTATACCTACAACATTTTAAAGGATTTCAATAACCATCCATAAAATGTCTTAGTTTCCTTGACCCATTGGGAATATCTTCAATTAGGTCAACCTGATCACTGATTGGTTTCTGTCTGTATTATCATGCAAATTATAAAATTGCTGTTTAAAAATTGTTTCTGTCAAAATTATTTTTAAATGTTTAGTTTGGTGCACAGGATATATGACATTTATAGCAGCTTGGGATGATGACAGTGTTCAATTCGACTTTCAATCCATAACAGAAATCATTAAGACAAACATCAAGGACACTAAAAATAAAATGAGTGTCTTATGAAGAATAAAACAAAGCTCAGAAGAAATAGAAGCTAAAAGAAAATATAATATTACAGCAAAAAGACCAATTAGCACAATAGGAATGTCATCAATGCCTTCCCTGTTTGTAAGTATTCAAATATCCATCCCTTATGATTGGTATAATCAAAGTGAAGAAGAATACATTTTAGCATTCCAGTTTGCAATGGAAAAATACCTGGATTGGGTCATTAGCATGAAGTTAGTGGGAAAGAAGCACAAGAGACAGAGCTGGTCAGTTTGTTACTCCAGGAATATCAGAACATTTTTACATTTCTAACATGTTGATTAAGAATCTTTCCTTAGGAAATCACAGTTATTTTGTGTAGTGCTATTAGTAGCCTGTGCCATCACAGTGTACACTTCAAAGCAAATAATATTCCAATGAATATAGTGTAAAACTTGGAAACTTCAGTACCATTACAATGAAGACAGTAGTGTATGACAAGTCAAAAGTAAACTATTGATAAATATTAGGAGGAGTTTGAAAGGATGAGAAGTCAAGAGTACGAAACATTACAGTGCAGAAACAAAGGAATCAACTGAGTGTGCTTGTCATGTTTCACTCAGGGTCCAGTTCCAATTTATTGTTGTGGGCAAAAAATCATAGACAGACCAAAGTAAGAACTTAATTTTATGTTCCTTCAGGTTACACAGGTTTTTCCATCCTGGAGATCTCCCTCGTGCACTGTACCATTGACTCCAGTTGCACTTTTGTTTGATGGCTACTGCTCTGAAACACCTGTGCTCCTCCTCAGCAGCCCAGATGTCCTGCTGCACCATGGCCCAATGTTCCTCTGATTTAGCATCCTTCCAACTAGACCAAGTAACCAGCCCAGCAACATCATCCCAGCAGTGACTGTTCCCATGATATCAGTGTTGAAGCTGCTCTTCTGCCTCCCTCTGAGCATTGCTAGTTGTCTACTTGCCACCACTCCAGATGCTCACTCCTGCCTGACAAACCCTTTCCTCCTCACTGTTTCAAACCATCATAGCATACTGAACCTTCTTCACTTTAAACTCTTCCACAACCAGTGTTACTGGCTGCTGCAACTTCCTACCTGAGCTGCACAGGCCAATGGTGCAATAACATTTAGGGACTGACAGCCATATCTTCAAGAAGTCGACGATCTTCCTTTCCTTTGCTTCTAAAATGGACAGGGGTACCTCGTAAACAAGTAGTGGCCATAAGAGTCAGAGGTAGCCCCTTGCTTTATCCTTTCCTGGCAGATCATTCTTCTCTAGGGTCTTCAGCCACCTATCTGCTTGTGCACAGCATGTCCTTTACGTTGTCCCATCATTCAGGTCATTACTGTACCATTTCCCAAGGGTTCTTGGTGATGGTGGGAATGACATCTTCACCAGTCTTGCAACCTGGATACTGCCTCCCTTCAGGACTGTGCTTCTGAATTTGAATCACTCAAACTCCATCCTGGTTGCTTTGGTAAGATCTATCAGGTGTTCCAAAATCCATCCATTCTATGGTACTGACCTTGCTGCTATTGTAAGCAAGGTTATTAATATTCTAATTGGAACCTTTGTTGTGGAGAAATCTTCAGTAAAGAACGAGTAGAGTCTTCAGAAAGGCAGTCAGAATTTAGAATTTTATTGCAGAGCATAAGATACAATACAATACAGTTTATTTTTGTATAGCCCAAAATCACACAGGAAATGCCGCAATGGGCTTTAACAGGCCCTGCGTCTTGACAGCCCCCCAGCCTTGAAGATACAATTGCAGAGCACACAAAGCCTGTCTCAGTTCATGAAATAAGCCCCGAGCATTCTGTGAACCCCAAATTTATTACAATTGTTATCACAAAAATGCCCCCTCTACTGTACAGGGTTTCTCATGATGATGACCTCATTTAGCACCTTTTGTCATAATAATCACCTGGTGTTTCAGACTTTCTCATAACATTACCCTTGCCCCCGTAGACACCCCTGTAACAATGTTCTTCCCAATCCATCTTCTTATAACAACCACTTTGGCTCAAAGGACAGATTTGCCGCGCAGAGGTGAAGATCACCTGATTGTCCCTCCCTTTGTTTTCACGTCCTAATCCTGAGCCAATAAATAACGAAGGCCTTTTGGTTAATAAGTTCTTAAAATTAAGTTGGGATCAGGAGGACCCATACATGAAAACTGAACTGCATAATAAATAATTCAGTTAATGGTTACTTGTTGCACTACCATCCTGTAAGGCTAAGGCTGAAGTAATAGGTGACTGTGCCAGTGAGCGGCAGCACACAGCTTTACTGATAAGGGCCAAGCCATGGACAGCCTTGGCATAGTGCTTCATATTGAAAGAAGGAAAAAAGAGAAGCCTTTAACAATTGCTTCTTTTAGCTAACTATTGTGTTCTGCTGTAACTTTACTCATTATCAATTGGATATACAAAGAAGCATTGGCATATGACCTTAAATGTTAATCTAAAATACCATATCTGTGTGTGTTAATATAATAGCCCATGAACACAGGCAGTGGTGCTGTTATGTTGTAGCTCGTAACTGCACACTTATCTGACAGGGCTAAGGTTAAACTTGCTTACTTCACGGACATCCATGTGCAGGGAAAGATCCCTAACCTTCAATAATCAACTCTTAAGCTCCCATATAGCTCAGTCTAGCTTGATATTATGCATTTTATTGTAACTGTAATGCCTAAGATATTATTAAGCCCTAATACTTCTAAATGCCATTTGAGTGCTTATATGTTTATGCTCTAGCTTGAGAGCTTGCTCTTTACTCACAGAGGCAAAGGCCCTGACTGCTGTTTGTTTAGTCTTCTGTCAGTGAGAAGCTTAGCACCTGCTTGCTTCTTCAGAGAACATAATGACCTCAACTCACAGAAGTTCAAAACAAAGCAAGCAAAAGGCAGACAAGCAAGGACCTTTCTGCCAAATAAATGGTGTCCTTTTAAAGCTGTTTAAGCCTTAGATTTTTTATAAAACTAATAATTAAGCATATTGATCCTGGATCAAAATTCTCAACATCTTCAGGATGCTATGTGCAAGTACTGTGCCTATCTCGGTTTCTCCACTGACATGACCAAAAGCTTTGTTTCCGCTGAGAACAAAAGCATCAAGATTATGCCCCTGGTGATGATGCCAATTTCCAGCCACTACATATCAGTAATAAAGTTGCCACATGTACAGAGAACTGTAAAATAAAATAGCAGACATAGTACTGGTGAAGCTGCTTTAATTTAGGTATGCCTGAAGTGTTGCTTATATCAGCTTTGTTACAAGATTAACTATTGCCAGCTCTGATAGAAACAGCGACCAGTTTATGAAAGAAAACAGTAGGTTTAAAGCTGTGCCTGGAAGTGAATTGTGATCCAATCAGTGAAAAGCATATCTTTCCTTAAAACACAATGTGCAACTCTGTCTCTCTTTCATGGCACAAGAATAAACCATTCTGCTACTGTAGGTGTAATATATAAGAGCCCTAGTAAGTGGTGCAGCCAAACTGTGATGGTACCTAAAAACAATAGGATTTTGCAATTCTGCATAGACTTCATGAAATGAAGTGTCAAAATTCTGTCATCACATGCCACACAGTGACAAACTTTTAGAAAAGCTTAGATAGGGTACCTATATCTTCAACCACAATATAACAAAGAAATACTTGAACCTGACATAGCTGATAATGTAACTAGATGAGTCAGTCAGATGAGGACACAATACAAAGCAAGGGGTTGGTGCATAAAAGTGCACAAGTGAAAACTAAGAAAACTCAGTCCCCGGTGCATACCCTTAAACCGGCCGTCTCCTCAACTTAACTCCAAGCAGGTCATTGCAACCAAGGTGATGCCCCATTGGCAGATCAGCCCACCTTCTGCGCCTACTCCTAGGCTCAAACCCCTGCAGAATTCTATGTGCCCTGAAGACCACTACAGTGTGCTTCTGGTTCCCGCTGCCTGGCTCACATCCCTGTGGATCTTGGCTCCCCTGCAGGATGGCTCATGATCCCATGCAGCAGCTCTGCCTCTGTCCGGCATGTCACTTCAACCAAGCAAGCTTATACCACTACAGCATCCAGGTCGCTCAGCTGGATTGACCATTAGCCCCTTAGTGTCAGCCACATGCTCCCTTGAGGGACTTGCTTTTGGCAGCCTGCTGTCTCTTGCTCATCCACATGCACTAGCTCTGTCTCTCTCTCTGTCTGTGTCTCTCTCAAGTAACCTCCTTTTCTTTCTCTTCCTTTTTGTTCTCCTTTTTTTCTCATGCCACCTCTTTCTTATATGTCTCCATGGGTGCACTGTCTTAATTGTGCACCATAGGAAGCAGATGAGGCAACTGAGGAAGACTGCACTTTCACGTGCAGATGCATCTCACCCAAACTACTCCAACAACTCCCCACAGCTGCGTGAGCACACACACCTACGGAGAACAAGCTGGCTGATTAATTAATTATTTATTTATTTTCAATTTTTGCCATGTGTATATCACCTTTGACTGATTTAAAATAAAAAAAAAACATAAACATCATGCAATTGTCTTGTGTATTTGTGTGAAAAAGCCAGCACTCCTACAACTCGATTCCGGACTGCTGCAGTGCTTTTTTTCAACTGTTTTCATTGTTCCTTTTGGTTCAGAAATCCGCTAATTAGCAACTAGAAATCCAAATGCTCATAGAAAAGAAAAGGAAGGAAATGTAAGAGCGCTATTAATTGTTTGCCTAGCTAAAAGCAATAGCAAACACAAGTAATTAGTTAATTAATTAATTATATTAATTTCCATAAATCATCCTTCTCACAGTATCTGCTATAGTTTACACACACTCAAAGCAGTTTACAGGTATACCTCTATAGATAAACTGTTTATGTACATTTTATATACTGTACATGCAGTGCTCAGGGTCATGCAGCAAGTCAACAATTTTCCAACAGCCTTTTTGGCTAAAGACCAACTGCCAAAGGATACACCTTTCAGAATCATTTCACTTTACAATACCACCTAAAGTATGTGATTAATTTTGCTGTCAGGTTGTATATTTAATTTAACAGTAAATGATCGTAATGAGAATGTTTGCACTTATGTAGATGTAACTGTAATAATATAAATCTGCATTGACTAAGCAACTCCTAAAATAAATCTTCCAGTAAATTACTTTTTACAGATAATGAGAAAAAATAAAATGAGCAACACAGTGGTGCATTGGTTAGAGGTGTTGCATCACAGCTCCATAGTTTTTCAGTTTTATTTTGCTGACATAACAACATACTGAGTGTAAGTGCAATGCACTAGAAAATGATCCAGGTACATTCCAGGATAGCCACGGTTACAATGCAGCTGTAAACTGTTCTTGCTTTAAAATGTTATGGTATGATTGTGAAATGATTTTAGGTTTAAAATAAAGCTGTTTTCTTGTTTTTATTTAATGTAGACTATGGACTGCCGTAAATGGAGAGTGCAAAAAGGAATACAGGCAAAGAACAGAGGACAGCATTCAGCACATTATTATATCTTGCACAATTTCTGGTGGTAATCCCTGAGAGGAATGTCTTTTAGGTGTACTAAACATTATTTTACAAAACTACTAACATTTTATACGTATTTGGCTTTTTAATTCCTATCACACATTGCTTGGCAGATGAAAGTTTTACATGAGCATAACCACCAATTTGTTTAGAAATTAAAGGCAATTTACAAGCTGAAAGAGTATCAGTCTTTGACAGATATTTATTTGTCAGGTCATCTATCTATCTATCTATCTATCTATCTATCTATCTATCTATCTATCTATCTATCTATCTATCTATCTTATCTAAATTGATACATCTTTAAACATTTTTTAAAAATGTTAATATGAAAATATTAAGCTGTGATCAGCAGCCTTTTTCACCAGCATTGTATGAACCCCTTTTCACCTGTTAGTAAGTATCTCTTGCATTATATTCCATTTATTTTATGTGTTAAACTGTTGCTATTGGTTGCTTATTTTTCTGCATTGGCATCTCATTATGAAATCTCTGTGTCAATTAAATAAAAAGTAAGTTGTTAGGAATGAGCATCTTGGTTGAAATGACTATGTGCATGAGCTGGCAGGACCCTTCAGAGGAACCATTTTTCCTACATATAGTATAGCATGGGAAGGATGCTATATAGATAACATTTATCATTATGATTATTATATTATTATTATTATTATTAAAGCAATGGTCAGCTTTTTTATCGCATCTGAAAACCAGATTCTATTTTTAGGAGATTCTTTTGTTACTTCTCCATTGTTGGAGTTTAGTTTATAGTTAAACTATTATATTATAACTATAATTATTGTCTTTTGTACTTTTTCAAGCACTTTTTAACAGTCAGGAAGTGAGGTAAGTGCTTGTAGTTTACACCCTAAGGCTTCTATTACTGTCAGTCCTATTAGCTATTCTAATGTCTAATGTTTTTTTCTTTCTTTAATTGTCTCTTTTTCCCGATGAAATCTTAGATTAATTGATTGAAGGGGCTCCAGCAAGACTGAGCTTCCATGCTCATAACCCGTGGCCCCACTGTAAGCCAGGGGGCTGCCCTCTGTCAGTCCCAGGGAGAAAATACTTGAAAATACTCTCTACCCCGGTCCTTCCATGGTCAGGGTGTCCCAGCTCGGTAAGTGCCACAGGTGGAACTGAATTTAATTGCATATTAGCAATTATACTAATTAGTAATTGGGGTGTAAAAATCTGTGTTTTTATGTTAGAAAAGCTATTTAGTCTATCTTCAGAATATTGCTTTGCTCACTTTAATTGCCAGGATTTTAGAGTAAACATAGCTGAAAAGGATGCTCTACAGTATATCATAATGTACATAGAATAAGCTATTAAAATCAAGTAGTAAATAATGAAGTAAAGAATTTCAGGCAGCTGCCAAAATTTTAAGACTGAACACTTTAGTCCAATAACAGATAGCTTCAATTAACTGGACAGTCACTGGACAAGTCACATATTCACAAAGAAAATAATTAAAGTCCATTAGGGTATTCAATCCAGGCTATAGTAGCACAAAGTTGCTTTCTGCATGATCATATAAATATTAACTGGGTTTAGTCTCATGTAGCATAAGATGTAGGACTGATTTTCTTTATCATTAAAATGAGTTATTATGATTATAATTAATATTATTATTAATTAAAGTTAAAATGTCCTCAATTTAAATACATGATCAAAAATATTGAATGTTGGCAAGCAATCACAAAAGCTAATACATAAATTTGGACTTGGGAATTTTGTTTAAAAGTATTAACCAGTCTGCTGCAAAAGAGCTCTGATATCATACGGTAATGCATTCTGTAAGCAACTTCCACATTCACTTTGTGTTGTTTATGCCTGCCTTATATCCTGTGTTACTATTATACGCTCTATCCTCCAAAACCCAGAAACAGATTAAGTGGGTTCAGAAATGGATCCTTGAATATACTGGCACATATCATAATGATAAAAACGGGCTCTGTTTTGCTTAAAACTGTTCACATTTAACTAAATTTATTTGTTTAATTATTATTCATTATTTAATCTTTGAAAAGAATAATATTTTTTTCAGTAATATGCTTGGTACATATGGTGTAATAGTTGAGCAAAAAATCTAATGAGTCAATTTGTTCTACCAGTAATGTCCTGCCTAGTTAGAAGAAAAGTCAATGTCATTTTCTAATTTATTGATTAGGTACTGGCTGCACAAGAAGAATAACAAATTAGAGTGAGCTTTGTTATAGAAAAGCCCTCAAATTGCACATAGCAAACAACTAGTTTACAAGGAAATGGAGATGGGAATTTCAGCACCGGAAATGGCTGCTTTCCCCTTGTGATTTTGTTGACCTAGGTTTTATACCAGGTTTTGTCTTGCATCAGAGTGAGAACTATAGGGATGCATTAGCTTGAGCTCAGTTAAGGGGCCTCTGTTATTTTCAATATACTGTACATGCTCCAATTAGGCTAAATCATCTCGAAAAGCAAACTGGCAGATGACACACAGCTTTACTTAGTTCTAACATCCAGATGACTCTGAAAGTCTGTGCCCTGTGGTCTGATGTCTTACTTGCATTTTTGGATGGACGAGTATTAATTTCTTCAAGCTAAACAAGGGAAAAATTGAAATTTTAGTTGTAAAAAGTAGGTATGGAACGGTTCATACAGTACTTCCATGTAAGCTATACTTTAGTGATAATGCAGTAAATCACTTAACGCACAATTTCACAACACAATACAGCTGATTGTACTGTACATTACAATATAGAATAAAGTACATTGACTTATGTAACATTTATTATGTACACAAATAAATGTAGAGAAAATGAACATGAAACTGAATCAAATGTGAAGCTTTAATATTTATCTCAAAAATAAACTTTAAGCTACATGTTTTGTATAAAAATGTGACACAGAAATGAATGTTGTTGCTAAGCTAGGGTTAGCAAAAAAGGAATGTGCTCAGTGTTTTCCACATTCCTACAAACCCAACATGCTGATCACTCATTTGCTTACAATGTTTATCTGTTTACGTATACATATAGTACATATAGGTGTTGTGGTTTGTCCACTCACATCCTCAGAGATTTGTTTATAAAATGTATTTTTTAATGCAATTCTTTATTAGGTGCTATGCATGCATTACTAATATTTTTATCTTTTATTTTGTTGAAGTACAGTGCATAAAATGTTAGGTGTTTTTCTAGGCTGGCTGGCTGGCTGGTGTATTGAAGCATTGCTGGGAATTTATAACTTCTTAGTCCCTTTTAAATAAATCTCTTCTGCAGTGGTGTCTGATTCCCCAAAACAAAATCATTCAACTGAAAAGTTTGCTCTCTGTCTTGAATAGACTTGTAAAAAAAAAAAAAAAAACAACATTTTTCTTCCTTGTCTGTCTCTCTTAATGCAGTGTCATTACAGTTAAATCACCATTTCTCTCTCAAGCGTCCAGCTGCTTCTGTAACAAACAATGTGAATCACTCTGATCAGTTGTCAGATATGACCATTATTTGCAGCAAAGGAGCCCACGTCAAGTCAAGTCAAGTTGGGGAGCATGCACTGGTACAGTGCGTTGCCGCACCCACTATTTGACGAAATATCTCAGTTGGCAACCCCCCAGGCAGATGCACGGTCCAGTCCCGCCCACCAGAAATTACCCTCTATCTGCCGCAGCCATTTGTTATGTGAGCGACCCCTCGGCCTGGTCCAGCCACTCGGGTCCCCAACAATGAGGATCTTACGAGCCGGATCTCCCTCTGGAAAACGCGCCACATGGCCGTAGTGCTGTAACTGACGCTCCCTCACAATGCAGGTAATGCGCCTCATTTGGGACTCCATGAGCAACCGCTCATTTGACACAAAGTCAAACAAACGGTACCCAAGGATTTTCCAGAGAGACACAGTACCAAAGGAGCCCAATCAATAAATAAATGAATTAATTAAATAAAATTAGTAACAAACCCAAGACGACATTATCACCACCATGCTTGTTTGCCTTAGTATTAAAATAAAACATTTCACTCAGTTTTCAGCTATCTGCCTGTTAAGCTGAGGGAAAAAAACAGACAGGCAGCAGTCACCTTATAACATTAAAATAAAGATTATGTTTATGATAGGTATAAAAATAAAAGTGAAAGAAAAATAATACATTTGCTAAAGCTGTGTGATAATATCTCATCTGTCATTCACACTCTGTCTCCGACAGTGAATTTCTCTGCTCCCATAAGGAAAGAATTTGTTTTTTTGTGTATGATTGAATTCCATAATTGCAGTAATTCTTTCCTGGATTAAAACAATGAAAACTGCTTCTTTGTATTTCCTGGTTTAGTGTGGTTTTAATGAATAGATAGTAATAGCTTAATTTACAGTAATAAACTAGGTAGCTTGTTGAATAACTGAATCACTGATAACAGCATATAAGTTGGGGAAAACCACCATTTTTGTCGAGTTGTTCCCTCTGTTGGAGCCCAATTCATGATGAAACTTTTTAAACAACATAAACTCTGAAAGTTAAGTTATTTTGACTGTAATATATATGCACAATTTCATTTCATTTCCACTCAGCTGATTTGAAGTAATGTATGTTTTTATGGTGTTGTGTCTCTCATTACAACTCCTCAGTGAAGTTTTTGAAACTCTGTGAAACCTATATTTTAAATTGCATGAATAATGATGTAGATGTAAATGTAAAATTTCATGAATGTAGATGTTTTTTGAATGATGTGATTATTGTATTGGACCCTCATCACGCCACACCACACACCCAACTCCATTGATTTCATTGAATCATTGAAGTGTAATGTAGCCATCACTATAAACTGGGACAAATCTTCAAAATATGTCAAATTCATTACCTTTAGCTGATGGAAATTGACTTGATAATGAGGTTTTGGTTTTACACCATTACTACTCCTAATTCCCAATGGAATTTTTGTGGGTGGCAGGGTGGTACAGTGGTAGCTCTGCTGCCTCGGAGTTAGGAGACCCGGGTTTGCTTCCCGGGTCCTCTCTGCATGGAGTTTGCATGTTCTCCCCGTGTCTGCATGGGTTTCCTCTGGGTGCTCTGGTTTCCTCCCACAGTCCAAAGACATGCAGGTTAGGTGCATTGGTGATTCTAAATTGTCCTTAGTGTGTGCTTGGTGTGTGCTTGGTGTGTGTGTGTCCTGCGGTGGGCTGGCGCCCTGCCCAGGGTTTGTTTCCTGCCTTGAGCCCTGTGTTGACTGGGATTGGCTCCAGCAGACCCCCGTGACCCTGTAGTTAAGATGTAGCGGGTTGGGTAATGGATGGATAGATGGAAGGATTTTTGAAAGGGCTTAAAGTCCAGATTTTAAGTTTTATCAACAGTAATATGCAGGAAAAATTTTATGAACACTTCATTTTGAAGTGATTAATTTGTTTTCCCCAACCCAACATTTACAACCCCATAATGTTTTTGAACATTTTTAAATGCCATATAGGTTGGATTTTAAGTTGCTTTATTTTACATGCAAGATATCATTATGATTGATTCAGTTGTTTTGGAATAATGTGCAGTATTTTGGTTGCACCCACACATTACAACCACAGTGTGTTATTAAATGTTTGAAATGTCATATAACTTGTGTTATTTAAGTTGGACAAATGGCAACCTACTTGCAGAATTTCATGAATCTTTCAGCCATTTTTGCTTGATCGGTTTAAAACAAAAATGTGAACTAAAGTTTGTGGCCCTGAGTATGCAAATGCCAGCAATTAAAGCTGAAAAATTCAAAAGACAATTTTATTATATGGATTAATACCTGTAATGGCCATGTGTATAAAAATATGTAAATATATTATGAAATGAACTGTACATAGTGTACATATGTTTTAGAATAACAGTTAATAGTTAATATAAAGATACAGTTTTATTGGTAAAAGAAAAAATCGGAAGCATTAAGTCTGTAAAGGGGGTTTGGCCAAGTTGTTGCTGTTCACATGAAGCAATGTTTTTTTTCTTATTGTATAGTTATGTATGGTTACATAGTATTAGAATAAATTAAGTTGGGAAAAGTTATTTGAGGAAATTCCAGTTCGGTAATGTTGATTATGTTATATTTTTCATTTTGCCTAGGTCTTGTAATAAAATCGTTTAGAATTCATTAAACAAGTTACAATTTTTGGTTTTGCTTGATGTGACACTTAAAGGGATACTGTTTCTTCTGGGCAAAGTACCCTGGAGACCTGGTGAAACAATAGGTGCTTTCCTACTGCAGGAACTTTTTACAAACTCTGGAACTTTTGTAGCATTCCCACCCCAAGAACTCTGCCGTTTGTAGTTTGTGCTAGAGCTCCTGCTACTTTTTTCAACTCCTGCTCCAGGGTATGTACTTTTTGCTGAACCAGGAACTATCATGGGTATGGCTTGGGCAATGAATTGTACTGACTGGTTGAGCAAAAGGACTGGAACCATCTTACAAATCTGTTATTAGTTTGGACTTTGCAGAGTTACTGGTGAAAAAGGAGCACTGCAGTTTGCACTGAAAAAATCTTCATAGTCACCTTCCTGGTGTGCTGTGTCATGCAGAGCATGAAAGAAATAATTTTCCCTGTGAACATCCAATTGTACCACACTTCACAATGCATCAGTTTCCATAGCCCCCTCCCTGGTGCACCGCACCACGCACCTCATCAAAGCAATAATTTCCCGTGTGAACTCCAGAGCGTGCCTCACTTTGCAATGCATCACTCTTCTTTGCATGTTATATATTTTGCATACAGGTTACAGTTCCTCTTGCATGGTGGGAATGCAATGCACTAAGGTCTCCAGGCATGACGGGCAGCCCAGTATCCACATCATACAGGAACTCCACTGTTTCTGTAGTTGGAATGTAGTGGCATGTCGAAGGTGGGCTGAGTACTATAACAAAGAGCAAGTTTGCAGTGTCACTTCAAGCAATATGTCTATTGAATTGTCACATCATTGTGATTTTAATATCTACCAACTGTTGCTAATCCATTATCATTCATTCACTTCTTAATTTCCTGGATGCCATTTCCACTTTTGAGAAAGTGGGCTCTACTAGCTACGAGCTGAGCTACAGTAACATTAAACAATTATTAGTAATTGTACTACAAAAGAATACTAACTCACAGCATCAAGGGCTAGGTTTCAATTCCTGGCTTGGGCACTGTCTGCATGAAGTTTGGACATTTTCCCTATGTCCACATGAATTTACAGGTTAATTTGTCTTCACATATTCCACAGGTATCAATGTTACATTAAATATCACGATGTCTTCATATGCTGAACCAATGCTGTGCCTTATGGGTCTTTTTTGACCCCATTTTAACACCTTTTTTTATGTGACCTGGACATCAATATTGATCGACCATCTTAACCTGTGAGTCTGATAATCCCAACTTTTATAACAGATAACATTTAGATTTTTTTTTAGATTTGTGAAGAAAAAAGCATCTTATAATGCAATGGAAATACATTAAACTGACCCAAAGGACATGGCAGTTTTCAAAATATGTAGCAACTGTACAAAAAACTGATGTTTGGAAACATTTTTGCTTTTTGTAAAGTTAGGCTACCTTACTAAAGCCTTACATTTCTGGAATGAAAAGATAACATTTAGGATGGTTTTGAGGATTGTGAACAAATGTACTACCCTAAATGAAATGAAAAAACTCATCTTCAGAGGGTCAAAACTGACTTGAAAAACATATTAAAGTAAAAATTATTTAGAAGCCGTATAAATTCTGGAATGTTTAATTTAATTTATGTTTCTTAATTGGCGGAAATGTAAAGAAAGTCACAAAATTTAATCCTGAACAGATTAAACTTAGTGTGCTTTTATTGATTTCAGATACTAAAATGGGTCAGATTTGACCCAAAGATGTTGCAAGGGTTAAGTATGCCTAATAAAATTGCGTATGGATTTTTACATTAATGTGCCCTACAACTGATCATTATTTTATTCAGGGTTGATTAATATGGTGTCTCAATGGTTCCCACAACCCTGTATTAAAGCAAGCAGAGTCACAATAATTGCAGCCTTCACAATGTCACCACCACATACAGAGACAATTGATTCCTGCTGTGTATTACAATTTCTAAGGAAGAATGCACAGACAATCCAGAAATAGCCAATGTGGAAACAGATGGAATATGCACAGACAATGACTAGATCATCCAGCTACCAGACTGGAGCAGATGTGGTATTACTTCTGCTACTTCACCATTTTTATGTTAGCCAAAAACTAAGAGCTTGTTGAATCTTCTGTAACTGCTTACAGCACAGCAGTATTTCTCAAATACTTTCATTATTATTCATTACACTCTTGGTTTTAATGTTTACTTTATATATTTTTACTGAGCATAATAAACGTTCCGAAGAATATTATCACTTGTTGACTTTGCTGCTTAAAGCAAATAAACATGTGAGGAATTTAAAAAGAAAAATATTGCCAGATGTTGCACAAACTTTATAAATTGAACTCCAACAAGCACATTGTGAACATTTCCTGGAAATCTCATTTTGTTACAGGGACATGACTGAGTCATAAAAAAGCTTTAAGACTAAATGTGTAAATGTTTAAATGCTCTAATGTTAGGCTTCGTTAGAATATAAAGGAAGAGGGAAATTCCCCAGATACTATCACCTCCTGGTATAGAGAACAACTGAGGGTGCATGGTTCCATAATATACTGTATGGAGCTATGCTTTCCTTTTAATAATACACACAGCAAAGATCTGCCTTGGAGATATGGCTGATTAAAGGCTTGGGGATGTAGGGGCACCGTGAGCCCTGCAGAGTGCTCTATTCTAGGGAACACTGGTGTTTCCGTTGCAAAAGTAAATACCCCCACATCCATCCCCAATGGGCTTGTCTAGAAGTGATACCTAGAATGAGATTTAAATCTGCCTCAAGCCCATACATTTTCTGAGTGTAGAGTCAGGAAGCAAGGAATGACTTGTGGGAGAAGGTGAGAAGACCCACTTGAAGAGAGAAAGAGAAAGAGCACATGTTATGGGAGATGCATTTAGAAGAAACAAACCCTACCTTGTTACAGATTAATGTAATCTTGCTTTGTTTTCACCCTCTCTTATCCCTCCCTTGTATTTAGTTCTTTCTTTTTTTTTGAAATTCTTGTTTTTGTATGTCTTGGCCTCATGTTGGATATAATGGTCACATGTTTAGCTTTCTCTGTGTGACAATGACTTACTTTCTATATTTTTATCACTTTGTTTTGTACATGTACCACAAAAGGTAGGAAGAATTTCCTCACAACAAAGAAAATGATTCAAACACAGTTTTGAACAATGCTGAATCACCACAGACATCTTTTCAAGTACTTTGTATCCCATTTTATTTTTAAGATTCTTATGAAGTGACAGTACTATAATTGACTCCCTATGACTGATGTGGATATATGCCAGAATGTGCCTGGTGACAAACTGTTTCCCCCTTATACTCAATGCTGCTGGAAAAGTTTACAACCTCCAGAAAAGGACTTGGATTAACCAGGTTTGAAAAAGGATGGATTGGAAGGTGGATGTTCTGTGTCCATTTTTGACTGAGGTGAACTTTTGTTTTACTTTATTTTGTAAGAACTGAGTCAGAGACTATAATCTTGGATCCTTGATGTTTAATTCATTAACATGCCTCTATTTGGATAATAGCCTGGGAATCTGTGAAAACTTTGTAAAGAGATAGTGAAAGCAGCAGTTGGTGGAAATCCTACAAAAATATTGTGGCCAATTTGATTCAGAAAAATTGAACTGTCTCAAAGAGTTATAAACTGCGACACATTTACAGTTTTGGTATTATGATTTTGATAATAACATTTAAATGGATTATGAAGTGAGTAACCAGAGGAATGTTGAGTGAAATTTCTAAGAATTTAGATGTGAAATCTGCATCTAGTGAGGGGCGGCTCTAGGCTTGTGACGGCCCTGGGCCGTCAATATGGTATCTTATGCACGGCGGATGGCCGTTGCGGACACTGCATAGCCGCCTTGTGCTCATGACACAAGCGTTTAACTTATGATAAAGTTCAGGATTGCTCCTTCCTGTGACGCAGTGAAAGCCTCCTGAGCTGTCTTTCTCTTTCGTTTCGAATAACCAAATTTGTGTACTCGAAATCTCTTCATTTTTCTTAGAATGGGTATGCAAATATCTTGTGTCCCCTATCCGACCAGATATTCACTATGACTATTGCGCTTACACTAATTCTTTATTAAAACTAGGTGAAACATTAACTTATAAGACGACTCGCCCACTTGCACTAGCTTCGCTTCAGCTGTCAGCAGTGTTGTTATTTTCTCTTTCTGTTTTATATTCAATATATATTGGCGTGGTGGCCCCTGGGATTTGGCGTTCCTGTGCAGGTGCACAGTTTGCACATGCCTAAGGCTGCCCCGGATCTAGTCTTATTTCAGGATTGTAGGTCCATTAAGCTGTCAGCTGCATTGGAGAAGTAATTTGACAAACGAAAGAGCTGCACTAAAACTTTGTCACCATAGAGCTTCATCAGTGATACAGATGTACAGTATTTATGGGCATGTCTTTTTTTAGTTTGTTTTTTTCTGTCAAGGATCTTACCCAATTTCTATAGAAGAGTGCTACCCAAATTAAAAGCCAGCTATTCATTCATTTACTGAACTTTCTTAACGCATAATATCAGTTGCATGGCATTACAGTCCCACACCATATTTAAATTTTGCCTAGACTGGGTAAGTGACAGGTGTCAGGTCACACTTACAGGTAATCTAACTTAGACACCATTTAAATATCCGACTACGCCACCCAGTTTTATCAAGAGACTGGGAACTCCTGAAATTTACCAATAATAGCACACAGGTTTCTTTAAATTGGGCGGTGAGTAAACACACAATGAAAGACACAACAGTAATTTCAGGAAAAGCAACAGTAACTTCTATTACACCAGACAATAATAAGTACATTAAAAAGAATAATGAACATAAACCAAATCTAACAGTATCATGAAGAAAATTTCTTTTTAGAAAGGAAAGCACACAGTCCACACTCTAAAAGTCCATTAAAAACAAGAATTGGATGATACAACCTGTAGTGGTGCAAAGTCCAGTTTGTTCTCAGTGTTACCCCAACACTTAATTGTTCAACTGTCCACGGATGCACTCTGTTCACCGGACACTCGTTTCCCAAGAGAAGTTTTGTCAAAATCGTGGAATCCCTGTCGGCGTCTCTTCGTTGTTCCTTTTTTTCCACTCTGGGCTCCTTGTGTTGCTGTGAATTAGGCACGCCTTATTTCTTGTCTGCCAGCTTTGCTCGGTCCTTTCATGCAGCTTCCCTCTCTCGCTGGACCCACAACCGGCGTCTCCTCGTAGAGCTGTCTCTTCCTCCCTGGAAGTATTGCCGTCCTTGTGCCTCACGTCGTGCCAGCCAGGTACCCCAGTCTGCCAGTGAGCCCCTGTGCTCTCTGCGAGTCTTGGCAGCGTTCTCAGTGGACTGTTTCTCCTCCTCCTGCCTTCTCCTGGCCAGAGCTTAAATCTCTTTCAGTCCCTGCAATTATCAGTTCATTAATGAGTACAGATCTGCTGTTTAGAGACCAATATTTCCAAGTCAGGTAAATACAGACATCCTCCAAGGCCAGACTTCAAAGCGGCAACTCCTTTGCAAGACAGCAAATACTTACACAAACAATCCTGACACAATCAGTAACTGGATTATCCAGGATCCTCCAAGGAAGCAGCAGTTCTGTTATCACACGTGGTATTGTTTGTAAATCTCAACCAGCCATAAACTTCAAAATGGGGACACCTTTGCAATACAGCCAATACCTACAATCTGCAGACAGCCTTTTAACTTCTTGCCCCCACTGCCAACAATGGGTGCCTATTGCCTGTTCATCTGCCGGGCTTTAAATGTAATATTTGCATGTTTCTTTTCCTAAGAGAGAAATGGAATGACCCAGTGTACAAAAATGTCCCCCCTCTGACAGGTACAGGAACCATTGTTGTACATTAGATCAGTTTCTGGGGATCAGTGAAGTAGAGAATAGCATATGATTAAAAAAAACCCCTTTAGCCTGCAATGTAAAAGAGAATGAAATGATTATACAAAAATTTGGATTTCTTTCAAAAGGAATTTAACAGCTGGGCAAAACAAGTATATGTTTGAAATAGCTTTGCTAATACCTGTAATTACTCAAGTACATAGAAAAATAAAAATGTGAGACAAGTCTGAGCAATAACCTTACCAATTAATGTGATATTAAACTTGCCAAATCTTAAAATAAAGTTTAAAAGAAAGAAGCAGTTCTGAATTACTTTAGAAAAATAAACATAAATTGGTAATATTTTAGAGTAGATCCCAAGTCATTTGCTTTGCATTTACTTCTTTTTTTTCCTCCTCCTCCTTAGCTATTCCCAATATTATACGGGGATTCTATTTTCTTACAAAACACCAAAGACAAAACTTTACAAAATGGAGTTACTTATAGTACGTTTGTTAAGCATATACTGCTATGTACTGTGACAAGACCTTAACAAAGGCTTTTTTGTATTCCATAACATTAAAAGACTTAATAGATGCACTGCAGCAAGCCGGTAAAGTCCCAGTTTTAAGGTGTTATTAATACATGGTTACCAGATTCAATGATGCATAGATGGAAAATAACTGGTTATCCTGACATATAATCCACCAGGACTATAGTCAGCATGGTATTATAGCCCAGGTTAAGTGTATCACAACAACATTAACAAACCCAGAAAACTTCTGAAAGCAGGGGCAATCTCCAGACTGGGTGCCAGTCAATCAGAGTATGAACACACATCGGCACATACCACACATGCACTAAGGCTAATTTGGTGTCACCAATCCTTATTTCATATATAGTTAGAAATATCTAAGATTACATCATACTATAATCTAAATAATTTGTTAATGTTACTCATTTAAAGTTGCTGATGAAAATACAATAGAAACTATACTATTAATTAAACATACAGTATAAATAGCAAAAACAAAAATATGGATTACAGGTGTTGCTTCTGTTCACTCCAGCTAGCAACTGCTAACCTTCTCCCCTCTGAGGGTTCATGTTGAGTACTGTATTTACACTCTTTTTTCACAAAGTCCTGAATGCTAACACGCAACTACAGTATATTAAAAATAAAGGCAGGTTGATATTTGCACGCTATTAAAGGTGTAGGGTAATTTGTCTAAAAAAACTAAAGTTTCAAGTTTGTTCTAGGCTAGTTACTAAATTTAAACAAGTTTTATACATTTATTATTTATTTTCTGTGAAAAATAAAACAACAGCAAGATATGCTCTAACCATGTTCTATTTGCACAGGCTGCGCTGTTATAGTAAATCCCCACTGAATGTCAGGTTGCAAAGTTAGCAGATTTTGTTGTAAACCAACCGTCTTAGCTAATCAAGTCAATGGAGAAGACTATCAGCTCTGTTGACTAATGGGGACTAAAGGGGCTTGTGATGAAGAGGGTATCATTTCTCTGCAGTAAGCTTGTTCCTCTTGACTTGTGCTGCAATAATATAATTTAATTACATTATATACAGTGTAATGGATATTGTGATATTCATTTTAACTTTACAGTATATTTCAGCTAGCCTTAGCCATATGGTTGAATATAATTAATTCTTTATCACTTTCCTGAACCTGCTTATTCCAGTTGTTGGTTAGGCTATGCATAAGACAGCCTTGTATAGAAGAATTCACAACAGGAATCATCACCAATAGTGGTTACTCACTATGCGGAATTTTCATGTTTCCCCCATGTGTGCTTGTTTTTTGCCATGTTTAGTCTGGTTCTCTTTCTTCTCTCACAGAAATTTGGGTTAGGTTAATTGGTAGCTCTAAACTGGCCTAATGTGTGCCAGGTTAATTTAGCCTAATGAGTCCAAGATTTGTTACTGTTGTGGAGCCGACCCGGACACAGACAGGCGGACATGTTGTTAAATCACCACCACACGTTTATTTACAATATTTACAATGGTCACACAGACCCAATTCAGTGCACAATCCCCAAATACTCAGTCCTGGCCACAAATGCCTCTCTTCGGGCCGCCTCCACACCTCCTCTGTGCTTCGTCCTTCCTCCTCCCGACTCCAGCCTCGAATGAAGGGAGACGGCCCCTTTTATCCTGTCCCAGATGAGCTCCAGGTGGCTCCCGGCATTCCCTCGTTGGCCACGCCCCAGCGTGGCGGAAGTGCCGGCTGTTCTCCCGGCAGCTCTCCGGGCGCCCTTTTAATTCTTCCCCCCAGCACTTCCTGGTGTGGCGGAAGTGCTGAGGTAACAGGTCCCCAAGGCATTGGGGCGCCTCCTGGCGGTGACCACGGGCCCCTACAGGGTGGAGCTTCCATGCCCTGTACCTGTGGCCCCCAAAGCAACCAGGAAGGCGACCCCCACGTGATCCAGGGTGGGCACAGACCCACATCCGGTCCCTCATGGCGTCCCGGCCGGGTCATGGCCCCTGGCATCCCTGACACTGTCTTTTACCATCAGATTACAGCTTCTTGCATCCTTAAAGACTAATTTAAGTGGTATTACAAAATGGACAAATTCATGAATAATTAAGTTTTAATAAGTAGTGTGGTAGACGGTAAGATGTTAGGGACTTTCAAAACTTGACTTGATGTTTTTTGGGGAGAAATAAGTGGATAGGACTGGTGAGTTTTGTTGGGCTGAATGGCCTGTTCTCGTCTAGAGTGTTCTAATGTTCTAATGTCTGCAGGTACCCCTGAGGAGCTCTGCCAAGTGACAGCAGGGTTCTGTACAGACTCCCCAGGCTACCAATTTAAAGGGATGACCAGGAAAGAAACTATTAAATATCAATATCCAAATCTAAAACCAATAATCGCAGCAACAGAAATCGTAGCAGAAGTTATAACCGATGAAAACTAAATAGTATAACTAACACAACACAAGAAGACAGATTTTTCTATGATAGCCACAAGCCTAGTGTTGGTGATGGCTGGGGTGGCGACCCAGCCGGGATGCCCAGGAGGACCGGAGGAGGGCTTGCGCCTTCCCCAGACCATGTGGGAGTGACCACCCTGGTTGCTTTGGGGACCACGAGTACAGAGCTTTGAAGCTCAACCCTGTAGAGGCCCATGGTCACCGCCAGGGGGAGCTCCGGTGCCTTTGGAGCCCTGGACCTCAGCACTTCCGCCACACCTGGAAGTGCTGGGGGGAAGATGACCGGGGACACCTAGAGTGCTTCTGGGTGAGCTGCCGGCACTTCCACCACACAGGGGAGTGTCGGCGGAAGAGTGTCAGGAAGCACCTGGAGCACATCTGGGCATGTATATAAGGGGCCACCTCCCTCCATTCGATGGCTGGAGTCGGGTGGAAGAGGACAGAGCTCGGAGGAGAGGAGTGGAGGCGGACCAGAGACAGAGAAAGGCATTGTGAAAAGGCCGGGACTTGAGGGGTGATTGGTGCTGCGGCACTGGGGTGTGTGTGTTCACTATTGTGTAAATATCGTAAATAAACGTGTGGTGGTGCAAAACATCATGTCTACCTGTCTGTGTCCGGCCTGTTCCCCACACTAGACAGTGATGTGTCTGGTGTATTGATGATGTCAACCATGTGACTTCCTGGACTACACTGTACCATAGCAACTGTCTCCATGTCACAATGATAGCAAAACAACAAGGTGGCACCCAGGAACAAAATATGGAGAGAAACGTGCTGCAAAATATTCTAATAACTGATTAATAATTTTTTATGATTAAAATAACTGCAAAAATCAGATTTATTACCTCAAAATCATTGGGAAGTAACCATTGATGAAAAAGGCTTAAACAATTGTATAAAATTAGAGTAACATACACATTCATAACAGTACCACACAGTGTGACTGGGGCGGCCACAATGTCTGTCCTGTCCCATAATCATGCAAGTCTAACCTCCCGTGGCCTCTAGTGGCCTGGGCAACATTAACAAGGATAACATGCCAATTATTACATGTCCCATCTTCATAATGTTTACAACTTTTCTTTCAAAAGCACATCTAGATACTGAACCACTAACAGAAAGCCCAATATCTCTCTCTAGACTTACCTACACAAATGGATAACATTAATAATAAGATGTGAGTGAAACAAACTTTGTAACCAGTCATAACTCTTTGTAAGCAATTCTGTCCCACCTTAATGGACACAATAGAAGGAGCATGGGTTTGATTTCCATGCAAAGCTTTCCCATGGTCAACCCAAAGAATTTGTGCATTGTGTGATGTTGTGCCTTGGAAAAGTCTCTCTGCTTCCCTGAGTTGGTACAAAGTGAATTTGAAAGCCAGAGAGGTAGAATCTTTACTGTTTACTTACCTTACTTATTGATATTTTGAAATGCAAGTGTTTCTTGGTAAACTAACCCACTTAGTATTATTTGGTGTTATATTCTAGGGTCAAGTAAAGAGTGGGTGATGAAGGGGATGTCAAAGAGATATATCTCATCTCAGGAAAGAAAAGATAATCCATGCACAAATTAACAACTGCCGTTTGCACAGGATGTTATCAGGATAGGCTCCAGCTCTCTGTAACCACGTAACTGGATTTTCATAATAAAGCGATGGATTAAAAAGCAGTTAGTAATATTTTGGCACAACTAATTATGCAATGCCTTACATTTCTACTTCTGTGAATGACCCCTTATTTAAGTAGTTGCCAATAAGACTGAAAATGCAGGATAACACCACACAGTACACCAGACTTTAATCTAAACTAGACATTAATGTCAAGATGGAGTTCAGTACCGAAAGCACTGCAGAGCATTAGCATTGACAGGGCAGCTTGCCATCACTCCGCATCCCACTACATTCCAACACCTCTACAAGGCTACAATGCAAAAACAAGTTTAAAGCTTAACTTAAATTACATTTCTTGTGCCTTCAGTTTCTCAACTGCCTCAGCTTTGTTTAATAAAGACTGATGATGAAGAGCCTGCTGTATATCCAAGTCTTGACATGTTTTCCTGATTAACATATTTCTGTTTTCAGTAAATTGTTTGTTTGAGAAAGACTTCTAAAATTCTTCAAAATTATTTTGAAGATATTTCTAAAAAAGAGTCAAGAGAGAATAACATTGTAAAATGGACATTACAGAAAATGATGTTCACTTGGTCTTTTTTCACAGAAAGAAAAAGAAGAAGACACTCATGTTAAACCTTTTGACCTGCAGTAATTATGATTCATGCTTCTTCTGTAAAACTGAATCATTAATCCTGCATTGCTCATATTCTTTGTTAAAACTGAAAACACAGGAGAATATCATGGGTCATGGGGATGTTCAGCCCAGTACAGCAAAGGAAAAACCCTTGGAAGAGGAACTGAGCTGAGCATTTTCTATAGGTGGTGATTTTTAAAAAATTTATTTGCTTGGTCTATTATTTGTTCAGCTTTTTCCAGACATGGCCTGAGTAAGACCATGACTTTTCAAAGTAAAATTTAGGAAACCAAACAGTTTCCTGTAAAGTGACTTGCGGAAAATGTTTCAGAATGCCAACCTATTCATTTCAAAGGGAAAGAACATATCACAGAGGGTTGTGTGTTTTTGGTCTTTTTTCTAGTCTGCTTCTCTGGGGCCACTTTTAAAAGATTTATTTGGCAGCAGCATGATGCTCTGTCAGTGCCAGAAATAGCTCAGCAGCAACTGAGGATGACAGCATTTAAAATAAGTTTTTGTACAGATGACTAGACCAAACAAAGAAGAGATGCTGGATAGAGATAATCAATAGGTTAGTGCATGTGATTCCCAGAATAACTAATAATAATATTAATAAAATATAAGTTTATTCAATAATTGCTCTGGGATTCATGTAAAGAATATAAGCAACACTAAAAAATGGAAAATAAAAAAAGAGAAAAATATTGTACACATTTTCCATGCTTTTATATTGCTGCATCTCATAATAAACAAACTGACGTTTAATTATTTCCTTGTATTGTAGCTGTCCCTATTCCTTTGAAAGCCCATGTATGCCTTTGACACATGAAAGACTTTCAGGAAATTTCCAAGGTAAGTGAGAGTTAAACAATAATAAGCCATTTGGGTGATTTGCTTGATTGTTTTGGGCAGGTTTCATTAATCCTTAAAGTTAGCTGTTTGGAAACCTTCCATAAATTAGACATATTTTAAAATATGAGAGCTATTCTTCATTTAGTCCAAGAAGAAAACTTTAAAGCAAGTTTCTACTGAAACAGCCATGTCCTAACTACTTATTCCAGTGACTGTGAGACAATTGTGAACTTGTAAGCAGCACATCAGGAGGAAACTAAGGTTAATACCACTCTACAAAACACTAAAATGGTATATGTCTTCGGATCCTTGCTTCTTCATACTTGACTTGGGTGTTTTCCTAGCTACCAATCTTTGGTGATAGTTAAGATGTAAACAAATAGAAGGGCTGAATGAAATTAGAATAGGCACAGGTCAGAAACTGAGTAGGACTACATTCAAAACTAAAATGATCCCTGAGACAGCAAAAAGAGATAAGTCAACAGTGGTTCTACATTAATGTGACGCAGTTTTTAATGTAATAGTAGCTGTTATGATCTGAAATTTGTTTCAGTTTTTACAGCATTTCCAAAAATAAGAGAGATATTGTTCTGGACATTTTATGGGCGTAAAATAAGAAGAGAACAGGAAAGTATAAAAGGGCTGAAGATTGTCCAGGCACCCCATTTAATACAAGCAAAAAAAAAGAAAATTGAATGTAAAGTACAAAAGAAATAGACATCTATCATCCTATGATGCCTAGGCTTTGCTGGCATTTCCAAACTTTAGTCTTTTTTCTAATGTCTCATTCAGGAGCTCCATTTTTTTTTTTATCTGAAGCAGGTTTGTCCATAAATGTTACTTTTTAAGAAGGGCCTTAGTGCAAAGGTGGAAGGACATTGAGAAGAAAACTTGGAATCCGGTTAAACCTTGTTGTGGGACACATCCTCTAGTCTGTGGTTGAAAAAGACGGAGGTATTAATGACCTCGTGTCCAGAAGCACTTTTGACAGTGGTGTTATCTTACTTGAACCTGCTAAATAATCCTTATGTGCACACATGTAACATTGGCCAAATGTTTTACAATGTTTTTGAAGGTATTAATTATGAAATATAGCTTCAACATTATATTATTTTTGCTGAAATACTGTTAATACTTACTTCTGGAAAACTATGCACAAATAATAAACAGGAAAGGCTTTCCCACAATATTATGCATTTGAACTATGCAGCACAAGTTACGTAAGACTGCGTTGGGCTGGCGCCCTGCCCGGGGTTTGTTTCCTGCCTTGCGTCCTGTGTTGGCTGGGATTGGCTCCAGTAGACCCCCGTGACCCTGTAGTTGGGATATAGCGGGTTGGATAATGGATGGATGGGTGGAAGTTACGTAAGAATTTTTTTTTTCTTTTCTGCATGAGCATTATTCACTTCATTTGCTGTTGCCCAGAGTTGGTCACCACTGGGTTCTGCTCAGTTTGAATCTTTCATATTTTTTATTATGAAAACATGAAATAAAAAAAAATCTCAGCCACCACTACAAATTACACAGGTTAAGTAAAAGCTTAAAAATAGCATTTTTTTGGTTGGAATACTCCTTTAAATTGTAAAGCTGTCAGGAAACTGCCAGGTCAGCAGTTGTATGTGTGAATCCTGGTTTCACTAACC
>JANRMT010062834.1:27452035-27469490 GCA_026402145.1 Polypterus bichir lapradei | reverse complement strand
TCTTCTTATTGGTGTTTCTGAGTATTTATTTGGGTTCACATGTAGGGACATACATGTGAACTTTACTTATGGTGCCTTACAAATGCAAAGTAATGTATGGAAAATAGTTGATAAAACTGCAAGTAAATAAAACTGAGAACTGTACATTAACAACTGATAAATGATGAGAGACACTGGCCATAAGTATCTGAATATACTGTTAATACCAGTATATGATTACCAGTTCAATGTGATAAATGCCACCACATAATCTTTAATAATATAAAGCAGAGTCAATGTATGTTTGTTTGTCCGCCATACAAATCTGCACCGGGAATCCAATCGCCACCAAACTGGGCACGGGGCTCCTTTGTGACCAGGAGGAGGTTATGGGGTATGTTTGATTGGGAAAAATGATCGAGGTGAAGCGCATAGCACCTTTTCACCAACAGTTTCGCACATGTCCCCATACTGCCAACAGAAGAAGGGCTGCTGATGCAAGACCGGATGAATCATGTCAAGAACGGGAAACCAACAGGAGAAGGGCTGCTGATGCAAGACCAGATGAATCATCTGAAGAAAAGGAAGGGAGGCTGTAGTCGATGTATGTTTGTTTGTCCGCCATACAAATCTGCACCGGGCGTCCGATCGCCACCGTACTGGGCATGGGGCTCCTTTGTGACCAGGAGGAGATCATGGGGTATGTTTGGTTGGGAAAAATGTCTGATGCAAGAGCGGATGAAACATCTCAAGAAAGGGAAACCAGGCTGTCTGCCAACAGGCAAGGGCTGCTGATGCAACGCGTGGACAAATGCAGCACGATTTAAAAAATATGGCTTTCGCATATAACTGACAGGTTGCATATCATGAACATCCTGTCGCTGTTATTGGCTGAATGGATCATATCTGTGTTCATCGCAGAGCTCTAAAATGGAAAGAAGAGTCACGGGGATTGTGTTGCTCAAATGGGAAGGTGAAACTGCCATCTCTACTTTGTCCACCTGAACCTCTACACTCTTTGATGTCAGGATCAACACCAATTTCAAAGCATTTCTTGAACAACATCAGGAAGTACGAATCCTGTTTTCAAATAACTTCTTTTGGTTAATAACCACTTGTATTAACTATTACAATAAAATGTGAATCGGAAAAATGTTTGTTCTAATTCTATTTTGTGTTTCTTTCATTTGGGAAATTCATTATACATTCCCGGACAACGGCAGGTACTCCTGCTAGTACATTATACGTCTCAAACCACAAAATAATGAGTCATGTCCACATGTATTTCATTCACATATACTCCTTTTTAATTATATAGAATAACCATCATTTCCTGACATTTGGCATCACTAAGATTGCATCTCTCAGGCCTAAATATCTTGCCAGCAATACAGAAAACACATTCCACAGGAGCAGATGAGGAAAGAATAGCTAAATACTGACATGCAATTTGAGCCAAATAGGGGAACCAGTTATGGTTGTCCTTCTAGTATAGGAGAGGATCAGATTTCACAGTATGGCACGATAGGCTTAGGTAACTTGGTACCTCCTCTGATGCTGGTAGCACTGTAGATGTGGATGGGACTTGGGTGTCCATAAATGCGTAAAGTTTTGTTCTTTTCTTTGGTGCTGAATACAAAATCTTTGTATTTGATACTTTTAGCGAAGAGAGTGAAAGAACCTTCTTTGTTAAAATGCCTTTGATGTTTTGTTTTTCTCCACCCATGCAGCAGTCAAGTTTAAATCTTGAGTCCATTGTTGCCGGCAACTGAAATCACACCATATTTTCAAACTGAGCCAGACATTTTTCAATCAGGACCATTTTACTTAGTTTCATTGTTACTGCAGCATGGCAAAGACCAATGACACATGGAATAATGTAACTTGCAGTTATAAATTTGTCAGTCTCATGTTTATCTGTCACTGCCTCAAAAGATCCCAGAGTTTTACAGATAATCTCCAATCTCACACCTTCTACATGGGCCCTAATTGGCTTTCATTTATTCTCATAGGTCATGATCCTTCACCTTGCACGGAATTCTGGGAAACATTGTTTTCATCTAATTAAATCTAATTTAATCTAATCTAATTTAGTCATCAAACATTGTTTTAATCTAAGAAAATGTTGTTAGGGATATTAATGCGCACGTGCAAATGAGACAATCAAATTTCATATTTGTCTTTTTATTTATAACAGTGATTTGTGAAATGAACATGCATAATGTACAAAACTTACATTACTTGTGTATTCCTTTTATATGTTTGTGATTTATGTGATTCATAATATTTCATGTACTGTAGACTATTTAGAAAATCAAGTGAAATTATCTTTGAAGGTGGAATTTCGTGGAATTCATTTTAATTCAGTTCTGTTTTCTGACATTCCTGTTTAATTCCAATTCCATTTCCCTTCAGCTGCCTGAAATTCTAAATCCAATTTCAATTCCAAGGAGTGAACTGGAATTTACCATGCATTCTCAATTCAATTCATGAATGGCCCCAACCCTGACACAGAGGAATGGAAATGCATGCTGTGATAAGGGAAAGGAAGAAAATGAGACAAAACAAATATCTTTCAGATGTAATCTGTTATGTCAAGTTTCACAATGATCTGTAAGAAGTACAAAAAAAATGTAGTAGTAGGCTGCCAAAGGCTTACTAGCTAAAAATAGAAGCTGGTTTATTTACTAAGTAGGACCTAGACTATTGATACTTTCAATTTAGCTCTTCAGGCTTGGTTATAAATCAACTATTGTCAAGGATGTTGCAAATTCACAAACTGTGCTTTCACAGTTTCCATTTTATCTCTGGTTGCTGACTACAAAAGCATTATTGAAATGTAAAGCCATATCACACATGACTCAGACAAGCTTTTGCAGAGGTCAGTGATGGAGCTGCCTGTTTTTATACATTTATATAAAAAATTTTGATAAAAAAATAAAATTTGCAGATACCTCTAAATTAGGAGTCACTTACGTCTCTAATAAAGGACATGGAAAGTCTTATCTTTCAGTGTTACCTACTGTCACATCCTTATTTTTTGGACTACAACCCTTAAAGGTCATTTTCTTGTAAGTTATGTAAGCCAAGATTGTTGTGATTCTATATTTTGGCAAATTTGTATTTCTCTGGGCTTTGTCATGGTGGTGGAATGTGGTCCCAAAAGTTACATGTTTGACGTCATCAGAGAGTCACTAAAAGAATCAGCACATTGCATGTGTTCATAATCGAGTTTGCAAATAATAAAAGAAAAATAATTCTTTGTATGTGTGTTAGTTGTACTATTAAGATTTCCCTGTTCCTAAATTTTGTTTTATTTCTCTTATTATGATACTTGGTTAAATATATTTTGGGTGTTGACGTTGGATAGGACTAATCTTTGGTTTTGACTTTTTTTTTGCTTATGTTTCCTGTTTTGGTTGCCACCTTTAAATTTAGTAGCCTTTCCAGGGTAAGGCTAACAAAAAATGTTTCCTGATATCTGAGAAATTAAGCTTAACATAAACAGTAGAAAAGTCTCATATATTTTAATCTCTATTTAATGATCCTACATAATTCAATGTAAGTGTTCACATGTAGCTGAAACCCGTCTGCGCAGTACTGAGATCAAGGAAAGAAATCAGCCCAGGCAGGGAATCAGAGCATATTCTTTAGTCAGTATCATCCTAAGGGATCCCATTCTCTGTTATCTTTAGGAGTTTTTATTCCTAACTAATTAGAAATGATGTGCTCTGTGCCAGCCACACTAGTAAATTTATCTGAAGGATTTATTTAAAGGAATAGGATATGTTTATTCACTGGCACATCTCCTTCTTTGACATAACCTTTGTCATCTCCTAGTCCTATGATTCTGAATAGTGACCTCTTTTGGGCTTTACATGTTAACATTATTAGTAGAATAGTCACATAATTAATGGCAATGGTTTTTAATTTGGTGTTCACTTTTGCTATTAAGTAAATTCAGGTTTCAGTTTAGGCTCTCTCCGATCTGACCTCTGGCATTTGAACAACAATGGTTTGTTTCATGACTATTTAGATCAGTTAACATCAAATGTAAATGTGGAAAATAATTTAGATAAACTAACATTATATTATAATGTGAGCTTGAGAGATGCTTTGGACTCAATGGCTCCCCTTAAAACAAAAGTGATCAAAGCACATAGAAACTCTCCCTGGTTTAATGAAAACACTCGAGCTATTAAATTAGAGTGTCGAAAACTGGAGTGCAGATGCAGAACAACAAAGCTACATGTCTTTCAAATTAAATGGACAGAGAGTGTTAAAAACTATAAAAAAGCTCACTTTAAAGCTCACTCAGAATACTATTCTACAATAATAGATAGCAATAATTAAAATCCTTTGGTACTGTTTAGAACAGTGCCTAAATTAACAAATGGGAATTCATATCTACAGTGCAAAATACCAATAGATAATAGCAGTACAGACTTTATGAACTTCTTCAATGAGAAAATTAAAAATATAAGATCCCAGATCTTAGCATCACAGTACAAACCGCATACTAGCTTAGCAAATCCTGTCTCACATTGCATTCAGCAATTTAGTAATTTTAATACTGTAAATGAGCAGAAGGTCTTAACTTTAATTTCTAAAATGAAACCCACTACTTGTTCCCTAGATCCAGTGCCAGCAAAACTAGTAAAGAGTGCAATGGATGTTCTTGTAGCGCCTATTCTAAACATTATCAATAGTTCGTTATTGCATGGCACAGTACCTGATGCAGAAAAAGTGTCAGTCATTAAACCATTACTTAAAAAGTCTGACCTAGACTCACACATACTTACTAGTTATAGACCTATTTCAAATTTACCCTTTCTCTATAAAAATACTAGAAAAAGTAGTCGCCAATCAGCTTCAGTCACACCTTACGCATTAACATTTGAGAAATTCCAGTCCGGTTTCCTCACTGGTCATAGTACAGAAACAGCACTAACACGGGTTGTAAATGACATTCTGATATCCTCTGATGAAGGAAACTCCACTGTAATTATGTTGTTAGACTTAAGTGCAGAATTTGACACCATTGACCATTCTATTTTACTGAACAGGCTAGAAAATGGTATTGGGCTTACAGGCACTGTGCTCGCTTGGTTTAGTTCTTATTTATCAAATCGATTCCAATATGTACAGAAATGTGCTGACAGTACTCCATCATTATACACAGAAGTGAGATATGGTGTCCCGCAGGGCTCAGTACTGTGACCTTTACTGTTTTCAATTTACATGCTTTCACTTGGATCTATTATTAGGAAGGAAACATAATGTTAATTTTCACTCGTATGCAGATGACACCCAGTTATACCTTTCATTTAGATCAAATGAAGTTCCTCCAAAGTTGTCTTTAATTAGTTGTGTTAGAGAATTAAAGGAGTGGATGGATGAGAACTACTTGTCTTTAAACACTGATAAAACAGAGATTTTAATTGTTGGAGGGAATCACCACAATATTTTGTCATCATTGGAATCATCATTAATTTTACTGAATCAGCCCGCAATCTAGTAGTTATCTTTGACTCTAGCATGTCATTTAAAGCGCACATTACAAAGTTGTCCAAATCATGTTTCTTCCATCTTAAAAATGTTGGGAAATTAAGGCACTTTCTAAATAAACAGGATTAATTCATGCCTTTATTTCTAGTTGTATTGAACACTGCAATGTTCATTGGATGTTCAAACTGTTCTTTATACAGCCTCCAGTTAATCCAAAATGCTGTGGCAAGAATTATTACAAGAACAAGAAAATACATAACTCTGGGTCTTAAATCCTTACACTGGCTCCCGGTTAAATTTAGGGCAGATTTCAAAATCCCCCTTTTAACATATAAAGCATTAAATGGCCAAGGTCCGGTATGGCAAGCCAAATTAGTCCGGCTTACTTGTTTGAGCTTATCATGACTTGCAAACCAGAGCGCACATTAAGATCTCAAGATGCTGGTCTGCTTAGGATTCCAAGTATTAATAAAATAACAGTGAGAGGTCGAGCATTTAGTTACAGGGCCCCTAAATGTGTAATGGTCTGCCTGCTACTATAGGAGATGCCCCTTCGGTCTCAGCTTTTAAATCCTGGCTGAAGACTCACTACTTCAGTTTAGCATATCCTGACTAGAACTGCTGATTAACTGTACAGATTGCATCTTTGTTGTTAGTCATTAGCACTAAAACATAAGTAACATGATATTTATAATTTGTTACTAACCTTCACCTATTCTGTTTCTCTTGTAGGTACTCAAATGTGGCACTTGGTGCCATGGCCAACCTGCCAATTTGTTTTGCCTGCCAAAGGTAAAGTCATCCCTGATGGAGTATTGCAGGAATCGTGGGGTAGAGGGGTCCTTTCATCAGCTGTGGAATGGCCAAATGGGGGAGGCAGCTTGATGGCTGAGGTCTCCAGGACTCTAAACAAATCCAAATCATATTATGTGATATCATCTACTGTCAAATTCTGCTCCATACTTGTAATTTTTTTATTTTTATACTGTATTGAAGATTTGTTCGTTCTGTGTATTGTATTGTATTGACCCCTTTCTTTTTGACACCCACTGCACACCCAACCTACCTGGAAAGGGGTCTTTTTTTTGAAATGCCTTTCCCAAGGTTTCTTCCATTTTTTCCCTCCAAGGGTTTTTTTGGGAGTTTTTTCTTGTTTTCTTAGAGAGTCAAGGCTGGGGGGCTCTCAAGAGACATGGCCTGTTAAAGCCCATTGCGGCACTTCTTGTGTGATTTTGGGGTATACAAAAATAAATTGTATTGTATTGTATTTGGATATTAAAAATTTTCAGCCTATTTTTGATGTTCTCCTTTTTTGACATTGATTTCATACTTAAGTAGTTCATGTTTGTGTTTTCATCTGCAGTGATTCATTATAAATTCTTTAATTTCAAATTCCCACATTAATAAAGATTACTGGGAGTGTATGCCTTAACATTTTTTTAAGATTCCATTTTCCATTCTGTCCACCCTTACAAATATGTGGTGGTGCATTTGCTGTCACAACTTAACATTATGGCAAAGTTGTTAAAGATGGCTTCCAAACAAGCTGGATGACTTCTTCAACTCCTCAAGGAGAAACACGGTTTCTATGATTAACTGCACTTGAGTAATTAATAAATCTTAGTCAAGCAGGTAATGAATGGAGCACAAGATTCTACTGATTGGAATGTCATCAGGTTGAACATGCTTTTTAGTTGTACTTTGTATTTCCTTGCATATTTTTTCTTTTTTCCAGAATACACGATATCGTAAAAGTAGGATGGGGTTATGGCTAAATGTTACAGTGGGTGTGACAGTGTGAGTTGTCATGTGATGTCACAAGAACTATTCCGCACACACACTATACAAAAAGAAAGCTAAAAGCATATAATCTCTTCCTGTCCTTTGGGAACTGTCAGACTCTGTTTTCAGACATTGAATGAAATTAAATTTGTGGACAGCCTTACTTGTTTTTTGAGAACCTAATTTGTAAGTTTTTTCCCCCTCTATCTAGTTACAATCGTTTATTTTTTTTCTTTCTTCATGTGTGTGAATTATTATTTATTTTGCTTTGGCTCTTTTGGAGTCAGCTCATTTTAGGTTGGCTTTTTTTTAAATTTGTGATTTTTTTAAAAACATTTTATTGTTTGATTGATTTTGATCTTGATTTGTTCCTGGTATCAGAGCTGGAATCAAAAGTATGATGTCACATAATGGGCATGTGTTTTCACATATCAGCAGGCATATTTCTCCTTATAAATGAAAGTCTGAGATACAGAAAAGATTGACAGCTTTTTTAATCCTACTGGTAAAACTAGGCTCATAAGGATGCTTCTTTTTTGCCTTTAATTTTACTCATTATACTTTATCAGCTTAAACTTCCTTTTTTTTTTTATTAATTTATTTATGATTTTTGTCTTAGTACTGTACTGGTATTTGCTCATTAGAGATTTGTTTATTTAAGCATGTGCTCACACTGATTGTGAAGAGTCAGGTGAGTATGTAGTGGTCCGTTGCTGATCAGATTCACACTGTCAATAGGACAGTAATTTATTTATTTTTTTGGTGGAGATTCCAGGAATGCACCCAGCCTTGGCCTGACCTGCACACACTCATCGACAGATATATGAATCAAACAAATGTGTGAAATATATTGAGTGAAAATCAAATATGAACAACAAAAATCAGACAACCCTCCCCTTCCCCTTCAGTGATGCAAATATTAACACAATAATCAATCCTGACAATGAACGTTCACGACAATGTCCTTATCACAGTTCCAATGCGGCAGAAATGGATGAAAGGGTATGGTGTAAAGATGACGATGACAATCCTGGGAACAGCTTCTGTAATAAATGAATTAAACAGTCCTACTGGTAGTCGTGAGCAGTGAGGGGTGAGATTTTTCGGGAGTGCTCCCTCTGAAGACACACAACTAATCCACAACTATTCACACAACAGACAGGCACAAGGCAATCCATTCATCCTTGCAAGAAATGATCCAGGGTAAAAATGACTTCACAGTGGTTACGTTGGACGGGACACATGGGATACACAGAAACACAGACCTCTCTTCTTGATGCTTCGCCGGCCCCTTTTCAAGTTTCCCCCTGGCCATTTTTGTCCGCAGCAGCCCCTGTGCCAGTTTTAGAAATCCAATGAGGGCAATCCCCTTTGGGGCTGCTGGAAAATGGAGTCCTTCCAGCAATAGCACTGCTACAAGTAAAGCAGGCTTTAGTGACCAATTGAATGTTATGCCAATGAGGCTGAAAACATATTTGATGGGAGATACAAGATGAATATTAAACAACAAAAAGATCAAAACTGGGAAATCAAAAACACAAGGGAAATTGAGGCTAAAATCAAAGTCAAAAGTATGTTTACAAAAAAGTCAGAATCAGGAATATCACAAGAATTTTTTTTTTAGTAAGGACATTATATAACAACTTTGAATCTGCAGCTTGGACAAGTAAGTACTCTTTTTAACAACTTTTTAACCCATTTCATCAATAGTTACAGTAAACAACCTCACAACCTCAAAACCTGTCCTAACTACAGCAGTAAGCATTAAAATATAAGATGCCATCACAAAATGATATAATTTGAAAAGTAAATTGTAAAAGGAAAATTAAACCTTAGAAATGCATTCTGTGACTCCAAAAAATAAGAATAAGACCATTCAAAACAATTAAAATAAATGCCCAACAATTATTAGTAAACACCGGACTATGACATTTATTGGATTACCATCCAATCCAATGTTAGGAACAATTACATTGTTTATTTCAACATTCTGTTTCCATTTCATTGACACTGCTAAATCACTAGGAAAATAATTTTCTGCATATACAGTAAATACTTGTTATAACACCAGTATATAAATACTTGTTTTTATACTTTTGCCCCTGCTTGTTATAACACCTTGGTTTTAGATCCTTTTTTCTCATACAACACCTAGACCCTGTTATGGATTTTGATGTTACATGCTGAGCTTTGTTTGTTAATTTTTATTGTTGTAATAGAAATTGAGTATGTAATTCAGAGTTCTAAATGTTTTTGTGCATTTTTGTGAGTGGAGTCATGACACTTTTTAAGATTTAGGAGGCTTAAGTAATTATTTTATGTTTTCATTCTGCCACTATTTTATTTTTGCTACGCATGCTGCTATGTTGTGTTTACATTGCTGTGACACTTTGTAGGTTGCCAGGGATGGACTGTCAGAAGTCATTCTGTGTGACATCACCAGTGCAACATTTTATAAGCTGGTAACAGGAGCATACTCACATCAGTGTTTGAGGCAGTGTTGTGCATGAACTAGTTCAACAGAGTGTGTTCATTGAACAAGCTCATTTTTCTAAGAACGATGAACTTAACGTAATGCATTTACAAGTGAAGAACTGGAACGTGAGCTAGTTCAGTTTTATGTTTTCTGGATCTGGTTTAGGACCAGATTAAAAGTTTTGCCTTATCCCATAATGTAGGAGTGGAGCCGAATCCGAATATGGATAAGCACAAATAGTGGATTTTTACAAATATTTATTTTGTACAAATTTTTTGCCATTTATTTGTATTCGGAAAAAAATAACGTAAAATCAAATATGCACTGTCTGCGTCTGCCTGCTTGTACTTAAGCTGCACCTCCACTCCGATTTCACTTATAGGAAAACATTGTACATTGTGAGGCCACTTTATATGTTTCCCTGTTGGACATGCAATATGTGATGCAAATTTTGACAGGCGGCGTAATAGGTTAGTTCACCTATAAGCTGGTTCCACAGTCACCATTTGTGCCACACGGTTGGAAATATAGCAGTAATTTATATGTATACTTGCATCTATTTAATTTCTGTTTTTGACCTTGAGGATATTAGCATATATGGTTATATGTGTTTGTTGCTGGGTATAACTCAATAAAGTGTATTTAAATAAAAATAAAATTATTTATTTTATTTCAGAACACTGTAATAGCCTAATATAAGGCATGCAAAAAGTAAAACTCATGGGTCATTTATTCTCACTCCTTAAAAATACAAAATAAACTGAACATGAACTAGTTCAAACTTGAAAGGGTGAACTATGAACATGAATTCATTCATTTAAATCTGTGTGAACTGAAATTTGAGCGAGTTCTTGTGAGGTGTGAACTTCCACAAACACTGGTTTGAGAATATTTAAAAGAGAGTTGAGGAGCTGAGGATATTTAAAAGAGAGTTGAGGAGTTATTTAGTTTGTTACTTGCTTTAAGTGTTAGCAATTCCATTTTGACTTTAATTCTGGTTAGCACTCAGGTTTTGGCAATAGTTTACTTTAAATTCCCGATAAATGTCTTTGCTTCCATATTTTTAAATTTTCTTTTTCCTTTACTTCCAACATTCTGCTTTTGAAGTATAATCTTAATACTTTAAAAATTTCTAGAAATTGACATTTTGCAGTCTAAGGTTCCTTCACTATTGAAAGCGATATTTGCTTTACTATCAATCCAGCTCATGCCACTGTTGTTCTTTTAGTTGACCATCATGCCCTTTTTGGCCTGGAATGTTGTTAATGTTGATTTCTATTGATTTCATTCACAGTCATGCATAGCCCAGGTTGGATGTCTCTAACATGTGCCCCTGCTTTTGCTGTGATATTGACCTGCTGTACTTTGCCATCTTTTGTTGTGTATCCCAACTACCAATTTGTAAAATCCAGTGTTGTTTGCAATATTTTTCTTGAAGCAGAAGTAACGCTAACCACACAAAAATAACAAAAATCTTTCATATTTAGTTTCCCTCTTAAGAAATAGTTTATTACAAATCTTACAGCAAAGATTCACATTAATCAAATTAATAATTGCATCATCTTTGATTCATGGCTGTTATAAATTCACAAATTCATCTGTATCTTAGGATATAAAGTGCTAAGCAGTCTTTGAGTGAAAATTAACACATTTAAAAAATGTAATAAAACCATCTAGACCCGTCATGTAATTGTTTTATAGGTGTCTCTAAAAATATCAAGACTCCTAGCAACAGGAAAAAAAAAACTTTTCTAAACTTAAACATGCTTCCTATATTCATCTTTAGTAAATACTAACCTGTACATCCTCACCTTTTTGTTCACTATTTAATGTGAACAAAACAAAGGAACTTTTTTCTGAAGTCTCGGAAGGAGACACAGGCTTATTGAAATCAATGCCATCTTGGTGTAAATAGTAAGTGGCTAAAAGTTGTTAGTGGTCCACATCGCAGAGAATATCTTAGTCCTTCAACACAGCCTACTATGTTGAAAAGGCTTAACAGGACCTTCATTTTTTAAGAATGCTGTGGCACAACACAAGGCTCTGCAGTAGGTGATTAAAATGGTCCATTTCATTAGTGGGACAATGATGACATTAACACAGGACATTTATTATAAAAGATAATTCAAGAAACCACTTTGATTCATTTCAGATCCCATATACCACAGCAATAACCATTTGCCCTGCTGCCATCTGGTAAAATATTTTATTCTATACCAGCAAACTGTCTAGTAGATTTCACCTATGGGTCACTAAATGGTTGACTCACATACATTCATCTACTTGACCTGTGATTGAGACTCCATTAGGTAAGCACCTGCATTACGGATCACTCACTGATTAAATATAACTGAATATTCTATCGTTCTGTTGTTTTGATAAAGGTTTATTTCTGATACATATATTTTTCATCTTATACTGTTTTGTATGTATTTTTTTTATGGTTGTGCTTTCTTTATTAATTTTTACCTGTTGTAGTATGCTGTTGCAGCATGTCCTGTACTGTAGTGCTTTCAGTGAAGTTGCCTCAGTGGGATAATCAACATATATCGATCATTGTACAAGGTATAATATCAAAAATCTGGATTGAACTTAATTCAGTTATAATACTGGAGTTAAGCATACCTGAGTGATTAGCACACCTGATAGATGAGAGAATCAAAACACTATAAATTTGCTATGGACTTTTATCAACATAGTATCACCAGTATTGTAACTTTAATTCACATTATTGTACTTTTTATATTTTTGAGTTTCCAGCACTGGTAATCATGCTAAGCAATTAACTGGTTGCACCTGAAATCTGACTTTATGAAAGTGTTGCATTAAGAGTTTATTTTTTAGTTGTAAACTCGTAAAAAAAAAATATATATATATATATATATATATACTGTATAACCAGATTTGGTTACTTTTGAACAATTTAGAAAGGTCAGTCACATACATAGGGAACCTCTTATAATATCTTAGTTGATCATTTTTACTAAGGAAAAAATAAACCAGTGCTGTGTTCAATGTTACATATTATACCCTCAGATATATTCAGTCTTTCATTGTTTTATACAAAGAACATCTTAAAGAGGTTAAAATATCTACATAATATTTCTGACATGACCAAAGTTTAGATGTTCATTGTAGATTTCAAATCTTTTGGAAATACAAGATACACTGTTGAATTATATTTTTCATATAATACAAAAATACATAAGGATATGTTTGTAAAAATAAACAAAATTCTACACACTAATATAAGCATGTCATAATTTCTTGTCAGTTAATTATGTATGCTCATGAACATTATATATGGAATTTATTGCCCTCTTAAACAAAGTAAGCAAATGCAGCTATGAAAATATGCCAGCTTCACATATATACACTGCACTATAAAATATTGTAGTCTATACATTTTATTTTAAAAGGTGTAAATAAAAATTTTAACTAAAACTTCTTTGTTATTTTTCATCCATACCCTATAATGCCTAGGTTAAGTGTGGGTACTCAGGCTCTAAAATGGCCTGGTGTAAAGTGGAGGTGTGGATTAGTGTACTATGTGATGGACAAGCACCTCATCTAGAGCTTCATCTGTTTGTGGAGTTCTTGTTTGTCAAAGGTGTTGGTGGATGAGATGGTCGATGGATGTTTTAAGGTATGCTACAATAACAGTCTGTTGCTAACAGTACTGTACAATACATTTCACAGCAGTAAGATGGCTCAGTTCACATTAATTTTTAACATTTATCATAACACTTGGCTCTTTTTCAGATATGGTCTATTACCTATTGTGTAGTGCTATGTTTCAATTAACAAGGCATCACATAATACCTCCAAAATATAAAATTGATGTAGAAAATTTATATCCTTATCTTTCAAAGCCATCCAACCTGAAAATCAAACTCTGAAATTTAATTTCTTCCTGTTGAACTCCTCCAGTCATTTTTCATGAAGTGGAGATGGACACACAGTCGGATAAAATGTCTTTCTGATGCTCACACAGTGCATCACTGGTAGGTTTGCAATTTTCAGCTCTTTAACAGATCACATTTTCTTTTTCTAGCCAAATATTAATATTTGGAGAACTTGTACAGTTTAATTCTTAATAAAAGCCTTTCACTTATGAAAACATAATAAAGAAATTGTCATCTGAATGAGGAAGATGGGCTTTGATGATCATTCTTTCTCAGGTTAACTTTACTCAAGCTTTAGCATCAATTGAATGCACAGGCACATGTTTCAGCTTACACATTTCAGACTGAAGGATTTTGTCCTTTTCCATTTCTTCTATTCTCTTCTGCTCTACTGGTTCATTTTTTGACTTTCTTAGGATTATAAAAGTCATTAGAAAACACAAAAATGCAAAACATTCAAACATGATCTGAAGTCCCAGGAACCTGAAATATAGATAAAATATATCATGTAATGGGTATTCACCCTATGTGACATATTACAAAAGGCAAAATTAATCTAAATTTTATTAGGTATAGTTAAGCACTGTCAGTGAAGAGTGCCACAAAAATTTTGCAAATATTGCATCACCCTTCAAATTGCTGTAATCACCAATCACTTAAGTTATATACTATATGCAATTGATAAAGTTGCCATGCATCTTAATATCATCAAAAATTAGGTAATATCTGTGTATAGTTAAGGACAGAGGAATTAGGGACGGTCTATAAAGCCACTACAAATATGAAATGTTGAGAAGAAACCATGACTCACTCCCAGTCAACATTATTGCTTTGAGATGTTGCCTTGAGTTGCCCAGGATACAAGACAACTGCATTATGTCACTGTTTGAAATTAATAAAAAAATGGATACACAGTAATAATGCAACATCTTTGATTTCTTGTAATATAATATATGGTCTTGCATGTAATAAATGTAACAGCTTTATAAAAATGTATTACCATACCTGTGTCTAAAAAGATTGTTATCATAATATAAGCATGCGGCTGTCTGGTTGTTTTTTTGTCCCCATGAAAGACAGGTAGAATCTATTGCAGTTCCATAAAGCACTGGCCCTGGCATCCAAGCTTAAAAAATGAATGAAAAAATACTTCAATAGGAAATAAGCAAAATTGTTTAACACTGTCTTTTGCCATACATTCTTAGTTATATTAAGCTAATATATCAGTTTGCAAGCTTTTTTAAGTAACAAGTTGATTTTGATTACATTGACACTATGTGTCCTAGTTTTTCATAGAGGTTTTGATTTTAGATGTAGTCCTTGTCTCAAACCAGTATTAAAGCATTAAAGGCAAATCAGGCAATACTGAATATATCTCCTCTATACAATCTTGATAAGTTCACAGATAGAATTAAACTCTAACATATTCTTTTAGTGTATATGCAAAATGAAATTATGATTCTGGAAAGTGTTAGATAAGATTTAAATCTTTGTAAAATAACTTTTCTTCAGTTTAGGGATACTGCACAATTTAGGTGGATGCTTAAGTTGCAGAATCCTGAAAATCTAATTCATTAAATTGGTATAAGGCGAATTTAAAATTCTGATGCTTTATGATCAGTATGTTCTAGAACTGATAAGAATAACCACATTAATTCAGATCTTACATCACTTCCCTGGTGTTACGAGCAAAAGAATTTTTTTGCTCTGATATATTTGTGAACCCATACAAAAATGACCAGAAGATGACTACAAAAAGAAGGAAACAAAAGAGAGATCAAAGGAGTGTGCAAAAAAAAAAAATTAAAAAAGAGTGAAGGATGGAAAAGGGTCAGAATCAAAAGATCCAAGGCTAAATTCTTAACAACATAGCAACCACTAATGTTTTTAACGCTGATTTATCCACCAAGGGATCAATGCCACATTTATATCAGAAGGGTATATTATGGTGTTATTCATTAGAGTGAAAGCTATGTAAACCCTAAAACACACTACTAACAGACACAGCCAAAATGGCATTGTGGGAAGAAAAAAAGACAATAAAATACATCAATAAATTCAAAATCATTCTTTACATGTGCACAGGGTATTTAATTGGAAACTACATATTCCCAAATCGTAGAATGAATGAAAATAACTAACAAGAAAAATGTATTATGCTTAAGAAAAAATAAAATATAAGACCATTAAGCAGACCATTAACAATTGACATCCAATTAATTTTAGAGCTCATAATAAACTCCTTTATCAATATACAATTATTAAATGGTAAAGCCTCATATTGCAGTGCATACACTATAATCTATAAATGCTGACTTGCCTAAAATCCCAAAGTCAAATAAAACTAATTTAGCAGGCACACCCTGTAGCTATAGATCACTCTAACTCTATAGTGATTTGACTACTCTAAATAGAGAGGCTACATTGGTTTCAGTTATTATGTCAACAACACAAATTATTTTGTCAAAACATACAGAACTCAATGTTGTTTAACCAGTTCATATTATATTCTAACATTATTAGTAATCATTTTGATCAACTGTAATTCTTTCTAGACAGTGATGTACCCATTGTCATTAAATCATGTCATGCTGTTGAATTATTGTTTCATGAAAATTTATATTAAATATCATGGCTCTTCAAATCCATTCACAAAGTAACTGGCAAGGTACATAGGTCTTGCAGTACCATTCCTTTAATTTGGTATCTCTTACCATGGCTTTAACACAGTCTTCCCTCTGAAATGACTGTTTCCATGCTGTTTAGTTCAGCAGGTGAGCTGAGGATCCCTGTGGATTTTTTGATTTCACATTGGTTTTTTGAGTTTAAAATGTTTGTGTTTCCTCTAGATGCCCTTTAAAATGTTTCCCTTAATCACTGTCTCTTTGACCTCAACCTCAAGCCATCCCAATAGATGCAATAAGGAAAGCCTATCCAAAAACAGAGTTCTGTAACTCATAAAGAATTGGTATTAATTTTGCTAATTTAATATAAACAAAAGCATAAACATGCAATAAATTAATATTTTCATTTGTTTATAGTTCACATGTTAATATACTGCATTAAAATATACATTTTGTAAAACTGAATTCAGTGAAGGCCCATGCATTTTTATGAACTCACCAAGAATTCTGAAGAGCATAAACTGGATGCCAAGCGCTAAAGATTTATCATCTGGTGAAACTGACCTGCAAGGTAAGTAGAAAATAAAAAGTACATCAGATAATTCTACATAATCTTTAATTCTCAACAGCTCTTCTATTGTGTGTGTGTGTGTGTATATATATATATATATATATATTTATTTATTTATTTATGTGTATGTGTTCTTTTTAAGCCTGAATTGCAATCTGATTATTAGGTGGTTACCTACCAGGCAGTTGGCAAACATCCACCACGTCCTCTCACTTGCGAGAAGCAGATCATAGATATGTGATACAGTATTTTTTTTTTTTTAGAAAGAGCACATGACACGTGTTTCACTCTTATTGGGGTCATCAGGTGTACTCACTTGTGTATCCTCTTTACAGGGATCGAACCTTGGATGTCAGCACCTGAGGAGAAACCTCTGATGCTGCGCCACTGAAGCTGGTACGCTTATTTGGCATGGTGAAGATCAGAGTATTACACTTTTTTTAAGTCTTAATTACAATCTAATTATTAGGCTATTGTCAGTAGAAAGACATCTTACACCAATTTCAGTTTTCAACCTCCTGGACCCACATCATCCAACTCTTTTTATCTCTATTTGTGCTTTACTCTACTATATATATATATATATATATATATATATATATATTCCGCA
>JANRMT010062834.1:27356488-27427035 GCA_026402145.1 Polypterus bichir lapradei | reverse complement strand
CCCCAGACCACACCAGTAGGTAATCGTTTAATATTAAGATAAATTCAATATTGACTTCTATGCTCTTGTTGTCAGTCTAGGAACAGCTTTACAGTATTTTTCTCCTAGGCCAATGTTGCAGCCCCAACTACAGTTGAATGTAATAAACATTTTCATATGTATTTTATAAATGCTTTCAGCTCAATGTATGCTTTCCCTATAGGAGGAATTGAAACCACTTAGATATTACAACATTAAAAATATAGCAAGCACAAAGACATACATACAAAGCCTACATAAGCCCACTTCATTTAGATCAGCTGTATACATCTTAATTGTAAGATCTACATACTTCCTTTTAAAACAAGTGAGAAATCATCATATATTATGGATATGAATATATACTACAATTAATGTCCCATTTTTTCTTTCTTTCTTTTTCAATAAATGGGGGTACCAGACAGTACATGTGGGCACAGGTGAAGGGCATCTCTCTCTCTTTGGCTAGACTGGACAGGCTGCACACTTTTAAATATAATTTTACTCTTTTTAATTCCTGTTTTTAAACCCTGCAGTCCTTTCAGATCACAATTTAGTTATTTGTGGTTTTATATTGCCTAATTTAAGAGGATTGAAGAGGATGGCAAAGAAGAAGTGGGATAGTCAGAGAGATGTAGAAAGTAGTCAAGAGTACAAGGAGATAAGGCGCAAGGTGAAGACAGAGGTGGCAAAGGCTAAAGAAAAAGCGTATGATGAGTTGTATGAGAGGTTGGACACTAAGGAGGGAGAAAAGGACCTGTACTGATTGGCTAGACAGAGGGACTGAGCTGGGAAAGATGTGCAGCAGGTTAGGGTGATAAAGGATAAAGATGGAAACGTACTCACAAATGAGGAGAGTGTGTTGAGAAGATGGAAAGAGTACTTTGAAAGGCTTATGAATGAAGAGAACGAGAGAGAGAAGAGGTTGGATGATGTGGAGATAGTGAATCAGGAAGTGCAACGGATTACCAAGGAGGAAGTAAGGACAGCTATGGAGAGGATGAACAATGGAAAAGCCATTGGCCCAGATGACATACCTATGGAAGCATGGAGTTGTTTAGGAGAGAGTTTTTAACCAGATTGTTTAATGGAATCTTGGAAAGTGAGAGGAAGCCTGAGGAGGGAAGAAGAAGTGTACTGGTGCTGATATTTAAGAATAAGGGGGATGTGCAGGACTGTAGTAACTACAGGGGGATAAAATTGATGAGCCACAGCATGAAGTTATGGGAAAGAGTGGTGGAAGCTAGGTTAAGAAGTGAGGTGATGATTAGTGAGCAGCAGTATGGTTTCATGCCAAGAAATAGCACCACAGATGCAATGTTTGCTCCGAGGGTGTTGATGGAGAAGTATAGAGAAGGCCAGAAGGAGTTGCATTGCGTCTTTGTGGACCTGGAGAAAGCATATGACAGAGTGCCTCAAGAGGAGCTGTGGTATTGTATGAGGAAGTCGACAGAGAAGTATGTAAGAGTTGTACAGGATGTGTACGAGGGAAGTGTGACTGTGGTGAGGTCTGCGGTAGAAGCAACGGATGCATTCAAGGTGGAGGTGTGATTACATCAAGGATCGGCTCTGAGCCCTTTCTTATTTGCAATGGTGATGGACAGGTTGACAGACGAGATTAGACAGGAGTCCCCGTGGACTATGATGTTTTCTGATGACATTTTGATCTGTAGCAATAGTAGTGAGCAGGTTGAGGAGACCCTGGAGAGGTGGAGATATTCTCTAGAGAGGAGAGAAATGAAGGTCAGTAGGATCAAGACAGAATACATGTGTGTAAATGAGAGGGAGGCCAGTGGAATGGTGAGGATGCAGGAAGTAGAGTTGGTGAAGATGGATGAATTTAAATACTTGGGATCAACAGTACAGAGTAATGGGTATTGTAGATGAGAAGTTAAGAAAAGACAGCAGGCAGGGTAGAATGGGTGGAGAAGAGTGTCAGGAATGATTTGTGACAGACGGATATCAGCAAGAGTGAAAAAGAAGGTCTACAGGACGGTGGTAAGATCGGCTATGTTGTATTGGTTGGACACGGTGACAGTGACCAGAAAGCAGGAGACAGAGCTGGAGGTCGCAGAATTAAAGATGCTAAAATTTGCATTGGGGGTGACGAGGACAGACAGGATTAGAAATGAGGACATGAGAGGGTCAGCTCAAGTTGGAAGGTTGGGAGACAAAATCAGACAGGAGAGATTGGTTGGTTTGGACATGTGCAGAGGAGAGATGCTGGGTATATTGGGAGAACGATGTTAAGGATAGAGCTGCCAGGCAAGAGAAAAAGAGGAAGGCCCAAGAGAAGGTTTATGGATGTGGTGAGAGAGGACATGCAGGTGATGGGTGTAACAGAACAAGATGCAGAGGGCAGAAAGATATGGAAGAAGATGATCCGCTGTGGCAACCACTAATGGGAGCAGCCAAAGAAGAAGATATTGCCTAATTTATGGCATTTTAACTCCCAGCTGCATATGTCCTGCATTTTAAAACGGTTTTATCTTTTTTCTGAGCACAATGGAGGAGGCAAGTAGGGATTCTCTGATGAAATGGGGACACATAGGAGAAGTGCAAATTTGCCTCTTCTATCAACAGTACATCTTGAATGTTAAATAGAACATAAATGCATCAATGGGTATTTTAGAGCAAGATATTGCAGAGCTCCAACAGAACATGGCTTCTAGCTCTTCTGAAGATGGGCTGGAAAAGTTAAGGAGGAAGAAAATGGCTTTGTTTGATATGCTGGATTATAAAATCCAATGAACGCTGGTCTGTTCACATTTTCATGCTGAACCAGAGTCAGATGCACCCACTGGGTATTTTTTTTTGTACTGGAAAGGAAACAAGGTCAGAGCTGAATGATTCACTGTTTAAGATCACCAGAAGGTCAAGAAATGAGGGAAATGGGTCAAATGTGTTCAAGAGTTCATCCATCCATCCATCTATTATCCAACCCGCTATATCCTAACTACAGTGTCACGGTGGTCTGCTGGAGAAAATCCCAGCCAACACAAGGCAGGAACAAATCCCTGGGCAGGGCACCAGCCCACCACAGGGCACACACACACACTAAGCACACACTAGGGACAATTTAGGATGTTCAAGAGTTGTGAACCTTTATTCTGAACTCTTCTGTAAACAGTTATCAGGAAAGTGTACAAAGAATATATTTTTTTTTAAGGTTTGCCAAAAGTTACTGATGAACTTCTATCTGAATTGGACAAAGCTGTATCCCTTTAAGGGCTCACGGTTGCTACAGAGAGTTGAAATAAAGGGAAGATGCCAGGAACTGATGGTATTCCAATTGAACTTTATGAAACAATCTGAAATATTTTGGGACCTGACTTGTTGGCTTTATTTTGGGAGAGTTTGGACAATGGGACTGATGTCCATGAGTTGTCAGAGAACAGTGGTCACTCTTCTGCTCAACTCTGGAGACACTACTCTGCACAGATTATAAAGATCATCTCTAAAGCTCTGGCAATTAGACTGAGAGAAGGGATGGCCTCTCTGATTCATCCAGACTTATTGTGTACTCAGTGCATCCATCATTATATCTTTCTGATCTGATATTATGCATATTTCTAAGCTTCTTGGTCTGAAGGTTGGGTTCATTTCTCTTGACCAGGAGAAAGGATTTCATAGGGTAAAACATGACTATTTGTGTGAAGTTCTTGAGGCCTTTGGGTTTAAACCTGGGTTTATTTAAATGATAAAAACATTCAAAATATTCTGAAGATCAATGGTGATCTAAGTGCTCCATTTACAATAGGGTGGGAGAAAAGGCAGGGCTGTTCTTTGTTGGGGATGTTGTATTCCCTGGCTATTGAACCCTTGTTAAAGGAATTAAAAAGAGTAATGCAAGGATTGTCTGTTCATAGGTGACCCTTGCAATTTCAGACAGTGGCATATACAGATGAGATCATGGTGTTCATTGAAAACCAAACAGATGTTGATGGCATGGTTTCTGTTTTGGAAAAATTTCAGAGGGTGTAATCGGCAAGGGTAAAAAGTACTGATGGGGAAATGGAGTGAAATACCACCTAAATTGTCTTCAGGACTCTAGTGAGTGGCCTGAAATATCTTGTTGTTTACTTTGGAGATGAGGCTTTTGAGGAATAGAACTGGGAAGGAATGCTGGACAATGTGAAAAGTCACTAGAAGGGTTGGAAATGACTTTTACCACAGCTCTGATACAGAAGAAGGGTTTTGATTATTAATAACTTAGTAGCCTCAGCCATGTGCCATAAGCTAATGTGTGTTGAACCCCCCTCTTGAACTTTTATTTAGTATTCAGAGAGAACTGCTGACTTTCTTTTGGAACAGAAGGCATTAGCTGAAGAAGCGTGTGCTCTATTTACCTGTTAAAGAAGGAGGAAAAGGACTTGTTGAAACCTGCAGCTGAAGAAATGCTTTCCAGTTACAAGCTTTGCCAAAACTGTTATATTACCCAACAGACCTTCCCTGGAGATGTCCTGCCTGTGTCTTGCTATGACAAGTGGGGAAATCTACATATTGACAAAGCACTTTTTAAAATTCTGCCTTTCTACAGTAGTTTACTCAGGGCATGGAATCTGCTTGAGCCTTATGAGAAGGTGTTGAGACTACACTCAAGAACAGTCCCTGGACAAGGAGCCTGCTCATTGCTACCGCTGTGCCACCATGACCCCACATGTTTAATACATGCTTTAATACATTTCATCATGAAAATGATATCAAGTATACATGTTACTATTCTAAAATGTTCAGAGAGCTGTAATATCATGAATGTAATAATGTATTCTGTGTGGCGATCACAGCCTACACTTTCATGTCTATGAAAAAGAAAGCCCTTTTAAGAAGCATGTAGTGATTAATGACAGGATCAGGGAACACATAGAATACAAAGCATTTGACATGCTAGTTTAGTTACGATGAGATTTGAGAAACTCTGGTAAATTAAACATTGGTTTTAAGACACTCATCTTTAATGACAAAATACACTACATGATTAAAGTGGAAATTTCAAGATAAAAGTCTATATTTCAACCTGTTTTTTCTTCACTGTGTCCCTAATTTTTTTTTTCTTTTCTCTGTGCCTTAATATGCTTCCGTATAATGCTCTGATGGTGGGCTACAACTCGATTTTTCACCTCGACTTTGACATCTGACCACTTCTTTTGCTTTTGGGCACTGTGTGACTTTCTGAACTTTAACTTTTGAGTGCCACTCCATCAATTCCCTTTTGTTGCTCGTACCACTGCCTAAGCCACCAAAAAGTACATTTATCCTTGCCTCCACTTCACTGAGTAGGACCTCCACTTTGTATTCGCCAACATTTTTTTTTCTGTGCTTTTGCCCTTGTCTTTTCACAAAAAGGAATTTATGGGGCTATTTATATTGATTTGCATATTCAAAGGGGTGCAATTCTGTGAAAAGTTGGGGTGGGGCGGCAGGCGTGTGTACGTGTGTTACATTTCACGCTGGCCAGGATTTATGGAGCGGAAGTGTGGGGAAGTTGACTTATGCATGGTTTTGTGTATCTTTATTTTTTGTGCATATGCACATTTTCACTTTTGTTCTTATGCTATGTTTTAGTGTGAATTCTACACATGGCGTTATACATGAAGACCTCAGGTGATTTGCAATGGCAGGAGCTGCATGGCATCACTGCTATTAATTCCTATATCCCAGTGATTGATACTTCAGTTACAGACAAATGTCCTTTCAGTGGAGAGAGACTGTCTTCCACCGGTTTCTGTTTTAGACTTTGGCCTCTTTTCAATGTTCTTAATTTTGTTTTTAGTGTTTTTAACTTGCCTTTTAATGTTTATGATGTTACTGGCAATAACAAGAATCAGGAGGAATGTCTAACTTTGAATTTCCTCATTGAAAGACCAAGCTAGCTATTTATAAATCAAGAAAAGAGAGAGTCAGACCAAACAGGCAATGTGACATGATAAGATTATTTCATGGCCTTGTGAAATCCAGAGTGTATTCACAATATGAATTTTACAAAATGACCACAAATGTGGATTCTTTTGTAGACAGGTGGTGTGTTCATGAGGCAATTTGCAAACTTAAGGATGATGAGTCGATTTTTATTGTTTGAAATATGAATTAGCTATTGTTTTTAATTTGGGGTGAGTTGGGTTTTTCTTTTTTTTTTTTACTTATAACGTTGTAAATGATTTGTTGATTATTGATTAATAAAGTTCAATTTAAAACTTTCTTTCTTCTCTAGAAGCTTTTTTTTAGTTTAAAATCTTCAGTAAGCATACACGATATTACAAATAAAAATATTAAGTATTAGTAGACTGTGTCTTATTATTGTATTTACATTTAAAGAATTAGGAGAAGCTGCATTTTCTAGAGGAACAAAGTGAAAAAGTGTTGTGCAAGCCTTCATACTTTTTAGTTTGACTCATCAACATCATGGAAGTTCTTTATTTAAGTGCCCAGTATTACAAATGAAAATATCATGTGCTTCTCCTTTTCTCACTAAAGACAACTGTTACTGTATGCAGCAATTTAAGATTAAATTTAAAGTAAATGGGATATTTCCATAGAAAATAAATAAAGCAATTTTGGTTTATTGATGTTTGAACTCAGTTCTTAGTTATTCTTCCTTTTCAGTGAACCATAAAAGAAAAATGGCAAGAACTGTGAAATGAAATGCTTGCATATCCCCATTCCAAAACACTGAGGCAGGTTCGTGCTTTCCTTGGGCTTGCAGGGTATTACAGGCAGTTCATTCCCAATTTTGACAAAGGGCAGAAAGAATCGTAGTGTTGTATGGACCAATGCCTGTGAGAGAGCTTTTGTGGACCTAAAGGCTGCTTTATCACCATTCCCAGTTCTGCACAATCCTGACTTTTCAAAGGAATTTATTCTGCAAACAGATGATAGCGCTTTCGGTTTAGGAGCAGTGCTCTCACAATGTTTTGAGGGGGAAGAGCACCCCATCACCTTTCTCAGCAGAAAGCTACTCCCCAGGGAGTGTAATTATTCCACTATTGAAAAAGAGTGCCTGGTGATTAAGTGGGTGGTGGAAGCCCTCCATTATTATTCCTGGGGACGACGGTTTACCTTGACTGACCATGCCCCACTACAATGGCTGTACAAACAGAAGGATACGAACATCCGGCTCACTCGGTGGTCTATTAGTTTACAGACGTTTGCTTTTGATGTTCACCATCGTCCCAGGGCTGTACACAACAACGCTGATGTTCTCTTCTGCCTGGCTGAACCCGGCTTGGACGGTCGATTTGCCCACACCGGTGTGGACAACGCTGAGAGGGGAGATGTAAGATTTCTAAACTGTTTTGGGGCTCTCCGCAACGGGAAAACATGCCGGAGAGCATCCAAAAATGCGATCGCAACATCTATGGAAGATAGCCTGGTGGTTGCTGGGGCAACCATGGGCTCCTACCGCTGTATCACCCGAAAACAAATCCGAAAAGATCGCGGTCATGCTATGAGCACCTACCATTGATGGGTGATGCAAGGAACATTATAACTGCAGGGAACAGTATTTTTGACCATTAACCTGGCCACAACCCTGCCTTATTGCTGTGTCTGTGTATAGGAGAGTGGAAGATCCCGATAATAAATAACCATACTGTTCCTGTTTCAAGCTGAATAAAGTTGGTTTTGCTAAAGTACTGAGACTCAGCCTTGTGTTTTGGGATGCAAGACAGGGACTCACACATCACATTGTAATCAAACATCTGAAATTTTTGTATTATTCGCTAATACTCATCCATTTGCATTTCTGTTTTATTTTCAACTAATTATACAATCAAAAACAGAAATACAAGGATAAATTAAGATATTTCACTTACATTCTTTCCAGGCATAATTACAAGTTAATAATTTGTATCATTGATCCATATTTCCAATTTGATTATAACAAACCAAAATTGTAAGACTCCACAATTTATATCAGCTGCATTAAGCACAAGTGAATGACCAACCCTGGACAGGTCACTTGGTAATCACAGGGTATGTTCCACTCACACTGGGGCAGTTAAGAGTCACCAAATACCTAACCTGCATCAATGACACACGGTCATAGTCTGTCTTGAGTTTGTCCTTTCTCTCCATAGCTGTGTGAGATTTCCTCCTAAACCAACAAAAGATTGGATATTTCTTGACATGTGCCCAGAATGATAGACGTCAGCCTCACTGCAACCCAGAATTCAATAATGCATGTTTGAGAATGTTATATATTTTACTAATTAATACTTTAACTGTGCAGTTTCTAACTTACATAATCAGGAACATTGTATTTCAGGTTTCTTTGAGTACACAGAAGTTCAATAGGTCAGTTTCCTTATTTCTAACCACTGATATTTTATTATTAAACTTTTTTTCATCTAACACTCATGCAAGGCTGGCAGATATTAATGATGCCAAAAGGCTAACACACTATGACATTTTTTTTGGTGATCAAATTTTTATAGATAAAATAAAAAATATGTACAGCAAAAGAAAACAAATAAAATTAACTGATTTGGGCTGTATACTATAAGAACAAACACAAACAATCCACCACTGGTATCTATTCACCCACCCCAAAGGAGATGGTAATTTAAATGTTTTAAGGGAAGCTTTGCAGAGCAGGCAATGCAGACCAGATACTGATATGGATTTATGAGAAAGGGATAAATGAAATGAGTATAGGGGATTCATTGGTGGGGGTCTGGGGGACTCCACTTGACATGAGCCCCAACCTCAGCTACAAATAGAAAAAGTAGGAAGTAGGATGGATAGGGTGTCAAGATTGAAGAAAAATAAATGTTTCCAGCCCACACTCTTCAAATATATCTCCTAGCACACATATACCAGACTGACACCAAGGTAAGAAGGAAATTGGATGGCCTCCAATATTTAGGGCAGAATTACAAAATAAAGGAGTGTGGAGGTGCCATCTTGGTAGATCAATTTTTCAACACTTCTCCATGTCTGAAGGGCATAAGGGACAATGGGCACAACAATAGGATAAATATTAGAAACAAATAGAAATGAAGTTGTGCAATGGGGGAATATATTTTGTTACTAAGACAGAATTGTTCTAAAGCTGGTTTGTTATTTAAAGCATGTGTTAATGTCAAAACATTGAAGCACTCACTTAACCTAATTTTAAAGTATTTTTGTAATCCTTATTAAAAGCATTAACATGAAAGGTTTCAACATTATTACTTTTCAGCAGGCAATGTGTTTGTTGTTAAGTCATTGCCTAGGAAAAAAAGCCCAGCATTGATTACGAAATGTCAGTTTGACGTAAGCAAGCTTAGTTATACAAGTTCAGGCAGTGTCAGTTTTTTTAAAAAAGTAAAGTTTATGTGAAGTTTAAAACAATTTTATGTTTATATCATAAAACAAATTAAAATATAAAGCTTGCATTTCAAACATACTCTTGGTAATGACACATTTAAATTAATTTATGTTACAATTCAAATACATACAATATGTCCATTTCATAGAAGTAAATAAACATTACCTCTTTTGGCATTTCTCGTGGGAAAAAGAAATATGGAATACATGTGATCAAAACTAAACTGGCAGCAACAATGAAACCAAGCCACCAGGCTCCCACCCAACGAGGATCTCCAGGATTTAAGAAAATCTCATCTGAAAAATAAATGAATAGATAGATAGATAGATAGATAGATAGATAGATAGATAGATAGATAGATAGATAGATAGATAGATAGATAGATAGATAGATATTCATAATGTAATCCACCATACTCAGTGAACAGTGCTATAGAGAAATAAAATAAAAAGAAATGAAATTAACTTTCCTTTAATTAATATTATCACTTAATTTAGCAAGAGTGTCAGATTCATATGTCTATTACACAAACCATATTAAAGTTTTTTTGATATTTAATTTGTCATTGCCACACCAGTATGTAACATACATTTCTGCCAAAATGTATTTAAAAATCAGTGTCTGTTATAAAACTTAACTAACACTTTAATAATTGCAAATAGTATACAGTAATCCCTCCTCGATCGGGGGGGTTGCGTTCCAGAACCTCCCGCGATAGATGAAAATCTGCGAAGTAGAAACCATATGTTTGTATGGTTATTTTTATATATTTTAAGCCCTTATAAACTCTCCCACACTGTTAACATTATTAGAGCCCTCTAGACATGAAATAACACCCTTTAGTCAAAAGTTTAAACTGTGCTCCATGACAAGACAGAGATTACAGTTCTTTCTCACAATTAAAAGAATGCAAATATATCTTTTCTTCAAATGAGTGTCTGCATCAGGAGCAGAGAATTTAAGAGAGAGAGCGCGCGCTCGCAAAGAAAAGCAAACAATCAAAAAATCAATACGTGTGCTTTTAAGTAAAGCGGCATTTTTCAGAGGAGCGTCAGTATCTTCTAAGCAAACAGCCTCTGTTGAAACAGCCCTTCTGCTCAAATCTCCTTCGTCAGGCGCAGAGAATGTCAGAGAGAGAGCGCGAGATTAAAGCAAACAATCAAAAAATCAATACGTGTGCTTTTGTGCTTTTAAATATGCCGAGCACCGCAATAAAGCGCATTTTTTAGAGGAGCGTCAGTATCTTTTAAGCAAACAGCTTCTGTGCAAACAGCACCTCTGCTCACACCCCCTCCGTCAGGCACAGAGAATGTCAGAGAGGGTGAGATAGAGGCAGAGACAAGCAAACAATCAAGCACCGCGCGGGAAGCATATCTTATAGCATTAAGGAGTTTTAGTTAATATGTAATACATGCTCTGATTGGGTAGCTTCTAAACCATCTGCCAATAGCGTCCCTTGTATGAAATCAACTGGGCAAACAAACTGAGGAAGCATGTACCATAAATTAAAAGACCCATTGTCCGCAGAAATCCGCGAACCAGCGAAAAATCCGTGATATATATTTAGATATGCTTACATTTAAAATCCGCGATAGAGTGAAGCCGCGAAAGTCGAAGCGCGATATAGCGAGGGATTACTGTATACTATTTTCTTTGTGGAGTATTAAATTGCTTTCACTAGTCTTTAGATGCTACAAAATGTAAGCAATATTTTGCCATTCATTATAGCAAACATACAGAGACCAATATACTGAATACAACCTCTACTGTATTGTACATGTTATGCAGTTTTAAATAACTATGTTGTGTCTTGTTGCTATTTCAGTTATTTTAAGTATAATGTACAGTACAGTTAAACAGCATGGTGGTAAAGTAATTAGTACTGCCTCTTTATACCTCCAGGAATTTGAATTGATTCTTGTTACAGTTTTCACAGTATGTATCTGGTGTTTACTCATACATCAAATGTCTGCAGGTTCCCCCCATCCCCACCCCCTAGGTAATTTAATTTTCTTTTCCATCCCAAAGATTTGCAGGTTCGGTTAATCAGTAATGCTAAAACGTCCCAGTTTGCCTGAATGTGCCTTGTAATATGGTGCCCCATCTAAAAATAAGTCCTTTCATGTGCCTAATGTTGCCAGGACAGACTCTGGTTTCCTGATACCCTGTAATGCATAAGCAAGCACAAATAATGGAAGGACATGTTCATTATAGTGGAGAAAAACAGATTAGTGAAAAAATGGTAAAAAATTTGATTTTTTGTAACCTCAAAGTAATTTCTAAGACATAAAAGTCTCCCCTTTTGCATTATTAATAATAATCATTCTGTCTGTAAATATTAACCCACTGTTTAATGATATTCAGTATGCCGAATAATATAAGTGCAGATATGACTGAAATAATTTATTTTTTAATTATCTGGGCCATTGGATTACATGACACATAGTGGAACTGTACAGTGTAATATTATTAAAACATCCATCCATCCATTATCCAACCTGCTATATCCTAACACAGGGTCACGGTCTGCTGGAGCCAATCCCAGCCAGTACAGGGTGCAAGGCAGGAACAAATCCCAGGCAGGGTACCAGCCCACCACAGGGCACACACATAAAACCAAGCACACACTAGGGACAATTTAGGATCACCTGCATGTCTTTGGACTGTGGAAGGAAACTGGAATACCGGAGGAAACCCACGCAGACACGGGGAGAACATACAAACTCCATGCAGGGAGGACCTGGGAAGCGAATCCAGGTCTCCTTACTGCAAGGCAGCAGCGCTACCACTGTGCCACTGTGCTGCCCTATTATTAAAACAGTACAGTATATATTGTCAAGCATGTGAGTATGCAAGCATTATGAGGTTCAATGTGAAGGCCAAATCAGGGAGAAAGAGACAAGCTTTAACAGAACATCTATTTTCCTTCCTAGAATGGACAAGAAGGCGTCTGAAAAGGAATACTGTCACTTTCTCTAGTTCTGTACATTCCCATACTCCAAGAATAAACAGTGACTGAGCCTGGAAGTGTGTTATCATTGCTTTGGCTATCTCACTGGGGGAAGCAAGTGGACTTGCAGCAACTGCTATTTCTTCATTCTGTTTCAGATTACCCATTGCCATATCCTAGTCCTCTTTTTAAAAATATATTCAAAGAACAGTACAAAGGTTAGGATAAATTTACTTACCCTTTTTAAACTTGTCTATGTCAACATAAAATCGCAACATAACTGATCCTAACATAAATGCAAGAGCTGGACCAAGAACTGTAATCGAGAATAGGATACCTGAACAAAGCAAGACAATAAGTAATTTGTTGACACAATATGCAATAAATATGTAAATTAGTTACAACATAAACAAAGAATAAACATTTCAACACTAGTAATATTCACAGAGAAATTGTAAAAAAATATAATTTTAATTAGTCTTTGAGAATCCTGCTTAATGTAGAATAAATCATTAATTATAAACTGTTATAAACTGCTCAAATTGTGAAGAAGTATGCAAATAAAATTTACCAATGTAGAGTGGAGAGTTTCTTTCACTTGCATAGTCATCAATATATGAAATTCCAAAAGGCTGGATGGGCACCCCTCCAATTCCTAAAAGAAGCTGCCCTATAAACATAATTGCCAGAACAGTTTGCCGTTCATTTTCCATTCCATTGTTTGGGTCAGATCGATTTTGGGGAACATCTGTAAATTGACAAACATGATTTCAAAGTTAGCCATAAGGAATGAAGAATATACACATTACTCTCTCATATAAAGTCAGCGGCCATTTTATTAGGTATAGATACTTGTAACACAGAGTCTCCTTCTTCCAATTATGTGGTTCTAACTGAAAAGAAAAAAAAAATATATATATATATAGTTCTTCCTTTTGATGGCATTTTGATGCTCCTGTATACGTGTTGCGATTCTTTTTGACGTTTGAAGTAATATATATTACTTTTTTTTTAAGTTTATAGCATTCCATGCAGTTCTTGCCCAGCTGTATACATAGGACAAACGTCAAAAAGAATTGCATCACGTATACAGGAGCATCAAAATGACGTCAAAAGGAAGGACTCACAATCACTGATTTATACGCACACAAATTCAACAGGACACACATTTAACTGGGACAATGTACAAGTAAGATTTAAGGCCAGTACTAAAAGTGCCAGAGAGCTGGCTGAATCTTGACTATCAAACGAAAACGCCATTAACAGACATTTGGACATGAACCCAGCATATGCAAACTTAAGAAGAAGAACATTCTCATAAATAAAACTATGAACAACACCCTCCTAAACCCCACCTCATTAAACAACTAATTTTGCTATATATTGCCTTTGATTCTTGTAAGTCTAATCATTATCCTCTGATGACGGCTGCTGGCTGGAGCTGAAAGCTGAGGAATAAAAAGTACATTATGATACGTGATTCATTGTCTCCCTTTGTGGATCTCCAACTACAAATATGCAAACCATATCACAGACCTTCGCTTCCATATATATACAGTATATATATCTTCTTATATAATATGCTACCGTGGCTGTTCGCTTGTCTGTCTAGGATTTTAAATCACCTGTAGCTCGCAAACCGTTTCACCTATTGACTTGAAATTTGGTACACATATACTACATGACGTCTACTATCTACTTTGAGGATGATGATTTTTATTACTCTTTTAATTTTTATTTTATTGTAGAATCAACTCTCAGCAGCGCGCAGCAGGTGGGCGGGCATATGGGCGCTGTTCTCATTGCCTACCACCTTCGCGGTCAGTTCCCTTACCTCTTCATATCTTTCTTGAGGCAGATTGAAGACTTAAGTCTAGCTTAACTGAAAAATTAAAGAAAACGAACTTAAGTAATTGCAATACAAAAACTAACTTGATCACTTTTAACGCAAAAAGATGCCAACGAAAGAAGAGAAGCAGCGGGCCACTAGGGTGGAGAAAAGAAGAGCTGCTCAGGAAGCAGCAAGCGCATCAACCTCTGAGCAAACGAATGCTAAACAGAGACAGAGAAAGAGTCTGAAACTAGGAATGCTCGCGTCAAGTGTATTCACTGCATATTATCGTGCAGTACGCCGTTACTGGTATATCTATATATATAATATACTGTATATAGCATCTAAACATGACAAGTACATTAAGATGTTGTTCAGCTAAAATTGGTAAGACATGTGATCTATGTGACTTTGCCCATGATATGGTTATTTATGTAAGACAAGTAGGTTCCAGCATCTCATAAACAACTGCCTGGGTTTAAATGTATTACAGTTTGTAGAGTTTACAGAGAATGGTGGGGTAAACAAAACACCATGAATGGCAATTCTGTGTGGAAACACCTTGTTATTGACAAGAGCTACAGAACAGTGACTAGACCCATTCAAGCTAGCAGAAAGGACACCAATTCTCTCTATTCTGAAATAACATCTCTTTACAACATTTTTGTTACAGGAATGAATAGAAAAAGAATCAGATCTTCAAGTGGATGGGCTACAGAAGGAGAAGAGTATGTCAGGGTTCCCTCCTGTGAACTAAGAATTAAAAATTAAGCTTTATTAAACTTGGGATCACCAAAAAAACGGAATAATTGAACCTTGAAGAAATACCGTCTTGCTCAACAAACTAAATTCTGCTGCAACATTCAGATGATACAGTCAGAATTTGGGGTAAACAGCATAAACCTGTCCGTCCTTGTGACAACATTTTAGGTTGACTGTGATGGGGGTGTTGGGGAAGGTGTCTTGACATACAATAAGCCTTTTATTACCAACTGAGCATCATTTGAATGTCATGGTTTACAAAAGTGTTGTTGCTGACCATGTTCACCTACACATCTCCATCAGGGCAATAAGCCAATTTACAAAGCTTGCATCATTGGAAGCTGGCTCTACGAGTATTACATTGACTTAAGTTTACTGTAAGAACCTGCCGAAAGAGGATCATTGGGATGAGGTGAAATTGAAAATGAAGCCAGAAGATGTTCATGTACTGCACAATGTTATTAAATAAGCATAATTCCAAATCCCTAGGGAATGGTTTCAGAATCGTGTTGAATCTTATACCTTTAAAAAGACAGGCAGTTTTGGAGACAAAAGGGTGTCCTAACCAATGCAACCATAACTTCATAAAGTGGTAGCTGAATGTAAACTCAATAAACATCTATTCACTTCAGTGTTAGAATCCACAGGGTTGAAACCTTTATGTTTATAGGTTTATATTCAGGCAATCACAGCGAACTACAATCAGTAGAAACGGGACAAGGTCTTGTTAGCACTCATTTAGTAGGGCAAATCTTGGGAGTTAACACATTCTTGACTCACTCCTAAATGATGCATTCATGGCACAACCCCTCCAAAAACTAGGGCAGGTGCTCATCAGAAAGGAGGAACAGTAGACAGAGGAACTGGTAGGTGAAGGAATGTGAAGGACAGTGTAATAGAAAAAAATACAATGAACAGAGAAAGCTGTATTGCCATGTCAGTGATATAATTCTGTGTGAGAGCACAATATAATAGTTCCAAAAGGGCCAAACATCCATTTATTGTTTGCATATTTGGTTTTGACTTTCTCTGCTCTCTGTCTTATACTATTTTGTTTAGTATTATGTTGTTCTCTGGGAAAGTCACTACAAATTAATACAATCACACAGTTCTATATAATGAGTATGACATACAGTTGAATACATATTGAAAGAAATATTTATACTATTGCCATTTATATTATTTCATTTGAGCCATTTCATATATATGTTAAATGAATGGGTCATATGCTGCTTATTTTTACTTTTCCAAATGCCTTGTGACATTATTCATAACTAATATTTGGTCTTTAAGAATATTAAAATAGTGCCCTGATTTCCCTTCAAATAGATTTCTCTCAATTCATGACAGACATGAACAAACATGATTATGTACTTATATTCAACAGCCTTGTATTCCCTGAGGGCATGCAGCTGCTGTCTTAAAAGATTATGTGAGGAAGTAGCCAGGGATTACTATGGCTGGGAAATATGATTCAAAAAAATATTTTGAAATAATCAACTACTATTGAAAACTGTTGAGATATATTGGTTGCAATATCAAGTGTTTTAGCTAGGAGGTTAACCTTTAAATGGCCTGATGAGACAGTTCTAATGTATAATCACTGACTTATACCTGGTCATACAATTCCAAAAATATTCTGGACCAACAGAAGAGAAGCGGCACAATGATTAAAGAAAAAGCTAGGCGACAGGGCCATGACAAGAATCTCAGGACACACCCTCATTTTATCATATCAGACCATTCATCAGTGTAAGTGCCAGAAGCCTGTGAAAAGTTCCAATAGATTCAAATTCAGAAAGGAAGGTTTCATGGCTGTGAGAGAAAGGGCAGATTTCCAACAAGGTCATGGAATGTTTTGCATTAATTGTACCTAAGGTAAAAAGCCTCATGCTGGATACAAGAAGCAATGAAAGGTCTTGTAGTAAAAAAGATATGAGAAAGAATAGGAAATAGTAGTGTGCAATGAATGTAAGAAACTTTAATATGTCAGTCTAAAACCTAAACTCTAAAACATGCATAAATGTATCCTGGGTAGTTAAGGGGAAAAATGGTTGTTAAGGTCAGAGATACTAAAGTATGTTGTTCATGTGGGGTAGAATGTAAACTGTGAACACATTTGAATTGTTTTGACTGATAATTTGGATGCCTCAACACCAAAGAGTTTTTTTTTAAACTGATGTCCATGCAATAGAAAGGACAGAGGAGATTTTCCTCTGATGCATCAGTTTATTCATTAGTGAATGATAAGGTGCCTTACATAATGGTGCATATAAATTTGACACAGATTTCCAACTACAAATTTTGTGAGTGAAAATCCATACAAAGGGTAGAATGTAAGAACAAATGAAAATGAATTCCCATATGCTTTTAAAGCAGACCAAAGTTGAAGATAATTGAAAAAGCAAGTACGGAGAATAAAGAAGGAAGATTTTAGTGCTTGGAATGTTCTAAAGCCTGAATTGTTAAATATGCCATCCAGAGTATGGGTGCCCTTACAGGCACGGGGCTAGAAGGAAATGGGATTACCATCAATGTGTAAAACACGGTTGTTAAATATAGGGTAAAAGTTTGCCAGGCTGGGAAAGGGACAAGATACTGTTCTAACTTATGACACATTGCTTGCACATAAGTCATCAAAGGCCCATTTTTTAAAATAACAGGGAGACATATACATCTAAATACCAGATTAATGAAATATAGGGAATAAAAAGAAGCACTACTTAAAAAGTCAGTGAAAAACACCAGATGTAGACCAATTCATCTTGAGAGGCAATCATAGGAATCAAATAATTTTTGAATATGGGGAAGATCATACAGAGAGTGTTACCCAGTGCAATGAAACTGGGGTGACTAGCTCAAGCATTCACAAGGTAACTACCAAGGACTCAAGGAAAAGACTGCAGTGGAGATAGGGTATTATTTAAAAAGTAGGAAAGGGAGAAAGATATTCATATTAGTAAGAACTACCACCCTGGCTGATGACTATAATGGTAAATTCATACTGATGAAATGTGCCCCAAATCCTACTGAATACATGACCTTAGAAAATCCAGACTCATCAGGTCGAATGTCATCTCTGCATCTCCAGTCAAACATGTGGATGAATGAGATAGAGATTAATATGAAGAGTAATATCCAGAGAAGAGGTAGCTTCTCAGTGATAAAGGAAAGTTCTGCTTGGGAGAACGGGGTTCTCGGTGCTAACAGTTGAGAGAAAAATATATAGTCCAGAGGAGACTGACTATGATGACAAAGGGTGTCATAGGAGAAAACCTGAGGTGAAGAAAATTAGCCAAGTGAAATGAATCAAGTAGGTTAAGGTTTTAATATATTTACAAAGAGATCGGGTTGAATGGGGCATACGTTGATGACATGGGATTGGAGCTCTGTCAAGGAGAAAGTTCAAGTATGCATTAATGTTTACATCAAAAATAAACTCAAAGTCGTTTATCTAAAACATATTGTTAGTTACATGTAGAGATTATTTAGTCTGATAAGGGATCAGATCATATAGACAGGAAAATGCAGTTTTCTTCTCTTCCCTCCAGAATCAGTTAGAACATAAAAAACTCCAAAAATCATTATCATAGGAGTCTGTTTTTTTCATCCTGGTGGTGTGATGTGGAAGTATTTGTTCACCATGTTTCCTAGAGACAGCAGATGTAGAAGCCACCACACTGTAGTATCTATTACACCTCAGAGTCACATTATAAGAGTTTGGACTTTTTGTAGAAGAGCGACATCTACTTTTTAATGCTGCAGAAATTACATAACATGAGTCCTTTTTGCATTTAAACCCAAGCAGACCATGAAATTCCAAGAGGGAATTAGAAATCAATAACAGCAGAAGATATTAGAAAATTTAGTATAAAAAAAAGAAAGAGAGAAAAAAAAATATAATAATGACACACTGCCAACCCCTAACCTGCCACCGACCCAGGGATTAGACATAAAAATTAAATTAGCAGAGCATAGTCACTCCTACACCCTTCAAAGACCAGCACCATTCCCAACACAACCTTATTCTAGTACAAATACCCTCCATCAGCTCCAGCATTTCAAGTCTGCATATAACAAATAGTAAAGAACAGCAAGTAAAACTACAGAAAAAGAACTTGTGCTAACTTGGCACCTTCCCCCTGCTTCTTTGTGAATAGACCACAAGAAGTAACACAAAAGAACAGTAAAAAAGGGTTAGTACAATAAAAACATTTAGGCTTTTACCACTGAAATAACAAGAAACAGAAAGCATTGCCCATATATACAGTATATAATATAATATATTCAGCATAGAAGAGGTTAAAAAGCTGCTCTCCAACTGACACCCTTGAGAAACTATGCTACAACATGCGCTACGATGATCCCCATAGGTTCTTTGGGATCATCAAAGCACATGTAAGCAACACCATGTGTAAGTTTAAGGTGAGTCAAACAAAAATGGCTTGTTCTTTAGCATTGATGACATCACCTTTCTGGCTTAAGAAGCAGGACTGCTGAAGATGGGAATGACCAAAACAGAGTCCATTGTAATATTGGTTGAGAATTCTTCTCACTTATTTTACGAGAGTTTGTTGGTCTACATCATTGTCGGGCAACGCACCGTGGAATTTTCTAGGGGCGCCGCGAAAACTTTTGTAAAATATTTAAAATTGCTAGTGTTTTTGAACTTTTGGTTGATTAAAAAGATAATGTTTAAAAAAATATATTTTATGTTGGAAAAACAGATAACGGTTAATCAGATTGTTGAATAAACGAATGTATTTATTTTAAATGCAAGTTAAAATTTTCGCTGTTCACCATTCATCATAATATCAACACCAGCTGTGTCAAAAACACATCTTGTGAGACTTAAAAAGTCTCTTTGTTAGAAGATCTCGCTCACTGTATGGACACGGAAATGAAGTCTAAGAAACGCGAGACACTTCAAATGATCGACAAGGAAATGCGCGTCTGTCTTTCGAAAATTGATCCTCGCATCAATCTCATATGTGCTGAAAAACAATCTCGACGTTCACATTAATTAAATTTAAGATTTATCCTTTGATTCCTTTATGTCTTTCAAACTTGTAAAATTAACTGTTTTTATTGGCGATTGTCCATAGATTGTGTCGTCACGACTTTATTTATGGGCAGTCCCTCAGGTGCGCCGCAAAAGAAAATTTTTGGACTTAGTGCACCGCAACTCGAAAAAGGTTGCCTTTCACTGGTCTAAATAGTTCATAAATATATGGATATATGGCATATGATATGGATATCATAGTTTAAATTCAATGATACCTTTCCACAGCAAGAGCAAAACTGGAGAGAGACAAGCAAAGTACAGTTCATAGTTTTTTTTAAGAATTTAAAGGCCTTAGAAGCCCTCCATATTATCTGGTAAACCTAGAACACAAATGTGGCACTGGTTTCTGCCTTCAGGCTCTGTCAGCTTCTTGTCTGAGGAACTGACCTAGTTCTGTAGTGTTCTCATATGTTTATTGTGCCTATACATTGTTTTGGATATTTACATAGAAATCATCTTTTGTCTTCAGTTTGAATTGCATTATACCTGTCACAAGTCAGATAGCTTTAAAATTTATGATGGAATTAATACATTATCCTGGGAAATCTATTTGTATATTATAGGAGTTTTGAGAACATTAAAGCTATATGTAATAATCATTTATTGCCACTGGATTAAAGTATATTTTTCAGTGTTTATTATTTCAATCCAAAAGCTCTGCTGAATGGAATCATTTGTGGCATCCAGCTGTTCAACAAATATACGTGAATCTTATTGAAAAGCACCACCACATTAAACCACTAACTTCAGCAGCTACATCTTCTACTACTCAAGGGTATTTTTTTTGTCAGCCTACTGACCTGTTCATGAGTCCTACTCAACTCAGAACCTTAACTAGCCTGTATCAGCCATCAAGGGCCACATGGATACCCCACATATTTTATGATCATAGAAAATGTCTAAACAATGCACACCTAGAATAATATTCACTTGTATATATGCGTCAATTTAGGTTTCAAATGTGAACCTGGTTTGTTAGTCTGTAAAGGTACCACAGAAAATGCCACTTTTCATATCAAAAAGGAAATAGTTTGCAATTTGATTAAAGTTACTAGAGCTCATCATTTTAGAATGAAACATCCCATGACAACCAGTCCAAATTTTATAAGGTGCTTCTTCATCCAACTTTCCAGATGTAGCAATTTCCAGAGTTATTCTTTCAAACCTCTTATAGAAGCTGTGAGACAATTTTGCTACTGTGTTACTGCTGCATGTTACAATAGGGACAAACTATAATTATCTTGAATTAAATTAATCATATGATTTAAAAAGGCCGGCACGGTAGCGCTGCTGCCTCGCAGTAAGGAGACCTGGGTTTGCTTCTCGGGTCCTCCTGCGTGGAATTTGCATGTTCTCCCTGTGTCTGTGTGGGTTTCCTCTGGGTGCTCCGGTTTCCTCCCACAGTCCAAAGACATGCAGGTTAGGTGAACTGGCGATCCTAGATTATCCCTGGTGTGTGGGCTGGCGCCCTGCCTGGGGATTTGTTCCTGCCTTGCTCCCTGGGATTGGCTCCAGCAGACCCCCGTGACCCTGTGTTCGGATGTAGCGGGTTGGATAATGACTGATTTAAAAAAAAATGTTATTATGATTTGTAATACAGTGATTCTGGACTTGAATCACAGTTTGCCCACAGTGTGAAGTTTATATGCATTTTTGTCTGTAAGGACTTTTCTGAAAGCGTTCCTGTTTCCTGAGACTAAAAGCCAGATGTGTCCCAATCAGGTTTTTACCCTATATGCCTAATATTATGTTTTGAACATTATCCCCTTCACTCATATTTCAAGTACAAAATGTTTTTAATGGGATTATCAGGAAACATATGAGGTGAGTTTTGGGAATTCTAAATGTGTTCACAGTTGTGGCAAAAAAATTCTCTTATGCCTGCTGCAAAGAACTTTCCTCTGTCAGTTCTTCTCCTTTAAAAAGTGTTAATGAATATGGAACAGTATTTACAAACATTGAGTCTCATCCTCCAAGACTGAAAAATAAAAAACCTGTCATTTAATGCATTATTAAATAAGTCTTTCTACATTCCATAACAGAAAAACTTTTAACCAGTGGTCTTACTTTACTGTATTTTTACTGTGTTGAGAACTAAAATTACTATGTAGCTGAATGATGAAGGGTATTAAAGATGTACAAATCTTCAAATTCTCACTATTAATTTCATTCATTTTTATATGCTAACTTCTGGGCGCCGCACGGAACATTTAAGATTAGATGTCATCTGGTATCTGCCAACTGTAAGTTTTAAGTGGATTTTTAAATGGAAAATATGATGTTGTTACTGCAAACTCAAGTGTTGGCTTTCTCGACCGTAATTCAAACATTATGTGAACTTGAGAAATGTCATAGGATAATCATATAGGATCTGAAGGCTACCTTACCACTGCACACCAATTACATATTATAATATAAAAATGTTGTAATAAAAAAATATAATACATAATAATATATCATAATACAAAACACTGGCTGCAGGTTTTCATTCTAACCTTTTTTTGACCTTTTGCTGCTAATAAACGTCTTTTGAAGTAATTGTAATAGACTTGCTCTTGAAGACTCAAACCCCCTTAATTGTTTCTTTTTCCTTAATTAGCTGCCAAACAATAGTGATACAAAATGAGCCAAAACATGACCAGCAAACTGTGTCTATCATACACTATCTGAAAATAAAGAAATGTGAAGGTTTCAGGGATGTTGATTTGCTCAGGTCCACAAAACATTTTACCAGTGCTCTTAGAAAAGAGAAAATCAACAACTTCAGAAATACGTGCTAATGCACAATGAGTGCAACAACAAGCCATGGAATTAAAGAACGGGTTTAATTAACAACAAGAATCAGCACCTAATTAAGCAACTGCTTGGAGTCAAATTGGTTGGAGTGTGAGGCCCTGACTTTATTGGTCTTCTGTTGGCTCTCTCATTTCTCATTTCATTTCTTTTAGGTGCCATTTAAGGAAACAAATGAAGCAATTCAGAGGAGTGGTGAAGAAATTCAGGGAAACAAATCTTTAAAAATAAGTCAATTCAAAAGAAGTTAATTAGCACCAAAAACAGGTCACAAATTAAAAAAAGGGTAAGAATGAAAACCTGCATCCTCTGCATACCTCCAAGACTGGAGTTTGAGATCCCTGATATAAAACATTATAATATGATCACTACTGCCTAAGAAGCTCTGTTACACCTTACCGGAGTGAGGATAAAAATAAAGATTTCAGATCTGGCCTGCCTCTATGTAATAAGGAATGTTCGATCGCTTTTAAATAACATTGATGAACTGTCACAGTGAGTCATGGTGAGTTCAGGTACTGTGACATTTTGTATAATGCAGAAAATTGGATTAAACTTCTTATTTAAGACACTTTTTAACACTGGACATATTTCACCTGATACAATCAGACAAAGTAGCAGAGGCAGGGTGTGGAACTGAACCTCTATGTGAATGAACAATTGTAAAAAAAATCGAGCACTATACAATTAGAACTAAACTGTGTAATTCAGACATTGAAATACTGACTGCAATGTCCATGTAAATGCCTAGGGAGGCAAGTTACATCATTCTTATTATTGTTTATTAATTCTGCAACATAAATAATTTCCTCTTTTGTCAACACTCTAATCATAAAACATTCTGACCCTAGAATGCTAGTTACTTCAGGCTTGGGAACTTTGGAAGGAACAAACATCTATCAGCATGTTACTTTTGTGGGCAAAACAAGCTGGGAGTGTGCTATTCAAATGTTAAATGCCTTTAAATATAAACCTGTGGCACAACTGGTCACATCTGTTATACTCCCACCTACAACCTTGTTATTAGACTGCAGTAGCTCAATTATTATCCAAGTTAGAAGATTCAATTTCCCCTTAGGGACAGATAAAGTCTTGTCTATCTGTGTGAAATGGTGCAATAATAAATGTAATTGATATTTATATTGAAATGATTGGAAAAAAATCTTCAAGCCAAATGAAAAATTAATCACAATGGTTCAAATAAACCTATCTAAGAAAGCAGAATCTAATCAAGCCATTCTTTAAACTCTTTTTTTATGTTTTACACCAACTGTGATGTCTACACTTCTTATGTTTCTTTCCATGACTATCCCACCCCCACACATATGCCTTCACTTTATTTGTACTTTGGTGCATACTTACTGATGCCTAAGTGCCTCTATGTTTCACTTTTATTTTTTAGAGTGTAATTAATTTTGTTTGACAGATGCACTCATCATTATGACATTTTTTTGGGCATTATACACATATTTAAAAGTTGCTGGTAAAGTAAATATGAACAGACATGCTGATTGTGAAATCTGTTTCTTTTCAGTTGGAACATGCTGCACTGTTAAACATTAGTTTTTCAACAACAAAAGGCAGAAAGAGTTGAACCTTAGCCATTATATTGCTGCTATGATTATTAAATTTCTTTAATTAGTTATTATAACAGACATAATAATTTAAAAATATATATCAATGACTTACTTGTAAATGAGCGATCATATTCATAATGACCAGTTACGAGATGAGGTAAAGCCATCAGGAACCCAGCAATACTTGCAATCAGAGCACCAACACCTATGAAACGAGGTCTATGTACTCTGCTTCCAAAGAAACTCACAAATACTATAAGTATTGTATTTCCAACCTGAGAATATTAAGTAGAATAAATGTAAGAAAAATACCATGTTCATTATTCATGTTTTGCATTTCTAATTTTTCTGTTAATTAAAAGAGTGCAATACATTTGCTTTTCAGAACATATGAAATGCATTTCTTTTTTTGACTAGGAAATAGACATTATCGCCTATCTATCCATTTTCTGAACCAGTATTTTTCATAGAGTTGTGAAGAACCAGATCTTGTCCTGGCAGCTTTGAAACCATCTATGGATGTGCCAATAGTCATTTTCAGAGTTCACTTATGCATACACACATTTTAGAGGTGTCATTCAACGAAACAGCATGTTCTAAGGAATGAAACAGCAGTCAAAGAGGTAGTTCCTATGAACACAGTTAGGTCATGCAAACTCCATGAAGATGGCATTCCAGCCAGTAATCAAACTATGGAGTAAAGGCTGTGATGAAATAATCAAACCTGCTGTGAAGTCAATGCATCCCTGACACTGCAAAATTGTGTAAAATCTTAAAATAACTTCCACTAATGATTCATTAAATGGTATTAGCTGTAAATTAAAAGCATTACTATATATACAGTATATTATATATATATGTATATTATATTATATATGTATATATATGTAAATATATATATATATATTAAATTATATATATATATACTGTATATAACAGTGGTACCTCGGTATACAGCCTTAATCCGTTCCAGATCCTTTGACTTATACCAAACAGGACGTATACCAAACAAATTTTTCCCATAAGAAATAAAGGGAAAATGATTAATCTGTTCCCATGAAAAAAAATCCTATTGTTATTGACAAATTATACATTGATGGGGTTGTATAAAATAAACACTGCTTAATACTAAACTATATAAACACAAAAGCAATCAGATGAAATAAATGAAAATTTAACCTCACTTTACTTTGTAATAATGTCTTTGTTTTTCACAATCGTAGATACCGTCGTTCTTGGCATACGGCTGGGGGGCTGCCAAGAGGCAGGGCCTGTTAAAGCCCATTGCGGCACTTCCTGTGTGATTTTGGGCCATACAAAAATAGACTGTATTGTATTGTATTGTATACGGTATGCAGCAGCCAAGTCCCAGATACGCATGCCACCTTCATACTTTTCAGCAATCAATTCAAATTTACGTGAAAAAACACAAAATCACATGAAAATTCACATAAGAGGTTGTTCACTGAATGCTAGCAACTGCCGTACTGACACTCGTGGGCAGTCGTGGCTTTGTCTCAAGAGAGGTAAACAAGGGTAGCACGCGGGTTGTTCACTGAATGCTAGCAACTGGTGTACTCAAGAGAGGTCAACAAGAGTAGTGCGCGAGTCGCATTCCAAACAAAGGTCGTATACTAAGCAAAATTTTTTATGTCCAAACAGGACGTACACCAAGTTGGACTTATTCCAAAGCGGACGTATACCAAGGTACCACTGTGTATACATATATATATATATATACAGTTCTTTATATCTTTGTTATATTGCAGCCATTTGCTAAAATCATTTAAATTAATTTTTTCCCTCATTAATGTACACACAGCACCCCATATTGACAGACAAAAAAAAGAATTTTTGAAATTGTTGCAGATTTATTAAAAAAGAAAAACTGAAATATCACATGGTCCTAAGTATTCAGTCCCTTTGCTCAGTATTTAGTAGAAGCACCCTTTTGCGCTAATACAGCCATGAGTCTTCTTGGGAAAGATGCAACAAGTTTTTAACACCTGGATTTGGGGATCCTCTGCCATTCCTCCTTGCAGATCCTCTCCAGTTCTGTCAGGTTGGATGGTAAACGTTGGTGGACAGCCATTTTTAGGTCTCTCCAGAGATGCTCAATTGGGTTTAAGTCAGGGCTCTGGCTGGGCCATTCAAGAACAGTCACAGAGTTGTTGTGAAGCCACTCCTTCGTTATTTTAGCTGTGTGCTTAGGGTCATTGTCTTGTTGGAAGAAAAACCTTCGGCCCAGTCTGAGGTCCTTAGCACTCTGGAGAAGGTTTTTGTCCACGATATCCCTGTACTTGGCCGCATTCATCTTTCCCTCGATTGCAACCAGTCGTCCTGTCCTACCGCCATGCTTCACTGTGGGGACTGTATTGGACAAGTGATGAGCAGTGCCTGGTTGTCTCCACACATACCGCTTAGAATTAAGGCCAAAAAGTTCTATCTTGGTCTCATCAGACGCACTGCTCATGACTTGTCCAATACAGTCCCCACAGGGAAGCATGGCGGTGGCAGCATCATGCTGTGGGGCTGCTTTTCAGCTGCAGGGACAGGATGACTGGTTGCAATCGAGGGAAAGATGAATGCAGCCAAGTACAGGGATATCCTGAACAAAAACCTTCTCCAGAGTGCTAAGGACCTCAGACTGGGCCGAAGGTTTACCTTCCAACAAGACAAACACCCTAAGACAAAAGCTAAAATAACGAGGGAGTGGCTTCACAACAACTCTGTGACTGTTCTTGAATGGCCCAGCCAGGGGCCTGACTTAAACCCAATTGAGCATCTCTGGAGAGACCTAAAAATGGCTGTCCACCAACGTTTACCATCCAACCTGACAGAAGTTCTTTTTTAATAAATCTGCAACAATTTCAAAAATTATTTTTTTTGTCTGTCAATATGGGGTGCTGTGTGTACATTAATGAGGGAAAAAATTAATTTAAATGATTTTAGCAAATGGCTGCAATATAAAAAAGAGGGAAAAATTGAAGGGGGTCTGAATAATTTCCGTACCCACTGTATATATAAATCTCATAAAATAAGAAGTCAGGCAAAATTACACTTTTTATTGGCTAACTGAACTGATTACAAATGCAAGCATTTAAGGCAGCTCAGGCCCCTTCTTCAGGAATCTTGTTTAAGTTTAAACATTAATAATGCATTTAGTTTTATTCCAGAAATACTTTTTTTAACATTGTATAGATCTGTTTCAGATTAGAATAGTTTGATTTTCATTAAACAATACCAGAACTAAGGAACTTAAAAAAATAATGTTTAGTTTATAAGATTAGTTCAAACCAATAATTAAATCTGTTCTGTAACTTTTTGAACAATTCAGATTTAATTTTAATGTTTCTAGAAAAAGTTTATTGATGAAATTTAGGATAAAAGTGAAAACTTTATAACGCCTTTCATTATCTTCATTAGTAATAAACCTTTACAAACATTTACAACAGGAGAATAGTTTCAACTTTAGATTGGATTCTGCCAAAATAACTATTAAATGAATAATATTTACAAATGAAAAGCATTAATGTTTCAATAGCTTATTAATTAAAATTACTGTAATGTGTTAATGAGTAAAATATAATTACACAAGTACATTTTTATTTATTTTATATGAATAAAAATTTAGTTTACAAATTAGTTAATACTTTTTAAAGGAGTAATAGAGATCACTGAAGGTCATTTCCAGTTGGCCTGCACTGTATCACAATTCCAAAATTGCATAATAACCAGAAATGTTTTTTGAACTAGAAGGAAACAACATTTTCCTGATAGCATGTCTAACAGAATTTTTAGAATAATATACAATACAGGTTTCTTTAGGATAGAAAATCAGAATGTAACTATTTACTTAATTGACAATTCTGTATGTTTATTATTACAATACAAAAGGAATATCTGGAATTTATTTCTCTAAGAAGAACATAAATATTTTGTTTAATTGCAATTTAACAATCAATTCAACTATTTAAAATGTGTTTTTGTTTTTTAAGTTGAGTTACTAAAGAGTTCACTATTATTTTTCTTTCACTTACAGCATAGTGATGAAATTAACATACTTTTTTTTTTACTAAAATATTTGTCAAGATACTGTTACTGTTCCAGTTAATGTTTGCTCCTATTTACTGAAAGTATCCTATTAACATTTTATGGTTGTTAGAATGAAACATGAACCTTTTTAAGGACACTAAAAGCCATTCTCCATTGCCTTTTAAAATTCTCTAATGACCTGACATATACTGTATGGGTCTAGTAACCGATTGATCTACAAAACAATCCAGGGAGAAACATAATGTCAGAGCTCTATTGAATATGTCAAATGAGGCAACTGATCTACAAACCGAAATGGACCAATCACAGCCATCAAGAGGTGGACTTGAGATGCAAAGGGGGCAATCTCTCCCTGGAAGAGCCATAAAAAGGGAGTTTTCCTCCTTGTTGGTTCATTCACCTGACTGAAGAGCTAGGAAACACTTTAGTGCATGGCTTGATATACATGATGTGTTACAGGACCATGCTACTGGAGTGACTTCAGTGTGCGGCACAGCTGTAGTAGAGTGTATGTAGCCTGTTCTGAGACTATAACAGCAGGATAGTTTCAATTTGTAAAGCATCACTGTAGCAAAGTGTTTGTGTCATGTTCTGGGGCAGCAACACTGGACAACAAACAGGAAGTCCCCCCCATTAAATAGTTCTGGTTTCACAAGAATTCTGTTGCAGTGTTATTTTTCATGTGCTCTGTTTGCTACATTTCAATTAACAGCAGAAATGCTGCATTACTTTTTTTGGCATGCCTTCCATTATTAGACTCACTAATTGGTCGATACCTTAACTCTTGCCAGTACATGATTCACATTTTTAATTCTGCTATATCATGGTCTCTTACTCAAAATGTGTATCCATGTGTATACAACCATTACAAAACATAATGTTTTGTCATTATTAACTTTTATATGCAGCTCTGTAAGAGATCCTTCTCAGAAGAGGCAGTGCTTAACAGTCTTTGTTGGAACTGGTCCCGTTTCAGTGAGGTCAATGTAGTGTTTAATAAGTTCCAGATGGAAGAGCTGTCAAGATGGATGAAATCCAACCAAAATAAAGTTGCTAAATATTGAACTTCTTTATGTTTACAGTACAGTATGTTGTGTCAGCACCTTTAGCAAAATAGTATGATGATTTTCTGTTTAAAAAAAGATCAATATATCCCATTTTTGCAAAATAGACTATGCCTGACTAATGCAATATGGAGCAGCTAATATAGGAGGTGATCTTTTGATTTAGTATTTTTCTGTTGAATCAAGAAAGGCTTATTTTCTTATCTTTATATTGGAGTGGTGTTTGAGGTTTACCAAACCTGTTTACATTTATTTTGCAGTATACTTAGATATCTTGTAGGAGTCTGACTTTCTGAAGATAAGCCAAATGGTTTTAAGGTGAGCATAATCTTTTCTTACCTTGTGTTTGTAAAGGTTTTTGTCATTTCACTAAGGCCTTGTATCTCATCACAAAAGTGGTGTTGGAGTAGAAAACTTTAAGACGGGATGTCCTATGTGATTCCAGCCTCCTTAATTCACTTTTGAACTACCAATTGGATTACAGGTTTTTACAACTTGGTTTACTTGACTTAAGTCAGATAACCCTCTCCACAACCCTAATCTTAACTGTAGTGTATCCAGGTGTTATCACTGACACATATAATATAAAGTGATAGCCTCCACAATGGAGAGGAGCTCTGGAGGTCCACAGTTATAGTCTAATGTAAAAGGCACACCAAGATGGATGTGAAGTAGGAATAAGGCCAAGAGGCATTTAGAAGAAAATGTGAATGATGGTGGTGTTAGATGATATGAAAAGAATTGGTCACAGGATCCAGGAATGATATGTGGATTATACCTATTAGGTGGACCTGAATATTTTACAGAACTAACTCGATGTGGTTACTGAGGAAAATTACATTTGCTTGACTCTGGCCAGCCCATTATGTCTATAGCATTTCTATTCACAAAATGAGACAATTCTGTGAGATTTTTCAGAATTTATAACTTTTTAAAATGTCGTTCTTAAGCTTTTTCCATAGCCAAGGAGACAAAGTAGCACCCTGTGTTTGAAAGAACTTTACCAACCGTATTGTCAGATTTGCATAATGTACTGTAGTTCTCATATCATCTTCATATTTAATGAATAGGTTAGTTAACAATATCAGAAGTGTTTTATGTAGCATTTGGTCAAAGTGATTAAAGTTGTTGCCTCACAGTATTAGAGTACTGGATCCAGTTCATCCCACTAACTGTTTTTATGGTGTGTGCACAAAGTTATTCAGAATTCATTTATTAGCAGCTCCGGACTGGCCAGTAATATGAATGGCATGAGTGGTATGTAAATACGTGTGAGTGTAAGCATGCCTTGCAAAGACTAGACTTTTGTTTGGGGTTCATCCTGCATTCTGACCAGTGCTAGTGAGACAGGATTCAACTCAGTTTGGCCATGTACAGTATGTATCAATATGTGGAAGATGACAAGATGGATGAATGTTATTCTAATTAATTATTAAGACTAAACTAAATCATGCAAGGAAACTAACTAAGGATATTTAAAATGAGTGGTTTTTAGAAAGTATGAATGATTTTGGGGATGAAAATTAATTAATTTATTTTCCAAAGAAGATGAAACTATTAATGTCATATACTGTACAGTGTATAGAAATTAAATATTGTTTTTCTTATTTTTCTTATTATTCTAAGACTTTGGACCTGACTGCCTTTGGATAAAGTTGACCAAAGAAATGGTTTTTGAAAAATGTGCATTAGCTCTACATATATAACCTGTGTGTGATTTTATTGAATTTGAAGGCAAAGCAAAACACCTTATGTAAAGAGCAGCCACTAAAGTCTACTAGTACAAATCCAAATGCATCAACTAGTATATTAGTGTGTGGCAATAAAGAATACCAGCTGCTTCTAGCTATTTTAATTGGACTCATGGACTGTCAGATTATTTTAGTCAGTTTTTTTTTTGTTAAAAATAGAATTGATATTACTAAAACCCTTTTCTTGTCATAAATATGCCAAACATATAACATAAACATAATGTGGTCTCCACGTATGTCACTGATATTATAGGGAACAGCATTGTCTAATCCATAATAAGTATCAAATGTTAAGTGCTGTCCTCTCAAAGATCAAGTTGATACCCTAAAAAGTTTTTAGGGTGTTCTAAAGGCATGATCTTCCTATCAGCAAAAATTAGAATGATAATATACTTTAAATCCCTGGCAAGTGTTCGAATCAAGGTTACTAAAATTTAGTGGAAAATCATTTAATAGAATAGTTTGCATAATTATAATAAAGATTCTGCATAGAGTGACCAATGTCATTACCCAGAGAAAGTTGCAACCCATATTTTTGCAAGACATAAATGCAGGTTTTGTGTGCAATTATTGTATATGAAGCTTTTTTCTACAGATTTTTTGGTAATGGAAGGAGTGCATGACAAGGTAAGCTGTCTTTAGTTCAGATACCCACAATAATTATGCAATGTAAGTACATTTTCTTTTTATAAAAATTTATAACAATAAATACTAAAGACAAAAAATAGCTCATAAAAGTAATTTAATAATAATCCAAATATCAAAAAACAATACAAGCTTAAAAAGCAAAAAATAATTCAGACTCTTATGGTACAGGCAGGGTTTAACATCTAGCTGAAGCTGTTATGAAATCCTACCAACTCAAAGTACAATAGTGGAACAATTATGCAAAAGCCAGATCTGCCCTATTTTTGGCACTGACTTACTGGATTGCCCTTACCCCAGGCAGCCTGGCCCCAAACCTAAAAGGCAGACTTCCACAATGCAGAGTCCCAGCAATGGGTCTCAGGCTGTTAAATAACAGAAGTTCAAAAATTTTCACAAAAACTGAGAAGAGAGAAGCCACGAAAACTCTGCCCCAACACAAAACAAAGCAAGTTCCTCAAATTTAAAGATTTCATCAAAATAGAACAAGAAAAGAAAAACCAACAACACAACCAAGAAAAATAAAAAAGGCAAAACCTAAATCCGAACAAGACAAAAATAACACAACAATCAAAACAAACTACAGTTATCATCTACGCCAAAGCTCAAAAGCAAAAAATAATAACATTTAAAAAATATACAAACAATACAAAACCATTACGTTATATACCAACTCAAAGCAACAGCCCTGGCTTTTCCATAACACGAGTGTCATTATTTTTGTTTGTTTATTGTTGACTCTGAAACAATATTTTGCAAATTATTATTTAGTGTATGTTTGTGTATGCTTTTCATTTATTTATTAGTATTTCTCATTGAGTATTATTTTGTTGGTTTTATTGTAGTATTATGTTAATTATGTATTTCTTAGTTCTTTGACTTGGTACTTGTTGCGTTTACAATGAGATGACAGTCTCTAGTGCCCTACTTAGGCATTATTTTAACTTTTGTTTTTCAATTACCCTTTAGAGTTTGGATTTGGATATCAACCTTGTGTATACTGTAAGTGATTGTTTTGATTTTATGGTTTATAATCTCTGCTGTTGTATTAAATTCTGAATATTGGTTTTTGGACTTGATTTCATTAACTTTAACTTGTCTGTTAGGCAATCCCTTTTTACCTCCTTCATTATTGTTTTTCCTTTTTTGAATTTTTGATTAAAGCCATCAAATATTATAAGTAACACTGTTTTGTTATTCTAGCTCCATGGGATTGTATATTGTTTTTTTTTTTAAATTTGAAAGCTTGTTTTTTCTTTATGTAAGACACAAACCTGCTTCTTCAGTTGCAGATTCACACGTACTCATGGAATCTAAAAGGTAGTAGCCTTTTCTTCAGTTTTGTGATCCCACACAGATTATTTGTGAGTGAATTTCATAATATCACAACAATCAGAGTCAGCAACCTAGATTTTGTCACCCTTCACTACACAAACAAAGAAAATGTATAGAAACATATTATGCAAAAAAGTACAATGAGCTATGAGGGTACAGGATTGTATATTTAGTGTAGTCGGAGTCTACTGCCAGCCAAAACAATTATGTTGTAGCTTAAACTAGGCACAGACCCGTTGTTGTGGCAGAGCCTTAGGGAGCCATGCTTGACCAGTTGCACTGCCAAGCATGTACAATAATGATTCTTTAATGACAAAAAATTGTGTTTTGCATAAAAATCATGTATATACAGTACCTATTCATTTCACAAAAAATATCCAATTTTTTAACTGACAGACATCCTGATAGCGAGTATGATTAGATTTGATACCCAGATTGATTTTTTGCTATTGGTGGTAATGGTTGAAGTGAAATCCCCACTTTAACTAGAGATGAGACTGGAAAGGATACTGTTCTTCTATTGATATTGTAGGGAAGAATGCTAAATTGAGAGCAACAGAATTCAGTCATATACAGTACTTTTGAATTAAAGATCTGCCCCCTCATTTGTTGGTCAAGAATCCACCTCTCCCTGTCATTCATTGGTCAAGAATTCTGCCTTCAGTTCAAAAGCAAGGTATTATGGGAAATCATCTTTCCTGTTTATCTTGTATTGTGAATTATGTGGAAGTAAATATTAAAAAAATGCTTGACCTTTAAGAATTTTAAGACTGTGAATGGAAGACATGAGGATTATGCAACATGAGTTATGCAAAGGTTTTTGTTCTTTTTTTCCATGGACGTTTTCACATTGTTTGCCGTTGTCCAGTGTTGATCACTATTTGGTCCTGTTCAATCAGAATCTTTGAAATGTACTTTCTCCTCAAAAACATGAGATTAAAAATTTTTCACACCCACCACTACAAACCACATGTAGTATTCTTTTATTATTATTAGTAAAATGATTATTTTTTTATTTATTATCTTCCTAAACAAACATACATATTAAATCACAACCAATCTTGTAGTAAAAGGGCACATTTCTTACCTCATTGAAAGATGCTAACAATCCGGAGGTTTGACTGGAAAGTCCATATCGTTTTTCAATGGTTGAAATTGAGCTTTTAAGATAGCTTGAGACCAAAAGCTGGGCCAATTGTAAAAGTCCATGGCAAAATACAAAAAACTGTAAAAAATTAAAAAAACAAGAAAAATGGGAAATATAAATAAGCCTGTTGTAACAAATGTAGATGATAATTTAAAATAGGATGATGAACAGGATTGTAGTATAAAGAGTTTTACTGAAACACATACTAGGAAAATTTAATTATCTATGTAAAACAGAGCTAAACAATGTTAAAAGACATCCTGATTACTGAAAATCAATTGTGATTTTTTTTAATCAAAACCCATTCATAGGGCTTAAAATAAACTTATGTGAAAAATGGTATATATGAAGTTGGCTTTCCATCTGTTTCAAAGTATTTCAGTAAATGCTTATTCAAATTTGAAATACTTACACCTCGTAAATGCCAATGATTAAGGTTAGGGTTAGGTGTTACGGTTTGGACTGTACCGGAATACAAGTACCGGCGTTATGCATCCAGAATACCAAAGCAAGTGTTCTGGATTCAGTTGTATTCAAGAATACGGTCACTTTATGAAACTGAATACTGAATACTTTTATACTACTGTACATCTTTATATCCATTAATTTCAATCAACTGTGGATAAAAAATATTTAAAAAAATAATAATTCCAGATAGTTTCTCAAAGCAAAACTTGAATTTGCGATGTGCCATGTACTATGCTGAATGCATGTAAATGAAGTGATAGGTGTAAGCAATGGCATACTCTTCTGTAGCCTGTCAGCATTTCATAGGTTCTCAGTCTCTCTCTCAGCACTTGTTGTTTAAGCATTGTGTGCCTTGCGTCTCCTTCATTCACTACTTGTGTGTGTAACATGTTCATTTAATGTGCAAGAATTTGCAAGATTTGGTTCTAAATGTTTTCTATTAAGGAGTCCGTCTCTTGTGCTCTCTCTCTCACACTTTCCCTTTCTGTCGTATTGGAATCAGCAGCGCTGTAGATGCAAAATGGTGATTCCTGCGGAGTCTGTTTGATATTTAGGTAAACTAAACTGATGCATAAATCTTGTTCTTTTTACCCATTTTTCTAGAAGTGTTTGTTTTGCTTTTTATCTGGTTGTGCTTTAACGAATAGCAGTTAAGTAATTATTTGATGTTTTAAGCAGCAGCACTATAGATGCAGAGGAAATGTAACCTGTTGAGCCTAACTGCATCTTGAAATGGGCATTATAGTTAAAAGGGGATTTGAATGGGGACCTATGATTGACTTTATTTGACCAGATAAGACATAGTTGCACAATGAAGAGCACAGCATCTGGGGTCTGTTCCAGAAAGAGGTTAGTTAATCCTGGATCTTAGAATACTCCAGAACACTGAATTTAAATCCCACAATCCCAGGTTAAATGCACATTCACAGCAAAATTTACAAGCCTTTATGAGTCACACACTGAACAGTTGATCAACCAAGGACTACAAGTTTACAAAACAGTGGACAACCATAATGCCAGCAGAGCAAGACGTGACAGTGACTGTGCATGAATAATGTCGGTACAGTGATCCCTCGCTATATTGCGCTTCGACTTTTGCGGCTTCACTCCATCATGGATTAATTAATTTATGGTACATGCTTTCTCAGTTTGTTTGCCCAGTTGATTTCATACAAGGGACGCTATTGGCGGATGGCTTAGAAGCTACCCAATCAGAGCATATATTACGTATTAACTAAAACTCCTCAATGATATACGATATGCGGTGCTTGATTGTTTACTTTTCTCTCGCGCTCTCTCTCTCTCTCCCTCTGACATTCTCTGCTCCTGACACGCATTCCTTTGAAGAGAAGATATATTTGCATTCTTTTAATTGTGAGAAAGAACTGTCATCTCTGTCTTGTCATGGAGCACAGTTTAAACTTTTGACTAAAGGGTGTTATTTCATGTCTAGAGGGCTCTAATAATGTTAACAGTGTGGGAGAGTTTATAAGGGCTTAAAATATATAAAAATTACCATACAAATATATGGTTTCTACTTCATGGATTTTCATCATCGAGGAGGGATTACTGTACATCCGATAAAATAGGAGCAGCAGCTGGTAAGGAAATGGCGATGGCATGGAGGAATATTACAGAAAGAATGAATGCGTACAACAGTTAATCAGTGAAATCTGTGTAAACTTTGTGTGGTAAACTATTGCATTATTCAAAATGTACCCCTGGTGATATTATTTCACTTGAAATGTTATATGCTCTCAAGAAAGCATTGTATTCCATTTTTGCAATATTAATGATATTAAAAATCCCTGAACTACATTAATAAGCATATCAGGTATAGGTACCTGCAGAAGAGTGGATTCCTTAGAGGCATTTCTTTAAATGGCGAGGGACTCTGCTGAGAAAGAGAATAACTTTGGGCAGCTTGTTCCACCAGCAAGTCTATTATCAGTTATTATTTAAGTGCCACATTTGTTTAAATTTTATTGCCCAACCTGCAAATCTGTGGAATTCTTCTTTGATGGTGGTTATTTATTTCTGCTTCAGGAAATCAGCCTCTGTGTGTGTGTATGTTTGGGTGTACATGTGTACAGTTACTGCTTCAAAGTTAGGTACACTTTTGCGATCACTTTGCCAATATGTATAAGAAACTGCCAATTAAAAAACCAAAAGAAATGTCCATGATTTTCACAAAGCCATGATGTAATAACTCTGAACATGGCATGTTTAACAAGTTTGCTCAGATATATTAAACTCTCAATGTAGAGCAATGGTCATGTTGACAGTCCTCTGAGCATGCCAGAATGTCCATTTGTGGTGTAATTACATTTCTCTGGACAGAATTTGGTGAGGAGTTATGCTTCTATGTCAATTGCTCATTCAAGAAGGAACACGGCATTTTTAACATTTTGCCTGCTTTTGTTTGCTTCTTGAATAGTGTATCTGGGATTGGCATTTCTGATGACATATTTGTGAACTTTGATTTTATGGTTGGGTGCTCTGCTGCAGCCTCAAAGCTTTAATCCATCACATTAAACCTGCTCTTTTGCAGGTTAGTTTCAGAGCATTGGTTGCCTTAGTAAATGAGCTGATTTTTGTCAATTTATTTTTCTGGTAGAGGCATATCCTGACCCCAGCAAGTTAGCCACATCTTTAGCTTCATGGATCATGCAATTCTGGCTTAATCTCTTTTAGAAACACAGGTTTGGCTAAAAGATTTACTTTAATCGGATTTCACACTAATCCTGCTTTCTGGAACAGAATCTTGTAATTTACACATATGCCTTATTATGAAAGGAATTAAGCATATGTATTGCCACGTGAAAAACTTGACTTTTTATTACATTTGTTTCTTTAAAAAAATCAATAATGTGAAATGAGTTACTGACATTGTTTTTTTTCAAATGTTCAACTTTATTAATAAAATTTCATGAAAAAGTTGGCATCCCTCATTTTTGCTGAACAGTAAAACCAGAGCTTGAAGCATTTCAATCTCACCATTCAATTTAAATGTTTAACTTGTTATATTATTTTTATGAACTAGGCAATAAATAAATCCCTGAAAGTATTTGAAATGTATTTGGAAAGTATTCACAATAAGTTACACACTTTGAGTATTCACTCAGAATACAAATCTTAATACTTTAAGGACTGTATATTCAGTATTCAGTAAATAAATACTTTTTTAGGTTATTCTGCCCAACTCTCTCCATGGTATATAGATGGGCAACATATTCATTGTGACTGCATTCTAATTCACATAACTAATTTGATGTAAAGTAAGGTGCCACAATGATGAAAAATCTCATAGCATAGATATCAAATATAGATATCATAGCTAATCAAAGGACATGTAAGGCATTTGAATGGAATGTACAGGAAAGTGTTGGCCTTGATAACTGCACTAAACATCACAAGGCCTTTAGAACTGCTATAAAGCCATTATTATTCTACAGCGTGACAACACCATGGTATTCTGATAAGTTTAAGGTGCCAGATATTTGCAATATGACCACATGCTTATAAAAAAAGAAAACTTATAAAATAAAATGACCTGTTTTACTCTTTTTCACCATAGTTTTTAACAACAATTATTGTAGATAAGATTTTCTATTCACAGTATATATTTACATTTTTTACCACTCTAGCATTACTCATAAAAACAAATATTATTAAATTGCTTTATTTAAAATTCACATTTAAATATTCTTCCCCACCAAACAGGGAGAGCAAGAGGACAAGTAAATGTAAGTTAAAGGGATGAAGGTCTTGCAACATTCCAGACTGATTACTGATTTTTATGTAATATAGATTACATGAATTAGGGGCTTCAACATTGTGGAAAATATTTAAACTGTTTAATTTTGATGATGTAATTTTCTCTTTACTGTGTTAAAGTGCATTCAATTTTTAATCTTATATGATTCTATGCAGCTGTCTCTGACAGTGAAAAGTGTTTTCGGGAATATTTTCATAGGTTAAAAAAAAGTATTCTCTTTCGGAGAAAAATTAACTTTAGAGTGAAAAGGACAGATGGAGAAACGTTTCTGGTAACAATGTTGACATTCTAATTTTTCCACTTAGCTGGAGTGGTGGCTCTGAGGTTAGGATTCTGCACTGCCAATTGGAAGGTTGCTGGTTCAAATCTCATAACAGCCAGAAGTGATTTCATTCTATTGGGCCCTTGAGCAAGGCCCTTAATCTGCAATTGCTCCATCCTGGGTACAATGTTAACCTGCATCCAGCCCTGCAAGCAGGTCCTGCAACTTGCAAAGACAACCTAGGGGTTGGTGGCAGGATTGGCACTCCAACAACTGTAAAATAAAACTCAAACTATTCCATCCAAGCTAATGTGATGCTGAGGTGTTGCACGGTTGCATTCAGGTCCTAATTTGGGATTCTGAGGTGGTGGGTGTGGAAACAGGCTATATCAATGAATGCGCCCAACCTCTCCTCTAATTTTTTAGAATTTCAGAAAAGGAGTGAAAAATAAGAGAGAGACTTGGTTTTGGTATATTCTGAGTAACTAAACAGGAAAGCCAAGCTATTAAGCTAGTTTGGAATCAATGGTCTGTTTAGCAAGGACCAGGAAGACAGGATAACTATGTGTTTTATTTTCTCTGCTTCTTTAAGCTCTCAGCTCATTTTATTTAATATGCTTTTTTGAAAACTTTGTTCTCACTGATTGTATACCCATGTAAAGACATTTCTTACTATCACAGGTAAAGAATTTTATATTTAACAGATATTTATATAAGATATAACCATTTATAAACTGGCAATGCTGTAAATATTTACAGAGGAGGTTGGGAGCATGCACTGATAGTGCGTTGCTGCACCCACCCCACAACAAACCACCTGGATTGGGATCCAAGTGGGAATGAAATAGTATGAGTTTTATGGTACAGTGGCTGAAGTGCCAATCCTTTCACCAATCTCTAAGTTTTCCCTGCAAGTTGAAGGACCTGCTTGCAGGGCTGGATGTAGATTAACGTCATACCCAGATTGAAGCGATTGCAGGTTAAAGGACTTGTTTAAGGGCCCAAAAGAGTAGAGTCACTTCTGGAGTTTACAGGATTCAAACCCAGGCAACATTCTGATTGTCGGTGTAGATTCCTAGCTTCAGAGCCACCACTTTGCCTAAACATTTACAAATGCAAATAAAATCCAAAAAAATGTCAGCAGCATATTGATCTATGAAAAAGCTCTTTTTATCAAAATAATGTTCTTGCTTCAGAAAGTTGCGAAATGGCCCCAGGCTGGTGAGTGAATTAATTTTGATGGAGTGACATCCCCAAAAACCTCAACTCTTTAAAATATAAATAATTTATGGTTTTTAAACATAGCTATGTAGACAATAATCTTATTTTTGTTCAGGAATACTGTACAGTTGAATCTATACCAAAGTCTAAATTTCTTCTGTTGTAACAGGACTGTGCCTCCAGGGATTTGCATATCCAGAACAATGGGATTTTGGGTTGGAACTGCTACTAAAATATATATTTACATCAATACACTAATCACAGTTACTACGATTCATGTACATTCTCATCCCTCCTGAAATTATTTCTTGGCTATTGTACATCCCAGCCTTCAGGCATCTGTTCAAACCCACAAAAATAAGTGTTATGTCTGAGCTCTGTATCATAGTTTATTAAATCTTTTAACAATTAACACTAAGTAAACTGTAAAGAATTGATATACGGTATAAATCTAGGGAAGAATAAAAAAAATTTAGTCAGAGAAAATAAACCTTTCAGCCTTTGCAGCACCAACCCTGGACATTCTACAATGTCATGTTTAGTGTCCAAAATTGGAGAAGAAGATCATACAAACTCTGGCCATGGCAAAAAATAATTGAATAATTAAAGAAATTTATTTAAACAACAAAGAAATTCAAAATAAGGCAAAGATTCCAAAATTACAAAAAAAAATATTTTTTAAATCATAAAAAAATACAAAAGAGAAAACAAAATAAAGCAAATTCTAACAAAAAATCTCAGTTAAACATGAAATCCATCCTTCTAAAATTGAAAATGTAAAACCACAATACCACAAAAACAAAAATTAAATATAGTCAAAAGAAAAAAAACAGCTGATATGAGACAACTATCTCAGTATTACTGTGAGGAGAGTTAAAGACCAGGGGCCTCATGCATAACACCGTGCGTAGAATTCGCACTATAACATGACGTAAGCACAAAAGCCAAAATGTGCTTACGCACAGAAAAATCCAGATGCAGGAATCTGTGCGTACTCCAACTTCCACGTTCTTCCGCTCCATAAATCCCGGTCAGCGTGAAAAGTAACGCACGTGCATGCGCCTGTTGTCCCGCCCCAATTCCTCCCAGAATTACTCCTCTTTGAATATGCAAATCAATATAAATAGCCCTTAAGCTCAGCGTTCTATGAAAAGACAATGGGAAAAGCACGGGGGAAAATATAAGAATTTCAGTGAATACCAAGTGGAGGCAAAGGAAAAACATACTATTTGTTGATTTAAACAGTGGTATAACAGTGACATAGTGTGTCTGAGAAACTCGAAAGCTCAAGTTCACAAAGTCGCATAGTGCCAAAATAAAAAAGAAGTCACATATCAAAGTTGCTGTGAAAAGGCGAATTGTAGACCACCGTCTGAGCTTATTAGGGTACAGACAAAAAAAAATAGGCACACAGTGGGAAAAAAGCATGAAATGTCAACTTTAATCTCGAAATTTCCACTTTAATCACGTAGTTTATTTTGTCATTAAAGTAGAACATCATAAACTTCATCTTAAAATCATTTAATTTACTAGTTTCTCAAATCCCATCATAACTAAAGTAGCATGTAAAATGTTTTGTTTTGTATTTGATCTTCACTACGTGCTTCCATTCTTTCTCTTTCTCCGACAGGACACAGAAATCATTACATTTGGGATATTACAGCTCTCTGAATAATTAAAATAGTGAGATGTATACGTGATATCATTTTCATGATGATTGGAATGAAAGCATGTTATTAAACATGGGAACATGATGGCACAGTGATTGTTCATGTCTCACACAAGATGCTGCTGCGCCATGCGCGACCTTCGATGAAATAATTTATTGTAGCAGTACTGTCTCTTTCAAACGTACTAACTTCCAATTCCTGTCCTTACTTTTCTTTCCCCAAATACCCAATCGCCACACAATCAGCTCTGTAATAGACGTTAAGCCATCTGTAAGCTTACAACAACGATTCTTCAAAACTTTTAAGGAACACCGAAATATCTTCATAGTACGTGTTTAATTATTCTATCCGTCTATCCTTCCAGTGTTGCGCCAGCCTCAGCAAATATACAGTGCAAGGCAGGAACAATACGTGAACTTGCTAGTGATGCGGCACTGTGTCCTCACATGTTTAATTATTAACAATACAGATTATATAAATGAAGTTAAAGTTTTATCTGTATAATATAATCAACATATTTTGCTATTTTGCTGCATTTCATCTTAAAAATGATATCGTCATCATATGTAAATACGCGCTTTATAAAGTGGCGCAGGTTGTGCAATATTATAACTGTAGTGCAAGTTTATAGTGAGGTAATTGTACTTATAAGTACAAACAGTTCTACAAGGAACACTTGATTGAGTGCATTTATAGTTCTTGGGATGAAACTGTTTGTGAACCGCGAGGTCCATACAGGAAAGGCTTTGAAACGTTTTACCGTGGCTGAGGCAGCGTGTGGTTGATGCTGTATACTGATAATTCTCTTTCCGATCAGCTGCTGCTGTGATTCCTAACTCAGATACAGTGATATAAATACTCCGAGTAGTGCAGTGAGAGTAATATGGAAAAAGATGATTCGCTGTGGCAACCCCTAAAGGGAGCAGCTGAAAGAAGAAAAAGAAAAAGAAGAAGATGGTGCAGTGAGAGTAACAACGCTAAAGCAGTTATGGTATTTGGAATACTATTGCTATTCCCTGGGCCATTATATTTTTACAGGTTAATTACAATCAGATGCATTACACTAATAAACAATATGCGGTTAGTTTCAGTGTATTTATAAAGCCACGTCAGGAATGTGGTCCTAAGAAATAAAGGGTAACCACACAGGAACAGTAGCACTGCTACGTGGAGAACTTGCGTACGCCAGGGTATGAGGTACCGTGGAAAAGTGCGTGGCTTTACACCAAGTGCAGGTTTTATACATTGCGATTTGAACATGGAAACGTTCTTACGCAACATTTCTGTGCGTATGCACCGTTTATACATGAGGCCCCTGGAGACTTAAAACAGGCACTAAAAACAAGGTCAAAAGCAGGCTGAGCTCAGAACCATAAGGATAAAAAGATCAAGAAACTACAACAACTAGAACTACAACCAGTTTTTTGCAATATTTGCTGAATGTATTCACTGGGGGTTGGTCATGTGGGGCCACTCAGAGCATCACTAAACAACAAAAACATGATGTTGATAAAAATTAGCTTTGTTAATTCAAGTCAAAATAAAATTTAAACCACAACATCTTTAACATAAAATACATGAACTGAATAAAATTACATACAAAAAATTCTCTTAAACAGTACAAGAGCAAATACAGAATATAACAAAGTTAATGTAACTGCACTTGAGGCAGTGGCTGGAGATCTCTAAAGTTGTAGACAAAAGCTGAAGTACTGGGAAATAAATACACCCGAGGTCTGTAATCTAATTACTGGTCTAACAGAATTAAAACAGAAACAGAACCTTTTAACAGAAAGACCAGAAACAGTAAACAAAGACAGCAAACAACAAAGGTCTAAAAGAAAGCAAACATGAAACTTAAACAAATATAACATTAGAGTATGCAGACTAATATAAATGTTTCTTATGAGCTGAATTTTATTTTAATTTTTTTATCAAGTATTTTGGATCTTTGGGAACAAGGTTTATGTATCTTTAGGGGTTTTTAAGATCAAGAAATTCAGTAGTGGCATTTATTTTTTGATTTAGCCCTATTTTCCTCATGATATTGTGATACATGAGTCCCTGTCTTGCACCCCAGAACACAAGGCTGAGTCTCAGTACTTTAGCAAAACCAGTTTTATTCCGCTTGAAACAGGAACAGCACAGTTATTTATTGTAGCTGGATCTACCACTCTCCTATATACAGACACAGCATTTAGGAAGGGCTAGGTTATTGGCCAAGTAATATTGTTCCCTGAATTTATAATGTACCTTGCTTTACCCATCAATGACAGCCGCTTATAGCGTGACCGCAATCGTCTCAGATTTGCTTCGTTGGAGCATTGCAGAGCTGTGAGCCTGTGGTTGCCCCAGCAAATCAGTCTTCCACAGACAAGGTGATCACTCTTCAGGATGCTCTTCACTGTGTTGTCCCATTGGCGGAAGCCCCAAAACAGTTTTGAAACCTCACAATACAATAATTTCACGTCTTCTCCAAAACAAGTTCGTATTTCCCTGGGAGGCCACCATCTTAAGACTCTGATGATAGGACACAACTTGTTATCAGTACAACACCTTAAAAGATGACACTTCAGGTGAGTTTTTTTGTGAATTGGTGAGGTGGATATATATCTTTGATTATGTGTGTGAGTTTCTAATTATTGTGATTTACAAACCTTAAGGCTACTCTTTTCTGACTACAATTTAGGATTACTACTTGGAGTAAACGAATAATTGAATTAAGTTTTGGTAAATAAATCCTTGGAAATTAATCAATCATGTCAATTTAAAAATATGTGACTTTTAATTAAAGAGATAGAATAATATTTCATTTTGATAGACTAAAGCAAAGGCTTGATATTGTTGTTGTTGAAGATACATTCATTGTAAGGTCAATTTTGCTATGATGGATAACTTCATAAATGTAGAAATAATGCCAAGTTTAACCACAGAATAATGTTAAAAGAAGGAAAATATAAAAGACTTAAAGAGTAGTCAGTTGTCATAATATTATAAAGCTATGTTAATCGTATAACTCATGACTTTAAACATACAAAACCTTGAAAAAATTGTTTTGATTATTTTGTGACATTTTTATATATGTTTTAGTTTTGAAAAACATTTTTCTCCATCTCATAAAATTTTTCAAAAACGCATTTTTTAGCCATCAGTTATCATTTTTAATGTTTTTGCACTATAATTTACTATCAAGATTTGTTTTAATGATAAATTGTTTGAATTTTATATTTTGTTATTTTATATTATAATGTTCTAATATGTTTTAACTTCATTGTGGACTGGAAGTTTCATGAGCATCTTTCCTATAATTAGCTCCTTCTTTAATCCATGTTAATTCTAAGCAAACATTTACTATCCATTTATAAATCATTTTTCATATATTCCAGACACCATTTATCGAATCCTATGAATCCCAGTGTTTTTTAGTCTTAAATATACACATGATTTGTCCATTTAAATTTTTTATATAATATAAAAACAAAATATAATATCCTCTAACTCAGTTGTGTGAGAATTGTGCTTATTTTCATTTCAGGTTGAGGCATTGTATTTCTGCCTAATTTTGTAAAAGCATGAATGATGTTTTCGTCTTCCTGTTTTTTTCCGTATTTTTTGAGGATATAACTAGTTTTTACTTATTTATTTATTTACTTTAAACTACTGCAGTTCTAAAATAACTTTGGAATAACTTTTTGTTTGTTTTAGGCATCATTGAATGATGTTGTGCATTCCCAAAAGGAAAGCCAAAACCAACAAAAAAAGACTTTCCAGACACAAAGAAATTCTATGCTTTTTGGAAATATAATTAGTTTATTATTTTAACAATAAAGACAGAATCATCAAAAAAAACACCAGCAATAAATTAGTCTAAATAAAGATGGTGGTAAAACTGATAATAAACCAAATAAAGAACTCCCTTATGCAAAACTAAAGAGTGTTATGAACTAGAGGTTATTAAGCACAAATTGTCACAAAATTTACTTAAAATGGCCAATAAGAAGGGTGAAAACATCAAACCCTGGCTATAAACCACAAGCCAATGTAGAATCTTTATCAGTAAAACTATTAATAATACAAAAATGCTCTTTGAAAGTGAAGATCTGAAGAGCACAAAAGCTTAGCAGGGGTTGACTGAGAAGGCAAAGGTAATTCAAGGCAAACAATATCCCAATACATTAATCCAAAGAACAGTCAAAAACAGAGCCATAGGTAAAATAAATACAGAATATTCACAAGAAAGTACAGTGTGACCACCAAAGACACTCACCAATGCCATCACATTCAAAGAACTGCAAACAACTATAGGTTTTCGTCAGCCTTTGCAGGGCTGAGGGAACCCCCTAGACTGTGATAGGCAGGTGGCCCCAACTCTATGGAATCACCCACAGGACACATGGAATATAACAATGTGCATAGATGCTCAGAAATGAAATAATATACAAAGCTAAAAGGAACCACAAAGTAAAAATATTAACTAACACACATAACACTATTAACATAAACAAAAGAATCAAAAATGGAAGAAAGACATATAAATGATTTAAACCCCAGTCAGAGTAGTAGCACTGGCTGAAATATAACAAAGACAAACATAGCACTAACAGATTTCCATCAATTGTTTACCAAAATAGTAAGTAGGAATAGAGACCAAAGGAATCCAAAATACAAAATGCCTTGAAATAGACAAGAATAGAACAATTAAACTAAATCTCTCTAAGAGACAAATGCTACAATTACCTAACTGAATTCCTAAGAATGACAAATCTTTACTTCTTATTTCTGCTGCTACCATTTAGGGGTCGTCAAGGTGCATAATCCGTCTCCATGTACCCCTGCCTTTTACATTTTTTTCCTCTTTGGCCATCTGCTTTTCCTCTTCCATGGTGGTTCCATCCTCAACGTTCTTTTCCCGATGTACACCTCATCTCTCCTCTGTGTATGCCCAGACCATGTCAATCTAGCCTCTCTCACTTGGTCACCAAACTGTCGTAACTGTGTTGTTTCTCTAATATACTCATTTCTAATCCTGTCTGCCCTCATTCTCCAAGCAAAAATTGTAGCATCTTCATCTCTGCCATTTCCAGCTCTGCCTCTTGTCCTTTTGTCAGTGCCAATGTCTCCAAACCATACAACATAGCTGGTCTCACTACTGTTTTATAGACCTTCCCTTTCACTCTTGCAGTTACTCTGCTATCACAAATCACTCCAGTCACTCTTCACCACTCATGGTTGCACTCTCTTCTACACCTGTCTGCCACAGTCTCCGTTACTTTGGACTGTTGAACCCAAGTATTTATTTTTGTCTTCTTCTTGCAGTTGCATCCTTCCTCCACCTTCCCTCTCATTTACGCACATGTACTCCATTTATTGCTTCTGACTCTCATTCCACTTCTCACCATTGGGTACCACCACCTCTCTAGGTTCGCCTCAACCTGCTGCCTACTCTCACTACAGATCACAATGTTATGTTGTGTTATGAACATCATAGTCCATGGAGAGTCCTGCCTGACCTCATCTGTCAACCAGTCCATCACCATTGCAAACAGGAAACGGCTTAGACCCAGTCCTTAATGTAATCCCACTTTCACCTTGAACCAGGATGTCATTCCAACTGCACACCTCACCACAGTCACACTGTCCTCATATAGTACATGTCCTATACCACCCTTACATTCTTTTCTATTACTCCTGATCTCCTCATACAGTTCCTCTTTTGGCACCCTGTCATTCGCTTTCTCTCTAAATCCACAAACTTGCAATGCAATTCCTTGTGACCTTCTATGTACTTCTCCATCAACACTCTTAAAGCAACTCTCACATCTGTAGTATTCTTTCCTGGCATGAAACCATATTGCTGCTCACAGATCACCACCTTTTCTCTTAGCATATGTCATGCACGTGCGATTAGGGGGCTGCATAAGGACCTAAACTGTAGCGTGAAAGCGCATGCCAGAAGGGATTGGCGGGGTACTAACATCTCTCTCTTTATCTCTGCAGAAAGAAAGACGCACCACCACCATGAATCTGCCATGTTTACCTGACCATGCATCACCACTTCCACCTTCCCTCTGTCGACCTCTGATGACATCATCAATCCCAGAATCCATCTCGGTTCCTTCCCAGCATTCATCTCTCTTAATTTCCAGTCCCTCATCATAAATGCTCCCCCATTCAGCCATTCTAACAGTCTCTGTTAGATTAACTACTTTTTGTACAATTCTACTTTGACTCATTTCTACAGTATACGGGGCCAGAAAACCCCAAACCTTTATGAGTTTCTTGTCTTATTTCTACACATAGCATTCATCACTCTTTCCCATATTTTCATGGTGTGACTAATCAACTTTATAGCCCTGTAGTTACTGTAGCTCTGCACACCTCCATTATTCTTGAAAATTGGTTCTGGTTTCTTCTCAATTTTCATGATTTTGTTGAACAATCTAGTAAAATAATAGCAAGGTCACAAAGGAAAGAACTAAAACAAAACGGCAGCAGAAACACAACATGTGACAAACAGGACTCTCTCATAGGCTTATCAGGTAAATTGCACTTTAATGAGAGCAGCACTCGAGAGACCTTGGGTGTGTTCCAAAAAGCAGGATTAATGTGAAAGTAAGTTGATGATTTATGGCAGTCAGGTTAATTCCATTCCACAAAACCGTGGTTTATCCAAAGCTGTGTTTCTAGAACATATTAACTCAGAACTGTGTGATCCATGAGGCCAAAGATATGAATATTTTGCTAATTCTGCTTTTTGCTTGTTGCAGCAGGAAAGATCTGACTAAATCCAGCTCAGTTACTGAGGCAAATAATTCTCTGAAACTAACCTGTAAAAGACCAGGTTTAACATAAAGGATTAAAGCTTTGATGCGGTAGCAGAGCATTCAGTCATAAATCATGTCCTGTGCAATGCACACTGCTGATTCCAGCTGCACTATTTAAGAGGAAGAAAAAGCAGATAAAATGTGAAAATGTCATTTTCCTTCCTTAACAAGCAATTGAACAGAAGTGCAACTCCTTTGCCAAGTACTGCCCAGAGAAACGTAATTAGAACATAACCTTCTTGCACACCCAGAGGAGTGCCTACATGAACATTATCATTTTACATGTGATGCTTTATTATATCTGAGCAACCTCCTAAAAGTGACATGCTCAGAGTTAACATCGATGCAAATCTTGGACATTTCCTTTTTTTTAGGACAGTTTATTTACAGTATTCGAAATACTGTACATGTTGACAACATGATCACGAAAGTGTACCTAATTTTAAAAGTATCTGCAAACACACACATTCACACACATACACACATGCACACACATACACACAGAGGCTGTGTTCCTGAAATCGAAATAAATAGCTACCATCAAAGAGGAATTCCGCAGGCAGGGTAATTGAATTTAAACAATTGTGGCATTTCTAAGCAATAATAACTAATAATAGACTTGATGGTGGAACAAGCTACTCACATTCATCTCTTCTGCGGAGTCCCTGGCCCATTAAAGAAATGCGTCTGAAGACTCCCCTCTTCAGCAGATACCTATGCTTGATATACTTATTAATGCTGCCTCAATTTGGTGTTTTGTAATGTGGTTCATTTGGCTGATGAGTTTTCTGAATGAAGTGCAAGTATGTAACAATATATCAAACACTCAGTACAAATATCAATGTGCCGTCTTGTACATTCTTAACATAATGTGAGATACCACATATATAATTACCAATGTTCAGCGCAGGCAGGAAAACATTTCACATCACTCACAGTTAAGTAGCATAATTCCATGTAAGTCAATGCTGAACACCTATCACCATTAGTCTTAGAATTCTTTGAAATCATTAATATTGGACCATGGAATTATAGTACTTTTTGAGGGCATATAACATTTTAAGTAAACTAATATCGCCAGGGGTAAATTTTGCTCAATGCAAAAATTTTCCACACAAAGATTACACCAATTTCACTGATTAACTGTTGTATGCATTCATTCTTTCAGGGTTATTCCCTCGAGTCCTCTCCCATTCATTGGCAACTGCTGCTGCTCTGTTGCTCCTTTTTATCGGATGTGCTGATAATCATCATGTGCTGTGACCAGCACGTCTTCTTCTGTTGGCATGAAGGATGTCCCCTCTGTTTCATAGACTCTTAATTCTTGGTTGAGCAATTGTTCAGTGCTCAACTCATAAGGGCTCGTAAATTTTACTGTGAATGCGCATTAATTTGGATCAGTATGTGCAGGATTGTTTGAGCCGTTCAAACCAGCTAATCCATTGGTGCGATTTCCCTCTAATGCAAACCAGGATTTGTTCTGAGATCCATGATCATCTATAGGGTGGTCCCGGTCTAATTTTGCAATTTTCATTACGCTATAACTTATTAAGTTTATTACATAGAGAAGTGTGCGGACTGACGACATGAAGAATTGTCTTCGCGCCGAACTAGAATCGTCTCCGCATAAATCAAACTCATCCAGACAATTTGGATCTGCATAATTAGATCTGGACCACCCTGTAATCTCTCTTTCTGGAACAGACCCCTGGATAAGCATGGGACAAACTAAATAACACTAGGCAAAACACAAGCAGAACTAATGCATAGAAACAATCTAGATACATAATTAAATTTTATGGGATTACCCTTGGATTATACATTTTTGCTGTTTTTTAAATTTACAGTTTTTTCTTTTTTCTTTATTTTGTACATGTATTTTGTGTTTCTTTAGTGTCATTTAAGTAATTTCAGAGACTAAAAAGTAACTATATTGTGATTCAATATTATTGCTCAATCGTCTACCTTTCTGTTCACTCAGTGTATGTGGCTAAGAAAGATAAGGTTTTTACAGACTACTGTACATGGGTCAAGAAGTAATGTGTTTCTGTACCAATTATTTCAGTTTACTGTACTGTGCTTTCAACAGGGTTTTTCTATTCAGTTTTTAGAAAGTTAAAATAACATACAATCACTACATCAGGGATCATCAAATAGATTTGACCTGGGGCCAAATTCCAGACCATGTCCTAACAAAGTCCCCAACAATACACAACACACACAGACCTTCTTGTTCTCGTTTCATATCTTCAGCTGATCTTTCTTTCAGGTTTTTAAGTTGTAAGAGAGAACCAATTTACCTAGAAGAAACCTGCATGCATCTAAAAGGAATGTGTAAACTTTACACAATAAACAGTAAACTTCCTAAAAAAATGCATCATTTCTGAAAGTCAGAGTCAAAACCACTGTACCACTGTGTTACTAATTAGTACCTCTCTGAATCATATTGCATTCAATTTATTCATTGAACTTTATTAATTAAATGCACATGCAACTGTGGAATGTAAAAAACTGTGTTTTAATGGGAGGGCTGGGAGACCACACTGCTAGATGTGTGTTTTTAGATCATAAGTCATGGAATGGGTTTTTTGTATAAAACTTATTGAGCAACAAAGGTCAATCTAGTTAGCCTACATTACAACCATCTTTGTGAATTAGAAGCAGATGTTCTGTCTTATTTGTATTTAATAGCAAAGGGAGGAAATGAATATGCAGTACACAATGCATACAGTATATTATGATAGCAGATAGAGCTATGTGCTTTATGAGTTATTACATTTATTCAGTTGCCATTGGAAGAATATTTTATAATTTGTGATTTTGTCAGAGTTTTTCTCATGTGCCACATATTGATAAGTTGGGCTTATTTAAAAGATTTCCTAAAAATGAATCTTTGTGAAAGAACTTGTACTATTTAGTAGTGTGAAAACAAATTAATAATGCAGATGGTTTTGCAAAGTACAGTATTGTGATAACCTTGGTCTGGTTCTGAGGGTTTCTTCAGTTGCTGAGGGCAGGCAGAAGGGGTAGGGCTGCCAGGAGAAGCCAGGTATAAAAGCAGCACTGGTAGTGTGAGAAAAGATCTTGGCTGCTAAAATCCATTGGGCCAGATGCATTGCCATTGGTGCCCATCGGGTAGGAAGGCGGAATTGCCACCTCCACCACGTTAGTGGCATGGGGCAGATCCATCAGTGCGTGTGTTCAGGCTTGGGATGAGGCAGCCAGAAGTGTGTGGAGTTGCAGAACATTGGACTGACATTGTAGAGCAGCTAAACAGGGAGACAGATGGTTGGAATATGGATGGAAGATGAAATATCTACTATCAAAGTTGTCAGAATGCTAAATCCATTCCTCTGTCTCTCACACATTAGAGTCATTACAGTATTTTAAGAGGTGCTGTCTTGAGTAAAATAAACTACTGACGTGTCATTTTAGTTTTTAGAGGTCTTTTAATTTTCAGTCCTGTACCAGAATGGGTAATTGCTTCTTAATTGCCTTTATGCTCACAAAGTTGAATTTTGTGTAGCATTCTAAGGATTATGTTTATTCCCAGAAAACGAGGAAATTTCAAGAAAAAAAAAAGTTATTATGTGTAATATAAATATGTAAATACCAAAACATCAGCATAATCACAGCAAAAAAGGGATATCTGGTGTCCACTGCTGTACTGATGCAAATTTGATGTTTTAACACAATCACCAATGAGAAAATGTCAAAAGATTTTTCTGGAATATTTTTCTGTGACAGGGTTGAATGTCAGTTCCTGACTTGCAAGATTAAGATGCACTACCACAGCAACTTCCAAATTTCTCCTGACACAAACATTGACTGTTGCTGCATTATGAACAGAACTTTAGAAGGCAGACATCTTTGTTGTTTTTCGACTTGATTGCAATCATTTTGCCTTTTTGTCACGCAGCTACTGCACCACACTGCAGCTTCATGTGTTCATGCAACTGTAGTCATAAGGCATACCACAGCGGTTTGGTCATACAGCGTCCCCTGGCATCTGTTTTTCTTTAAATTAACCATCATTATATAGTAACTGTGGTCAAGCAAAGGGTCCACTGGTGACAGCACAGAGGATGAAGTGACGCCATATTAACTGTATTTGCCACCCAATTTGGTCCCTCTACCGATGATAAGTATCGAGTTCCAGATATACTCAGAGCTTGCTTCACATGTAGAACCTAAATTTTTTGTTCATATTTGCGTCTTTTTAGTATTTAAATAAGTTCACAGTGTGACATTATGGATGCCTCCAGTTTAAAAAAGAGTATAACATCATTACGAGTATGCATTGAATAGGATTTCTTTTTTTGCGTGCATTAGTACTTAATATCAGCTTTTTCAGCCTCTTTACTTCTTTAAATGCATGCCTCTGGAGCTGCACTTTACCTTCGCCATCCCAATGTGATGTACACATTTTCTGTGTGATGCTTGCCCAACCTCTGTTAGTATGGTGTCAAAGTCAGACCAGCACAGAACCCAGTACTATACAGAGTGCGTCACTCAATGTCAGCATACAGCGAGATGAAAGACAGTCAACACCAACCAGTACAAGTGATTAGTGATAAGTTGTGGTTTGGAGTTGAACCAAAAAGAATTTTGCTTAGGACCCCAGGAAGACAAGGCCTACCACTGCCTATGTACAATGCCTTTGTCTCTTTAGTCACCTTTAGTGCTCGAATAAACATGAAATTATTCTTTACAGACATGGCTACTCAGCTTATTTATTTTCATTTTAAATGCCACAGCATCCTTTATTGCTGGTGTTGTCTCCATCCTTTAATGAGATATTGTATAGGAAAGTAAAATTCAGCACTTTCTTATTTGCAGCTATTTGAATTCTTAGGCAGCCATCTGTTTGTCTGCTTGAATCTCACACATGCTGACCTGAATGGCAATATTAGGCAAGAACACTTGTCAAAGAATTAAGCTTTTACAGCTTTAAGTTGTAGGTTATTTCTGTTGTCTGCTAGGTTGTTTATTGCATTCTGAGGGCTGAAGATGTTTCTCTGTTGAATTTAAAGCTCCACTTTGCTAACACCTTCAAGCTTTTGTAACCCTAGAACCCAGTAAAATCTCAAAATGAATTGTGTTTAGGCTAAATATTATTAAAAAGACTGACTGAAATTTGATGTTGTTAATTTGCATTTTTACAAACCTAGCTTTATGCTTTTAGATGGAAAGTGATCCATGGTTTTACTATATTTACATGCGATTACTACTACTATGCTACCGTTTAGTTTCATTAATAGCTGGACTCTTAATTACATTTTAACAGAATTTAAACCTTGCAAAATGAGTAATGGGATGTGATTGGTATGGAAAACTCAACACCAGAATGTGGTTGAGGTCACAATCTAAATGGGGAGGGATAAAGCACAAACTGTATTTATAAAGCAGATTCCGTGCACCTGGTTAAATTAGATTTCTTATCAAACTGCCTCTTAAATGAACATCTGTATATTGCATGATCAAGAGTCAGCAGCTGCAACAATGTTTATGCGTACCTTTAGCAAAATTGATTGCTTCTTTACAAATTTAAAGTAGGAATCCATCAAAATTGAAAATGTTTTTGTGTCAAATTAATGGATTTTTAATTAATTGGTTGTGTGCGGTCAGTCATGAAACAAAATTGATCTCCTTTATGTTCAACATCTGGGTTTTGAAAAATTGTTTATTTAAAATTGCTTCTTCAGGGCTTTTCTAAGTATACACAAAACTGGGTGCTAATGAGTTCCAAAGCTATCACATTTGTTTTAGTACATTTTACAAATTAACATTTACTAATATCTGTAAATGCATTTTAACTTTAAATCATTTATAGATTTCTGAAAATATGTCTATTTCATATAGCAAGCCAAATTAACATTTCAGATACCTTGAAATAGACATATTTTCAGATATCTATGGTAAATTTTAAGACATCTTGAAATTAATTTCCTGATATCTCAAATACATTTTAAGATATCGTGAAATTAAATCTTAGTCATTTTCAGGTATCTGATATGTATTGTATGGTGTCTCAAATACATTTCTAGATATCTTAAACTAACTTTCTGCATGTTTTGAAATACAGTATATGAAATGTAAAACAAGATATCTGAATCGTAAAATAGCTTTCCTGACATTTTAAGGTACTTAGAAATAAATTTTAGGTCTATGGAATTGTACAGGAAACTATTTTAATAGTTTGGAAATATACTCAAAACACCTTAAAATGCATGTCAAATGTCTCCACAATGAGATATTTAAAATACATGTTCAGAAAGCTCAAATAAATTTCTGACATTCTACTTAATTTTAGCTATGAGGGATGTTACCGGTAACTCTATTTATTAAGACTTTCAAAGACAAATTACATCTCTTTTCTACATAGTTACGTACCTTCATTTGCGATGCAATTTTCCTAGCGTCGTACAAACTTTTTAATGCCCAATTACTACTCCTCCCATCTTCACCGTTTCCAACGAAAATATAAAAGTGCAGAAACTTTTTGAACATTCCTTGTATCTTAAAATATATTTCAAAATATCTGAGATATTTTTCTCTCATCATGAATATATTTCAAGCTATCTATCATTTTCTAATATATGCAGTTAAAGATATATTAAATACATTTAAAATATTTTAAAAATAACTTCCTGTGCATTTTAAGATGTCTCAAATGCATTTTCAAATAACTTAAATGGGCGTTAAGTCCCATTGATTTATCAGCAACTTTTACATGAGGTGATTTTGAGATATTTTAAAATGAAGCTGAATACATACAAGGCCAATTTGAGATATCTGTAAATATATATTAACATATCTTGAAGATTATTTGAGATATCTTGAAATGTAGCAGATACATTAAAATGTAAAAGAACTTGTTTCATGTCTCCAAAAGTTAATTAGATTCGGTTTGCCATAGTGTATCATATACGGTACTCACTGGCTTGTCGTTTCATTGCACAGGTTATATTTTAACAATATATTTAAAATCAGATGAAATTTTATTGATTTTCAAAAAAATAATTAAATGAAATTTTAAGGTACTTTTTTTTAAAATGTGAATATCTGGATTTCACTTTTTGGGGCCTTAACTTTGAACATGTAATTGTTTTAGTAATTACAGTATGCTATATTAACAGATTACGGTATTTAAATGAATACTATATTATACAACACCACAAAAGACATAACAAAAAATAATCAATCAAGTTAATTTTAGCAGTAGACAAAAGAAAGCATACTAAATAGCTTATTTAGACTTTAAAAAATCTCCTTGAAACCTTTTTATACAAACAACTAATCCTAAAACAAAAACATACCATCAGAATTAATTTAAGAAATTGCAATTCTGATTAAAAGACAGGAAACAGAGAGAACTGAGTAGAAGACAATGGGTTCATGACTTAGGAAAAAATTTACTCTTGCACCACCCTAACAAACATCCACTTGTCAATGTATATTTAACCTCTGTTTATCTTGCCTGTTGAGTGAAACACATCAAAAATCCCAAATATGCAAAGAGCTATTCATTCTGCACACGTTAACACTGATGTCCTCGTTCGACTAGCCGAGCCCAGTTTGGAATTTCACTTAGTTCTTAGAGGGAGGGGGTGTGACTGTTGTTGTTGCTGGTTAGCTGCCCATAATGGCAGTGACCACCGCTCATGTGCAGTTCAGTAGTTTCCCTGCTCCATTTTTCCTTCCGCATAGCACCGGCAGCTGCACACTCTTACACTTTTAACTGCAAGCTGTCTCACTATTAAACAGTAAACTTACGGCAAAGAATCAACGCTGCCTTTCAGAAACTCCCCTCTTAAGCACTATTTAAATAAGAAACAAACACAATCTTACCCGTCCCTTTTGCTGGATCAGCTGCCGGCTTGCAGCCATACAGCACAACATGCTTCTCGCATGAGGTTTAGAACATTTAAAAGACTGAGTCCTGGCCAACCTAATGGCGCACACTCGTGTTCTCAGACTGCATCTGCCCCAGGTGCTGCTTCGGAGCCACTGAACTCGCTTGATGAAGAAGACCTTGTGTTCTTATGACCTGAAGAGGGGAGTTGGACCACCACGTTTGTCAGTTGCAACCTGAGTGCTTATCTGCTGATGATAATCCCTTTGTGAATAAAGTCTTGTGTCTATACCTACCAGTTCAGCAGTAAAGATTTTGCACCTTAGAAACCTGATCCCTTTTTTAGTCTCCTTTGTAACTATGACCCAAGCTTGACAATAGGAAAAAGACAAAATATACGGTATGAGGTTTAATGATGACCAGGATTCAGGAGTTAGCCTGCAGGGAGATCTATTGAAAAGAATGGATACATTTAAATATCTAGGATCAGTGGTAGCCCAAGATGGAAAATCAGATGCAGAGATAATCCATAGAATGTACTGTGGATAGAAAGATTGGAAGAAGATATTAGAAGTATTATGTGATCAAAGAATTAAGACAAAGGCTAAAGGTAAGGTTTTTAAGATCGTAGTAAGAACAATTGTGTATGGAGCTGAGACATGATCAATAAAATGAGTGCAGGAGAACTTAGATGTGGCAGAAATGAGAATGTTGAGATGAAAGTGTGAATTACAAAAAAAGGACCCAATATGAAAAGAGATAATCAGAGGTACAACAAAAGTGGGAGAGATATCTAAGAATTCAAAAGAAAATAGGTTGAAGTGGTATGGACATGTGATGAGGAGAGACATTGAATACATGACCTAAAGAGTGATGGAAATGGAAGTACAGAGGAAGAGAAAGCGAAGAAGGCCAAAGCGGAAGTGAATGGTTAAAGTAAAAGAAGAAGTGAAAGAAAAAGTTTTGACTGGAGAGAAGGTGCAGGACCAGGCTGCAAGGAGAAGGTTGCTCAAGCACATTGACCCCACATAGAAGTGGGAAAAGATGGAGAGGAAGAAGAGGAAGAAGATTGCCTTCTTAGTCATCAACCTGTTTTTTCTTTATACTAAATACACCTTGACTAGTTAATTTTGCTTTTTGTTTCTGTGATTTACTGGGGACTCTTAGTTTTCACCAAGGTAAGACTGGATTTTATACAGTATATATATTGTTTCCCTTGTTTTTCCATTCTAATATACTTGCGTAGGATATTTTTTAAAATAATTATTCTTTATTTATTGTTTTTTTCTTTATTAGTTAACAAACCACAAGAATACAGTTTGCATCCAAGATTTGTAAGTTTGAATATTATCTATGTTAAATATATATATTTCTGCTTGCATATGTAAATAACAGCATCATGATTATAGACTGTGGCTACGTTCATTTGTCTTTATTTAATATATAAATAAAATAATGTTTTATTATTATTAATCTGTTAAGACATAAATGTATTGGCAAATGGAAGATCTCTTTTGTTAAATAACCGATTATTTTACAGAACCTGAATAGATTTTGCCATATTACGATCTATTAACTGGGTTATATTTTACATTTTCTTTTTTACTTTTGTGAAACTTGCTAAGAAGTTTTATTTATTATTATAACAAGTCCATGAAATACACTGTTAACTATTTGCCTTTAATTTTACTACACTTCATGATTAACCATGATTATAACTATAATTAGAAGAACTTTGTGACAAAAGTTTTTTTCTAAGATAATATATACTTCTCTTCCTTTCGACATATTTTCAAAGGAACACAATCCTTTTCATCCTAGACAGGGATCATATGTTTCTCCCCTTTTGGCCTCATTCCAGTCTTTCTCCCTGGACTCACAATTGTTTACACGCCATGTGCTGCTTACTACATTTCAGTCAGAAGGTCGTGTGGCCTCTTGCCAATCTTCCATGGTCTTTCATTTTCTCTTTTACTATAGATCAAGCACTTCTTGCATCACTTGAATTTTTTGCTCTTAAACATCCTTGGAAATCTTTGCATTTTCCCATCCAGTTCTCTGCTTTCTCTTACACCAGTACCCTACTTCTGGGCCGTTGCTTATGTGCTGCCCCCAGTAGCACCTGTCTATCCACAGTGATATACAGAGCTAATCTGTGGCTGAACCCTCTCTGATTGGAATGTTTTATGCTGAACTCTTCAATATAGGTAGTGCTTTTGCCCACTGTCACACTATCTGAAAACATTACAAATTAGATATTACTTACTTATTAGTCATTATCATTGTTTTTCATTCTGTTGTTCAGACATTTTATGAATACAAAATCCTTTGTTACCTTTATGCTGGAAAATGGACTTCTGCGAAACCTCCTAGTGTTGCCCTGCTCAGATGACATTCCACCTTGAGAGTTTGTAGCAGTCATTCTTGTTTTCAGTAATTCCTACACAAATTAACAAACAATTGATAATTACCAAAGAAATACATATCTCTTCCGCGTACTTCAATGTTTGCTTGTACTTTGAACTCTTTCTACATACTGTACAGAAGACAAAAGTCATCTTGCAGTGTTTCCTGTGGGAAAAAAATACTCCCTCTACTACAAATAAATACAGGCTAAAATATAATGCTCTATGTAATTCAAAATGTTTCATGTTAAAGATTTGTGTCATTTATTGTTGACTAATATATTATAAAAATAGCCCTGCCTTTATCATGCTTTAAACAAACAGTGACAGAGGCATTGCCTGTCTATTTTGATGTGCATTGTAGACACATGACCGGGAATTCCAGTGTTTTATTGTTAGCTGTTGGAGCAACTGTAATTGATGCTTGTTTCTTTAATTTTCAGTCATTTCAATCATCACAGTTCTAACTTGAAATTTATGAAGACTTACTCCCTGAATATTGTTTTGCTTAGTATACAGATATACAGTATTCAGGCATTTCATTAAAGTATTCTTTCAAATTGCTTTTTTAATATTATGATGCGAAAACATTTTAATGAATCTGGAGATATTTTCATTACCTTCTGCTAGCCATTACAATTAGCTTAATTGCAACTCTCCATGCCTCAGGGGTAGGAAAATCTGTAATAATATACTGTATATAAAAACAGTCCGTCACACTTTCATTTTTAACTCCAGATTCAGTGCTAAAACTCATTTCAATGATCTTCTTGTAGTAAAGTTTCCTGCAGGGTCCTTTAATAAAACTGTTTTATAGTGCCTTATGAAGTGCATTGTAACAGTGGTTTTAGTTAACTCTGCAGCAATTTTCAATGTGCTATGCCTCCATTAAATCTTGTTTTTTATTAAGTATCCTTGTTATGGTGGAGTCATGAACTGACCTTGATTGAGACAAGTGAGACTAGTAGACCCCTGAACTAAATGCTGTTACATGTGCTTTTTGACTAAATTGACAATTTTATTTCTGCGATTTGGAAAGATTATTTCACTATAGCCATGCCTGTGAAGACTATTATATATCCTAAATTTTATCAGAGGTATAACATTGGCATTGCAATCTATTCTGTATTAATAGATATCAACAAACTTTGTTGCTTGCAGTGATTTTTTTTTTTTTTTTTTTGGTATGATATTCCAGAAAAAGTTTGAGTGATAAAGAATGCACTGTAATAGCCAGGTGGAAATGTTAATCAGATTCATAAGAGAAAGAGCTGAACTAAACGAGGGCAGAATTTTAATGAAACAGCTGACTATTCGACTATTAGGTTGATTTGCCCAACAATTTTATTCTCAGATCTAAAGAGAAGACCTTGTATACCATGCTAGTAATATACCACACATTAATATCTTTTTTGCTCAAACTTTCTTTTATATACAATTAAAAATGATAATGATTTTTGAACACATGCCATAATACAGAAAGGGGGACTGGGTCAAGCAGTTCTTCATGGTACTACATGTTTTCTTTCTATGTATATATGGTGTTTTCTGCTCAGAATTGTGTATTACTGCACTATTGTGTTATATTTTATTTTTAACTGAATTTATGTATTTGTAAATGAATACAGCTCAGTGAACTTTTAAATTAAAAAAGTTTGTAAAAAATAAAGAAACCAGCCCTGTTTCTTGCATTTTTAAGTTAAAAGAGGATATTGCTTAATATGGGTAGTGTTCTAGAAAATGTCCACAGCAAAGCTAAATATGGGACTGCAGGTCACAAGCAATGTTTATAGGATTTAAATCTTTTCCTCTTAAGAAAATGGAAATGAAGAGGTTACATTGTTAGAGATACGCATATTGTGACATTGTGGTTAAGGCTTTAGACTTCAAACTCTGAGGTGGTGGGTTAAAAATCCCACTACTATAACTGTGTGACCATGTGCAAGTCAAGTTAACATGCCGGTGCTTCATTTCAAAAAGCAAAGCAAATGTAACCAATTGTGTCTGAAATGTTTAATGTCACCTTGGATAAAGGTGTCAGCCAAATGTAAAAATAATAAGAATTATTTAAAATTATGACAGGAACATATGTTTCTCAAGCCTGCCTGATCCAATTCAGAGTTGTAGAGTTCCCAATTTTACCAACATTAGGAGCTAAACTATCACAAGGCCTTTGCACAGGCCCACAGGAACAATTTATAGCTGCCAATTATCTTAACTCCCAAGTTTTAGAGATGTGTAAGAAAAACTACTGTACCAGAAAGAACTCTAATGAAGGCACACTGAGAATTCTGAATAGAGTAGCCAAGCCTAATATGTGAACCCAGAACACTAGATATGCAAGGAAGCTACACTAACCAATTAAACGCTATGCTGTCCATTATTAACTTAAAATGGATTTTTTGTTAAAAAACCAAATAAATGTATATTAATTTAGGGTATTTTTTTCACAAATACTTAGATGTATTTCTTCACACAAGGGACTATGGATACTGTACGTGTACACTGAGATCTTCAGATCTCAGCTTAACCAAATAAAATGATATGTTACTCTGTGTTTGACTAAATGCCTAGTTCTCATCAAATATTATTTTAAAAGTTCTGTTTTTTCCTTGAGACCTAGGTCAGGTCAGGTGAGAAAGCATGCAGTGGTACAGTGTGTTGTCGCACCCACAACACAACGAAACAGCTCGGGATCCTGGTTGACAATCCCCCAGGCAGACAAGTGGTTCAGTCCCAACCCCCGGAAATGACCATCTATCTGCTGCAGCAAGGTGTTACATGGGTGTCCCCTTGGCCTGGTCCAGCCACTTGGGTCCTCAACAATGGATTCTGTGTGCCGGATCACCCTCAGCTGTAATGCCGGCTGTAATGCCGTAACTGATGCTTCCTCATAATGCAGGTAATGTGCCTTATTTGGAACCAATTTGGGAGCGACCACTCGTTCAACACAAAGTCAAACCAGCAGTATCCAAGGATTCTCCGAAGAGACACATTACCGAAGGATGGCATGGATAGCATCCATGTCTTGCAACCATATAGCAAAACAGGAAGCACCAGGACTCTAAAGACTTGGACCTCGTCCTTTTTCAAAGATATCAGGAGCTCCAAACACCCCTTTCCAGCAATCTTATGACCTCATGCTCTCCTAAACTGTATACTGACTTCATAGGAAGAGTCACCAGAGACATGAATTTAACAGTCAAGGTAAGCAAACCTCTTGATGCGGCTGACATTCTCTCTGCAGACAGACACACTGACTGTTGATGGCTGAGCCCAAGAGGTCATTAAAGGTGTGGATCTTTGTTTTTATCCAGGACACTTGCAAGCCCAGACACTCAGACTTCTCGCTCAGTCTCTCAAGAGCGCTGATCAGAGCCTCTATTGACTCCACGAAGATCACGGCATTATCAACAAAATCAAGATCAGTGAATCTTTCTTCACCAACAGATGTCCCACAGCCATTGGATCCCATGATCCTGCCCAACACCCAGTCCATGTAAGCACTGAACAGTGTAGGAGCAAAAACACACCCCTGATGAACACCAGAATCAACTGGAAAAAATGCAGAGGTTCTGCCTCCACTCTGCACAGCACTCAAAGTACCAGTGTACAGGCTGGCTATGATATCCGGTAATTTCAGGGGATCCCGAATTAGGATGTCCTACAGGGCAGCTCAATCAACTGAGTCAGATGCTTTATGAAAATTGACAAAGGCTGCAAAGAAACTGTGCTGATATTCGTGTTTGCGCTCCATGAGAACCCTCAGTGCCAAGATGCAGTCGAAGGTAGACTTCTTAGACATAAAACCAGACTGCTCCGGTTGCTGGTAGGTGAGCAGGTTATCACAGATCCTGTTGACAATGATCCTAGCAAGGACCTTACCCGGCGCAGAGAGCAGTGTTATCGTCCTGTTGTTGCCACAATCAAGGCGATCACCCTTCCCTTTCCAGATAGGGACAACAAGTCCCGTTTTCCAGTCAGTTAGGATGACACCCATCTCCCAAATGGAAGCAAAGATTGTGTGCAATGCAAGGAGGACAGCCTTACCACCAGCCTAGAGAAGTTCACCCTAGATACCACAGATCCCTGAAGCCTTTCCTACCCTACGCTGTTTCACCACCTGCATAATCTCAGTGTGATTGGGATGTTCACAGCTAATTGAAGGATCAGCCTCAAAAACCATGGACCCAGAGATATCCAGCGTCCTAGCCGGAATTTCAGCCTTAAACAGCTGCTCAAATCCGTAAGGACTGTTTCATCACCTGCCCTGATTGTGACTCTCCGAGGGACAGATTTGGATATGCGTAATGCTTTGATTCCTTTGTAAGCAGGACTTGGGCCACTAGATCATAAATGGTGTGTCATTTGATTCCTCTAACAAACACCTCCTTATCTGCCCTCAGAGCCCTCACAGACATCCTTCTCAGTTCCTGGTACAGACCAGAACTGCCATCAAGCCATGCGCTATGACTCTTCTCGATAATATCCAAGGTGCCTTGCGAGATGAAACACCTCCTTCTGGGAACACTGGCAACACCAACACAACCCTCAGCAACCTTCAGGGTCTTGTCACAGAAGGTCTCCCACATCACATTAGGAACAGCAGTTGTACTGAAGTCTGCAAGTTCCTCAAACACACTGTCATTAGAAACAGCTTGATCTTGGAATCTGACCAGGTCCAGCCTCATTCTCCTAATAGGTGGTAGCCTACTTTACCTAAGTTGGATCTTCAGAGTAGCAAGAAGAATTCTGTGGTCAGAATTCACAAACAGCACTTCTGTTTACCCTACAGTTCTGTAGGAGTTTTCAGCATCTCCCCACATGGATGCGATCAGTCTCCTTCACTGCACCACCAGTATTGGAGTACCAAGTCCAATAATGTGGTTCCAGCGATCTTCAGTCCCTGACCTTTTGCAAAGTCAAGGAATATGCAGCCACTTTCACCATGGTTACCAGACCCATGGGGACCAACACAATTCTCATAGCTGGCCCTGTCAGTGCCAGTGGTTACACTGAAGTCACCCATGACCAGAGGAGTGTCACCTTGTGGACACCCATCAACCACCGAATGAAACTGTGAATTTAAATGTCTCTCCCACCGAGACATAACTCACCTTGGTTGGAGCATACACTGAAACAACAGACACGGTGCCCAGAGAGTGCCTTAATCTGAGTGTCATAATATGGACGTTGAAAGGAGCGACATTGGACACCATCATAAGAAGCTGATCTAGCACAGCAACACCTACTCCCTGCATGTGACAACCATCGTAGTGACCAGACCAATCAAAGATGTATCCACCTACAGACATCTGTCCAGTCCCAGATTTTCACACCTCAGAGAGGGCCAACACTGAAATGCAGAGTTTACAAAGCTCCTAATACAGCAGAGGAAGATGATCATCATGTTGGACAGACAAGACATTCCATGCACCTACCCAGATGGGCTGCCTCAAATTGGGACCTGAGTGCTGCTGTGCAGCGGGCAACACTTCAGCAGCACACCAGTTCCGATCCCCAACACACCTGACCCCATTGGCTCTCCGAGGGTTTTCACTCTTCCAGGGATGAGGCTCCTGAGGGCTTTCCCCCATCTTCTTCATAATTCAAGAAGCCTTCCTGTGGGCGTTTACATCAGAACTACTCCCATGGACAGCAGAAAAGGGTCCTGTCTGCTGTTTCGGAGCTGGATGAAGTTTTTACGGTGGCTTGAGTGACAGTCCTGCAAGTTGCAAGTTGGTGGACCGCTTGCAGAGCCAGATACAATTTAATGACATACCCAGGAGAATCGGATTAAGACCTAAATGTCACTAAAAGGATCTGGATTATTAAAGTATGCAAGGTTAGTAAAATTAGCAAAAATGTGTCCAGGAAGCTGGATTTCCTTTCATACCAAATTATATAATATGAATTGCACAGCGTTACCCCTATTAATATTGTCTATTACTCTCTTGTAACTTTTAGCAATCAATTTCTGCCCCTTCAAGCAAGCTCTTTATACCTAACTTCCAGACTTATGAAGCACTGAGGATGAGTTTATATATCATGACATGTGAACATTTGAATTTTCTGAACTCTGTAAGTCATCCGATGAACACTACTACACAAACTTCATAATGCATAATTAGGTAGGTGTGGTTTAGGTTGAGTTGCATTTTTGTTTAAATAATGTAATATGTTGCTACATCTGTTCATAACTGCACTGGAGTGCTTCCTGTTCATAATCTGAGTTCTCATCAAATATTTCAATAGGTTCCTAACAGTACTAGGGTAAAGTTGAGATTAACAGGTTACTTCAGTTTGTGTGAAAGTGTTTTGTTCATCTTGCTATAGTGCATTAAGGGATTAAGCCAGACTTGCATATATTGGAGCCAGAATAAACCAATAGTAAAATAAAATAGGAATCAATTATGGACATGAACATGAAAAATGAATGTCACATGGAAAGAATACAAAGGGATTAACCTTCTGTCAGACAGGGAAACCCATGTTACATGTGGGGCGTTGGCACAGATATAATTCAGTGAGTTAGAAAGAAGTGGAAATGGACTGGAAATGTAGGCTTACTGGCTTCTGTCTCATTGTGGTCAGATAAATAGCTGGAATATAAGCGTAAGATCAAAATAAAACTATTCAGAGTTGCTTTATGGTAAATCCAAAGTTTTTAAAATCTGATTTTTTTAATGAAACATGTATAAACATAGTGTGTATAAAGATCTTGTTACCATGACATAATGTCTAGGGCACACACAATACTAATTTGGGGCTGTAATGTTTGAGTTAGTTAATTTATTAACAATTGGACAATGTGGCTCTTATTCTACTGTATATGATCTCACCAGATTTCTTAATTGACTTTAAGGATTGCATTGCAATACGTTAATTAGATGTCAGCAAAGCATGCAATACTATATCTTCTTCAAAGAAGATCAGATATCCCGTTCTGCTTTCCAAGGAATTTTTAAAAACCCAGCAGATCTAACAGTTCTGTTTGTGATGTATGCCAGTCCTACGGAAGCGTATTAGGGCCACGATGGAAAAAAAAAATACGGACACAGTGAAGAAAAAAAAAATCTAAATGTCGAGATTAAAATCGACATGTTGACTTTATTCTCGACATTTCCACTTTATTCTCGACATTTACGTCGAGATTAAAGTCGACATGTTGACTTTATTCTCGACATTTCCACTTTATTCTTGCAATTTACGTTGAAATTAAAGTCGACATTTCCACTTTATTCTAGTAGTTTATTTTGTCAGTAGAATGTTGCAAACTAAACTTCATCTTAAAATGAATGTTTAATTTACTAGATTTTCTCAAACCCCGTCATTAATTAATGTAGCACATTAAATGCTTTATATTAAGTGTTCCCCGACCCAGTTTTTAATCTCTATGCGCTTCTTAAACTGACTTCCTCTTGTACACAGACAGCAGACAGCGATCGCCGCACATTAACTTCATGATATTCCTGCTCTATGAACATTCAGAATACTAACATACAGTGCATGATATCTTCTTCACGATGAAATGCATTAAAGTATGTATTAAACATAGGTGGCGGGGGGCACGGTGGCATGGCTGTAGTGCTGCTCCCTTGCATTACGGAGTCCCCAGGTGTATGTTCAGTGTAGTGAACTTTATGACAGGTGTGACAAGGCTCCAAAAAACTGGATATATGAATGGGTATCGCACTGGTTTAACTGGAATATCGTGTAAATGTTGGGTTCGTGATGTGGTGGTCGGAGACACGAATGCAAAATTTAATGGATGTTCTTCTGAGCGAGCTTTCTTTATTGCATGCGCGCTGTCTCTATCTGACGTACTAAACCTCCAGTTCCTATCCTTGCTTTTTCTTTCTGCACATAACCAATCATCACAAGATAAACGTCTTTGTGAAATTAAAACAAGTTATAAACTTAGACCTCAGAGTTTTCAGAACTTAAAATGTACAGAACTTAAAATGTATTTAAGCATGTGGGGGCACGGTGGCGTGGTGGTTGCGCTGCTGCTTCGCAGCAAGGGGGTCCCGGGTGTTCCCTGCCTTGAGTTTGCATGTTTTTTCTGGTGGGTCTGCTCGGCGTGCTTCAGTTTCCTTCCAAAGACATGTAGGATGTGGGGCTTTGCTATGTATTATTGACCCTGCTACTTTATGTGTTGCACGTATTCCCCCTGCGATGTGTTGGCGCCTCATTCAGGATTTACTCCTGCCTCGCACAAGATGCTTGCTGGGATGGGCGCAACCCTGAATGGATGGCATAATTAAACATGTATAATGAAGATTTTTTTTAAATTTCTGAAAACTCCATCCCAGCAAGCACCGTGCCCCCACATGCTTTAATAATTTAAAGTTCTAAAAAACTCCGAGGTCTAAGTTTATAACTTGTTTTAATTTCACAAAGACGTTTATTGTGTGGTGATTGGTTATGTGCAGAAAGAAAAAGCAAGGATAGGAACTGGATGTTTAGTACGTCAGATAGAGACAGCACGCATGCAATAAAGAAAGCCCGCACAGAAGAACATCCATTGAATTCTGCGTTCGTGTCTCCGATCACCACATCACGAGCCCAATATTTACACAATATTTAAGTTAAACCTGTGCGATACCCATTCCTGTATCCAGTTTTTTGGAGCATCCTCACACCTGCCATAAAGTTCACTACACTGAACATACAACTGGGGACCCCTTAATGCAAGGGAGCAGCTCTATAGCCACGTCACCGTGCCCCCCGCCACCCATGTTTAATACATGCTTTAATGCATTTCATCGTGAAGAAGATATCAAGTATTTCTCTTAGTATTCTGAATATTCTTAGAGCAGGATTATCATGAAGTCGATGTGGGGCGATCGCTGTCTGCGCCTCTCAGTGCAAGAGGAAGTCAGTTTAAGAAGCGAATAGAGATTAACAACTGGGTCGAGGAACACTTAATATAAAGCATTTAATGTGCTACATTAATTAATGACGGGGTTTGAGAAAATCTAGTAAATTAAACATTCATTTAAAGATGAAGTTTAATTTGCGACATTCTACTGACAAAATAAACTATTAGAATAAAGTGGGAATGTCGACTTTAATCTCGACATAAATGGCGAGAATAAAGTGGAAATGTCGAGAATAAGGTCAACATGTCGACTTTAATCTCGACATTTAGATTTTTTTTTCTTCACTGTGTCCGTATTTGGAGTTCATATGAGCATGTTAGCCAAGGACTTTAGAATGTAAGGGTAGGAATTTAACACAGGACAGGTTTTAATTTTTATGGATATCAATATTAATAAAAATGCAAAAGATGATGAACACATTAAATAATACCTGCATTAACACTTAAAAGAAATTAATTGGAGTCATACTGTATATACAATAAGTACACAAAAATATGATGTTATAGTAGTATCAAAACCTTCGCTAAATACTACTTATGGTGGTGAGTATAACTAGAACAAAAGAAAGAAGATGATTAAGGGTAAATTTCACAAAAACTTTAGAAAGTCTTTCCTTAAACCGAGAAGTTTATGAAATTATGGATTTTTCCATGTGTAGTTTTCATTTTTGGGCTCATTCTATGGCTTTGACTATTTTTTTCTTTGTATTATTTTTATTAAGTCATTATTTTGTGTACTGCAATTTTGTATTGCTCTACTTGCTTCTCAACCAGAAGTCACGTTTCGTGACATCAGTTATTTAAGACATTAAAGTCTCTTTTGAATTTAAACAAAACTAATATTACTCATTTAATAGAAGTATTTGAACTTTTAAAGTCTCAGAGTTTACCTGTTTTTTTGATTTATGATTCTGGTTAGCATTTCTGGCATTGGCATTTTAAATAAGACTTTCTGGTGTTAGACCACTGACCATTTTCACTTTGTTTTCTTATCATCTCCAATTCTATTCACTAAAAAGGTCATTTTATTCTGCTATCCATTTCTGTCTGGTGGAACAGAATAACCACAGATACATCAAACAAGCTGGCAAATTATTATTATCATTATTGAGTGCTTTTGTGCCTGAACTCTGCCTTTGTTCTGATACGTGTTTTCTCCTTTTCATAATCTCTCACCTAGGCAGTTTTTGTCAGTTATACTCTGAGTTTACAGAGGTTTATCTTCACACTAATTTGGGTACTTAAGGTGTTGTGGTCATTAAAGTCTTTAGGAAGTACAGCATACGTCATTGGTAAGCATAGGCTCTGTTTGTCTTTTTGAGATTCTTGTTTTTTTTTATTATCAGTTGTGAAACATTTTGTGTTGTAATTACAATCAGCCAGGTGAATAAAACCAAAAAAATCTGAAGAGCCAACAAAAATAAAACTAATTAAAGGAAAACAGTTGAATAGACTTAAATTATGAAACCAAATTCTAGGCTGAAAAGGAAAATGAACAGAATATTATGCTAAATGTTATCGGAGGAAATAAACTAATAAGTACAGAAAGGGAAAATAGAAGCATCCATCCATTATCCAACCCGCTATATCCTAACACAGTGGTCTGCTGGAGCCAATCCCAGCACGCAAGGCAGGAAACAAGTCCCTCGTAGGGCACACACACACCCCAAGCACACACTAGGGATAATTTAGAATCACCAATGCACCTAACCTGCATGTCTTTGGACTGTGGGAGGAAACCCATGCAGACATGGGGAGAACATACAAACTCCATGCAGGGAGGACCCAGGAAGCGAACCGGGGTCTCCTATCTGCGAGACAGCAGCGTTACCCACCGTGCCACCATGCTGCTGGAAAATAGAAGTATACAATTAAATTATTCAAAACAAAAAAGAGTAAATTAACAAGATGCAAAGTTTACACTCAAGTTCTAATATCGTGGACTATCTTACAGACAGACCTCAGTATGTGCGTCTCGGGAACTGCAAGTCTGACATTGTGGTCAGCAACATAGGAGTGCCGCAGGGGACTGTACTTTCTCCGGTAACTGTTCAGCCTATATGCATCTGACTTCCAATATGACTCGGAGTCCTGCCACGTGCAAAAGATCGTTGACAACGCTGCTATTGTGGACTGCATCAGGAGTGGGCAGGAGGAGGAGTACAGGAAGCTAATCAAAGACTTTGTTAAATGGTGCGACTCAAACCACTTACACCTTAACACCAGCAAGACCAAGGAACTGGTGGTGGATTTTAGGAGGCCCAGACCCCTCATGGACCACATGATCATCAGAGTAGACTGTGTGCAGAGGGTGCAGACCTATAAATACCTGGGAGTGCAGCTGGGTGATACATTGGACTGGACTACCAATACTGATGCTCTGTGTAAGAAAGGTCAGAGTCGACTATACTTCCTTAGAAGGTTGGCGTCCTTCAACATCTGCAATAAGATGCTGCAGATGTTCTACCAGACGGTTGTGGTGAGTGCCCTCTTCTATGCGGTGCTGTGATGGGGAGGCAGCATAAAGAAGAAGTATGTCTCACACCTGAACTTGTGAGGAAGGCAAGCTCTATTGTAGGAATGAAGCTGGACAGTTTAGCATCTGTGGCAGAGCAACGGGCGCTGAGCAGGCTCCTGTCAATCATGGAGAATCCACGGCATCAACTGAACAGTGTCATCTCCAGACAGAGGAGCAGCTTCAGCGACAGACTGCTGTCACCGTCCTGCTCCACTGACAGACTGAGGAGATCGTTCGTCCCCCACATTATGCGACTGTTCAATTCCAGTATGCTGCTGCTGGATTATGTGAATTTCCCCTTGGGATTAATAAAGTATCTATCTATCTATCTATCTATCTATCTATCTATCTATCTATCTAT
>JANRMT010062834.1:27294414-27352458 GCA_026402145.1 Polypterus bichir lapradei | reverse complement strand
TGCAGCGGAAGAATACGCAGTAACGCAGCATATGAGTGAGGGAGTTGACGAACTAGTTAGGTTGCGCGCGGCACAAGTGTTCTGTTTGTGTTGCTTTGTTTGGCGGCTTTTTGGTCCTTATCATGGCTCCTAAACGAAAGTCAGGGTCTTCAGATGATAGTGCTTCGAAGAAGAGGAAAGCCATCACGATGGAAATGATATTAGATATTGTAAAAAGATCAGAAGGAATAAAGGTAAGGAATTTTTTACACTCATTTTTTGTATTTTTTTTCTGTTACTACAGTACAGTATTTTTATGTCCTTTTCCTTTTTCTGTGGCTTAGTTGTGTTTTTATGTTCTAGATTATGATTTTGCAAATGTGTTAGGATAGGTAAGTGACTTAGGCTAAGGTGTGTTTCGACTTACATCAAAATTCGGGTTACATCACTGTTGTAGGAACGGAACTGTGCCGTAACCCGAGCACCCCCTGTAAAATTTTCTCCCAATTGGCTTACCGGTATATTCAAACTGTTGTGAACTGTGAGTTCTAAAACACATAAATCCTCAAGAAGTTGTAAAAGCACATCCAGTAATGCCCATTAGAGGGGGATATACTGGCAAACCCTGGATAAATAAATGGGCAAACATCCATCCATCCATCCATTTTCCAACCCGCTGAATCCGAACACAGGGTCACGGGGGTCTGCTGGAGCCAATCCCAGCCAACACAGGGCACAAGGCAGGAACCAGTCCTGGGCAGGGAGCCAACCCACCGCAGTGGGCAAACATACAAACTTCATAAAAATAAAAATTTTATTTTTAGTACAAAAAATACTCTGTAATACAGAGAAGCTTTGGGTGAAATTGGATACAAACACAAGTAAATCCAAGTAAACCAAGTCTAAAAACAGAATCCCAAGACAAAGTTATAAAACAGAGCATAAAGTTAAAAAATCCAATACATCACAATAAGCACAAGGCACAGCAAAAATGCCGAACTCACCAAAACTCCCTAGCATATTCAAAATGTGTGGCCAGGGTCTATGGGAGATCCTCTGGATTTAGAGGGTGAAGGGCAGTTCCTGGCGGTGATTGGCTTGTTCTTGGGGGACCACCCATAAGTACCTTGAGCATGAGAAAGTTGGATAGTTGTATTGCATTATTTGCATATTTTATCAAGGATATGATAAGTACAAATTTTGGGTAAATGTTTAAAGGTAAGAATTATACTTTATTTTTGCCCCCTTCTCGCTTCGCTTGCCAACCCCGTGTTTGGTTTTCTGGATACACACTTTTAAGATTTTTTTTTCTTTGAATTGTTGCTATTTCATTAGTTTCACTTTTATTTCAGAACTTCTGTAAAAACAATATTTGGAATCTTTCAAGTCCCAATATGCTGAATCTTTTAAATGAGGTCAGTGAGACATATTTAATGTCTTTGTACCATAATTCAGGATAGGCTTCTCTGTTTGGAATTTCAGCACAGACAAAATTATCTACATTATCAGCAGTTAATAATTTTTTTTTTACAAAGTAGCCAATAAATGCATGTGCAGTAAACTCCGTTTTTGAAATTCTCAAGATTCAAGATTCTTTATTTGTCACATGCATAGTTATACAGGACAACACGCAGTGAAATGCATCCTGATCCACTTATCAAAAACTGTGCAAAGTTAGAAGAATAATAATTAGATTAACAAACAAGTCATAGATTGAAAGATAACAGTATAGTAGAACATAATAAATAAGTAAAATTATGTGAATAAAGTACAATTAAGTGTTAAGATGCAATAGTGCAGTGATTATTGTGCAAAACTAAAGTTAGACAGGTGTATAGTTAAATGATATACCAATTCCAAAACAAGGTAAGGGTAGATGGTAGACGGCATAGTACTTTAACTTCAAAGCCTTATATTTACATACTTCTGACATAACACCTATGTCCATATATTCGATCTCTATTCATCTTTTCTTTATTTCTCCGAATAATAATTTCTCTTTTTTTGCGCTAATGCGATATTTATTTTCTTTGTTTTGACACTGTCGTTTTTTTCTGCTTTCATATTCTATATCTTGCTCTGCATGTGTCCTACGTTTTTTTTTGAGTCTTTTGAATTCCAATTTTCATTATCTCTAACCTGTTCTGCATGTGTTTGGCCCACTTGTTTTTTAACCTGTTTATGACGTTTTACTTTGTTTTCTACTGTCTTTTAATTCTGACCTTGCTTTGTCCTGCTTTTTTTTCAATGACACCTAGTCCGTGGTGATTATTTTCCCTTTTTCGAGTAATAATTTCTGTTTGTTTGCGCTACTGCGATCTTTTCCTTTTTTTTTTTGAGCCTTTCAAATTCCACTGCTTACATAATCTCTAACCTGCTCTGCATGTGTATAGCGCCAACGTTTGTAAACGTCTTTATGAAGTTCTACTTTGTCTTTTACTCTGTCTTTTAATTCTGAGCCGGATTGGACGTGCTTTTTTTCAATTCCACTTGTTCCGGGCTGATAATTACTTTCCTTATTTCCTGAATTTGCACCTAGATTATTCTTTATCTTTTTTTTCTCTCCAATGCTTTTGAGTCTCTTTTCTCCGTGTTGCTTTCTTCTTCACTTAGTCGTCTACATTTCATTTATAACATATTGTCCTTATATGCTTTATATGCGCTGAGAGCCCTGGATCTGCGTGTGCTCAAATCTTTTAGACGACTGAATGTTTTGCTGCCTCTTGGCTTATTTGATATTGATTGTAAGTAGGGTGTGTCTTGCAAGAATGTCACATTCCACGTCATCACAAGACGGTCCTGGGTCAATCTCTTGGCACAAAGTCTCATATTTAAGGTCTCCGCGAGACGCTCTGTGGCCAATCTCTTTCATCTCACGATTTCTTTTAAATGTCTTCCGTGATCTTAACGTGAAGATCACGTCTCGATGCCCTAGTGTTTCTCTCCAGAATTTTTTTTATAATAGAGAGATATTAAACTTGTCAGTTTATATCAGTAACCTAAATGAAAGTACAATATATGTTTATGAAGGAACTTTAATAGGATTATAACTAGATTGCCACTATCTTTGTAAATTATCTGTTGGGCTGGCTGTTTAAGTTATGATTTGATTTGTATTTTTGTTCCTTAAAAATATGTTAAATGCTAATTCTATAAATAAATAAAAATATTCTAAACAACCCATTTTCTTTGTGTCTTCTGAAATCTATTTTTCTGAGACGTTATACACAGATATTGCTATGAGTTATCAAACTTCTTTTCAACATTCTCAAATGTTAAATTCACTGTTTTATATCCAAACCCTCTACATTTCACTCTCCCCAGTCCTGGCTCATCTCTTCTGTCTCCAGGTTTCTAAGTACAGGTCTGGAGAGTGATGATCCTACTCAAAGCAAAGCGAGTGGCGGAGTACCATTTACAACTTTGATTAAAGCTACAGAAATGCTAACTCTGGCCCTGTTTGACAGAGACCACTTAATGGTATTTAAATAAAGATTTATAGTGAAAAAAATCGATGAACTTCTGTCACATGTACACATTTTGTTGAGCCACCAAAGTATTCTGACATTTTGACATTGCCAATTTTGATGGCATCCTTGCCAGTCACAACCAACAAGATGCATCAGGAGCAGAAAAGAAACCTGTAGGACCATAGCGCTTGGAGAGTGCATGTCCTCAACCTCTTTTCCAGTGATCAAGAAATAGGAAAAAAGGACAATTGCTATGTAATAACAGTGGTGTGGTTGGTGGGCGTGTGTGGTTTTCTTCTGGTGTAGTGAGGTATTCCTGTGGCAAGATAGTGCACTTTAGTGTGTTTTCATATGATAAATACGCAATATGTCACTATCTGGTAAGATAAATATAAAACAACAAGCCTGTTACATACTGCATTTCTTGTAGAAGTGTCCAGTCATCTATAGAGTGGGTTGAAAAAAGAAGATGGCTAGAAGACTCTTTTAGGGAGTATGTTTGAGTTGTTAAAAATCAAAGACCTTCCCTTTACATCCCTTGATCACAGCCACACTGATCTTTCTGTTTGTGTTCTTTCACAAAGCCTTCAAAAAAAACTTTATAAAGAAAACAAGAAGAGCTAACCTCATTTTTAGCTTGGAATCACGTGTTTCTCTAGGTTTTAATGACCAAATAACTTTTTAATCTTTAACCTTTCTTAATGGCAGCTTTTCTTCGACTAGTCTCACCTCTTTTCTCCTAATAAGTGCCATGGCTTTGTAAGTTCCTTCCCCTGCTGTATGCATTAATTGCACACTTGATAAAAGGAGTACTGCTGAAACACTGTGTCTTTAAGTGACTTTCCGTTTCAGCATGGAAATAATCTGTAACATTTATTCCATTGAAGATGCATATTAACACAGCCCCAAAACCTGTCAAACAGCATTGTTATTTTCCATAATCAAATAGTTAGCCATGGTAGGGATGCTTTTAATAATTTGTTCAGCCATAATATGCTCACATTTAAGTGATTAACTGGTAGGACACTGCTGTGATAATTTACTGTGAGTACACCAAGCAGGAAGGACAAAATTACCAAAGTACAAAATATAAATTTCAGTAAGTTTATTTACTAATTTAATCACACATATAACAGATTATAACACTAAATCTAAGTCTAATTAAGTAAAAAATAACACATAATACTACTCAGACTAGAAGAAATAAAGTAATGTGCTAAGAGGTTACTTTCATGATCAGATAACTCAAAAAGAATGTTTATCAATATATACCAGTAATACTGGTACATCATCATTCACAAAGAAATAGATTAATGTTAAAGATTAATAAAAATTGATGCAAATAATTAAATTATCTGTGCATGAAAAACTAAAAACCTGGCACACACTTTTACAAGTGTATATTACTTGCAGAGGGTTTGATTACACAAGCGTCCACTGGTGTTTTGGGTGCTACTGTTTGGCAGGTGTCCCAAGATTAATTACATTTTCTTTAAGAAAAAAAGAATTAAGTCTTCAAGAAAAATAAGGGAAATGACATCTTATTCTATCAACATACAACAAAACTATGCAAATAACCTGCACTTGAAAAATAATGTTTGTAAAGTGAATCAACATTTGAGTGGACATATAAGTGCAGCACAAATCAGTTTGACAGACATGTACTTATGATGTTAAATACTGTCTGGGTTGGGTGGCCAGGTGGTCTTGGTCACTAGAACTGAGACATTGACTGTGATTTTATCCCTAATACTTGACCATGGCTACCCAAATTTTTGTTTTCTCCATGAATGCTGTTGACTGGAGTTTTTGTTTTTGTCTACACCTTTATCAGATTAGTGGACTATATAAGCTGTGTTACTCAACTTCACATGCGAAATTTCCTAAAAAAAATGGGATTAATCAGATGTATCAGTACTATGTAAATAATTGAGTGGCATTCTGTATGCAATACATAGTATTTTATTTAATTAACCAGGGTCTAATATTATTACTTCACTGCAGCACTTTACTCGGGAATATGTTACACATAATTAGCCATGAGTAAAACATTCCGGCTGTAGATCAATTTGTGCTTTTCCTAGTGATTGACCATGGCTCTTGTTGACAGTCACTGCAAAACACAATTTTACATGAAACTCTGTTCCTTTGAACTGAAACAGTTAATTATAAGTAATAATGGCAATTCTGGATATAAATATAATTTCATCTGTAACACATCTTGTAAAAGTGTTAGCTTCAAGCAGATTTGAATGTAATATTTTGTTCTATAATCTTCTACCATTTCAATATATTAGAGAGTTTATATCAAAACCAATATGAAGTGAATTGAATGTTTTATGCATTGTAAAGAAAAGAAGAGGTGAAAAGAAATATTAGGGTGAACTATGTACTATGTCCACCTCCTCAATGTTCTGCCTGTGGGTGACCTTTTCACTGAGGTGCACAAGCATTTAAACTGACTATGGCGTGCCATCACTCTGGGATTGTGTTGTACCCAGAGCTTGATGTGGGCAGATACACTGAACCAGCACTTCCCTGTGTGGTAAAGTGTGTTTAGTGGCCCATGGCAGTGTGCAGTTTGTTCAGGTTCAGGGAGGGTGTGGGTTTGAGCGGTAGCATGGCTGAGCTGGGGTATTGATGGGGAAATTGGTTGATTGCACATTCATGTTTAGATGTGGACAGCCCAAAGACACCTACACTCACATTTGTATAAAAGAGCATTAGCAGGATAAACAGGAGAATGAGATGAAATTAAAAGAAAGAAAGACCAAAGATTAAAGAAAAGAAAAAGGAAAACAGAGGTAGGATTGTGGCAGAGCAGGTGCTGTAGTAAAGATGCAAGTGGTTGCAAGGTGGCCCAGGGTGGAGTTGGCAGATGGCACTCATAGGGCAGGGTCATTCCAGTTGAGCACCCAAGAAATAGGAGTGACCAGCTGCTCTGAGCAACTTGCACCAAATTCCAAGGGATTTTGGAAGGAAATGAGGAGATCTTACAGGGTGAGCAGAGGAGACATTGATTTAACTGGATGTACTAGAGCTTGCTCTAGGTTTTATGGTTAGGTCCTTACTGAATTAACCAGTGGATTATAACTGTTTATGGGGTTATTAATTTATTGACTTTTAACTGCCTTTAAGAACACTGTTTTTATTATGTTTTTTTATTGATTTATTTATTGAAGAAGCACTGAACTTTGTTTTTGGATGCTTTGATTTTTAATTAAAGCATTGCACACTTTTTACCTGCCCTTGCTGTGTGTGTTTATGTGTCCTCATTGCTCAGTCCCTCCTCTGTTTATGAGTATCACTGTCCCAGGCTCAAAAAGGAGTATGACAGCTGTGGGCAACACAGACATCTCACCCTGCTTCTGCTTTGTGAGAGTGTAACAGCATACCATGGTTTGACCTTCAAGGGGACACCCCAGTTCTCAGCAATATTGCATGTATTGTATTTCAGCAAGGGCCTGCCATCTTACACCGTATTTTTTGAAGTATATATAATGCATATTAAAGGAGATCAACAGTCCAAGGGGGACAACTATACCCACGTCCCCTAACCCCAACTGAATTTGTATTCCATACTGCATTGCAATCGATAAGTGTACTGTGAGTACCCAAGATCACAACTTTCCTTCTTCACCTTCAGACTTCGTTTACATAAAAACAGCAGCCCCATTTCTCTGCATGATTCCTTCTGAATGCTCAGCAAAAATGGATACAGCGCCTAAGTATGTCTCTCTCACTACAGCTTTATTATGAATGAATATCTATAAATAAAAAAAACATGGATCAGCTAGGTTTCTTTTCTCTATAACATCACCAAATCTCAATCTAATCAGTCGTAGCATTTTTGAGATCTTAAGGTACTAAGTTTCTGTTCTGTTGTTGGTTACCCCTAAATGGTGAAACATTGAAATTTCCTTTCTAATTGGATATCAATTGTACCATCCATCCAAATTTCAGCATTTAAAGTGTTTTTGTTGATGAGTGAGTAAGTGAATGAGTTAACTTTGCATGGTATATCTACAGTTTATAATTCATTTTTAAACTCAAAATAAAAAATTTGTTTTTTTTACCTTGTGTTTGTGTTGCATGGTTTATCAATTTACTAGCAATGCATTACGGTTGTACATTTCTGCATGTGTTGAGTCCGAACTAGTTAAAATTGCCAGAGTTAGTCATTACTAATGAAAGTGAGTTAAATTATCTTGGTCTTAGTACTTAATGTAAATATTCATTTCTTTGTTGATTTCAGGCAACTGAATAAAGTGCTCACATTTGATGCATGCCCTATGCCGCATGTTTATAAGCTTTTAGAAAAATTGGGAAATGTGGCACATATCTGTAAAACTAAACTTAACTAAAGAATATAGGAAATTAGCAAATGAAGAGTTACCTTGTTAAAATATGGTGTTTCAGACTACTAATATTTCAAAGTATGATTACATTTTAAAACCATTTATTGACTACTCTGACACATATCTATATGATATTGTAATTTTCCGTAATGGCTGTGTACCTCATCACTCATACCTAGAGGCAATATTGTATAATGTAAACTAAAACCCCAAAATATGTAAATTTGCATTTTCTGAAAACTGTTACCTCAGGTACTTGAGGAGAAAATGGAAAATCAAACCACAGTTATAAAGACTGCAGAAGTACTTGAAGGAAATAGTGCCCCCTTTTTTAAGCTATCTGGTTTTTACAAGTGGTTTCTTTCACACTTTGCTGTATGCACTGTAGCAATCATTGATCTAACAAGAAGACTTCAGAGATAAATTACTGTCTGGACTGAATATTCATAAGAAAACATACTTTGACTTGAAAGGTGCTATCTATTCTAAAAAAAAACTAACATCTTAAGAAACACTGATCAGAAGAATTTATCGTTTAGGCAGATGTCTCAAAATTCAGCCACGGCATTGTAATATCACTAGTATTCCTTGGTGAGAAATTTTATTCCAATATTGTTCGTGAGGATGGAACCTCACTCTGCTGACTACACTCCTTGAAATGTCTTTATAAGAACAACACCATTATTTTAAATCTGATTTCACTTCACCCCTTTCCTTTTTCAGTCTTCCACTATCCTAGGCTACAGTATATAACATGCTGTTGCACATGAGATCTTATGTCTTGGCCAGCCCACAAATGACAGCTGTTTCTTTCAGTGCATGTATGAAACTAGGATCGTGAGAGTATAAGGAAAACAAGAATCACTTCACATTATTCATTTTTGCCAGGTTGCATAATTTATTATATTTTAAGTGAATGGATTGCACTAAAAATGCCACCACTCCAAAATGAATGTATTGTGAAAGAAATAGTTTTTTCTCTGATTTTTAGGAAACTCTAATAATATCTTGCCTAGAAATGTATTTTTTTGCTTATCCATCCATGTGTCCATTTCCTGAACTCACTTAAATCTTTCTCAGGGTCATTATGGAATGGAGCCTTTTTAAATGACATAAACTTCAAGACAAGAACCATTCCCTATACAGTGCACCATCACAGTTTACTCTCATACGCACCAAAACCAGGCCAATTTACGACTAATCAAGTCAACTAATTTGCATATGTTTGTAATTAGTCTGCCTAAGGGAAAATCTCAGGCAGCTATAGACAATGACCAGGCTAGAAAATCAACCCAAAAATCCCGATCTATGGCACAGAAGAACTTACAATATGGCACTGTGCTTCGTCAGAATTGTTTATGCAAAATGAATATTTCAAGGAAACTTTCCTTCAGAATATGATGAGAAACCAGTTGTTTAAGAGTGTTCTTGAAAAAAAATGAAAAATAACCCAGCATACTTAGCTATTAACCTCCTCAAAAACTGTTTTGCTATAATAAATCATTGCAAATTATTCATTTTTCATTATATATTCATTATTCATATAGTATATTCAGCATTATAAACAGCTTATCAAGATTTTTATTGATAAGGTGTTACTCTATTAATTATTAATGCTTTTATTTAATGTACTTAAAAGAAATGGGTAAAACATAACTTTTTAAAAGTTTTACTTTTATTACAAATGCCAGAAACTGTCCTTTTACATTCCCCTTATGCAATGTCGAGTTAAAGACTTTAAGCACTTTTAAGACAAAAAGTTACAGCTAAGAAATTGTTGCCATGTGTCAGCTGGTGGTTGTTTTCCTGCAGAGGCTGCAGAGGCATTAGTGAGATAAAAATATGAATGTTAAAAGACAAGCTGTCCCACTACCTAAAATAGTTAGGATATGTTTAGTGTACAATTAAAGAAAATTTTCATTGAGTAACGTATAACTGAGAGATTAGATTATTTTACAAAGTATTTTTGTCTTTTCTATTTAAATGGTAGTTGATTATGAGGAATTAATTCTTCATAAAATTATCATTATGATTATTCTTTAAAAGATTTTACTAAATTCACATAGTATAGCATATACCAAACATTTTATAATGATACTGATGATAATCACATGGAAAAGGTAAATCAAACTAATGTCATTCATGCTACTTAATATCTTTTACTTTTATTGCATTGATTCAAACTTGCTCTAAGGTCACATGGAAAATTTTATTCCTAAACAGAAACGTGCAGGTTTTCATTTTCTCTTTACACAATTCCTTAAGACAGTTCCTTAGTGTTTTCCTAATTTAGAGTTTAGAAGACAGAAAGTCATTTAAACAGACAAGAATGGTACGATTCCCAGGGCTGTTAACAAACTCAGCTTCAGCTGGAAGCACTATAAATTCTGCCTTAGTTATGCTTTTTAACCGTCTACTTATCCTTTCACTTCATGCTCACTTTTTTTGTATCTTTAATAGGTGAAATGTTTAAATGTTGGGCATTTGTAAAATATTTTAACCAAAAATAAAAGCTGCAAACACTTACTGTTTAAGAAGAAAGACTGTAAATTTTCTTTCACTTTTAGACTGCTCTGTTAAGAATACTCCAGGCATTCAGGCTTCCCTGAAAACTTAGCTTTACTTAGTTTTCCACTTTTTTTCTCAGATACCAAAGAGGAAATAGGCGGTGCAAAAAAAAGGGCAGGCAAATACTTTAACCTTGTAGTTGCCTTTCTTTAAACAAAATTAATATGATACGCAATAACACTGGCAGGCAGTACAGACAAACTACAGCAGTGCAGCAGTCTCCAATTGAATGAATTCAATAAATTACCAAAATAATGGTTTAAAATGTGAACTTAATCCCTATGTCATACAACATGGGTATGTTTTAATGTATCTAGGGCCATGTAAAGTGTTTATAAGAAATATAATAAAGAGTGGTTGATAATACAAATATTATGAAGAAACAGGGTGGCAAGATAGTGCAGTGGTTAGCTCTCTCTTAACTCTGAAGTTGAGTACTGGCCCTTTCTCTGAGTTTATTCCCATATCTGCATGAGATTCTAGTGAGGTGCTCCAGTTTTCCACCTATAACCTAAAGAAGTCCATGTTAGGTTAAATGGTTGAGTCTAAATTAATCCTTTATAAAGGTTTTAATAGGATCTGCAGTAGACTGCTGCCTCCTGCTCAGTACTGCTACGTTGTCATGACCGAGAATGAGATTATTATGAGTTTGATAATGGCGAGATGGAGAAAATAAAGAAATATAAATTAATATCTCAGAATTTTATAATACATGTTGGTAGACATTTTTATTTTGAAATGTTACTATATTTACTTTTTATTTAAATAAATATTATCCATTCTTTTTTTAAGTTCAGTGATTCTTTTCAAAATTTTTGGAAAATACTGCCTGTACTGGGAGCATCAGCCACACAAAAATGAACCAAGATTCAAAGGGACACCAGTCTGCATTCTTGTAGCAGAGTTCAATTGCACACACTTGTACACTTGAAAAGCTAATTTAGAATTGTCAATTACAGTAATCTGAAATACATATATTGGAGATGTGGAAGGAAGTACCCAGACACAAAGATGATGTGTAAAATCCATAAATTAATTAAGAAGGCTGGAAACTGAATCTGGGTTCATTAATGTTTAAAAAACAGGCATGCTAACCCCCCTTCCACCCAAGCATATGTCAAGGATTTGTATCCATTATTTCATTAATTCAGAACTGAACACTTTGATCCAACATGTATTTGCATGGAGCCGTAAACCATCATAACAACTAATAAATCATAACAACTAATTTTTGAGAGAGACAAACTATGGATGGGAAATCTGTTTGTCACAGTACATACTCATACATACCTGTACTTTTGGTCACACAAGACTGAAACTGTCCATCAAGCTACGTGTTTATTGTGCAAGTTAACGTCATACATGTTTTGTTGGAAATTCTACTATCTATCTATCTATCTATCTATCTATCTATCTATCTATCTATCTATCTATCTATCTATCTATCTATCTATCTATCTATCTATCTATTCGTAGGAAGGAAGCATATGGAGATGGAGCAAACTTCACAAAAACAGTGTCTGAGCCGGTAATTAAACACTAAGCCACCATGCCCACATGTCTCTAGATTATCCAAGTCACTTTGTGGGCTGTTTTTTGGTGTGCCATATAGCTTTGCTGCCTTATAGGGATGTGATATTTGTTTGATTCCTAACATTTCTATGGAGAGTTTACATTTAATCTGTCAAGTGCAGTTTCTTATTACAGTCTGAGGATATTGTTTCAAGTTAAATGATGACTTTAAAATTGCCCAGTACTGTATGTGAGTAATAACATTCAAGGCTGGTTGTTGATGTTGTGAATCTTTGGAAATTTCTATTCAAAAGAAACCATCTTTGTGATACAGCCAAAAGAAATATTTGTGGTGAAGTATATAGCACGTGGCTAAGACTTTTTTAAATTGTGAATAGCAAAAACAGAGACAAATAAGAGGCCATAATACCTCAATACAATGAAATGGTCAAAACCTATAATTCTGTGAAATTAAATTGCTCAAGAAATATTGTAATTTCACAGAAAAGTTTTACTTTTATTTTTAAACAAAGATCAGATAATCGATTTGAAGTGAATCTCCCCTTTAAATAATATGGCTGCCATAATTACACACATCTGGAAATTGTGTAAGCATCATAGCAAGAAGCCAATGACACAGTTGTCAGGCAACACTAAAAAAGAAAGTCAAACATAACAATGCTAAAATTTCATATCTGTGTAAGACATTAATAGAAACACTTAATCTATATATGAAGAGACAGAATTATGCATTTAAAAAAGCAGGTTTATAAATTTGCAATGCAATTATTATTTTGTTCTTAGGTTAAGAAGACTATCTGAGGCCTCACATACACCTCTAGAGAAGATAACATGAAACTGCAGAACCTCAGAAGTACATAATTGCCTAGGATCCTGAGTTGGCATGTGGGGTAAGGCAATGAGGTGATTGCCTCAGGTAATACTTTGGTAATGCATCAATTTTCATTGATATAGTACTAGCCGACCCGCGGCATAGCATACGCCGCATAATTATTCATTGATGGATGAACACTTCCTGAAAGACACAGTTGTCCAAATGGGGTGTATTTGAGGATACAACTGTGAGTGAATGAAAAGATGGAACTCTGGAGAGAGCAACATACAATTGTCCGTGACTGAAAACTGGTTATGCGAAGTTCGAGAGCAACAGTTTCATCGATGACATTTTTACAGAAATATCCGACTGATAGAAACAAACAGTTACCTGTTGCAGGAATTTGTATAACATTGAAAGAAGTTTTGTTTCCATGAAATACATCTGAAGCAGTGGCCATGGTAGGAAAATGAACAGTCAACGTGGCTCAGAGCTGCATGTGGACTGTAGCAGAGACGAAAGCGACTGAGGCTGTGTTTGGTGAGGTGTTGTGTGCAGGCACATGAGCAAGCAGTGCACATGCCTCGAGAGCGAGGGTGGACGCGGGAGGAGGGTTAGAGTGGGCAGGCGGGGCTCTGTCATGCGTACCCCATGGTCGGGCAACTTGGTCGATTATATATATATATAGAAAAGCAGCCAGAACCGAAAAGAACATTGAAAAGTCAATGTGGCTCAGAGGTGCATGTGGACCGTAGCAGAGACGAAAACGACTGAGGCTGTGTTTGGTGAGGTGTTGCGTGCGGGCACATGAGCAGACAGTGTGCATGCCTCAAGAGCGAGGGTGGACACAGGAGGAGGGTTAGAGTTGATGTGCGGAGCTCTGTCGTGCATATCCCATGACGCGGGAGGAGGGTTAGAGTTGGCGGGCTGGGCTCTGTCGCGCGTATCCCATGGTCTTAGAGTTGGTGGGCGGGGCTCTGTGAGTTGGCAGGTGTGGCTCTGTTGTGCATACCCCGTGGTCGGGCGACTTAAGTGCACACAAACCCAGTACCTCCAGCACTAATTCCCCAAAGTCCGGACCTCTCACAGTCCTTAAAGCCTTTCTTCGGGCCGCCTCCAGTCCTCTCTCCAGCTCTGTCCTCTTCCACCGACTTCCGCTCTCGAATGCAGGGAGGCGGCCCCTTTTATCACACCCCGGATGGGCTCCACCTGCTTCCCGGCATTCCTCCGCGGATACACCCCAGTGTGGCGGAAGTGCCGGCTGCGCATCTGGAAGGCCTCCGGGTGTCCCCTGTCTTCTTCCCCCCAGCACTTCCTGGTGTGGCGGAAGTGCTGAGATCCAAGGTTCTTCAGGCACCGGGGCGCCGCCTGGCGGTGGCCACGGGCCCCTACAGGGTTGGGCTTTCAAGCCCCCTACCTGAGGCCACCAACAAAACCAGGGCGGTCGCCCCCACGTGGTCGGGAGGAGGCACCAGCCCTCCTCGAGTCCCCTCGGGCGTCCCGGCTGGGCTCCACCCCCAGCCGCCTGTGACAGTAAGGAGGGTGGAAGGCTGCCAAGAACAACAGTTGTCCTTCACAGAAGTACCATCATTGGTCCTCTGGATATTTCTTCTCCACTCTAAAGCAAATAGAAGCAGAGTTAGTGGCAGTGACCCATCCAAATTCTTCCCTGTAATATTGCGTAACCATGTACCTATGAGAAACACCCTAAGCTTGTGAGCCTTTCATGGTGTACATGAAGTACTATAAAATTTTACCTATTTCTGGAATGTTATTCAGATGTCAGTCAATGCCTGTTAAATTTACAATGCAAAAGTTTAATTTAAAAGGGCAGAGCAATGCTTGAAATTGCCAAGGGAAAGAAGCAAGCAAATCAGCCAAGTTTTGTTCAATAGTGAAGTTTGCAATTGCAAAACTGAATAAAAATTTTCTTTGGGGAGTTAAACAGGAGCAGTGAAGAATTCATATTTTTTATTGCTTTTAATGTATGCTTTGTTAGTTTTTTTGGTTTAAAGCTAATCTTTTCTATTTTTTCCAAAATAATAATATACAGTGGACACAAACACCTAACAATGCTGGTCTACTTCAGAACTGCAAACCTAGCATACATATCTTTGGTATGCTGAAGAAAACTAGCATGTCTGCAGAAAACTCCAGCAGACATTAGGATAATGTGGACGCAGATCTGTCTTTGGGGTGTGGAGCAGCAGGGCTTTCTGCTACAAAAGCATGAAAAAACTTTAAACTTTTTTGGGGTTTGTTATTTTCTTTAATCCTGGACTATAAGGGTGTCATCACACTGGGCAATTTAAAACTTATGCTGCATTTAGCCTTAACTTTACTTCACAGTAAGTATGTGGGTACACATGAACCTGTAATGTTTTTCAACATTTGTAATAGATATTTTTTCTTTGGTTTATAAACATGTTGTTTTAGAGCAGCAATAAATACAGATGTTTCACAGCTCCACAGTGCTGCATTTATATTTCAGCCTGGGTGCTGTCTATGTGGAAATTTCATATTTTCCCTTTGTCTGAATGTATTTTTCTTTCGATACTTAGGTTTTCTTCCTGTATCCCTAAGACATGTATAGTATAGTAGACACTAAATTCGCCCCATGGAAGTGTTGGTGAGTGAGCCCAGTGAAGAACTGTGTTTTTTGAAATTGAGAGCATTTCTTACAGGTTTTACAGATAATATATAAATAAAAAAACTGGATGTGCATGTAAGGTTGATAATTAACTCTCATTTTTTATATTTTGTAATGTTAAAAAATAATACTATATCAATGAAAATTGATGCATTAACAAAGTATTACTTGAGGCACTCACCTCATTGCCTTACCCCACATGCAAATCCAGGATCCTAGGCAATTCTGTACTTCTGTGATTCTGCAGTTTCATGTTATCTTCTCTAGAGGTGCATGTGAGGCCTCAGATATTCTCCTTAACCTAAAAACAAAATGATAATTGCATTGTAAATTTATAAACCTGCTTTTTTAAATGCATAATTCTGTCTGCTCATGTATAGATTAAGTGTTTCTATTAAAGTCTTACACAGATATGAAATTTTAGCATTGTTATGTTTTTACTTTCTTTTCTAGTGTTGCCTGACAACTGTGTCATTGGCTTCTTGCTATGATGCTTACACAATTTCCAGATGTGTGTAATTATGGCAGCCATGTTATTTAAAGGGTAGATTCACTTCAAATAGATTATCTGATCTTTGTTTAAAAATAAAAGTAAGACTTTTCTGTGAAATTACAATATTTCTTGAGCAATTTAATTTCACAAAATTATAGGTTTTGACCATTTCATTATATATCATCTGTAAAACTTGTAAGGAATGTTCTCATTTTAAAAGTTTCATAATGCAGTTTGCATAGTGAGTGTCTGAAAATCAAAATGGCAAACTCACATTTAGAGGCTACATGTCCAAGTGTGACTTTTCTGCTCCTTCTTTTTGATTTTCACATAAAGTATTGGTTGTGACTGGAGGCAAGATAAACAAAAGAAGAGTTGGGGCACCAGTAGGTGACCCCATTTAACGTCCAATATGATCGTCTGTTGAGAAAAGAAAAGAAGAGTATATCAATCCTGACATTAAGCTCTCTGGAGACTTCCATTCTTCTTAAACACTTGGTACAAAATGGCACAGACTTTGTTGTTCATGTGGTTTAGGTAGGGAGGGTGGAAGGCTGGAAGCAACTGTTGTCCTTCACAGAAGTACCATCATTGGTCCTCTGGATATTTCCTCTCCACTCTAAAGCAAATAGAAGCAGGGTTAGTGGCAGTGACCCATCCAAATTCTTCCCTGTAATATTACGTAACCATGTACCTATGAGAAACACCCTAAGCTTGTCAGCCTTTCAATAGTGTACATGAAATACTTTAAAATTTTACCTATTTCTGGAATGTTATTCAGATGTCAGTCAATGTCTGTTAAATTTACAATGCAAGAGTTTAATTTAAAAGGGCAGCGCAGTGCTTGAAGTTGCCGAGGGAAAGAAGCATGCAAATCAGCCATGTTTTGTTTGATATTGAAGTTTGTAATTGAAGAACTGAATAAACATTTTCTTTGGGGGAGTTAAACAGAAACAGTGAAGAATTCATTTTTTTTATTGTTTTTAATGTATGCTTTGTTAGTTTTTTTGGTTTAAAGCTAATCTTTTCCATTTTTTCAAAAATAATAATATACAGTGGACACAAACACCTAACAATGCTGGTCTACTTCAGAACTGCAAACCTAGCATGCATATCTTTGGTATGCTGAAGAAAACTAGCATCCATCAACCAATCCCCTAACATGTCTGCAGAAAACTCCAGCCGACATTAGGATAATGTGAACGCAGATAGGTCTTTGGGGTGTGGAGCAGCAGGGCTGACTGCTATAGAAACATGATAAAACCTTTTTTTGGGTTATTTATTTTCTTCAACCTTGGATTGTAAGGGGATGGTGTCATTTAAAACTTTAAAACTTATGCTGCATTTAGCCATAACTTTACTCCACAGTTAGTACGTGGGTACACATGAACCTGTAATGTTTTTCAACATTTTTAACAGACATTTTTTCTTTTGTTCATAAACATGTTGTATTATTGCAGCAATAAATACAGATGTTTCACAGCTCCGCAGTGCTGCATTTAGATTTCAGCCTGGGTGCTGTTTATTTGGAAATTTCATATTTTCCCTTCCTACGGTGGGGTTTGTTTCCTGCCTTGTGCCCTGTGTTGGCTGGGATTAGCTCCAGCAGACCCCCGTGACCCTGTAGTTAGGATATAGTGAGTTGGATAATGGATGGATGGATGGATGGATATTTTGTTTGTCTGAATGGATTTTTCTTTCGATACTTAGGTTTTCTTCCTGTATCCCTAAGACACGTGTAGTAGACACTAAATTCGCCCCATGGGAGTGTTGGTGAGTGAGCCCAGTGAAAAACTGTGTTATTTAGAATTGGTTACTGATCAACTGCCATGAACTGGATTAAGTGGGCTTATCAGTGAATAGATAGATGGATGGATGAAAAAAGTTAAGTGAATGTGACCAACGCAGGTTTTTTTTAACTTAAAATGTGATTGATTTCTTAGGCCTTAAGTTAAATTGTGTGATTACATTTTCATTTATAAAATGAGTTATAACCACCTATAATGGTGTGCATTATCCTAGCAATTATAGGCTCCTCCAAAACAAACAATGAAGAGTTTAAAATAAAGACAATTGACTCTTACAAAGTAGGAGATGGCTATAAAAATGTCTTCAATTGCTTCTATGAAAGTTTAAATGTGATAAACTTCAAAAAGTACTATTTCTCTGTCTCTTTGTCTCTTTTTTATCTGTCTCCCTTTCTTCCTTTTCTTTCCTCAGCCCTGACCTCACTTTTATATCATTTGGTCCAAAGACGGTAGTCTAGAATTTTCTATATAATCGCTTAGTGTCCCAGTATTCCCGAGCCCTGAGTTGTCTTTAAAGAGTCATGTCCTCAAGGTAGTGTATTTTTAAATGAGAAGGGAAGAGTATGGTCTTACATGTTCCTTTGTGGGACTGTTTGTGCTCTAGAAGCCAAAAAGTGTTACTGTCTTCTTCGTTTAGCCAGACTTAGTGCCATATGCTTTGTGCACGACTTCCACCGCCTACTGATCATTAAGAGCACAAATACAAAATATACCACCTTATAGCAAGCTTCCTGGTTCTACGCTCACATATGCAGGACAAATCCTGCTGATAGTGTGGCACTCTATTTCTTTTCAGGATGCTTAACCCTACTTTGTGACATCCTGATACCATATTTGTTCTTGGCAGCCTCTTCCCAGTCAAGAGCCCATTCACAATATACAGTGTCCGATATGCAAAAAGTTGCTAGGAAATAAAAAAGAAGCAAAGGAACAGAGAGCAAGGTATTAGTTCAAATTAGTTTTCATTTATTATTAACTGTTTTTTCTGCGACAGAAAACGTTGACCTGATTGTGCACTTCTAAAGTGATTTTACTGCTTTTTCGAAAATTACCTTAGGAGTAGGTTTAAAACCATCTGTGCCAGAGGCATACTAAGACTAGACCTGGAAGGAGAGTTGTGAGTGAGAATGGTAAGAGAAAGTGGTCAAAGTAATGAAGGAGAGAGAAAGGATGGGACTGGTGAGAAGTAAGTGCTTTGGTGGGGTTCAGGCTTCAGAAGGACAGCAAGTTTTGTCATTCTTCAATTTCAGTTCTGTTCAGTTTTTTGTTTGTTTTGCATAACCCTCTCCACTGAAAATAGGGTCAGAGCAGAGAGACAAATTAAATCATATGGCTTCAGTTTCATGTGGAAAACTAAATTTAGCAAATAGACAAACAGATGAACAAATGATTTTTAGCTAATTTTCAAGGCATTTTTACTACAAGATAAATATGAGACAAATTTTCAGGTAAAAAGGAAATATTACTTCATATATTAATTTCCTACATTTGTGCACCTTATATAAAAACAATGTTACCAAGTTTAAAAGAATTTACTTTGATTGGGCCTTTCTGGTTCAGCTACAAAAGAGCCACCAGGGCTTTTTTTAACTGGGACAAGAACCTTTTGTTAGGTTCATGTGCATATAATGCAAGAAGCACCAATTTCAATAGCCCATGTCTGTCTGTCTATCTGCATCGGGCCCTCAGAGAACCTCACAAAATAGAGAAGCATTCTGTTCGACTTAAATTAAAAATTAGTTTACGGTTTCAATTTTACCTTGACAGAGGTTACACCAACTTGCTTCAGTGGAAATGGTAGAGAACCAGTGCATCAGCATTTCACTCCTTCCAATGATTTAGGCCAGTGTTTTTCATGGACTGGCACCAGTTTGTAGACATTTTAATCTGTCCCATGAAAAGACAGGAATGACAAGCATATTAATGCTGTTATTGCTTACTGCTGGTCCATGAAAAGCTGCCAATAAATTGTTGCTGTTCTGCGGAGCCCCATCTCTATTTAACACAGAAGCAACCTGCTCTTCTAGCTATTGTTAATTGATGGAGTCACTCAAATCCAACAGAGCACCCTCACTTTTCGATTAGCTGTAAATGAATGGAGCCACTCAGCCAGTCCATTTTCTAACTAAACATTTCACTTGTCAAAAAGGTTGAAAACCACTGTAGCTTAAATGAAGAAGATGAGAAGAGCAACTAGTCTGATTCCAGTGCTAGAGGTGATGAATTATGAGGAAAGATTAAAAGAGCTGAACCTTTCCAGTTTAAGCAAAAGAAGATAATAGGGAGACATGATTGAAGTGTATAAAATTATGAAGTGAATTAGTGCAGTGGATCAAGACTGTGTGGTCTATGGCCGGCTTGTCTTCCTGGCCAATACCCCCAGGTCACCAGATGGAGCTCTCCCTGCAGCATGGAGGTGCCCCGGATACCAGCAGGGAATCATGGATTATGGAGTTTTCCCCTACAACCCTGCTGGATACCCCAGGGGCCAACAGAGGACGCTGCAGGGAGGCCCAGAGAGTCACATGTGCCCTATAACCCAGAAGTGCGTCATAGGCAAAGTGACAGCGGAAGTGACGTGCTTCCAGGGTGAAGAAGAAGACTTTTTATCTGATCTGGGAACACTTCCGGGTCAGGGAATATAAAAGGACTCTGGGAACTCCAGACGATGAGCTGAGCTGGGTGGAAGGGTGGCAATGCATCTGGGAGTGGTGGAGAGTTTATTGAGTATTGTATTGTGTAATGTTTATGAATATAGTGGGGAGGAGAGTGCTTTGTGCACTGTTGATTAATAATAAAGTCAACTTTTGGACTTTTATCTGGTGTCTGGCATCTTGGACAAGGGTTCAAGGGAGCGATAGCACCCCCTATCTGTCACAACTGTTATTTGAAAATGAGTTCATCAAGAACACAGGAATAGGTTGGAAACTTTTTAAGGGTAAATTTTGCACAAACAGGAAGTTTTTCATAACACAGAGAACCATAGACACTTGGAATAAGCTAGCAAGTAGTGCAGTAGACAGTGGACTTTAGAGATTTTCAAAACTAAACTGAATGTTGTTTTAGAAGAATTAAGCGGATAAGACTGGCAAACTTTGTTAGGCATAATGACCTTTTTTCATCTATATTGTTCTAATTCTCTAATGATCTTCCAACCATAAAATTATAAAATATAAGCAAGGAAAACAAAACATTATCTAGATATGAATGAAGTACCCTATAGTGTGACTATTTCACTGGCACTATAATTTACTCGGGTGGCCACGTATATCAGTGACAGGGATAATTCCAAATTCAGGCTATGTGCCCCAATAAATAAGTGAATAATATCAAAATGTCCCAGCATGAACAGGTTGTAAATCTAAAAGTTTTTCATTGCCACAAGCATTGCTTCACTGAAACAAACCCCACTTGATTAACAACTTGTCTTATATTTAAACAGCATTGCAATGATTAATAAGAAGCACATAAAAGCAGAGCACTGGACTTTACTTACACTTCAATCATATACTTTCTTGACCTGACTGTATTTTTACTGTGTAATATTTAGAGCATGTTGTAAACCTAGTAGACTAAGCAAACATTAAAATATCCAAAAACATATAAACATTTCCCTCAAATTTCGTTTTGTATTTGTTATCAGTAAAATGCATGGTTATAAAATTCAAGACACAAGAAAGTAGAAGGATCTCACTTTTAGTCCAAATTAACTTTGTTTAGATTTCTTACTCCAGGTGCTGACTTTCATTCTGTAAAGCTAGGCTGTGAGAGAAAGGCTTTCTCAAGAACAATGATGCTGAGCTGCAATGGTCTGATTTATTCAAAGTATTCTATTGGGAACTTAAATTAAACATCTGTTTCCTTCTAAATGTTTGGTGCTCCTTTCTGCTCTTTCCTCCCCTCTTCCCAAAAATTGCTCTTTATCCAGTAAGTGATTAATCAATAGGAAACACCACTCTCTAAACTAAATACAATCTTTTCATACTTTTTACTAGAATGTTTTTACATATTTTATACCATTTGAAAGATCTAGCCAGGTTTAATGAGTATAAAAGCTTAGCATTAGATAATTACAATTGCTTAAGAGTGGTTACAATAAAAAGTATCAAGAATAGTGGCATAATCCAAGGCTATCAAAAATATATATCCATTATCCAACCCGCTACGTATATCCTAACACAGGGTCACGGGGGTCTGCTGGAGCCAATCCCAGCCAGCACAGGGCGCAAGGCAGGAACAAACCCCGGGCAGGGCACCAGCCCACTGCAGGCTGTCAAAAATAGGAATGTATAAATTGCTTTTAATTCTGTAAATGAAAGTTTTGGGAGATTAATGGTGATGAATGAAAGTTTTGTTTTGCAGTCAGTTTCTCAAACTTGACACTAAAATTTGTTTCACTTTAATATTTCGTAATTGCAAAATGTGAAATTCTCTAAAAAAGAGATTTTGAGGCTGTAAAACAAGGAGTATTGATCCTTAATGCTTTCTTCACACTTCTGTGTTTTGTCCACAGCTGAATAATGCAGAAAATCTGTAGCACACCAGCAAAATCAATTATATTTTGCAGCTTTTGTTCATCACACTTCAAAAAATGCACCATTGCGCACAATACTACCTGTTCTCCACAAGCAATTGCACTACAAGAGAATTCATCACTTGCTAGTACCTAGAATTCAACCTTTTAACATATTCCTGCAAATGTAGCTCAGCACAGCATGAAGGAATATCCCAAGTATGATTTCTGTCTCCAGTGCATCTTTGAATTGCAGTCATCATAATTGACAAAGCAGGCATTGTACAACCAAAACAACCTGCAAGTGACAAGAAATGATTTCTGTGAGTTTTATTTGGCTACAGAATTTTATTTGAACACTAAATGGCAAGTAGCTGCATGTGGCATTTGCACAGAAAAAGTCATCCAGACAGATTAAACACTTTTTTGGAAGTAAAATGCTACATATCACTGTGAATTAAATTCCATTGCAAATTCTTTTTTCTCATCACTACATATTCATGTTATTGTTATAGTTCACAATCCATAGATTATTGCACTGTTAGGATTCAGTGTCCATAATTTAGGTTATGTAGAGTAAATCTGATATTGTCAAGTTTATGTTGTTCCTGGAATAACATAAAAGTTGTTATTCCAGGATTGCCATTGACTTTTAAACAAATTCAAACTCAGCCACTGACACCATAAAGTTTTATGCTGCAAAGCACACAATTACCACACTATTTTATGCCATTTTCTACACCTGCTTATTCTGAGCAGGGTCATGGAGGGCTGGAGTTTATCCTAGAGCTGGAGTTTGCCTGTTGACTATTAATAGGCAGTGAGTGAAAAACAAGACCACACAACCTAGCACATCAGCAAATCTATAGCATGATGATATGTAGGTTAATAGCTATTAATGGAAAATACGCTGCCGCTGTCTTCATAAGTAGTAATTAAACAACTTCTGTTCACCTAAACTGCATGTCTTTGAACTGTGGAAGGAAACCACAGCATCTGCAGGAAACTCAAGTGGGCTGAACATGCAAACTTGACCTGGGTCTTGTTGTAAAATATCACTGTTTAGTCTTGCTGTTGGAAAGGATACTGTGTGGCTTAGTACACAATGACACTCTGACGCTATCTGAAAGGATGAGCTTTTTAAAAATATTTTTGAAGAAAGTGTGATTTTTATTTGTGACGTGTTCAATAATTTTTCTTATTTATACACTTTGTCCTATTATTTTATTGAATTATGATGTTATATCTACCTCACATTACTTTCCACAACTTTTTTTTCCATTTCACTGGAGGACGATAAAGATTTGCCTGAATGAAAGTATTACCAATCGAATGCGTTTTAAACGACTTGTGATTCATTTTTGTATTTGACTTTGAGGGTGGTGCTAGCTAAGTAGTAATGTTTGCTAGCTTGTAAAGTGTTTGCTTAAAATGTTTTTTTGGGAAACACACAAAAAAGTAGCATATGCTTTATATAAGTGCATCATAATGTCGCTCATTAATGGCTAAGATTCATTATTTTTTAGAAACACACCTCAAAATGAGGGCACGTGGGGTATTTTCCTGAAGGAGAGTTGGTGCCTGAGGACCACATTGTATACACTCCAGTCACTTTTGGTATATCAAGCTGGCATGCACCTGACATTTAAGAAGAAGAAGAGAACAAATAAAGTACTGTGGAAAAGAAAGCTATAAAGTACATTTGAGACAAATAACAGTAATATTAAACAAGCATTTATCAATAAACAAGAGTACAGTTTAAAAAAAAAAAACTAGAACTAACAAAATACAGCTGGAGTAATATATTGCAAATAAGTTAAAAGATAATCATCACTATCTTTCAGTATTTTAGCACTGTGAGAATAATCAATGACCAGGTAATGTGTAATAAGAAGAGCAAGAGAGGAAAAATATACAATACTTTATATTTACATTTTTTTCTAGTGTTTATAAATTTAAGTCTTTCACTTAAGTTCTCTACAATTTGCTATTACAAAAATGTTTCTCTTACATATTGCTTTACATTTCCCAAAGGATTCCAAAATCAGTGTTACTTTGTTTTGTCTTGTATATGCCACGTTCTACACTTGATGGTATGATAATGAAGGATACACACATGTTTAAAATTTTGAGGTGCCAACCCTGTTATTCTTATTTAAATTAAAAGTCAGCAAAAAAATTCAGTCTCTGTCTCTCTGTGCCACCTTGGTCAGAACCTTCAGTCAGACTGCTGTTTAATACCTGCAACCCTGGAAGAGGAGGGGCTTAGGTAGTAATTGAGGGCATGGTCAGGTGTCATCTGGCTACGGTCCTAAGGAGCTGTGGATGGAAAGATAGGTTTGTTAGTGACGGTGCCCCCTGTCATCCCATGCGTATGCATATGACGAACGTATTTTGGCACTGTTTGGAACTTGTATCATTTATTTTATTTGATTTTTATCTAATTCTAAATGATAGTCAGGGGAACTTTCTTTAGTATGCTGCCTCAACAGTCTTTTAGAAGCATGAATATTGGATAAAAAAACTAGAGATGCTGCTGCTTATGTACCATAACTGAAACTAAACTATAAACAGATATACTTAACTCAAATGCCCTAAAAATGTTATAGTAAAATGTGTCCATAATAACAGAAGCTTATAAATTGATTGAAGAATGCTTCTGCAGGATAGTCTATTTAACATGCCAAAATTACTTTATAAATTAATTATTCCATTTTTTGACATTACTCTTTATGTAGCCAGTAATAGAAGATTGCATTTGATGTGAAGATAATTCAAGATTTATGTGAAGATCTTGCAGCGGAGGAGTTATCACACTGTGCATACCATCCTTGACTAGCTAACTTAATGGATAAAAGCACCATTAAAATTATTTTGGTCAATCACTGAATGGAGACTGGGCGGCAATGGCATGATTGTTTTGATGCTTTTATGAAGCACACCTACTAGACACTTTGGACTGTTACCTCAGTAAGCTGTATTTACTGTGATAAGAAATGGATACAAACGTACTTTCTGAAATACATGCATGCATAGTTCATTGGTCATAAAATGTTACTCAGCTCTTTTTGTTTACAGTTCAGCATCTTTACTCTGTGTGTCAACAAAAGAAGGCTTGTTGTTAAGCTGCATTCGAAAGACACTTTTAAGATCTTGCTGAGTGCAGATAATGCAGTCATTGTTGTAAAATAATACTATATTTTAGCTCAGAATTATTAGTGTCTTCCTGCTGCACTCATCCTGAAACCTGGCAGTCCCACACAGCAGATGTACATGTGTGCAATGCCACGGGAAAATATGGAATGTCCCTATGTGTGAAGCATAGGACTCGGGCCAGGATTTAAGCCTGAAAGGTATTCAGTATATGACTAGACACAGTCATGAACATTTACTCATACCAATGAGTCCACATAAACGAATACTGTGACCAACCTATAAATCAGAACTGGGATATATCAAAATACTGTGTATAGAACCACAGATAATTATAGTTTTAAATAGTGCTGAATTTATTTATGTACTTAGTTTTCCTAGTGTACATAGTTTTCTTGGGGTTTAAAAATTGTACATAGTTTGTTAACATTAATACTTTCAATTGTCATCTTCTTATGTTCTTCCAGCACTTGCGGGTTGGTGGGTGGAGATAAAATCTAAACACAAATCCCAAGATTGTGAGATGAGAAAAATGAATGGGTGATACAGTATAACAAGGACAGGTCTGAGTCAAAAAAATCAAGAATACCAAAGTACCAAACAATTAGACAATCATAACAAAACATATGTAAAACCCCATATTACATCATTGGCAACAGTTACACCAATTGTAAGCCAATACAATTGTGAAAAAACACACAAAATGGTAGACAGTTATAGAAAATGGTGACATGGAAACACTGCAGAGAGGAAACTTAAAAATATTACAGTCATTTAAACAAAGTACATTGACAAAAATAAGCACATACATTGATTCACCATGACTGAAATCTCAAAATCATATCAGTATTAGCCACATTTAGCTTTCTCTAGAATAGAAAAGTACAGCTCCAGGTAATTTTATTGGCTGGAGAGAATTAATCCATCCATCCAGCTATATCCAAACACAGGGTTACAAGGGTCTGCTGGAGCTAATCCCAGCCAACACAGGGCAGGAACAAATCCACAGGGCACACACACCAGGGACAATTTAGGATCACCAATACACCTAACCTGCATGTCTTTGGACTGTGTGAGGAAACCCACGCAGACAACATGCAAACTCCATGCAGGGAGGACCCAGGAAGCGAACCCGGGTCTCCTAACTGCAAGGCAGCAGCGCTACCACTGCACCACCCGAGAGAATTAGTACCTGTTCAAAATAATAAAATCATAATTGTGAATTAATGTCATCAAATTTTTTTGGTGTCAGTAATAAACTTCCATACTTGAAAAGAAAAAAGATCAACTTATTAAAAGAACATGGATATTAAAATCCCTTACACTAAGCCTACTTGCTTTTAACAGGAAGCAATTTGCCATCTTGTAGTTATTTTTGGAACTGCAAGAACCATGAAAAAAACCACTTGAAACATACAACACAATAATTTGAGTTGGCTATACGGCAATGCTTTTCAATTTGTGGGTGTGTCATTTCTCTGGGTTTAGCTTTACATAGTACAAACTGCATTTAACTAGCAATAGGGCTTGTTAGAATTTTGTACCACATGCCGATCTTCTATTTTTTTGTTTCCCTGTCGCTGCCAATAAATAGATGACTATTTTTTTAACTGGCTACACCATCTGGTTGAGACATTTAAAATAAAATAAAATAAATAAGTCAAACTAATATTCTACTTGTGCTGTATTTTTAATGAAATTGAGTATTGTGCATTAACTATGCTTTGTTTGCTTTTGCTATCATTGTTCATTCTTGTTCATTTTTATTATCATTATTAAATGTTTGCATAAACTTCCTGGTAACTCAGAGTAAATTAGAGTACACTAAGAAGCCATTGTGCACATCTACACTAGCCTGCAGGCCATGACAGGGAAAGTCCATTAATCAGGCCAGTACATTAATCAGGCCTCTGTTATCTAGATATAAAGCTGCCAATGGATGTTAATGCGCAATTGCTAAATCCAGGTATTACATGAGTAAAGTGAATTCATGTCACATTTACAAAAGAGAAGTGATTTGATATGAAGCCAAGCAGGAGTTAAGAATGTAATGTGAAATACAAGCAAGGACATTGCTTTCAAATAAAAGAAAAAAAAAAGCAACAACATCAAAGAATGCAAGGGAATTGTATGATTAATTTGAAACCCAATATGGAAGTACTTCATGTATTACTTTTGTTATGAGGATTGTTTATGGATGTGCTTTATTGCAAGTGTGTGAGCAAGCTAATTTGCTAAATGAGTGACACTGTCATGCCAAAATTGATAAAAAAAAATAACTGTTACTGTACATAATGCATGTAAAATGTCCAGAATAAGAATCGACTCCAGCAGGTTGAAAGATAAAAAGGCACATTAAAAAATTAAAGTAATATGTATTTATTTTCTTACATAACCATAACATAAAATTCACAAACTCATTTAATCTAGTTAAGGGATACAAAGGAACATTAGCCCTCTAAAGTTTACCAGTCAACAGCATTTATTTTATGACAAATACATCACTTATTTTCTTTGTTTAATAAACCTTTTCTAAACTAAACTACAAAGACCTGTATAAAATGACCAAACTCTTTTGCGTGAGACATATAATTACAGTGTAGAAGGTATATTTGAAATCTTAAAATGACTGAACCTTTCCCATAGTGGAGAAACTTGTTTCTGGAGTCAACTTTTGGGTAATGGCCAAGTGTGGGTGTCTTCCTGAATGTGCATGCATTTTGTGACAAAGAAATCACATATTTTAGAATTTCATCAACTTGCACCAAATGATGGTGATGCAAATATTTATAAATGTGTACCCAGACCACTGATAAAAACTAAAAACAGAATGCCATAAAATAATTTATTTAAATCCTTAAAATTCAATTCTTTGAACTTGATCAGTCAAGTATCATGTTTGTCCTAGGCACCATATTTCCACCCAATTCCGGGCGCCTATTGAGGATTCTGAGTGATGCCTGAAATTGAACTTTCCATGTCCATCATCACAACAATAAATGATGGAATTCCTAATGGAAGAATGGAGTTTGCAATGGCAAGTCAACCCAGAGACACTTATATAATCTACATTGGCGGTAACTCATGGTGGTACATTTCCCTATTAAGTTTATTTATATAGATACTTGATTTACATTTACCTGTATATATGAAGTCATGAAGACAACCACAAATTTCAAGTTCAACTTTATTGCCATGCATGCACAGTATAAAAAGAATGTTACAATATCCTCCAAAAATGTGCATATTAGGCTAATTTGTGTCCCTAAATTGGCCCCAGTGTGAATTACTATGGGTGAGTTTGTGGATATCCTGCAGTGGCTTCCCACCTTCTTTAAAGTTGTTTCCCACTTTCTATCGACTGTGGCTGTGATGCCAAGTAGATTGACCACAACCCTGAATTCGATAAATTGGATTTAAGAATGTATGTATGTATGCACATTAAATTATGATTTTTATTATTGGCTGTTGAGTAGTCTTATGACCTGAGAAAAAAACTACCCTTGAATCTTGTAGCATGACAGCTAAAGGTTCTGCTGCATTTGTCAACACAAAGAGGGGTTTAAAATGAATTTACAGGATGGCAGTGATCTTTGATAATACTGTTTGTTTTTTTCATACAACGTGATATATAGTGTGAACAGAAAGTTCCAAAAGTCCTATTGTAATAGTGGCTTCCTTTGATAAAAGGAACCTTGTTGCAAAATTGTAAGAACATTAGGCCATAAATAAAAAGAGCAAAAAGTCAAAATAGGTTTGACGTTGAAGTTACTGTATATTGTTTGTGTCATTGCATCCCATCAGAAAACTATATGTTTCTTGTTTTACTAAAGCATTCATTTGTACCAAAAATAGTTTCAGATTTTCATAAAGATGCAACCCAGATATTTGCTTAAAGTCCATATTTGAATCAGATACTCCTTAGGAACACTTTAAAGGAGAAAAGATTTCAATAATGATATTAACCACACTAAAACTAATCCAAATTCTATAGGACATCTCATACTCCTTCATAAAGTTCAGTATTCATTAGTGCCACTTGGACTTCTTACTAGCAGTTCATACTCTACTGCCTTACATTCTATAGGAATGAGTGTCAATCTTTTCTATCTTAAGATTGCAATACCAGTATTTTCTACAGTAATATTGTGGTGTAGCGGGTCCACAGCTCAAGTCAAAAAGGTCACTTTTTAAATAAATAGTTGAAGCACTCGCTGCTTAGAGAGGGGGCGTGGTAGTGTGGCTGGAGCAGGTTCCCGGGTGAATTTGTGATGCGGGCGGTCCTCGCTTAAGTGCACAGGTGAGGAGTCGTTCGCATCCGTAATTAATGCCGGGAGCTGCTAATTGCCACACCTGATCCACGTCCCCGTGATAAATAATTGAAGCACAAGGCGGCTAGGAAAAGGAGAAAAAAGGAAGGAAGAAAAAAAATGAACGGGAGGTTAAGGGTGAAGAAGACAGCAGAAAGCAGGAGAGAGAAAGCCGGTTGAGAGAGAGAAAGCAAGCGAGTGCAGGCTTGCGCTGATTGCAGGCAGCTGGGAGAGGCAAGCCCAAGTTGGGTATTTGGCCAGCACCCGAGGGCTGACGGTAGTGGTAGCTTCTGCTGAGCACTTATTTGGAGCAGGAGTGATCGAGAGAAGGTTGGCTCACCGCAGCGAAGGCAGTGGGAGTTGGGGACTTGGGAAGTGGAAGCCCCAGTGTGAGCGTCCTGGGGAGCCGAAGTCTCAGTCTAGGTGAGCAGAACCGGAGCCAGAGATTGGAAAGGCCACCAGACCAGAGAAGTGATGAAGGTCAGCTGCATGTAGGGTGACTCCCCTGGCACATAGCCTGGATGGGAGAAACAGGGGAGTCACCAGTGAAAGAAAGAACCGGGCTTTGTTTTAAAAGACTGCTTCCAGCCATTGTTAAAACCTCCTTTTAAAAGGATTTTTCTATGTGTTTTTAACCTCCACAGTTTATGGATTATGATTGTTTTATGGATCATTTTTAGGGATTATTTATTTAATGTCTTATTTGAGAGACACTGCACTATTTACTTGAACACCTTGATATTATTAATTTTATTAATAAAAGCACTTCGCACTTTTCACACCATCCCCTTGCTTCATGGTTGATGTCTTCACTGCCTAGCTTATTGGTGACATTACCGACGGTGTCGGGTTCGAGAGCTCCCAGAAGTAAGATGGGAGCATGGAGCGGAACCCACATTGTCACTTGTCACAAATATGCATTTTAATATTGACTTTTTTTATCATTGTAACACAAATCTATTGCAGCAAATTACAAATCAGAACCCTTTTAACAAAACAGAATTCTGTTAATTAATGTAATATCTGTGTTAATCAATACATATCTATCTATTATATAAAAAAAATCTTGGGTCGAGATGTAATCATCTCAGAGAGACACTTTGACGTCACGCGAGACGTGATCATCTCAGAGAGACACTTTGACGAAACTAGATATTGCAACCTTAGGAAGCAAGACCCATGAGATGGTGACTTTTGCACGTCACACCCTATTTACAAACAATTTAAAACAAGTTCACAGACAACTAAACTTGCAGTTGTTGGAATGCTTTTGGCAGACACACTTCCACGTGCTCCCAGCTATTAAAATGTTATACGTTCTAGATGGCACATGAACAACTAAGTGAAGAAGAAAGAGCAGCACGTTGAAAAGAGACACGAAAGCACTGGAGAGAAAAGAAGGCAAAAAAGGATGCACAAGAGAACAATAATAATCCATGTGCAAATTCAGAAAATAAGGAAAATAATAATCAGCCCGGACATCCTGCGAGAGACATTTTGATGTCCCACGAGGGACACTTTAACGTCTCGCAAGACAAAGCAGTGAGACAAAAGGACAGCTGCTGTACAGGCTTTTGAATGATCGACGTGCAGTGCGACAAGCAGAAGACGCAGCTCAGCAGCAGCAAGCAGAAAGACAACAGCTGATCCGTCCGCATTTCCAAAGCGTGCATTCAGCCACCCCCTTCACAACGTGAGCGGCAGAGACGTAAAGTGGCTGGCGGGTGGCGCGCCCCGGGGTCGGGGTGAGGCTCGTAAAGTGAGCAGGGGGCAAAGCCCCCTATTATTATATATAGTGCCTTTAAAAGTTTGCTTTGCATATCCTTTAAAATTGTCTTTTATGATAAGCAATGTAATGATTTTAATAGCAGACAAAAGTTCAGGAGAAAAGAGCACAATGCAAGAAGAATTGAAAGGTATTCATAAATTATTGAAGGCATAGACTATAGACCAATGTCAGTTTCCCAACTGTACTTAAATGGGATTAATTATTGAGATTGAAGGACTTTAACTGGAAGGCACAGAAAAAAAAATCCTGAGAGTACGCAACATAAACCATTGAAAAGGCTTCTGTCAGTAGTTCTGAAATTGTGAAAAGTCTGATTTATTAATTTATCTGCAATGATTTTTAGTTTGTACAAATTAATCTTAAGGCTTTGTTTTGCTAAACAGACAAGGCAGTTGGATTTTATTTGAAGTTTTTGCTGAATATGTTTTGGAATTCTATTATGAGGTTAAAAATAATGGCTGTTCCAGTGCTTAATACTAGTGTGTCAGAGAGATGTACAGCCATATTCATAATGGCCACCAGATTTGTCTTCATTCTGTCCTTTGCTACTGTCTCCAGCAGGTCAACACTATGTTTGAGCCTGCCATCTTAATTAGCTTGTTAATTCAGTGAATCTTTCTTGAAGTGATGTTAATGGCCCAGGACACCACAGTGTAGAAGATTGCACTAGCTACAATAGAGTTACAGAATTTAAAAATCGGTACTTGCTGTTAGAGCTAGTGCCTAATGCATTCTGTGTGTTCAGGGTTTCCAAAAATGTGTGTGCAGTGGCATTCCTTCCAGAACTGGTTTGCTGTTTTGAACTCAGTGCTGCCAGGATAGGCTCAGATCCCTTGCAACACTGAATGTAAATATAGGGCTTTTCGAAGGTCAATGTGAAAGAATAATTTAAAGGTAAATATAGCTGAATATTTTGGTTTGCGGTGAGAACATTGAAATATATACTCAGCAAAAAAAGAAACGTCCCTTTTTCAGGACTGTGTATTTCAACAATAATGTTTTAAAAATCCAAATAACTTTACAGATCTTCAATGTAAATTGTTTAAACAATGTTTTCCATGCAATGTTCAATTAACTATAATCAATTAATTAACATGCACCTGTGGAATGGTCGTTAAGACCTTAACAGCTTACAGAAAGTAGGCATTTAAGGTCACAGTTCTAAAAACGCAGGACACTAAAGAGACTTGTTTACCGACTGTGAAAAACACCCAAAGAAAGATGCCCAGGGTCCCTGCTCATCTGCGTGAACGTGCATTAGGCATGCTGCAGGGAGGCATGAGGACTGCTGATGTGGCTAGGGCAATAAATTGCCATGTCCACACTGTGAGACGCCTAAGACAGCGCTACAGGGAGACAGGAAGGACAGCTGATCATCCTCGCAGTGGAAGACCACGTGTAACAACACCTGCACAGGATCGGTACATCCGAATATCACACCTGCGTGACAGGTACAGGATGGCCACAACAACTGCCCGAGTCACACCAGGAACACACAATCCCTCCATCAGTGCTCAGACTGTCCGCAATAGGCTGAGAGAGGCTGGACTGAGGGCTTGCAGGCCTGTTGTAAGGCAGGTCCTTACCAGACATCACCAGCAACAACGCCGCCTATGGGCACAAACCCACCTTCGCTGGACCAGACAGGAGTGGCAAAAAGTGCGTGAGTTTCTGCATGACAGCAATGTCAGTGTTCTGCCATGGCCAGCAAGAGCTCAGATCTCAATCCCATTGAGCACGTCTGGGACCTGTTGGATCGCAGGGTGAGGGCTAGGGCCATTCCCCCCAGAAATGTCCAGGAACTTGCAGGTGCCTTGGTGGAAGAGTGGGGTAACATCTCACAGCAAGAACTGACAAATCTGGTCCAGTCCATGAGGAGGAGATGCACTGCAGTACTTCAAGCAGCTGGTGGCCACACCAGATACTGACTGGTACTTTTGATTTTGAGCCTCCCTTCATTCAGGGACACATTGTGAAACATTTTTAGTTTATGTCTTATGGTGTTGACTCTTTTAGTGTTCATACAAATATTTACACATTAAGTCTACTGAAAGTAAAAACAGTTGAAAGTCAGGGGACGTTTCTTTTTTTGCTGAGTATATAAGAATTGGTTTTGGAAAACTACTGAGATCATCAAGCAAAAAAAGAATGTACCAGAAGAAAAGTTGACGTAATACACAAAATGTACTGAAGGATGACTAAGAGATGACTAAGCAGTCAGCATATATCTTGTAAAGAAGCAGAATGGGCAGTTATTACATGCACAGCAATTTCAAGGGTAGTGGCTCCAGTCAAAGGTAAAAGAGGAGGAAGTCATTTGCACATAAGCTGATGAATCAACCAGGTTAAATGTATGCATGTATTGACACTGTTATGTAAATTCAGTTATCCATAAGTATGAGCTTCTGCTTTCATTCTGCAACCATTGTGACCATGCTGTAATAGACTTCTTGTGAGGAATGTTTCCCCTTCATGAAGTGATTTTAAAGACATATAAAGGTAGAACAATTGTTCTCTTCCTGACTCTTGAAGTCAGATATTGTTACACGAATGTGTTCAATCATCACTAATGATTTTTCAATTTTAGATATCACTTCTGTTAGTTAGCCTTTGATCCTATTATTCTAGTCATATGTTGAGTATTTTTAACAGCAACATCCTGGAGTCCAAAAAGTATTGACACATTGTACGAGAAGCCTTAACCCAGTCCATGGTTTGTTGGCTATACAGGCTTTCTTCTGCAGAAGAACAAATCAAATTCTATTACCATTTTGTCAGCTTTTATTATATGTACAGCCTTTTCTCTTAAGGTGCTTCAAGCCTTCCTTGTAAAAGTCAGGGCTTTCAGGCTCTTTGACTGTCCTTAATTTAATTAGTAAACTCTGAATTGGGAGGTATTTGTAGATTTAAAACTACACACATGCTTCATCAATTTCTGCCACTATTCTACTGTGTAACCTAAAGCCTATTTGAAATCAAAGAATAGAATTTACACTATATGTAACCATATTCATTCATTCATCATTCCTCTAATTCAAGGTTGTGGAGAGCCAGTGCCCATCCTGGCAACACTGGGTACATGGTAGTAAACCAACCAATATGGTGTGCCAGTCATATATATATAAAAAATCACACTCAAATGAGACCAATTAACCTAAACATGCATGTTTGTGGGAATGAGAAGAAAAATGGATTGATCAGAGGAAAACCTACACAGACAGGATGGACTGCACACAAACAAAACTGTGAACCTAGAACTCAGAAGATGAGAGGCAGCAGCATTAATTACTGCACTTCCTTTCTGCCCCGAACATATAAAAGAACTTTTCTTTCTGAATCCCCTCCAAAGATACATAAAGCACAGTTTACCTGTAAGTGCTCCTAGCCTTGATGAAATAAGCAAAAGGTGAAGATAACTGATATGTTGATATGTAAATACTACAATTGAAGGTATTATTAAGCACAGTTTATGAATAAAATGAAGTTTTCAGCTTATATGTTAATTAATACTTTCTGATTCACATTCACAAGATCAGACAAAGTATGCAGCACAATGTCTGGTCCAGACTTTGGTCTTGTCACATATGGACTACTGCAACTTTCTTCTGCCAGGAGTACCAGGATATGTCACCAAGCAGCTGAAGATGATTCAAAATACAGTAGTATGTGTGGTATTCAACTAGCCAAGGCGGACACATATTACTCCTCTTTTCAGATCAGTACATTAGCTCCCTGTGACAGCACATATTAAATTCAAATCCTTGATGCTTGCCTACAGAGTAATCGAATGGTCAGCACCTATGTATATGGAAACAGTAATGGTGTTCAGTGTTCCTTAATGTTCACTCAGGTCTGCAAGTGAATGGTGTCATGGGATTCTGCTTCCGCTACACATAAAATCTCAATCTAGACCCTTTTCACGTGAAGCTCCTAGTCGAAACTGCTGACTTCCTCAATGTTTTTAACAAGCATTTGAAGATTCTCTTGTTCTGTAAATATCTAATTAATAATGGTTTTGTTAAAGTCTTATAATAAAGGAAATATTAACTAGTAATAGAACTAGTTTGTTCTGTTTCCTTTAAAGATATTCACTTGTGATAATAGAATGTGTAACCCTGTCCTTTAACACTTGTTCCTTAACAATCCCCAGACTGATGTTTACTTGGTAATGTTAATATATTTTGTAAGTCACTTTGTCTAAAATCGTTTGCTAACTGAATAAATATTCTCTAAATGTAAATGTTTACTATCTACAGTATTTTCAGTTTGCCTGGAGATAACTAATGATAACTTTAATATTTTTGCTGAGGAAAGGGTAGCATGGTCTGTCCATTTCACCACATTGCCACCACTACCCTTACCAGGATAAATCAAACTAAACAAGTAGATATTGTGAGTATTTTGATTTTTTTTTAAAATACTATATAAACGTCAGAGGGAAGTTTTATTGAGATTGATGTTTCCTGACATTTGGCAAATTCATTGTTAAAGAGTAACAGATTCAGGACACACACACTTCATGCTCTTAAGTATTTTAGGGCAAAACAAACGTAGAACCGCTAGACTCTTCCAAGCTAAAAATATTGGACAGTCTCTTATATTTTTTATTAGTTTAGAATTATTTCTTAGTGAAAGATTACTTCCTTTATAGCAAGTAATGCATCGATAAAGTAGTTGAATTTTTTTTTTACTAATTAGCAAATCATGAACATGTGGACACCAAAGGAGATTAAGCATAAACGCATTTAGGACTGAAGCACCAGGAAGCACGTCTTTGTGGAAAGAGTTGTGGGAAGCTCAAACAAACCATTGAGCCATGTAGTTGAAGCAGAAACCTTGACAACCTTTAAGAAAAATCCATCCATCCATTATCCAACCCGCTGAATCCAAACACAGGGGTCTGCTGGAGCCAATCCCAGCCAACACAGGGCAGGAACCAATCCCAGGCAGGGTGCCAACCCACCGCAGGACACACACAAACACACCCACTAGGGCCAGTTTAGAATCGCCAATCCACCATGTCTTTGGACTGAGGGAGGAAACCGGCGCGCCCAGAGGAAACCCACACAGTCACAGGTAGAACATGCAAACTCCACGCAGGGAGGACCCAGGAAGAGAACCCAGGCCTCCTAACTGTGAGGCAGCAGAGCTACCACTGTGCCACCGTGCCACCCTTAAGAAAAATCTGGATGAGAAATTAGGATAGCTTAGCTACTAGCTAAATGGACTGAACGCTCTCCTCTTGTTTGTCAATCTTTTGTGTTCTTATGTGCTAAAGTGCAGAATGGCTACTAATGTGATGCTTGCTCTTTAGTAAGTTGGCACCACCTGTAGTAAATGTGGGGGAATTGTTCAAAATATAATGCATTCAGGGAGGCACAGTGGCGCAATGGGTAGCACTGCTGCTTCGCAGTTAGGAGACCCGGGTTTACTTCCCGGGTCCTCCCTGCGTCGAGTTTGCATGTTCTCCCTTTGTATGCATGGGTTTCCTCTGTGTGCTCTGGTTTCCTCCCAAAGACATGCAGGTTAGGTGCATTGGCAATACTAAATTGTCCCTAGTGTGTGTGTGCCCTGCGGTGGGCTGGTGCCCTACCTGGGGTTTGTTTCCTGCCTTGCACCTTGTGTTGGCTGGGATTGGCTTCAGCAGACCCCTGTGACCCTGTAGTTAGGATATAGCGGGTTGGATGATGGATGGATAATGCATTCATTCTGTATGAAATGGCCTAGACCTCCAAGCTAAGACTTTCCTTTTTTACATGTGTTATAAAAGTGTCATAGTGACAGTTATTAAAATATATCAATCATTAGTCTTTCACATCATCCAGTATAAGTCCATGGTATACAAAAGGTACAAAATAAATTCACTTTAGAGCGTTAAATCCAAAATCAAAATATGTGATAAAACAGAACAAAAAGGATATTAATAAACTGCACTACAACAGAGTATATTAAACACATACATTGTTCTTTGTATTTTAACATGAGAAACTAGTAGTTGAACAAATTAATTTTATGAAGAGAAAAAGAAACAAGCAAGAAAACTGAAACCATCAAAATATATAACATTATCATTTAAGATAAAAAAATTACAACTTAGGACTTTTTTGTAAAAGAAGTTAATACTATTTCTGCTTGCATTTAATAACGGACATGCTAGTGATGACCCAGCCTCTTATTTTCAGAACTCAGTTTTCCCCAATACAGAGTCAAATAAATCTGTAGCTTATCACAGCAGAACTGGGTACAACACTGGAGCCTAAGCTGGTGGGCATGTTTATAATCATCAGTCAGCCTAACATGCAGGTCTTTGGGATATGGGTGAAAAGAAAACCTTTTCCAGCTGAGAAACAAATGCAGACAAGTGAAACACATAGAAAGGACCTGAGCCTATAATCAGATATAGGTATGTGATATGTGATTATGTCTTCCTTTATGTTTGTAGCGTCTCTTTACTGTGAAATATATACAATTCTGAAGACACATTCACTGTTATCTCAAAACAAATCAATCTAGGCAAAGGTAATCAGTGACCCAACATCCTGTTTTGAGAACATAATGCTTATACTGCTAGGAGCACCACCTACAACTCAGGGGACATTTCATTAACTTAAAGGATAAAATTACGTGATGAACAACAAGACCCTCAAATTGCAGATATTTTGTTCTGGAGGTTATTGCTGGATAAATACAAAGAATCCAAGAAATGTATAAACATTCATTTTTCCTGCCACTTACCTGCCAGCAAGTGATACAGAGCAGAAAGGAATCCGAATGCTAAAAATGAATGACACACAGTTCACAAACAAAACTGAGAGAAACCATACAAGATGAATTGCCTGTCACCAGCTAGGCAGCATTATTAATCTCCTGTGCGCCTACAAAAAAATCACTGATGTGATATCCAAGTTTCTAATGGTAAAAAAGGTACATGTTGGCATGTTTTTGAGTGTTGTTTATGACTGATTAGAACCCTGTTCAGAGATGGTGACATTATATATGTGGGGTTGGAAAATTAATAAATGAAGAAAGAAGCCTACTTATACTATACAAGGAAGTACTTAGGGCCAAATTGTCTGCAGGTGGTACCTCAATAACTCCTATCACCCATTAATAGCTCATTTTATTAATTGCTGGGTGTTTCTCCTCACAGACATTTTTGGATATGATTTTGGTAGTTTTGTTGTTTTTATAGTTGTTAAGGTTATTAATTAAAATCAATAAGCTCTTTTAAAAATGAATGCATGTATTCATAATTAATACAGCTGTCTTCCATGGTTGTCCTGGCCAGATATTTGTATTTGTACCATGTCCTCATGTATAAACGGTGCATATGCACATGTCCACAGTCACTTTGAAGTGTATAAAAACTAACCTTGGCGTAAAGCCACACATATTTCATTTTCAAGGCTGCCTCACAGCTGTGTACATACTTTTCTGCTTGGTTTTGCAAATGGGCGGCACCCAGTGTTAAAGCAGTGATACTATTTCTTTATCAAATACACTGAAATTAATTGCATATAGTTTACAAATGTAAGGCACTTGATAGTAATCATTCTGTAACAACATAATGATGCACAGAATGGCCATACTATTCCAAACACCATAGCTGCTTTAGCGTTGCTACTCTTAGTGCACCACTGAGAGTATTTTAACCTTTTATGTTTGTGGCATCACAGCTGCACAGCAGCCGATCAGAAAGCTCTACTGCAAGTTGTGTCGAGAGCACAGAGTATTATCGGGACACAGCTTCAAGCCCTGGAGGACATTTATAGCACACGCCAGCATCTGAATGGATTCCACTTACCCATGCCACAGTGTATTTGAAATTCTCCCATCTGGCAAATATTTCAAAGCCTTTCCTGCATGGACCTCGGAGCTCAGAAACAGTTTCATCCCAAGAGCTATAAATGCATTCAGCCATCAAGTGCTCACGGTAGAAATGTTTGCACTTATAGTTACAATTACCTCACTGTAAACGTAAACTACTACTGCAACTTAATATTGCACAAACTGAGCCACTTTCTAAACCATTTGCACTATCTGCACTATATGTACACATATATTGCACTTATGCTTTCATATTGCGTATTTTTCATTGTGTTTTCTATTGTATTATTAGCATTTTTTATCATTTTATAGGAAAATACGTCTATGGAGGAGATGAATCTCATTGTACAATGACAATGAAGGAATTCAATTCAATTCAATAGAAGAGAGTGTGTATTTACAGATGATGATGACTGGCTTCTAGCTCTTGGAGCTGTGTGCTGTTAGAATACTAGGATGTATACTTCATATAATTTTTATGATGAAATGCATATTGCATTTTACAGATAAATTGTTAACTTCTTACAAATAATGTATACTGTTAATAATTAAACATGTGGGAGCATAGTAGCACAGTGGTAGTGATGAGTTGGCACCTCACCCAGGGATTGTTCCTGCCTCACGCTGTATGCTTGTTCGGATTGGCATGACCCTTGATGAATGAATGTGTCCTGCCGTGGGTTGGCACCCTGCTCGGGATTGGTTCCTGCCTTGTGCCCTGTGTTGGCTGGGATTGGCTCCAGCAGACCCCCGTGACCCTGTGTTCGGATTCAGCGGGTTGGAAAATGGATGGATGGATGGATAGATGAATGAATGGAATAATTAAACATGGATAATGAAGATTTTTCCATGTTCCTTAGAAGTTTTGAAGAATTTGTGTTCTAAGCTTACAGCCAAGAAACTGAAGATTTCATATAATAGTGTCTATTACTATCTTGAGAGAAAAGAGCAAATCTGGATATAACCAGGGCAGGAAAAGAAGGGGAAGGTCCAGCATAACAGGAGTTGAACACTATAGTCTGTAGTTTGAGAAACAAACATCTTACTGCTTCTCAATTGACTTCTTCATGTAATACATGCCAAATACCAATGTCATCTCTCCATGACAGTAAATATGACTTGACTTGATAACAGGTGTGGTCAAGAGTTAATGTTGACTATGAGAGTTGAAGGCATATTCAGTATATGGAACAATTATGAGGTCACAAAGGTAACTCCTCATGCATGGACAGTATTTTTTTTAAAGATGATTAAACCATTAGTTTGACCTTATTCTGAGCAGAATAATATTTATCACAGTTGCATGGATGTGGAGCTTGTAACATTGTTTTGGTATGGAATATGAAAGCATATTGAGAACATGTTCAGATATTGAAAAGCAAGATACCACACAAAAGGTTACCTAAGAAATTTTTAGTTACACACTTTGTACAGCAATGCATCCAGAGATACATCCATGATCCATTCCAGAGATACAAAAACTGAGAGCAACTTTCTGTATGGCATAAACATACACCTTGCAAAGAGATCTGTGTATATTCAAAAAAATTACAGACAGAAAACATCACTTCAAACTAGAGACCATTATTTTTCGTATCTTAGTATAGTGTCAATTGTGAAACTTTAAGCCCTTAATGTAACTGAACATATTTAATCCAGAAAATTTAAATAGAGGTCATCATAGAAAGCAAAATACACACAAAGAGTAAACAGCTGCAACAAAATTATGTGGCAGGTCAACCAGATAATTTTCATGCAATATAAAGTAGAAATAGAAATCAGAAGCAAGGTCATCGGAAAACAACAGTATTCATTCTTCTGATGCTAAACATCTTATCATGTACGCATTGCAGAAGGAAAGTGAATGCCTAAAGATATGGCAAACAATGACAGACTGAAATGAGAAATTAATTACATAGTGGTAACACAACAGCTCATTGTTTTTAAAGGCATAGCTCGTGCTCATCAAGTGGTACATGAAGCTCCACTGATCCCTCACTCTCTTTTTGGTCATAAGGGTAATGCACAAGTGTTCATTGAACGTCTTCTTGTGTTTTGCTTCTTTTCAAATAATCACTGGCCTAGGTCACTTTGAAACAAATAACCCAGTTGATGAAGTTGGTGAAAAGCATTCATCCTAAAAAGAACATTTGAAAAATAATTAGATGCCCGAAACAGTCTTCCAAAAGAATACTCAAACAACTGGAAGGTTTAGAAAGAAAATGATTAAAATATATCAAGCACCCACAAATGCAATGAAAAATAAAGCTCAAAGTCTGAAATGTTGGTATACTGCAGAGTTGGAATATAGCAGAAAAGGAACCAACAGATAAATACTGTACAGTATGTGGTGGATAAAAAATGATCCAAGGTCCAAACCAAAGAGTCAATAAATAAGAAAGTCAATACCAAAAACATTAAACTAAGTTTTAATCAAAAGTTAGAGGCAAACATTTATTTGAATATCCACAATCTTGGAATGCCAGGATGTACACAACATTGACCTTTATACTGTCATGACAATGATCACACCCCTCTTCTTATCGGAAATGCTTCCATGGAAAAAAATAAAAAACAAGAATTGAAAATATTTTAGCTAATTCAGAATGAAACTGAAAGTAAAAATAAATATCAAAATCAAATAAAGAAAACAAACTGAAACCAAAACACACCAAACAAGCAAAAAGAAAACGCTATAAAAAATGATAAAAAAGTGATAAAAAATCAAAAATTCAAGATGCAAAACAAAATAAAAGTTGAACAATGACAAGTATAGATTTATTACCTTTATCCAAAGAGTTGGATTCAAGTTAAAGCAAGCTGTCTTCTATTATAGTTGTATATTCACGTCACATGAACAGGAAAAAACACAACAACTGAAAACAGTAACGTGGTACCTGTGAAAATCCAAGATGATGTTGTCCTAAAATCAAAATAATAAAAAAAAATATTTGGCTACACAAAAATAAAGTATAATTATATTATCCAAACCCATAAAATCATAACATCTTTCACTGCACTCTAACCTGTTTTCCATTAATAAACTCTATTCAAAATAAAGAAGGAAAGATAGATGTAGCGGAATTCGTAATTATCTGTCCATTCCAAAAAAATAAGAAGAATGTGAAACAAACAAAATATTGTGAGTGATGTAAACTGTAACTGTACACAAGTATAAAATGTTGAAGTAAAAATATAAAAAATATAAATTGTAAAAATATAAATTGATGTTAAATAATAATTAACAAATTTAATTAATTCGACCTGCAATTGACTGCTGGTACTCTTGCCAGACTTAGTGCCTGCCTTGTGCCCATTGCTGCTAGGATAGGCCCCAGCCCACATGATACTAAACTGGATTAAACAGGTATGAGACTGTTATGCAATGGTAAAATCTGTGAGCAGTTTTTTTCGGGATTGCTAATATCAGTTAGTACAGCTAGTACAGCTAGTACATTTTCCAGCATAGGAGTAAATGGGACAACCTGAATTAGCGGACAACTCATTCATATGTTCAACATTTCTCAGTATTTCTTCTTACATGGACTACTGCCTATAAAACTACCATCTTTTCAGATACAATGTAATACAGAACTCACACATTTCTATACCTTTGAGTGACTATCAATAATTCCTCATTAAACAGCCTTTGAAGAAGCATCCAAACCAAAATATCACTTTAATCTCTTTAAAAATAAATATTTAATATTGCTAGAATGCTGAGTTTTACAATTTTTAATTATCTCTCCCTCCCTCTCTGAACTAGGGCATGTAAAAATATACAATACATTGAGAGAATCCCTTCACTATAAAATTATGGATTACAGAAACGAGCATTCAGCAACTGATGTCCTAAACCATCATGGAGCATGGAATCCAGTTGTCCAGGCTCTTCGCCATCAGAAACCACAATATTTTCAAACTAGGGATATACTATGGCAAAAGAGTCACCCTAACTACCAACCCATTGGATCCCTGTGGACCTCTTTGGAAGTCCAGGCTTACCTCTTCTGCCTCTTATTTAGCATATTTCTTTTCAGTTTTACAGGATATCTGCCATAGTAAAGGTACATGCAGCCTATTCTTTTCCTTGTTCAATAACACTGACACAGTTTGCTTGTCTGCTTTTTCCCTAAGGGGTAGCTCTGCCAGAAACGAGGGAGTATTTCATAGAGCATTGTTAAGAAATTGAGAAATAGCAACTAATGCAGAATGCAGCTGCTAGAATCCTAACTAGGAAAAGAAAATCCAAGCACATCTCTCCAGTTTTGATGTCACTACATTGGTTACCAGTGTCATTCAGAATTGACTTTAAAATACTGCTTATGGTTTACAAAGCCTTAAATAATCTCACTCCATCTTATATTTCAGAATGTCTGACACCTTACATTCCAAATCGTAACCTTAGATTTTCAAATGAGTGTCTGCTTAGAATTCCAAGAGCTAAACTTAAAAGAAGTGGTGAGGCGGCCTTCTGCTGTTATGCACCTAAAATCTGGAATAGCCTGCCAATAGGAATTCACCAGGCTGATACGGTGGAGCACTTTAAAAAACTGCTGAAAACTCATTACTTTAACATGGCTTTCTTATAGCTTCATTTTAGTTTAATCCTGATGCTCTGTATATTAATTTTCATTAATATTCATGGTTGCTCAAAAATCTGTACTAACCCCTAGTCTCTCTTCTGTTCTTTTTCCGGTTTTCTGTGGTGGCGATCTGCACCACCACCACCTAATCAAAGCACCATGATGTCCTTACATTGATGGATTAAAGGCCAGAAGTCCACGTGACCGTCATCATTAAGTCCTTCCATGAGAACCTTAAATACAATGATGACTGATCATTTATGTTAGGTAGAATGCCTAGAGCGGGCTGGGCGGTCTCATGGCCTGAAACCCCTGCAGATTTTATTTTTTCTTCAGCTATCTGGAGTTTTTTTTGTTTTTTCTGTCCTCCCTGGCCACCGGACCTTATTTTTATTCTATGTTAATTAGTGTTCTCTTATTTTAATTCTTACTTTGTCTTTTTTTCTCTTTCTTCATCATGCAAAGCACTTTAAGCTATATTATTTGTATGGAAATGTACTATAGAAATAAAGGTTGTTGTTGTTGTTGTTATAGCTGAATAAGTCACGCTTAAATAGTCTAATTTTACAATTGAGGCTCACTTGATTCCATGAATTTAAAGTGTATCTTGTTAACTCAAGATGATTTCTTTATTGTCCAGTTTGATTATAAATGTACTAGTTTATGAATGTCCAACATCAAAACATAAAACTATTATGTATTCAGTAGAATTTGGCAGCAAGTGAGAAAGTGAATATTTCAGAATCATTGTAATATACTTTATTGCATTTAATTGTGTGTTTAGCAAACAAAAAGAAAGCTGCAACTTCTGACACTAGTTTGGTGGAAAGCGCAGCTTTGACTACCACTGCTGATGAGAAGTGTGCCCTCATAAGTACCGCTGATTGTACATTAATGACATTAATTTCATTTAAAAGGACTTACAGTACCTATCAGTGGCATTTCAGAATTCTCTTGCTCATCAACACTGTATAGAGGGACGCCAGGTGTAAGGGATAAAAATAAAATGAATCATTTGCACAATGGTGAAGCATTTGCTGTGGCGTGTAGACTTTGCAATGTATAGCTCAAATTAATTGCATATAGTTTTTTTTTTTGTTTTTTTGCAAAACAAGGAGTCTGTGCTATGCTGAATTTTGACAATATGTCTCCTAAAACCCAGATATGAACCTTTATGTTACTCTGCAACTTTAAATTAGCCTGGTGTTGTTGAGTGCACGAGTGCATCCTGCAATGGAGTGATGCTGGTTACAACATGATGACCAGAACTGCTGGGACTGGCACTGGCTCCTCAAAACTGAACGGGACGGGATAAGAAATGACTGGGTAAAAATGAACATGTACATGGACTCTAGTGTTTCTGGCACCCTTTCAGTTCAACTATACAGTATTCACAAATGCCATGCTGCCTTTTTATAAATGCAATGCAGGTTCCCCAGACATCAAGGACTACTTAATATATACGCTGTGGCTGACTTACCTTGATTCTTACCACTCAGGCATTACTCTATAGAGTGTGAAGCCAGCATAAAAATCCAGATTCAGGCATTTGAATTTAGTTTGGAGGCATTTGTAAGAGGGTTGAAGTAAAGTATGTGAATTAAATAATGAACATTTAGAGTTAAAAGTATAAATAGGCTTATGCCAAACTTCAGCTTGCTTGGATGAAAGACTCACTGTTTACTTCAGGCAGATTACAATAGACCCAGATTTCAATCTTAGAATGAACCCAATTACAGCATATGCATTGGCAAAATTTCTTATCCATCATTCATCTAAGACTGGAAAATAAAGAATGCATAACAAGTTATGTTTGGGTGGTGAAGAGAATTCATTGTTATCATGGAATAACATAAATGTAATGTTTTAATGTAATACCAGAAGACAAAATGCAACAAATGACATTATTTGTGGGAATATTGTTAACCTTATATAACAAGCACAATGGCCAGGTTTATTTGTATACCAACTATAAATTTGCAAACAGGTAATGCATTTTGTTTAATTTTAAATCAGAAATCTAATACCATTCATTTAGATATGCATTATATTGTTTGGACTCTGTAATCCTCACTGTGACTATCTGACCCAAAGCCAAGAAGCACAAATGTAAGATGTATTGTGCAGAACTTTAGGAAGAGAGATGAAATTCAAGAACAAATGTGCAAGCAAAAAAACTGCAATTGCATAAATCTGATGGGCAGGTTGCCAAGCAAAGGAGTTTTGCTCTACATGTTATATAAACAAAGACAATCTTCATTAAGCAGACAGAATCATGTTCATTGTTTATTGTGAGGCTCCTCTCACCTCTGCTGACCCCTTCCCAACAATAGTGAAAGAAATGTAACTAGTCTCACGCAGTTTCAGACGCGCTACTTAAAAGGAAGCTATAAAAAAACTATAAGCACACCACAGAACATTTCTTGCTGTAAAAGCATTCCAAATGTTTTTAGATCATTTTCTATGCTTTGTTTAGTTTGTCTATAAGTGACATATATCAAAAATATGTTATGTCTGACCTGACCCTATAAGAAAAGACAAAAAATCACCTGAAACAAAATTACACTTTTTAGTTAGAGTAAGGAATTAATGTAAGTCAATGCCAAAAATAAGTATTTAATAGCACTGTGAATTTCAATTTCAGATTTCAAAAAATTCTTATTTACTTGTGTAATTCTTATTTATGTAGCTATTAAAAGCTGTCAGAGAAACAGAAATCAAAATTCTACAAGTAGACTTGTATTATAATAAACTGTGGGATGGGAAACAGAGGAATACATTCAGCACTTACACAACACCCATGGTAGGTGGCCCATAAAAGGGTTGTATTTCTTATACGACTAAAGCCACCTTCTGATGCCCCCTGATTTTCCCTGGCTTCTCCCATTCATCTTCCCATGCCCTCACCTGCCATTCAAGTTGTTGGCTCTGATTCATATCACTCAATTTAATATCAAAAACAACACCATCTCCCACACTTTCCCCAACTCTGTGAGGCAGTCAAAAGCCATGATCCTCCCTGAGACTTTCCAGCAGCCATGCACCTAGGCTGATGGACTATAGTAATCAGGAAGTGTCTCTAAAAGGCTTTCAGATAAGTATTCTCCCGAAAAAGAATAGGCAATTGAATTTTGAAAATTGACCAGAGCTAAAATTAATATCTACTGTATTAAAATGAACAGGTCCAAAAACAGAGAAATTAAAACAAGAAATCTTGTTCTGAAGTAACCAAAACCAAAAAAAAAAAACAAATCCCAATGCAAAAATCCAAAAGTTATAACTAGCCAAGATCAAGGTGCCTATTTGACACAAGAAACCACTAACTGTACCCCAAAGTTGTCTTTTTAGGAATTCATAATCTTCAACAAAGTAAACTAGACTGCTGCCATGCTTTAGCAATGATCTGCTTATGTCATATGATGCAAATTCCTGTTATGGTGCACATTGTCACCTTCAGCCATGCTTTTCTTCAAACATCATGAGGACCCTGTTCTTGATCTAGAAACACCACATTAGAAATTTCACTAATGGCACTTAATGTCAATGCACCATTTGGCCTTTGGTTGCCTTTAAAGAGCTGGGTCCTCACAGCTACTCATTCTTTTAGTGGTATGGCAGAGTCCTATATGGTCCCATGCACCTTCTAGCAGATAGATGGGATGGTACTGCATAACCACCAACCCAATTTGGACTTATGCAGAAATGGAATAACTACTCAAGTTAGTGACCATATGCTGCCTTCTGAATCTTGGTGGGAACATTGTATATTCCTGCCCAGACTGCTTATCTTTGACACTTTAGCTGGTGTCCTTGTCTATATCTCTCTCTCAACTTCCTTATGGTCTCCTTGTTGATTCTAATCTTTTTTGTGTGAACCTGTGGTACCTCTTCCCCAATAACATCTTAAGCACACACCCATTTATACAATAAATACATTTTCAAAATATATTGAAATATCTTGAGGATACAACCTTTTTGGGCCATCTTGCACACATTTCATTGTTAGATGCAATGTTGAATGTTCACATTATACAGTATTTACATTTTTTGTAGGAATAAATGTTTATTATCTCCAAGTACAAATTAAGGTAAGAAAAAACTTGTTACACATTAATGAGCCTGTCCAAATAACAAAGGAGAGTGTTTATAGTTTTTTTATATATTTATTTAACAAATTTGTTGGTGGAGGAAAATTTAATAGCCCATTTGTTGTGCTATAAAAAGATCCACATGACTAACAGCGGCTTCAAAAAAATATATTATTAGGATGAAGAAGAAGAGAAAAACAACTGGCAGAATAAAAAAATCCAGATCAGCAGAAAAAACCTGTGAGTTCCACTGCTGTCTCATAAAATATTTAACCTTATTTTATTAAAGATAGTGAAAATAAAACTGAAAACAGAGGTACCAATTCCAATGTTCCTAAGCATTTAACTTCCTATGTAGAATCCAGTGATGGACTGAGGATTATTAAGCGAAACTGACAGGATGCTGGCACATGTGTGGATATATGGAGCATTTCAAGTTTCACATCGGTTTTATTTTACTTTGTTGATGCCCTGGCAGATATTTTGTATAACCATATTGAGGGCTGCACATTATTTTTATTGATTGTAAAGTTTCAGTAATCTTCTTATTTAATGATAATGCTACAAATTGTAAATGCTATATCTTCGACTAAAGCTGCTGCTAATGATTTATTTTGGTAGTCTTTTCAGAAACGCAAGTCTAAACAAATAAAAACAAATGTTTATATCCTCAAATGTGTCTATTGATTTGTTTATTTATTACAAATTCAATATTGCTTTCTTACAAGGTCCTGTAAAGGGTTTGTGATTTTCAATGAATTCTAGAAGACAACATGTTATAAAGCATCTTCATCCTCTTCTTTCGGCTGCTCCCGTTAGGGGTTGCCACAGTGGATCATCTTTTTCCATATCTTCCTGTCCTCTACATCTTGCTCTGTGACACCCAGCACCTGCATGTCCTCTCTCACCACATCCATAAACCTTCTCTTAGGCCTTCCTCTTTTCTTCTTATCTGGCAGCTCTATCTTTAACATCCTTCTCCCAATATACTCAGCATCTTGCCTATGCACATGTCTAAGCCAATGCAATCTCGCCTCTCTGACTTTGTCTCCCAACCTTCCAACTTGAGCTGACCCTCTAATGTACTCATTTCTAATCGTATCCATCCTCGTCACACCCAACGCAAATCTTAGCATCTTTAACTCTGCTACCTCTAGCTCTGTCTCCTGCTTTCTGATCAGTGCCACCTTCTCCAACCCATATAACATAGCTGGTCTCACTACCATCCTGTAGACCTTCCTTTTCAATCTTGCTGATATCCGTCTGTCACAAATTACTCCTGACACTCTTTTTCACCCATTCCACCCTTTCTACACTCTCTTCCACAATCCCCATTACTCTGTTCTGTTGATCCAAAGTATTTAAACTCATCCACCTTTGCCAACTGTACTCCTTGCATCCTCACCATTCCACTGACCTCCCTCTCATTTACACACATGTATTCTGTCTTGTTCCTACTGACCTTCATTCCTCTCCTCTCCAAAGCATATCTCCACCTCTCCAGGGTCTGCTCAACCTGCTCCCTACTTTCACTACAGATCACAATGTCATCAGCAAACATCATAGTCCACAGGGACTCCTGTCTAATCTCGTCTGTAAACCTCTCCATCACCATTGGTGTAATCCCACCTCCACCTTGAATGAATCTGTCACTCCTACCGCAGACCTCACCACTGTCACACATCCCTCGTACATATTGTACTTCTCTGCCACTCCCGACTTCTTCATACAATACCACAGCTCCTCTCGAGGCACCCTCTCATATGCTTTCTAAAGGTCCACAAAAACGCAATGCAACTCCTTCTGGCCTTCTCTATACTTCTCCATCAACATCCTCAGAACAAACATCACATCTGTGGTACTCTTTCTTGGCATGAAACCATACTGCTGCTCACTAATCATCACCTCACTTTTTAACCTAGCTTCCACTACTTTTTCCCATAACTTCATGCTGTGGCTCATCAATTTTATCCCCATGTAGTTACTACAGTCCTGCACATCCCCCTTATTCTTAAATATCAGAACCAGTACATTTCTTCTCCACTCCTCAGGCATCCTCTCACTTTCCAAAATTCCATTAAACAATCCGGTTGAAAACTCCACTGCCATCTCTCCTAAACACCTCCATGCTTCCACAGGTATGTCATCTGGACCAATGGCCTTTTCATTCTTCATTCTCTTCATACCTGTCCTTACTTCCTTCTTTCTAAACTGTTGCACTTCCTGATTCACTATCTCCACATCATCCAACCTTCTCTCCCTCTTTTTCTCTTCATTCATCAGCCTCTAAAAATGTACTCTTTCCTTCTGCTGAACACACTCTCCTCGCTTGTGAGTACGTTTCCATCTTTATCCTTTATCACCCTAACCTGCTGCACTTTCCCAGCTTGGTCCCTCTGTCTACCCAATTGGTACAGGTGCTTTTCTCCCTCCTTAGTATCCAACCTCTCATACAACTCATCATACGCCTTTTCTTTAGCCTTCGCTACCTCTCTCTTCACCTTGCACCTTATTTCCTTGTACTCTTGTCTACTTTCTGCATCTCTCTGACTATCCTACGTCTTCTTCACCATCCTCTTCCTCTGTATACTCTCCTGTACTTCCCCATTCCACCACCAGGTTTCATTTTCCTCCTTCCTCTGTCCAGATGTCATGCCAACCACCCTTCTTGCTGTCACCCTTTCTTCATCTCCTGTAGTTGCCCAACTGTTTGGTAACTCTTCACTGCCACTCAGTGCCTGTCTCACCTCCCCCCTAAACTCAACCTTTCAGTCTTTCTTTTTCAACTTCCATTATTTGATCTTTGGCTCTGCCCTCACTCTCTTCCTCTTCTTGATCTCCAACGTCATCCTACAGACCACCATCCTATGCTGCTTAACTACACTTTCCCATGTCACCACTTTGCAGTCTTCAGATTGACTCTCTGCATAGGCTGTAATCTACCTGTGAGCATCTTCCTCCACTCTTGTATGTCACCCTATGTTTCTCCCTCTTCTTAAAATACATATTCACCACAACCATGTCCATTCTTTTGGCAAAATCCACTATCCTCTGACCTTCTTCATTCCTCTCCTTGACACCATACCTACCCATCACCTCCTCATCTCCTCTGTTCCCTTCACCAACATGCCCATTGAAAGCTGCTCCAATCACCACTTTCTGTCCCTTGGGTACACTGTTAATAACTTCATCCAACTCACTCCAAAAGTCTTATTTCTCATCCATTGCACACCCAACTTGCGAGGCATATGCACTAACAACATTCATCATCACACCTCCAATTTCCAGCCTCAAAATCATTACTCTGTCTGACACTCTTTTCACCTCCGAAACACTCTTGACATACTGTTCCTTCAGAATAACCCCTATCCCATTTCTACTTCAATCCACACCATGATAGAACAATCTGAATCCACCTCCGATCCACCTCGCCTTACTCCCCTTCCATTTAGTCTCTTGCATACACAATATATCAACCTTCCTTCTCTCCATCATATCTGCTAACTCTCTCCCCTTACCAGTCTTACTGCCAACATTCAAAGTTCCTACCCTCAGTTCCATCCTCTTTACCTTCCTCCTCTCCTCCTGCCTTTGGACACGTCTCCCCCCTCTTCTTCTTCTTCTTTGGCCAACAGTAGCCCAATTTCCGCCAGCACCCTTTTGGCTAACAGTACTGGTGGTGGTCATTGTTAACCTGGGGCTCGACCGATCTGGTATGGAAATTTGTATTTTTGTGTGCATATTGATTAACATGGTAAATTACATACATGTACATGTTCAGCTGTCTGTGTGTCATGTTTCTTATATAATTGACAAGTGTATCTCTCAAACACATGGCAATCTTGTTTAATATTCAATAAAGTTACAATTTTGCTTTATATCAGCTGCACTTCTTTTTAATCTTCCTGTGCCTCTAGGCTCATTGCAATGAGATGAATTTCTACCGAAATGCATTCAGCATTGTGCACCGCATTCCTTCAGTTTGGGCACATTGCATGTACAACAATTTAGGCATATTTGTATAATAGTTAAGAACATATTTTGCCTCATTTGAAGTTGGGAATGTATTTCACACAAGAACAGAAAAACAAGTGTGAATAATACATTAATGGACTGCTGGCACAGTGGTTATCAATGTTTCTTTATAGCTTTGGAGTCATTACTGCAGAGCTGGTTTCAGACTTGAAAGCCTGTTGCAAGGGCTCTCGAGAGACTGAGTGAGGAGTCTGAGTGTCTGGGCTTGTAAATGTCCTGGATAAAAACCAAGATCCATGCCTTTAATGACCTCTTTGTCACAGCCATCAGCATTGTGTCTGTCTGTGGATAGATTGTTGACCTTGTTGAAAGGTTTACTTACATTCATGTCTCTAGTGACTCTTCCTATGAAGTCTGTAGATGGATTGGGAGAAAAAGGGGAGTCATGAGGTATCTTGATAGGGGTGTGCTGTGTCTCCTGATATCTTTGCAAAAGGAGAAAGGTCCAAGTCTTAAGAGTCCTTGTGCGTCCCATTTTGTTTTATGGTTGTGAGACATGGAATCTACTCAGTGACCTGAGGTGAAGACTGGACTCCTTCAGTGCTGTGTATCTTCGGAGAATCCTCGGGTACCACTAGTTTCACTTTGTGTTGAGTGAGCGGCTGCTCACAGAGTCCCAAATGAGGCACATTACCTACATTTTGAGGGAGTTTCAGTTATGACACTATGGCCATGTGGCGCAATTCTCCGAGGGTGATCCAGCTCACAGGATCGTCAGTGTTGAAGACCCAAGTGGTCAATACTAGGCCAAGGGGACGCCCACGTAACACCTGGCTGTGGCAGGTAGATGGTAATTTCTGGAGGGTGAGACTGGACCATGTGTCTGCATGGGGGGTGCCAATCAGGATCCTGAGCTGTTTCGTCATGTGGTAGGTGCGGCAACACAGTGTACCAGTGCATGCTTCCCAACCTGACCTGACATGACTCTGGTTTACCTCCTACAACCCAATGACATGCACCTTAGTTTAATTAAATTGGTCCTGTATGAGTGAGAGTTCCTTGTTATGAACTGGTGCCCCATCTAGCATCGGTTGCTGCTGTGCACAATGATGACCAGATCTAGACTGACCCTCTGTCATCCTGAACTAAGTTATTGGGTTAAAAGATGAAAAGTGTTTTGAAAGTACAAGATTTCTCACAAATCATTTCTTTTTTAAGATACTGTTAATCAGTTTAAAACTGTTTGATTAAAACTGAAATGTAATTAGAATACCAGTGTGATTTATGTGTCCTTCAGTTTACTGACACATCCCAAACAAGCAGGGGTAACTCTAAAACTGATGTAAGGGAATGAATGTGCATGTGTGAGGGTGTCTGGTGATGGGTCGATGCCTCATTTAAGGTTGGTTCAATACTTGGTTGACTATACCTCCGTGTAATCTTTAAAAAATCAGTAGGGTTCTCACATCTGAAGATGTATGAATGAAGTTATTTAATGACTTACACTTAATACACTCTCATCTCATCTCATTCTCAATCTCAGTTAATCCAATTAAGGGTGATCATTTTTATCAAAATAAATACAAATGAAGAGTAGAATTACATTTAAACAATATAAAGAAACAGATGAAAAATTTCAAAATGTGCATGTTTTTTAACTGCTTAGTCTTCAAAATGCTTTTTTTAACAAATGTGTTAATGCATAGATCATTGTTTATTAAACACAAGTCAGTTATTTGTAAGTTTATTTCATATTGGTATAATCTAAACCTGCTGTATTCACCCATGCTCATGCAAAATTGTTAAAACTGATATGTTTCAAATTGTTATTAAAAAACAAGTATTGTTCATATACCGCAATGCTTGTTCCACACTTACGTTTATGGTTGATGCATTAGATTCCAGTACCCTGCAACCTAACTATACTGAGCTATGTTATGTTATAATCAATTTTTATACTGTTTTTATACAGTACTATGAAATACAAACCATACATTTTACTAAACTTGCACAGTTGTTTTCGTCTGCACAGTCACTTTCTTTTGTTGTGTCAACATCTTTTTCCAAGCAAACTGAAAAGTACAATTTCGAAATGAAACTACAAGATAAACATGAACTCTGACACAGAATGACTAAAGAATCATATCTCTTTTCTTTTTCAAATTCTGTCACTGACCAAGATGTTGCTTTTTGCATATAGTTTCCTTTGCACTTTGTAGTGTGGGTTTGATCATTTACTGGTCTTTCCCTGTGCTATGAGGATGTGTAGTATTGAAGCCAAGGTGAAAGGCAGATTTGTAAAGAGCACAATTTGGGGATTCCTTTCTGGACAATAGATAGATTTGAACCCATACTGCAAAATGGCTGCTAGAGCTGTGATGACCCAACAGTGATGAAGATGGCCTGTGAAAATGCCCTGATCAGGGAGAAAGATAAAAATAAATTAAAGAGTAATGAAGACACATGGAAAGTTGGCCAAGTTTGGTTTCCAGTAAGAGAGTAGCCAAAATAGCCACATATGACTATGAACTGCTTTATAGTGTACAATACAGAGTTCTCAGAAAATACTGTCCTGATTTAAAGGAGCAATATCTCTGAAAATTCAGAATAAAACCCAACAGTTTTTTTTCCAGTGTCTGAAAAATGTAAAGCTGTAATATCACACCTGAATAGGTAGGGGACACTGTAGTGAGAAGTCATAAAAAGCATACATCTCTATAACTTAAACTTTAAATGGTTGTACAGAAACATATGTTATTTATATACTATATTGTCCCATCTGAGCGTAGATAATGCATAACAAAACATAACATTCACAAATCCTTCATTAAAGCAGCATACAGCATAATGCAGAAAAGTTTGAATCTAGGGCCAGGGCTTAGTTTTTTTTTTCATTTATTGACCAGTTTTGTACTTTGTTTTATTTTTAGTGATGTTTATAAGTGTAATTGTTATGTTACTAGCTTTTTTTGTAGTGATGTTTTTCTTGGGTGCTGCCATATTGTTTTATCAACCAAGCTCCATTGCTACGATGTGATGGTTGTCAAGTGATGTGTAAAGTCCATACTTATTGTAAAATTATTTTTAAATTATGGTCAAAGAAAAGGACAGACACTTCACACACTGAATCAGAGGCAAAAACTTTTCCAGGAACCTTATGGTCTAGAGTACAGTTCCTATTCCACTCTTCCAAAATGCATGTCAATGAACCTAACAAGCTGGAGGCATATCCAGGGTATGCTCCTGCCTTGCTCCCTGTGCTGGCTGGGATAGGCTCCAGCTTCCCTTGGACCCAACCTTAGGTAAGCAGACTAGGAAAAATTGATTGTAGGTACCACACGGGATGGACAGGTATCCCGAGAAGGAGTCAGAATAATACCTTATCTGGATGGGAGGCCCCAAATGGACAGAAAGGCATCCCAGCTGAGAAAGGGAAGGATGTCGTACCCGGACAATGCTTCCCTAATGGATGGATTGATATCCCAGCCAGAAAAGAAGATGGTCCTGGGGCCTCAATAAAAGGGACCACACTCCCTTGTCCAGGCAAGTCGGAGTGAGGAGGAGGATGAGCAACACTCAGTTGGAGGAGGGCAGTGTGGTAGAAAGAGGAGAGGTGCTTGGAGGAGAAGTAAATTGTGCTTGGTGCTTTTTTTGGAGATATTTGCCTTCATGGATGGATAGATGTGCATTGAACATTGGATAGCCCGGAGGAAAAACACATGCAAACAAAGGGAGGCAGTGCAGAAACCACACAGACCAATGTACAGTGGGATTTAACCCCGACACACTAGTTTTATAGACAACCCATTTAATACCTGAAAACTGGAAGAGGCCATAATCAAGTGCATATAAATTACTTTTATTTTAAAATTTTGATTTGTAAAATAAAATAGAATTGTGACCAACATTACAGGACAACAGTTTTGAGTTTAAAACATAATATCACTACTTCTGCTATCGGCTCTGCTGAAATGCTTAGGCAGATGGCTTCTTCACAGACATCACACAAGTTCCACTGACTAAACAAACAAATCGATGTAAGTACAACTTTTATTTGATTTAAAATCATATGTATAAGTACTATATTAAATATAAATTTCTACGTATTAATAATATACATCATGGAAGAAAGAATAATAATTCTTCATTACCAGTGGAGACAAGAAGAAAAGAAGTATCTAACTTTTTAAGTCTTCTCTACTGAAGCATGAACCAGACAACAGTCAAAAGATTGCATTTTTTTTCTGTGTTCACCTTTACCTGACTGTTTAGTGACTTGTAGTTTAAAATGTCCTTTTTAAGAGGTTCTAAAGACAAGAGGCACAGGGATACCTAGAGGTGCAAGAGGAAGTACTCATAGGATGACCAAGCTTACATAAACTGTAGCTCAAGTTTTATTAGTGATGTGTGGATGTGTCTTAATTTCAACAAGTTTTATGTAATCTGCACCCTTTGAAACATGAAGCTGAGCTCATCCTGCACTAAACTTTTGTCAAATCAGTTCCAAGGTAATATTTATAAGGCATCCGGTAGTCTGACATCCAGAAGAGTGCTAAAATGTTGAATGAACAAAGGCAACAAGACACACAAAGAAGAAGACTTCAGTGCTAGAGTATCTGGTGAACAGAGGTTCATAAATGCACAACGTGATTAAAACAGTTGGACTTACCTTTGTACCATTGTGCCCATTTTAAAAAACAGATGTTTCGCTATGTTAGCATATGTATTTGCTAAAATCAGCATTCAAAGGTAGTTTCTGGAGTTTTAATGATGCCTGATTGACAACTAGATGATTACCCAGTAAGGGAGGTAGTCGCATTAAAAACTCCAGATGCTGAAGTTGATTTGTGAATACTTCAGGAACTGGAAAAAATGATGTGGACTTTCAGGAGAGCCTGGATTTCAGAGTATGCTTCCTCTCCACTAGAAGCTTAGTTAATAAAGTTTAAGAAATATTAAAAAATGTATGCAAATACATTGTCCACGTTGATGCAGGCACCATAATGATTTGAAGGAGTATTAATCTTTTCAATAATGATAATAATAATAATACATTTTATTTCAAGGCACCTTTCTAAACACCCAAGGATAATAAAAGCATAAAACCAACAAAAACATGCATGTACACCTACACATATAAATATATCTATATCTATGAAACTGAAAATAAAAATGCAGCCTAAGGTCATGTAGTGTAGGGTAATCTTAATAGCTAATAAAGGCTTATTCTGGCTTGACTCACCCAGCAGAGGCCCCTGGCTGCAGAACACCCACAGTAAGCACCACTGAGCAGTCTGTTATCTTTGGAAAGCAGGACTTTTTTCTTTCAGGAAACTAATCTCACTCTGTTGCTCTCTTTCTCTGTGTTTCCCCTGCTTGGTGAAATCAAGAAAATGTAAACAAATTTGCCAAAAGATAATTGTTTCTGAGGAACTCAAGTGTTCTCGAAATATTAACGCACACACATTTCTTATACTCTAAAGCACTTGAAAGCACACACATTTACACAAACATGTACTTTTAAGGGTTATGCTTCTCACTGTCAGAGGTGGGTAGTAACGAGTTACATTTACTCCGTTACATTTACTTGCACCATACTTTTTACTTTTACTTGAGTACATTTGTGAACAAGAAACGCTACTCTTACTCCACTACATTGGGCAACACTTGAATCGTTACTTTTTTCCATTAGATAAAGTACGCTATATTTTTGCCAGAAAGAATCTGACAGTGGATCTACTGCATGACTGTTTCACCAATCAGACGTAGCACCAATAATCACAAGACTCTGTTTCACAAATCACACGTAGCCATGCAGTCAAATGACCACACACAAACTGTCGCATCCTAGCGGCACAAATTCCTCACAGACAGTGGACAGGGAAAGAAAGAATACTGTACATGAAAAATGAGAGCCAACTCCTGCTGAAGCTTAACTATCACTTCACTGAGTGAAGAACAAGTATGTTTTAACCAAACATGCACAGACACAGACAGTCAAGGTAAAGTGAGACTTCTTGTACGTGCACAAGCTGCCTTGTTCTGTTATTTTCTACCTGCTGTGTTATTTGGAGGGCAAGTGAATATGTAGTATTATATAGTCAGTGTACAGCAGGGGTGCCCACACTGT
>JANRMT010062834.1:27269570-27294014 GCA_026402145.1 Polypterus bichir lapradei | reverse complement strand
GCCAAGGACTAATTGCAGTATGACAGTATGTAACCTGAATGGACACAGTTTGTTTCATTAATAATCATTGGTTAATTCCAGATGTCAGTAAATAACAGGACAACTTCAGCAAAGCAATACTCAAACTATTTCAATTATTATGTATGTTTATTTGATAGGGAAACCAGGTGTAAATGTTTGGTATGAGTCACACAGCAAGCTTCATATTAGGTGGCTATAGACTATAGGCTGGCTATATAGGTTTTCTTAAACCATGGGTGATGCGGGTGGTAAAATGTGACGAAGTTGTCTTTTCTTTGGCAGTTGTTTCTGTATCTCTCTCTGCCCTCCTCCTTATTTTTAAATTCATTAAATTTATAGTGTCATGCTGGCAGCATTATGCAATTCATTGAATCTGTCAAAAAACTGGGACAACTGGTATAATCCCATGTTCTCATTGATTGTAAATGTATTTTTGAAAAATGTTAATTTTGAAGTTCCAAACCTCCATTTCACACATTCTTACAAGCATACACACACTGTTCACTTTACCTAAGCTTAAACATATACTGTACCTGTACATATAATAAACAATGCCACTCTTTTAACAATTTTATACTTATTTTCCCAGAATCGTGTCAATGTCTATTTTTTCATACACCCCAGAACTTTATCTAATCCCAAATTTGACAGTCTTGGAAAACTACCTCATGAAAATTAACGATCCAATGTGGTCATCTGTACCTGTCTGCAGTTTCAGTTATAGAACATTTCCCACATGAGCTCTGAGCCCACAAGAGTCATTATCTAAATGGCTCTAAACTAAAAACACACTGAAATAAAACACAAGTTAAAAAACATGATTCATATTTAGCATACTGCAAAAGCTAAGTTTTGTAACAGAATAACACTAGATTTACTAATGTTGCATGTAGATATTTGGGTAAACGTAGTCAATTGCTATCCTTCACTGAATCGCTAAATGAAAGGCATTAAACTAAAACACAGCAAAAACCCATGCATTTGTTTATATAATCAATATTAATTTATTGACCTTAATACATTGGGAGAAAAATGATGAAAGTAAAAATATCAATTTAAAAAATATTACACTAGAGTATTTGGATTTTATAATCTTCATGTGGGAAAAGGCTGACTCACATAAATAAGTAGAATGTATATTTCTGTATAATGTAGATAAGTAGAATGTATAATGCAGTCAAGGAAGTAGCACATTTCCTCATGTTTGGGTACTTTTCCTTTGTGAGTAAGTTCCAAAGCTGTCCATGAGCCCCATACTTCAGCTGAATGTCATCCTGTAGTGTGAAAATCTCATCCTCCACTGTAGAGGAGTTTTAGGTGAAACAGTGTTGCAATTTTTGATGCGGGTGAATCACCCTCAACATCTTCCCTAAATGGATAGCACTTACATGTAGCGATTGGCTCAAGTAAAGCTGAGTCTTGAAACCATCTGTCAAAGTCTGGCAGACAATTTTCAATCAGCTCTGTGTAGTGTATGCTGTCAAGTTGCGCACATGCCTTCCATTGAGTCTCCAGCTCTGATATAAGGTTTTGGATGTTCCCCAAATCAAGGCACTGCAGCTTTGAGGACAGATGTTGCATTTTTCATTTGAAAGCATTAACTGAGCTAATCATACTGACCATGGTTTCCTCTTTTCCTTGCAGCTGTAAATTAAGCTCATTCAACAGGTTTGTCAGATTGGAAAAAGAAAATGGCAAGTCTATCGGCCATTGATCGTTATTAAGTTGCTTGTATTCTGCATGTTTAATGACAAGGAAAAACTCCTTTTTCTCCGGCCAGGGGTCTTGAAATCTCAGCAGGAATTTCTCCCTAGCCATCTGCCTCAACGAAGGCCTCTTTTATCATCTCTCCATCTTGGAATGACTTCTTATGCTTAATGATTGAGTGACTCACCCGGAACGATGCCTCGGTGTGTTTGCCTTTGCTTTTGAATTCAGCCGAGTGAAAAATAACAGCTGTCCGATTAACTGCGATTTTAGTTCCCTCTCCTTTCTCTTTCTCAGATCGCTTTTCAGAAGGAAGTCAGTTTCGTAGTTTTTATGAACAGTTTGAAAGTGCCTTTCCACATTTTCCTTCTTTGGAATAGCAATGATAGATTGACGGATCAGACAAACGCACTTCGATTGTGACATTGTGAGACAAAAAAATCCTCTTCCAATTCCACACCCAGCCCATAAAACTATTTTTTTTTAAATCCCTTCTTTAGTCGATGTAAATTGGAAGGCTAACTAGATCACAGCCAGAGTTTTGCAGTAGCTTGTGCGTTTGATTGTGCGTGCGGGATGACAAGTGTGTTAGAAGAAAAGAGATCTCAGACTGGCCGCCCTGTATGTAAATCAAGTGGCAAATGCCATAGGGAGGATATATGATAGACTAACATTTAAAAAAATATTTTTTTGAATGCAACGCGATCTACCTGCCCTACCTTTCTGATCTACTGGTCGATCGCGATTGACGTATTGGCCACCCCGGTGTACAGTATATCTTGTCACTGTAAGTAGTTTCCACTGTTCAAACATACAAGTTACCTACTGTAGGTATTGGCTTCAAAAGCTTTGCTGTGAAAAACTGAGATTTGGAACTTTGTGTTATTTGTGCATCTTTATTTTGTAAAGATGTTATTTATTTTTACTCATTTTTTATTTTATTATTTGGAAATAGCAGAATTTGCACATTATTTTATATTTTTGTCTGTCTTATTGCAACATTTCTAAAAAATTAAGAATTTATTATGATCAAACAGTTATTCAATACGTGAGTAGTCTTTTCTCAAGTACTTTTTTACTCTTACTTGAGTAGTTTTTTTGGATGACTACTTTTTGCTTCTACTTGAGTGATATTATTTTGAAGTAACGCTACTCTTACTTGAATACAATTTTTGGCTACTCTACCCATCTCTGCACACTGTACCTTAAAGTGTGTAAGCATTTCACACAATATACATGTGTTTTACAGATCACAATACACATACTTAAGTTCTTCATCCTTATTGATTATTTATTTGTATTACTGTGAATGACAACAAAATTATTAAATAAATGCAAAGAAAAAACATAGCACTCGACCATTACTGCACTGTACATCAATATTTTCCTTTAGAAAAAGAAAAAGTTGCGGAACTCTTGTGCTTTTTTTAACATCACAACCCCTTTTACGTGAAATGAGATTTGCACAGAAAATATCTGAATCAGCCCACTAAAGGTGAAAGAATGAATCCCAGAAAATGTCTTTAATTCATTATGCTGGGCTCTGCAGTCGTCTAAAAGATGCATCTACTGCACTCTGCCTTTCAACAAAATCTGGATCCCATTGCCATGAGATCTTCTTTCACATTATTCATCCTTCTAGTATTGGGACATCCTTCCCTCTTCCATGAATATAGATTTTCCTTTAACATCTTTTTGCAGAATATAGTGTCTGTCCTTCTTTCAACGTGACCTAAAGACCAAAGTCTTGGTAATTTCACATATCTAGAAATGCCATGGTCTTCTATTAGTTCATTCATATCCAATTCTTTCCTTCTCTCATGGGCCTATATATTTTAAACAGAATTCTTCTCAAATACCCTGAAGGAATTCTTGTCCATTGTTCTTGAGGACATTTTTTTAACCCATATATTACAAGTGGGTGCATCAGTGACAAATAAATGTTCAATTTTGTATTTCAAACAATAGGCCTGTTTTTAAAGAGATGGAGATTAGCAGAATACAGTAAGTCCTGATGCCTACCCAAATTCCCTATTGCTGTCCCCCATGGGGTGGGGGTGCAGGGTCTGTTTTAGCCTCTGACATCAACACTGGCATATACTTTGCTGTAATTTAATTTTTATTGAATTGTTATTGAATTTACTTCAGGTCCAATTCTCAATCTAATTCCAGGTCATTTTTAAGGATTTCTGAATTAACAGCAACAATAGTGATTTATCTAAGCACAGATCTTGCAGGACATTTTATCCCTCAGTCATTTATCCTATATGCAGCTAAGTGTAGAAAGTCGTCTAATTACACATGTAATAATAATAATAATAATAATAATAATAATAATAATAATAATAATAATAATAATAATAATAATAATAATAATAATATTTTATTTAATAGGCGCCTTTCTTAGCACTTAAGGTCACCTTACAGTGAAATTAAACAACATTAGTAAAATAAAAACAAAGAGAATGATAAAATAAAAAGCAACAATTAGCAAACAAACAAAGATAACAGGCAGTAACAGTGCCAAGTGTGGGTTTCTTTTTTAAAATAATTTCCTGGAATTAATTGAAGAAACTGCCTTCTTCTAGGATTAACCCAAGAACATTATTTAAAAAAGAAACCTTCATTGTGAGTAGACTACACCCATCTCCCAATAAACCAAGTGCCAATGTGAGTATATAGCCATCTGGGAGCTGTATGCTGTATTAGTTTTAATAATGACCCTAAAGTAATTACCCTAAGTGCAACAAATTAAAAGAGAGGAAGCAGTATAAAGGAGGTCTAAGGAGATGGTCCCAGGGCTTTCAAATTCCTAACCCCTTGGTGACTCATTAAGCTTGAATGTAGGAGACAACTTCAGACAAGGCCCCAGCTGGCACAGAGGTACTGTAGCTAGAGGATTATGAGAGCAGAAAAGAGGAATGGAGGAAAGTGGGAAGAAGTTAATGGAGCTTAAGGCATAGTGTTTTTGTTAGTGGATAAGTGAGCTACTCACCACACCTGACAATCATAAACTAGGCCTGGTGGGGCCACTAGAATTGTATGCTTTTGGTTAACAAACTGCCATTCTTAATATATTTTGGTACTCTCAAGACGTTTTATTTATATTGCCCACAATTCCAGCATATAAGAGCTGAGAAATTTGAAAGTGAAGCACAACAAATTATGTTTCAAGTTTGTGTATAACAATAGCAATTTCTTTTGTCTTAATCAGTCATATTTATTTATTCTTTTTTTCTTTAATGAACCCCAAGTTATTAGCATTGGGATTATGATTTAGTGGTTGACCTCAGAGACATGAAGCATTGGCCCCTTGGAGCTGTCAGACAGGAGTGTCAACTTACACCACACTTGCCAAGAGTTAAACATTAAAACAGACCAGTCAATTAAAATCCAGCATCTCTTAAAAAGTCTGATGCAGAACAAAGCTTTGAAAATGATAAAGTTAACAATATACTGCAAAAGCTTTGTTTGTATTTACAGGAAGGAATAACCAAAGGTAGTAATAAAACACTACAATAAAATCTGTGATGCCTAACTAGGCATGACTGCAGTATACAGATAATCTTCCTTGTCTATCAAGTGAAGTGGCTCATTCACCACAAAATGGCAACTCAAAATCTCACTATGCATAATCCTTATTCAGTTACTCTGTTACTGTTATGTACCTTCAAATCTGCCTTCTCTCCATCTCATGTTCCAGCTGTACTTTCTCAGGTTAGGATCTGATGAATTACAAAAGCTCCTGAAAAGTTGAGGTATAAAGTCTTGGACCAGTAATCATCAACTCCCTCTGACACAGCCTGGTTTTCTGTTACCACTATTCTTTGTACTTCATTTAAACAGCTTGGAGTGCATATTTGTTTTCGAATTGTCCATCAACTGGGCTGGCAGTTGATTGCCTTTCCACTGCAATTCATTAATGCCATCAACAGACTGGGAAATCAAGACTTGAGTCCCGCAAAGCCCCCATTGGCACATCCCTTAACTTGGTTCTCCTTAGTTGATCCTAATATACATAGAATTTAAGTTATCTCTTTAAGCTCTTTGTATACATTCTAATTCAACACTCTTACAAATAATGTTTTTAATGCCACTTTACTGAGTGGTGTAGTTCCTTATTGAGCTATTGCTTGTCAAAAAACTCCTAGGGTAAAGGGTTCCTTGCATGTTAAACTGCTTCTCTGGGCTTTGAAAAGGTTCCTAATATGGGGACAAAAAGAAATCTTTATTGTTTTGAAGGCAACTTATCAGGATACTGACAGATCAGGAAAACCTGAACTTAGCCTGTATGGCGACTAGAGTCCTTTTAAAATCAGGAAGCATTGGTATTTCACAAATCTGTTACCATCTATTGAAAGTTATTTAAGGAACCAGTTACAATCTAAATAAATACAAGATTTTCCTGGAACCTTCATATGAATGGTTCTTTTGGGAACTGAAAATGGTTCCATTGTGACATCACTCTGAAGAACCTTGTTGGCATCTTTATTTTTAAGAATGTAGTCAGTATTGCACAATCTTGTCACACAATGTTCCTGAGTTTACCTCATCTGCTTTTTTATTGTATCTTATTATGAATTGGAATATATTTAAAACTGTGTATCTATATGTATTTGCTTCTGTTTTATTTGACTAATCTTTATCCTTCTCATTCATGTGGGGTAATCTTGCTCACAGTATCTCATGTGGCCAACTTTTTATGATATCTTCTCAAACACTCATTTTTTTCCATTCCACTCTCCCTTTTTACCCCCTCTCACTATATAATTCTACATACTTCTCTCCCAGGCATCCTCTAAAAAAACAAAGTTCCAGAAGCTGTGGGAGATCTATCCATTTCTATATAGAACAACTGTTATCTTTCCAGGTAGCTGGCCTCACGCCATCTCTGTCTCAGCTCACAGTCAGCCAGCTGCGACTCTGTCTTGTCCTTTGTACTATATATCAAGTCCATGCTGTTGCAGACAGAGTCAGCACATATAATACGTACAGTATAAGTATTTGTGTTGGAAAGTTTCTTTGTTTGGCATGTACAGACATTTATGTTGTTTCTTAGGATGAGGGTGCATAGACATATTACCAAGCCCTTGGTATTGAATTATTTTGATATTAAAATGTTAGAGTGACAATCCTCAATCACCCCACTGCACAGCAGGATACAACAGAATACTGTATAATCACTTTTATGTGGACATATACAGCAGATGTATACAGCATAAAGCCTTCTTATTTTTGACAGCAGAAAAAAGACCCTTCAGCTGTTCCATCCACAGAGCTGGGGTAGTTTACCTTTGACACTCTGCAGAGGGACAGTATCTTGGTAACCAGAGGTACTTTATTTGCAGCTGGCAAGGAGTTCTTTGCTTCAATACTAAAGAGTGAATTTCCAATCAAATCTAGGGATGAAATGTTAAAGCAGACACCAGGGTCCTCCCTTTCGTAAGGGACTGCACTGGACACAGTTGTGCTGGAGCTAGCCGTGGTTGTACAAATTTCAAATGATATGAACAATATGTTTATTTATTTTTGCAAGTTTACTCTTGTAGTAAACCATAAATTCCACTGGGTGGCAGCAAAAACCATTGAATAACAAAATAAGGGATTTGGGTGTTGATTACATCTTGCCTGAAGAAGGGGCCTGAGTTGCCTCGAAAGCTTGCATATTGTAATCTTTTTAGTTAGCCAATAAAAGGTGTCATTTTGCTTGGCTTTTCTCTAAAATAGGGATTGAAAACTTCACAATTTTACCAGATGGAATAACTTCCTTCAAACATGGGCTGTTTATGAACCTTTAACACAGTGTGCAATGTCCACCACAAATTTAAAAAATATATATCATTTCTATGAAGCAGGGTCATTTTAAATGTCAATAAAGGAAATTCAACTATAATAAACTGTATACATTACATAAAAAAGCTTCTAGCACCATATAGAGATGCAGAGGTAATTATATTAAGCACAGTTCTTCATGCATACTGTAGCTTTGGATCAGCTTTCCCAGACTGTTATTTTTACTTAATCTAGAAAGTCTAGTGTTAACAGAAACTTTTACATAAATTAGAGTTAGTGGACAGCAGACGGACATTGTAGATAACAAGGTTAATTTTTTAATATATGTATGTGTTTTATAGGCTTGAGAAACTTAATGTGTTAATTTTGTTATTAATGTGGCCTGTTTAAAGCAGAAATGAGGCGACCACATCAGGCAGTGCTTTGGTCAGGGGGCATTTTCATTTTTTCTTTTACATTACAAAATAATGATAATACAAAAAAGTTAAGCGTGAACCTAAAGAATTACATACAAATCCAAAACCATATATGTATATTATACAACCATTAAAAATGTTGATAAATTTTTATTTAAAAGTTTCAAGTTACACATTTCACAGCACCTTGCCAAATGTCACTACATGGTACTGGTATTCATTTCCTTGATTTATACATACCAACATAAGTGCAGGGGATTGGGAGGAAGGGGGGATTATTGGAGTCCTGAAGCAATATTAAAGAAAAGTAGCAAAGAAAAAAATTATGCTCTCTCTTTTCTGTTTTCAAATCACGATTCTGTAGGAAGATTGAATCAATGTCATATCACATATGTGCAAAATACATTTTCTTTGAGTGCCAGGTAGCTCACAGTGCTTGCTATCCTAATATAATGATAAAATTCTACGAAACAGAAGTGTAATGATTATCCCTACACGTTATTCCAGTTTGCAATATCTTTGCTACTTTATGCCATGAATTCAACAGTCAGTAGTCACCAAAGTTTTGGCAGTGACGCAATGTTGTGTTTTGCAAAATCTGTGGCTTCAGTTTTTGTGGTAGCAATTTATATTATTTTTATATTATTGTGCAGAGTGATCAGATGCATATTAACTCATTGCAAAGAGCTTTATTAGCATAAAAAGTTAACTTTATCACAAAAAACCATTTTCACTTATTTTTTTATTTTTATTCATTTTATTGCATTCCATACAAATCAATTAAGTTTTACATAAAGAAAATTTGAGTTAAGAACAAATCGATCCCCACCCCTAAGAGAGAGAGCAAGCCAAACAGCATGAAATTTAAGACCTGTAAACATACCTAAATTAATAGATTCTCTGTGCTTTATGAGATTATTTTAAAATATTACTGATTAGATCCTGCCATGTTTTTAAAAAAGTCTGTACGGATCCTCTAACTGAGTATTTGATTTTTTCCAATTTCAAATAGTATAACACATCAGTTTCCCACTGACTTAAAAGAGGAGAGTTTGGGTTCTTCCAGTTTATCAGGATAAGTCTGCGTGCCAAAAGTGTAGTGAATGCAATCACAGTTTGTTTGTCCTTCTCCACTTTGAGCCCATCTGGAAGAACCGCAAACACAGCTGTTAATGGGTTAGGAGGGATTGTGAGTCCAAGGTTGTCTGAAAGGTAATTAAAAATTTTTGTCCAGAATGATGTTAATTTGGTGCAGGCCCAGAACATGTGACCCAGTGAAGCTGGAACTAGTTTGCAGCGTTCGCAGGTTGGATCCTGCCCTGGAAACATTTTGGAGAGTTTTAGTTGAGACAGATGTGCTCGATATATAATTTTGAGTTATAATTGTATGCTTTGTGCATATGGAGTTTGAGTGAATTCTCTGCATTGCTACTTTCCACTCCTTTTCTGATATATTAATTGAGAGATCTTTTTCCCAGTGACCTCTTGGATCTTTGAAAGGGAGGGATTGTAAAATGATTTTATATATTGCAGAGATGGTGTCTAAGTCCTTGAGATTGAACAATATTTTTTCCAGCATGGATGTGGGTGCAAGATGAGGAAAATCTGGAAGGTTTTGTTTAACAAAGTTCCTGATTTGAAGATAGTGAAAGAAATGTGTAGTTGGAATGTTAAATTTGGAATGTAATTGATCATAGGATGCAAAGACGTTGTCTATATAAAGATCTCTAAGCAAGTTAATTCCAAATTTTTTTCAGATATTAAAAACTGCATATGTTTGCGAAGGTTGAAAGAGGTGGATCTCTTGCAGAGGTGCCACAGATAGAAGCTTCTCCGTCTTAAAATGCTTTCTACATTGGTTCCATATTCTAAGTGAGTGGAGCACAATTGGGTTATTAGTGTATTGCCGATAACGTGTGTTTATTGGAGCACAGAGCAAGGAATACAAAGAAGTACTGCAGGAATTTAATTCTATTGCGGACCAAGCCTGTGTATGTTCTTCTATTTGTGTCCAGGTTCTTATCGCCTGTATATTTGCTTCCCAGTAATAAAACTGGAAGTTAGGTAGAGCCATGCCGCCTTCTGCCTTTTGTCTTTGTAGGGTCGCTCTTTGGATGTGTGGATGTTTTGAATTCCAAATAAATGAGGCTATTGCTGAATCTAATTGCTTAAAGAATGATTTATTAATGTATATTGGAATGTTTTGAAATAAAAAAGGAGCTTAGGAAGAATATTCATCTTAACAGTGTTAATTCTTCCAGCTAGTGTGAGATGAAGGGTTGACCATCTGTGCAAGTCTTGCTTGATTTTTTCCATGTAGACGGTGAAATTTTGCTGATAAAGAGCTTTGTGTTTACTTGTGATGTTTACCCCTAGGTATTTAAACTGTTCTGCAATGATAAAATGTAGAGCATCTAATCTCAATTATATGCTTGAGAATTCACTGGAAAGAGTACACTTTTATTCAGATTAATTCTGAGGCCAGAGATCTTTTGAAATTCTGTGAGTGCTGTTAGGATTGCAGGCACAGAATTTTCTGGGTCCGATATATACAGTACCATATCATCTGCATATAATGAAATTGTCTGTTCCAGTCCTTCTCTGCTAATATTCCAGTTTGCAATATCTTTGCTACTTTATGCCATGAATTCAACAGTCAGTAGTCACCAAAGTTTTAGCAGTGACGCAATGTTGTGTTTTGCAAAATCTACGGCTTCAGTTTTTGTGGTGACAATTTATATTATTTTTATATTATTGTGCAGAGTGATCAGATGCATATTAACTCATTGCAAAGAGCTTTATTAGCATAAAAAGTTAACTTTATCACAAAAACTCATTTTCACTTATTTTGGCCCTGGCACAAAATGATCAGCTAAAAGTGTCCAGCAGGCGCCAGGACCATCTCCTCCTGAGGAGTCAGCTACAGAATTGTGTTGTCACCAGTGCAGAGCTTGCTCAGTACTGGCAAAAGGTGGGTGGGTGTGATTGCATCTGCATGCACAGTGAGGTGAACACTTTTGGGCAAGGGCCTTGTGGCAAGAAGGACATCAAAGAAGACACTTCTTTCCAAGAAAAACATCAAGGACAGACTGAAATTTTGTAGGAAGTACAAGGATTGGACAGCTGAAGACTGGTACAAAGTTATTTTTTTAGGATGATTCCTCTTTTCGACTGTTTACGATATCTGCAAAATCAATCATCAGGACAAGGAAAGGGTGAACGCTACCATGAGTCCTGTGTTGTGCCAACAGTGAAGCACCCTGAGACAATCCATGTGTGTGGTTGCTTCTCATCTAAGGGAGCTGGGCCACTCAGAATTCTGCACAAGAACACTGCCATAAATAAAGAATGGTATAAAAATATCCGCCAAGATTAAATTTCTCCCAACAATCCAGATGCAATTTGGCGATGATCTGTGTATTTTCCAACACCATGTCACAAGGCAAAAATTGATAACAAAGTGGCTCAGAGATCACAACATTGAAAGTTTGGACCCGTGGCCAGGAAACTCCCCGGATCTTAATCTCATTAAGAACCTGTGGTCAATTCTCAAGAAGCAGGTGGACAAGCAGAAGCCCACAAATTGTGATCAACTCCAAGCAATACAAAGGCAAGAATGGATCACCATCAATCAGGATTTGACCCTGAAGCTGATATTGAGCATGCCAGAGATGAATTGCAGAAGTTATGAAGAAGGAGTGTCAACACTATAAATATTGTTTCATTAAATTTGATGTATTTGACAATAAAATAACTTATGAAATGTTCTTCAGTATACCATAGAAACATGTAAAAAATAATCTGAAAATCCTGAAGCAGCAAAGTTTGCAAAACACAACATTTGTGTCACTGCCAAATCTTTTTGGCCACTACTGCAACTGCCCAAGTAATGCACAGTGTCAGCGAGGTAGCTGCTACAGAGAACTTTTGTAGTATGCTAGGAACAAAGGTGTAGGCAGAACAGTGTTATCCAACCATTTTTTTGGTGGCACACTTTTTGTAACCCAAAAAATCCAAAGGCACACCATGATTCTACCAGCCATAAAAGCATTAAATCTATACCCTTACTGAACTCTCCAATTGGGTGGGGCTGTCAGAGGTGCCTGCAAAAACAAAAAAAAAACAGCTTGGCGGTTGGCATTCACAGACACAGCATTTAATGAGCACTTTGGATGCAAATTCCCAGCTGCTTTGTCCCTTTACCCACTCATACAGGCAGTCTTATATGGCACACCAGGGTAGCTCTCATGGCTCACCAGTTGAAAAACACTTGTCTAGAGTATAATTATAAAGTTGTTGATGGTGTTGAACAATAGAGGATGGCATTTACAGAGTTTTAAGTCATTTTAATGTATGCCCTTTTAAGAGATCATAATGAAGTCACTCTTTAGCAGTGCATTCAAACTCTACAGTCATTTTGATTGTTTAATTTTACTTTGACACATCTGTTTCTCATGTCAGAGAATTAATACATTGGACTGTTTTTCTTATTGTTTTCTTTTCAACTTGCCTTTTAGGAAGGCATTGAAATTCAGATTGTACATGCTCAAGTAGTGTTTTGTTAAAAGGTCAGGTTTCAGGTCATTGTTTAAGTGTAAAATATCCCATTAAATTTTTAAAAATTCCTTTCAATTGATTGTACATTCATTTTGAGATTCAGTTTATAGTTTTTCATGATTTATATATTTATTTTTTGATCGCATGTTTTAATATTAGAAATGATTAATCATGATTAATTTCATACAATTATGCGATTAATTGATTTTTCTAATTGATTCCTAGTCCTATTATTTTTGCATATAGTGAGAGAAAGTCATATTTATCTTATTCTCTGCCTTACCTATATTGTCAATGTGAGGCCTTACTTGTTAAATTACTTGTGTCATGGCTTGGCAGTTGAAAATGGACTTTTACACAAAAGTTTAAAAAGCTGTATTTATTTTTAAAACCTTGAAAAAAAAAGTATAAAATTCAAAAACAAATAATATCAATTATTTATTAAAGTTTGTAATATGAAACACTAGAAGTCTCAATCACAGACTAAAGATTGAAAAAATACTTTGTTATCTTGGTCCTTTTGGTTTTTTGTAGGAGACACATGAAAACAGTAAGTATTAATCACTATAACTATGATAATAAGGCCAGATGAGTGGAAAATTTGATATTCAAAGAAATTCCTTTCAAAACAGCTTAGATAATATCAGACGCTGAAAGGTTCTCTATTATGCTGGTGGGAAAACTATGCACTGATTATATTTAAATGATTAATGATTTATAGTTAAAAAGCTATTAGTCATGCTTGGAACTTGAACTGTGCCTGGAAAAATTCCCACTCACTTCTTTGAGTAGGCATAGACCAACTTCAAAATTAAATGAGCCAAAACCATTGCTATTTGCCTACTCAAGTGATAATCATTATTATTATTACTGGAAGTGAAAGTTTTAACAGTAAACGCACCTATTACATATCTGTTGGGATTATATCCTTTTATCATCTAGGTTGGCTATTATTATGAATTATTTCTATTCCACAAGAAAAATGGATCAGTCTTGAGGATTCAGACAGCATTTCTATAATATATAAAAACATTTTTAAGTCCGTTCCTTTCAAAGATCCCAGAGTACAATGGGAAAAGGATATTTTACTCAATATTTCACAAAAGGAGTGGAAGGCAGCCTTGCACAGAATTCACTCTAGCTCCATATGCAGAAGGCATACAATTATTGAACTTAAAATCTTTTATCAAGCACATCTATCTCGTATAAAATTGTCCAAAATGTTTCCAGGGCAACATACAACCTGCAAATGTTGCATTTGAGCTCCAGCTTCATTGGGCCATATGGTTTGGGTGTACATTAAATTAACATCATTCTGGACCAAAATGTTTAAATGTCTATCAGACAGCCTTGGTGTTACCATCACTCCTAACCCATTAACAGCTGTGTTTGTTTAAGTCCCAGATGGACTTAAAGTGGAGAAGGACAAACAAACTGTAATTGATTTTACTGCACTACTAGCATGTAGACATATCTTGCTCAACTGGAAGAATCCCATCCCACCACTCTTAGGTCAGTGGGTAACTGATGTTATATACTATATGAAATTAGAAAAAAAAATTGCGCATTGCAACAGGTACACGTGTCGTAAATGTAAGAAAGACGATTCTTGCAGCACGGATAAAAAAAAGAAAGACAAATATATGGGACATTGGGTATAAATTTATGGTACTTGTAAAAGTTAGCTCTAACACCCCCCCGCCCTTGATTGGCCCCTTGATTACAAGTCAGCAAATCTTACCGCTATGCCACGGAAGCTGCTGTATCATCCTTGAACCTTTTGTGAAAGTGTTTATTTGATCTTTGGATTTCAGGCTTCACACATTCTATAGTTTATGCCTACATTTTGTAACATTTATTAATAAAATAAGAAAAAGTTTCTGTTTTAACAATGTGTTTACACAGATTACTGTAGAAACGGAACACACATGAAATGCTTGTGTTCCAAATAGCGGTCTATTATTTCCACTCTAAAACTCCACTTCACTCCCAGATAATCAATCAAGGCATGAGCTGGGAGAAGTTCGTGTACGTTCTAAGCCGGTGGGGGGATGGAATAGCCAGCTGCTTGCAACTTGTCTTTATCAGCACATTTAGATTACAAAGGACACTGGTGGAGAGGTGTGAATGGATTTAAGAAGTGATTTAAGGTGGGACGGATCTACGAGTTTTTTCATAGGCTCTGGTAATTCTAGTATTAAGGCAATTCTGGCAAACTGTTCAATACTTCTGGATGGGAAGGCGTGACCTTGCTCAGACTGTGTTGTTAAGCAATGACAGAGATGTGCTGACTTCTGGGGAAATTGTTCAGTTGTGGAAAGATCTGTCCTATATTTGAGCCAAAGACACAAAAGGAACAATGTGAATTCCATTCTTGCCTTGGAGTAGTAGGTCTGCTCTTCTCCCTGCCACAGTTGCTAGATGATGCATAGGAGTATGATGACCCAGTCTACATGAGTTTTGTATATTTGGAAAATGCATATGACTGTGTCTTTCAGCATGTGTTGTGGGAGGTGCTGCAGGAATATGGGGTAAACAGGACTGCTCTTGTGTACTATTTGCTTCGTGCTTGAATGCAGTGCGAGCTGTGTCCAAATTGCTGTGAAATCAAATTTGTTCACTCTGGGTGTTGGACTTTCATCAAGGCTGTGTCTTGTCACCAGTCCTGTTTGTGATTTTTATCAACAGGGTATCAAGGGGCAGCCAAGGATGTGAAGGTGTCCAGCTGGGGAGGGTAGGGGCAACATTGTTTGCCTCATCAAATTATGACCTTCTGCATGCACTCAAGAAATTTATTGCAGAGTGTGAAGCAGCTGGGATGATCAACACCTCCAAGTCTAGGCTATAATTTTCTCTTGGAAAATTGTGGATAACTCAATCCAAGGTGAGGGAGGAACAACTGCCCTTATTGGTGGAGGTCAAGTATCACTGGAATCTTGTGCACAAGTGATAGATAAAGGGAATGTGAGATTGACAAGTGGGTTGGAATTGTAGCAGCTATTCATCAGGCTCTGTAACAGTCCATGGTGGTGAAGCGGGAGGTGTGTCTAAAGAAAAAACTCTCAGTTTATAAGTTGACCGACATTCCTGTTCTAACCTATGATTACAAGTACAAGCCACAGAAATGAGTTTTCATCACAGGGTGGCTGGGCTTATATTCTGTGATAGGGTGAGAAGTTCAGCGATTCAGGACAGACACAAAGTACAGTTGCTGCTCCTCTACATTCTGAAGAAGCAGTTGACATGGTTTAGGCATATCGTGAAGATGTCCCCCTAGATGTGCTCTGAGGACATCCCATTGGGTGGAGACTGTGAGGCAGACCCAGGACATGTTAGACAGATGATATCTCTCTGTTGGCTTGGGAATGCCTTGGAATTCCCCAAAAAGAGTGGGAATGTATAGCTGGGGACAGGAAACTCTGGGCTCACCTGCTTGGCCTTTTGCTACCACAATCCTTTTCGAGAAAAACAATTTCATCAAATGAGATGAAATGAGATGTGATATTGTAGGAAATTGGTACATACCAATACTGTCCCATGAGTTTTTCTATAAATAACCTCATACATCTGGTGGTGTCAGATTCTGGTATTCTGGATGAGTTAATTTATACATAATACAATCTGGAATAGATGTAAAACTCACTGGTAGATCTGTTTAATGATTAATACAAGGGACAAAACATTGAAATAAATAATAGCAATTGAAATCATTGTATGTGTTATCTGTGACCTAGATAAAAATTATCTTAATTTAGAACTTGAGTAGAATAGATGATTGTTGGTCTTGTCCTGATAGTTAAAACCATAGAAATGAAGGTTTAATGACTTTTACAAATTATTGTTTTTGTTAATAATAGGAGATTTATCTAGTTTCCTTAACAACATACATTACAGATTATTTTACGTAAAATAACAATACATTAGACACCCAGTTATAGGATGAATAGTATTCTATTAATTATTTATATAGTATGTATATTCTGCCTATAGCTATGTGTTTTCTCAGGCTACTTCAGTTACCCTTCCTTATTCAAACGCACATGTGCTAGGTTGGCAATGATGTGCTTGGTGCTGCTGAGACACCTCACCCCCTGCAGCCTTGAATGAACTGAACAAGCTGAAATACAGATGGATGATTTAATCGATAAAATAGGCTTGATGCCGCTAAAGATATTTTCACCTGCCTGATTACTTAAATTATTGTTAGCAGCCAATTTGTCACAATATTAAACCACAGGGGATGCACAAACCAGTGTGTTTCTTTGTGCCGGTCCCAAGCTCGGATAAATGGGGAGGGTTACGCCAAGAAGGACATCCGGTGAAAAATTTTGCCAAATCAAATATGCGGACAACAATACAAATTTCCGTACTGGATCGGTCAAGCCTCGGGTTAACAACGACCGCCACCAGTACTGTTAGTCAACAGGATGCTGGCGGAAATTGGGCTACTGTTGGCCGAAGAAGAAGAAAGAGAAGAAGAGGGGGAGACGTGTCTGGAGGCAGGAGGAAGGTAAAGAGAGTGGAACTGAGAGTAGGAACTTTGAACGTTGGCAGTATGACTAGTTAGGGGAGAGAGTTAGCCGATATGATGGAGAGAAGGAAGGTTGATATATTGTGCATGCAAGGTACTAAATGGAAGGGGAGTAAGGCCAGGTGGATTAGAGGTGGATTCAAATTGTTCTATCATGGTGTGGATAGGAGGAGAAATGGAGTAGGGGTTATTCTGAAGGAACAGTATGTCAAAAGTGTTTTTGGAGGTGAAAAGAGTGTCAGACAGAGAAATGATTATGAAGCTTGAAATTGGAGGTGTGATGATGAATGTTGTTAGTGCATATACCCCACAAGTTGGGTGTGCAATGGGTGAGAAAGAAGATTTTTGGAATGAGTTGGATGAAGTGATGAACAGTGTACCCAAGGGACAGAAAGTGGTGATTGGAGCGGATTTCAATGGATATGTTGGTGAAGGGAACAGAGGAGATGAGAAGGTGATGGGTAGGTATGGTGTCAAGGAGAGGAATGAAGAAGGTCAGAGGACAGTGGATTTTGCCAAAAGGATGGACATGGCTGTGGTGAATACGTATTTTAAGAAGAAGGAGGAACATAGGGTGACGTACAAGAGTGGAGGAAGATGCCCACAGGTAGATTACAGCCTATGCAGAGTCAATCTGAAGGAGATTGAAGACTGCAAAGTGGTGGCAGGGAAAAGTGTAGTTAAACAGCATAGGATGGTGGTCTGTAGGATGACGCTGGAGATCAAGAAGAGTAAGAGAGTGAGGGCAGAGCCAAAGATCAAATGGTGGAATTTGAAAATGGAAGACTGCAAGGTTGAGTTTAGGGAGAAGGTGAGACAGGCACTGGGTGTTAGTGAAGAATTACCAGACAGTTGGGAAACTACAGCAGATGCAGTAAGGGTGACAGCAAGAAGGGTGCTTGGTGTGACATCTGGACAGAGGAAAGAGGAAAAAGAAACCTGGTGGTGGAATGGGGAAGTACAGGAGAGTATACACAGGAAGAGGATGGTTAAGAAGTGGGATAGTCAGAGAGATGCAGAAAGTAGACAAGAGTACAAGGTGATAAGGTGCAAGGTGAAGAGAGAGGTGGCGAAGGCTAAAGAAAAGGTGTATGATGAGTTGTATGAGAGGTCGGACACTAAGGAGGGAGAAAAGGACCTGTACCAACTGGCTTGACAGAGGGACCGAGCTAGGAAAGATGTGCAGCAGGTTAGGGTGATGAAGGATAGTTGGAAATATACTCACAAGCCAGGGGAGTGTGTTGAGCAGATGGAAAGAGTACATTGAGAGGCTTATGAATGAAGAGAACGAGAGAGAGAAGAGGTTGGATGATGTGGAGATAGTGAATGAGGATAGTGAATGGCAACAGATTACCAAGGAGGAAGTAAGGACAGCTATGAAGAGGATGAGGAATGGAAAAACCGTTGGTCCATATGACATACCTGTGGAAGCATGGAGGTGTTTAGGAGAGATGGCAGTGGAGTTTTTAACCAGATTGTTTAATGGAATCTTGGAAAGTGAGAGGATGCCTGAGAAGTAGAGAAAAAGTGTACTGGTGCCGATATTTAAGAATAAGGGGGATGTGCAGAACTGTAGTAACTACAGGGGGATAAAATTGATGAGCCACAGCATGAAGTTATGGGAAAGAGTAGTGGAAGCTAGGTTAAGAAGTGAGGTGATGATTAGTGAGCAGCAGTATGGTTTCATGCCAAGAAAGAGCATCACAGATGCGATATTTGCTCTGACGGTGTTGATGGAGAAATATAGAGAAGGCCAGAAGGAGTTGCATTGCGTCTTTGTGGACCTAGAGAAAGCATATGACAGGGTACCTAGAGAGGAGCTGTGGTATTGTATGAGGAAGTTGGCAGAGAAGTATGTAAGAGTTGTACAGGATGTGTACGAGGGAAGTGTGTGTGGTGAGGTCTGCAGTAGGAGTGACGGATGCATTCAGGGCGGAGGTGGGATTACATCAGGGATCAGCTCTGAGCCTTTCTTATTTGCAATGGTGATGGACAGGTTGACAGACGAGATTAGACAGGAGTCCTTGTGGACTATGATGTTTGCTGATGACATCGTGATCTGTAGCGATATTAGGGAGCAGGTTGAGGAGACCCTGGAGAGGTGGAGATATGCTCTAGAGAGGAGAGGAATGAAGGTCAGTAGGAACAAGACAGAATACATGTGTGGAAATGAGAGGGAGGTCAGTGGAATGGAGAGGATGCAAGGAGCAGAGTTGGCAGAGGTGGATGAGTTTAAATACTTGGGATCAACAGTACAGTAATCCCTCCTCGATTGATGGGGTTGCGTTCCAGAACCCCCCGTGATAGGTGAAAATGCACAAAGTAGAAACCATATGTTTGTATGGTTATTTTTATATATTTTAAGCCCTTATAAACTCTCCCACACTGTTTATAAATATTCTCCGCACAGTTATACAGTAAACCCTCGTTTATCACGGTTAATCCGTTCCAGACTCTATCGCGATAAATGAATTTCCACGAAGTAGTATTCTTTATTTATAAATCTAATATTTTCGCAGTTAGAGCATAGAAAACCTGTTTACCTTCTAAATACGTTTTTTTTTTAACTATATTAGAGCCCTCTAGACATGAAAGAATACCCTTTAGTCAAAAGTTTAAACTGTGCTCCATGACAAGACAGAGATGACAGTTCTTTCTCACAATTAAAAGAATGCAAACATATCTTCCTCTTCAAAGGAGTGCGCGTCAGGAGCAGAGAATGTCAGAGAGAGAGAAAGAGAGACACACAGAGAGAAAAGCAAAAATCAAAAATCAATACAAGCTGTTGGGCTTTTAAGTATGCGAAGCACCGTGATAAAATGGCTGCAAGAAAAAAGGAGCAATGTGAAGGTAGTCTTTCAGCATTTTTGAGAGGAGCATCCGTATCCTCTAGGCAAACAGCCTCTGTGCAAACAGCCCCTCTGCTCACACCCCCTCCGTCAGGAGCAGAGAATGTCAGAGAGAGTGAGAGAGACAGAGAAAAGCAAACAATCAAAAATCAATATGTGCTGCTAGAGCTTTTAAGTGTGTGAAGCACCACACGGGAAGCATATTGTATATCATTGAGGAGTTTTATTTAATACGTAATACGTACTCTGATTGGATAGCTTCTCAGCCATCCACCAATAGCGTCCCTTGTATGAAATCAACTGGGCCAACAAACTGAGGAAGCATGTACCATAAATTAAAAGACCCATTGTCTGCAGAAATCCGCGAACCAGCGAAAAATCCATGATATATATTTAGATATGCTTACATTTAAAATCTGCTATGGAAGTCGAAGTGCGATATAGCGAGGGATCACTGTACAGAGTAATGGGGATTGTGGAAGAGAGGTGAAAAAGAGAGTGCAGGCAGGGTGGAATGGGTGGAGAAGAGTGTCAAGAGTGATTTGTGACAGACGGATATCAGCAAGAGTGAAAGGGAAAGTCTACAGGACGGTAGTGAGACCAGCTATGTTATATGGGTTGGAGACCATGGCACTGACCAGAAAGCAGGAGACAGAGCTGGAGGTGGCAGAGTTAAAGATGATTTGCATTGGGTGTGACAAGGATGGATAGGATTAGAAATGAGTACATTAGAGGGTTGGCTCAAGTTGGATGGTTGGGAGACAAAGTCAGAGAGGCAAGACTGCGTTGGTTTGCACATGTGCAGAGGAGAAATGCTGAGTATATTGGGAGAAGGATGCTAAGGATAGAGCTGCCAGGGAAGAGAAAAAGAGGAAGGCCTAAGAGAAGTTTTATGGACGTGGTGAGAGAGGACATGTAGGCGATGGGTGTAACAGAACAAGATGCAGAGGACAGAAAGATATGGAATAAGATGATCCGCTGTGGCGACCCCTTATGGGAGTGGCCGAAAGAAGAAGCAAGAAGAAGAAGGTATTCATTTTAAGACAGCAATGTCCGGAAAGAAAAAAAAACTAAAAACAAGGTGCCTTGTAATATTAATTTACAATCTGCAACCTACCAAAAATTAGCCTTTGTTCACCTTCTGTTTTCTGTAACATCTGGATGGCTCTGTTCTAGAGGCACATCATGCTCCTAACAATTGATATTTTTCATAAGCACAGGTACAAAGTAATTAACAACAAAGCAGAAAGTGTGACATAAAAGAGAAGAGCCAACCACTGCAAAACCATAAAACATAATTCAATATTTCTTTATTTGCCCAGTATCCATTTTATGTAATGGTATTTTTCTTTGAAAATGTTAGATAACACAAAGTAGAGGTAATATGTATTCAATGGCAATGTATCTATTTGCTTCCAAAAGTTATTTGCTTACATATTGTATAGTGTTTTTGTTCCCTTAATTGCATAAAATAAATTTGATGCAATATGTTTTCCCCACAACATAGTAAGGAAAATATAATAAATGCCCTTGCGAAATACGAAATTCCCCCAAGGAGCTATAAGTTTTGTAAACAGCATGTATAAATAAGTAGAAAATATACTTAATTATAGTTCTTTGGAGATTTCCATGGAAGTGGGTGGGCTCCAGGGGGAGAGGACTAATTGTTAGTGACAATGATTTTTAAACATAAGTCAAAAATAGATAAAAAAGACTTGCATGTTACAGCTACATAACAGTTTCTCAAGAACAAAACGGTTGTTGAGTTATCTAAGTATTCAGTGGTATGTTCAGTCAGTATTTTTAATATGCAATGCTCATTATTCAATTTGAACTGAAATTTTGATCTGATTAAGTTTTTCCAATACATAAAACTTTAATTTTCAAAGAAACTGTGCAGCTTATTAAAAACAAAAATCAGTCCGGTTTATGAACAGCTTAGTCAAGTTCAGATTTTAAACTGAGAATATGTTCATGCAAGTGTTGGACAAGCATTCAGTCCAGGACTGGTTCCTTCTTTATGCCAGAAAATAGATGTATGGAGACAACAAATTTGTTTATTTAACATTTTTAGAATCTGAAGTTTGTAACGTATGAAAAATTTGAAATTGTCTTCATTCTTAATCAAAAAAATTTTTTAACTTGGGTGTGCTTCATGCTGTGAATAATACCTGATCGACATAATAATAATAATAATAATAATAATAATAATAATAATAATAATAATTATTATTATTATTTTTATTATTATTAATATTGTTATTATTAATAGTATGTAAATTTGCTAATTTAAATACTGTCCAACAATATAAAAGTCCTATACTAGCTGTTTAAGTAAAAAGAAAAATATGCGCCTGCAAATTGCCATTAAATGTCAAATTATTTTCTGCTCCCTATGTAGTAGAAATTGTCTTTAGGTTTCAGACTGTTTATTTCTTTATTTTTTATTTTTATTTTATTATCTTTGTAATTATGCTAAATTAATAGCACTACACTATTAATAATAGTAATTGTGGAGATTATTTTGCTTTACGGGCTTGGGTTAAAAATGAATGTTAAAGACGGGACTTTGAAAAACATTAATAATATACGCTTCCTCATTGGATGTCTTTGGCAAAATTATTTGTAATTTGCAAAATTATGGGAAAGACATTTCAACTTTGTTTCTAACGTGTTTTTTAATTGTGTTTTCTGTTAAACTCATGTAATTTTAAAATAATTTTCTTAATAATAATTATCATTATTATAAGCATGCATTAGTATTGTAAGGATTACACTCCCTTTTTTGTTTTACACCGCCATTCACAAATTGTGCTTTTAACAAACTGCTGTTCACCGCTCCCAGTGGTCATTTATTTTATTACACACTGTTGCTCTCATAAGATTCAATATGTGAAAATGAAGTTAATTACGATTAACATATGATTACTAGAAATGTGTTGCTTTGCTGCCTTGATTTACGCTTACTGTACTTTTTTTCCATTGTTTCATTTGACAGAAATCAATGCACATGAATGGATGGCTGTTTCCATCAACATAAACGGGAGTTTGAAGGAATTCATATTGCTGGGATTCCCCGGGCTGGGAGAAGAGTACTACAAGGTTGTATTTGCAGCAGCTCTGCTTGTTTATGTGATTGCTCTTTGTGGCAACCTCATATTACTTTCTATTATCACGTGTGACAAAAAGCTCCATAGCCCCATGTATTTTCTTGTATGCAATTTATCGTTTGCTGATATTATTTATATATCAACTACGCTCCCTAAATTAATGTTAAGATACCTCCTTGACGACAAGGTCATATCATATAATGGATGCTTTACACAGATGTACTTTTTTTTATGTTTGTCGGCTCTGGAATCATACATTCTTGTTGCAATGGCCTTTGATCGTTTTTTAGCAATCTGCCAACCTCTTAGGTACCCGACTTTAATGAACGGTAGAAATAGCATTTTGCTTGCAGTGTTTGGCTGGACTTTAGGTTTCATTACACCTATCAAGTCTGTTTCATTAACTCAAACTATGGATTTCTGTGGCCCAAATAAAATTTATCATTGCATTTGTGACTACAGTGCAGTAATTAAACTTGCTTGTAATGACATTTCTGGGATCAGTACACAGGGCCTGGTGACGGCGTTATCCATTGTCATAATCCCATTTACTTTTATTGTTTTCACGTATATAAATATAGGACTTGCAGTCACTAAAATTAAAAGTTCGGGTAGAGCTAAAGCTTTCTCTACGTGTGTTGCGCATCTACTCATTGTAGTGCTTTTTTACATTTCAGCGACATTTGTTTTTGTTTCTTATAGAATTCAAAACGTATCGACAGATTTCCGCATTTTGGGTTCACTTCAGTATGCGGTGATACCTCCTCTGCTAAACCCATTTATATATTCATTTAGAAATAAAGATATACGTGAAGCAATTAAAAAGAAATTTAAAGATAATATGGTCGAAAAACATCAAATTGATGTCATGGCTATCACGAGATGTTAATCAATACAGGTATCATTTTTTCAGGATTAAGGTTTGAGCAAATCTGACTTGGATAATGTGGCGGTGACATGCACCTTTTTGTTTTATAATTTCTGAAACGGTATATGACACAGTGAATTGCCCGGTTTATTATTTGGGAGATTAAAAACAATACGTGTATTAAATGCACCTTGTTCATTATCTAGTCTCATTTTGCAAAAGAATAGTTTCATAAAAGAATTTGAATACATTTTTTTGCAATCATATACGGTATAGTACATTTTCATATTACTATATTCACTTATTTTAAATGGCTTTGGTCAGTGTCAGGTCTGGTCCTGTCGGAAACTCGATGCTTCTGGGCTGAGCATTGCTAACAAAAACCTAGTTGGCTACCTTCGATTATGTGGATTCAGTAAATAGCTGATAGGGCGCTCTTATTAAAGTAGAACATAAAATTACTACTATTACTACTATGAATAATAATAGCACTAATAGAAAAAAACTAACAGCAGTGATAATTGAAATGTATTATATTGTGCATTTAGATAGATAGATAGATAGATAGATAGATAGATAGATAGATAGATAG
>JANRMT010062834.1:27245153-27269560 GCA_026402145.1 Polypterus bichir lapradei | reverse complement strand
ATAGATAGATAGATAGATAGATAGATAGATAGATAGATAGATAGATACTTTATTAATCCCAAGGGGAAATTCACATAATCCAGCAGAGCATACTGATAAAAAAAAAAAATTAAATTAAAGAGTGATAAAAATGCAGGTAAAACAGACACTTTTTTCACCTTCTGTTTAACAATAATAGTATGTCTCTTTCACAGACTGATTAATCAGTGTCTTAAACATAACCTTAATATAGAGGTAATATAGTTATTTATGGAGTATAATGAATTTACACTGTAATTTATACAATTTACTAAAGCAAATATTAATAAATAACTTTTAATTACATGTAATTTATTTCCTTAATTTCTTTTAATTGTATGACTCTTGCAAAGTATGCAAAATTATGGTTTAATGTTTAATTAATAACTTCAATTAAAATTGTCAACATATTATCAATTATAATTTATGAAAATATTAAATAATGGAATTTCATGTACATTATGTATGTTCTGTAAATTATACTTATTATGTTTAAAACAATGAAATGTATTTTTGGAGTTGGTTAAATAAAATAATACCAAAAAGCATGTCATCTGACCCAGTTTTATGTTTGTCTGAAATTTAATGATTGATAGCAATACTCTTGACTAAGAATTTTAAACCATTGAAGTAATATGAAAGTCAACACTAGAATTTTTACATTTTTAACTTGTGATTAGTATTTTTAGTAATGCATATCAAAACTATAATATGTAATGCACATATACTGTAAAAGGTAGAAAGTGCTAAAACACATTAAAACAGAAATTGAGGTTATCAAGTGAAATGGATCATCTTCCATTTGTATTCCAGGTCGATTCTCAATTTAACTTTGAAAATATATTGGTGCATGCTGTGGTATAAAATTATGGCTACTGCTATAAGTGTAGTATATGTAGCAAATGTATGTATTTGTTTTTTCATATTGGAGCAAGAGCAGTTTAACTAATTTTCTCATGGAGATAATGAGTCAACAGGCAGGCGATAAGGCATCACTGGGAGTCAAATTTCAGCAACAATGCAAAGCTACCTGCACAATCATTGAATATTCTGTTTAATCTGTATGTAATACTGTATACACCATTTATCTGACTGAACTTTCATTCTGAATGCATGATTAAAATTATTACTTGCATTTTTACAATATACTGAAGCAAAAGCACGGTTTCTTAGATAGCAGTCAGCAGACACATACTTACTTAATTTGAAAACCTTCATCAGACTGTGTTCGAGTACTGTCTATAAACTTGAGCTGTTATATATTCATGCTTTGGTTAATACGCTGTGTAATTTTTTTTAGTTCCCAGATTAAAAAATCACTTCATTAAAAGTTTTTTTAGAATATTCCTCTAATTGAGTGTATGTGATTTACAATTATACTTTGCAAAGTAAATACATTTTGAAACAGACACATATATTTTAATTTATAATTATACCCTTTTCTTCATGAGACATAAATACAGAGAGAGAGAGAATACACTAATAGAGTGTGTTGCTGAACCCACCAAAAGATCCCAAATTAGTGTAGTCATGCAACGGGTGACACCTCAGCACCACACTACTTCAAATGGAATGGAACAGTGTGAGTTTTTTTACAGCAGCTGCAGTAAAAGTCCTGCCACAAACCCCTGAGTTTTCTGTGCAAGATGGAAGACCTTCTTACAAGGTTGGATGTAGGTTAATGTCATACCCAGGACAGAGCAATAGCAAGATAAGAGCCTTGCTTAAGGGCCCAATGGAATGGAATCACTGTGGGCACTTGCAGGATTTGAACTGGCAACCTTCCAATTGTGAGAACAGATCCTTAGCCTCAGAGCCACCACACTGCTCTACAAAAATACAGAGACAAGAGAAATCAAAAAAGGTAATACTTCCTCTATTTAAACCAGGTTAAACAGTATACTGTAGTCATAAAAGGTACACCTGCAAAAATACATATTTAAATTGTAGGAATTTAAATGCCTTTCTAGTTAATGATGAACCTTAATTTTTTTTCTGTTTATCTGTATTAAACAGCTTAACAAATGAATGCAACACAAAATAGGCCTAAACAAAGAACAAGAATGAATTTGCCTTAAATGTCCCATTCACGCCCCTCAACTGCTGCTTTGTGATGTTATCTGTGTTATTATGAAGTTTTCCATTTGAACACATTTTTGTTTATCATGGTAGCGGAGAGTATCAATTAAGAATTTAGTTTTAATCTGTACATGTGGCAATATTCTTCACTACAACTACCTCTAAGACAATCATTTATCCACAGGATGTTAATTAAAGCCTAATATTCAATAAGTCAGACACTGGGCTGGATAGAAACATTGCTCTATTACTTAAAGAACAAAATTCCCATCCTGTCACTAATCCATTTTCTTATTCCCCTTTCTGGTTCACTTAGTACCAATATCTTCTTCCTGCTGGGAATAAAGTAGGAATCATCAGTACACACAACTCCAAGCCATTGTATGGTATGCAAGCTTAAATTCTGACACTAAGTCAGAAAGGGTTAATTTAGATTTGCTTGTCAACCTACCTAAATTTCCTTGGGATGTAGGAAGGAAGGAGGAGTATTTAGGAAATGTCCGTGTTACCATGTTCCACGCCTTGATCAAAGAACTTTGAAAATTACAAGTAGTAGAACTATGCACTGCAAAATTGTTTCAGCAAAATATTTATAATAAAGAGCACATTTTGAATGAAAAATTTCAAGTTGATTATACACACAAACTAAACAAAAACAAAGCTGTTAAAACAGCAAACATGGCTAGCTCAAAACCTCATCCATCCTTCTTTTTAATTCTAAGAAAATCTGCCTCTGATATTTGCAGATTGTGATATGAACCTGTGGATAATTTTTTTTGTAGAAAATAATGTAAAAGTATAGGTACCATTTGTACAAACTAATTAAAAAAAATCTTTTATCTGTGTGAGTAATGGACCTTTATTTATTTGCTTGTTTATTTTTTTATTTAAACACATAATGCTTTAGCAATTACATATGAACTTACTTGAATTAAAAATTAAACATTTATAATGACACTGAGGCACAGTAATTTGTGCTATTGTATGATGGCTCCAGTGTCCTGTGTTTGTATTGTATAACCATTCACAGTATTTGTGGAGTGTGCACATTATCTTCATATTTACATGGGTTTTTCACAATGATTCTCCTGCTTTGTATCAAAGTTAGTAGGACAATCTCCAGTCCCAGCAACTCTATGCTCGATTAAATGGATTTAAGAAGGTCATATACACTTATACAGCATGGACTCTAGCTCTCCATAACCCTTTACAAGAATTAATTAGGTTGACACAATGAACAGATGGAAGTATATTTCATAAATTAAGGTGAACTTTCAATTAGCAATCTTAAATTTGGTTTTCCAAATTTTGCCTACTGCGCACTTAATGTTCCAAAACAATGTACAATTTTGGATTCCATAAATGATCAGCACCAGAAGTATTAGAAAATAATGAGGCAAGACATTAAAGCGATATGTTGTAATACAATAAATAACAGCCATCATTTACAAAAGGCACTGTTTTAACTTCTCGTTTACAATTCACTTTTTGATTTTGAACAAGTCACTTAACATGCATGCCCTCCAGTTTAAAACATGTTATGAAAGTATAATGAGTCCTGATCTTGTGAGTAAAGGTGTCTGCCAAATAAACAATGATAATAGTTAAACCCCAAACTTCTGGTATGTATGTTACATTGTTAATCATTGTAGCAGAGAGAGAGAGTGGCATCATTCTGCATTTGTGTCAGACATGCAAGTAAAGACGTCACTGTACTCCTTACTAATGACAGAAAAACATTGAAGATCTGATAAAACTTAGATAACTTGAAACCCTGATATTCCCTCCTCCATTCAAGGTTGAAGAGGTTTAATCCCTTTGTCCCATCAGAAAAGAATATGCCATTGGTACAGATATGCCCTTGTTTGCTCTTCTCCACCCAAAACAGAACAAAGAGAGACCCAGTCTCCCATATGACAGCCAAGGATATTTACCACTGTAATAAGTAGGAGCAGCTTTATAAATAAAGCAGCTGATACAGCATATGCATTACAAAATACTGAGACCACTTGGAGGCAGACCACTTTCTATGTATGCTGAGTGCCAATTGAGGGCATTCACCATGGGCATCAAAACAAGTGAGAGTGAGAAGCTGTCTGGATCAAATTATGCTATTTAACTGTGGTTTGCCAAGATGCTGGCATCCGAGCTGTGACCAGAGATATTTAACATTCTTATCAACCGGTGGTAATACATGGCAAGTAGCTGGGGAAACCTGTGTCACACTACCCATTCAAAGTTGGTGAGCTTGATAAGCAGGAGCAGGAGGTAAAGGACGTAAATAGTTTCCTTCCCATTTACTGGGGTACAGATCTCATTCTTCGACTTAATGGAGATCAACCATATTGGTTTCAGTAGTGAATGGGCAACGGACATACCTGTATTTCTTTAGAATGGGTAACTGAATGCTCAATTGGATGCAGATGCTGAGAGATTCTAGGAGTAGGTCAATTTTGATGTCTCTGTAACAAAAGTAAGATTGCGCCTGACTCATACTGTAAAGTGGGTTTTATCCTAAGCAGCAAGAGGCACAATTGGCGTAGAGTCTAGACTCTAGAGGTATGTTTTTTCAAGTTGGCCAAAGTAGCAGGAAAAGGAGAGCTCAGACAGCACTATATGCAGAAATGTAGGCAGACACACTCTTGATCGTGCTCTCTTGCTCATGCCAAGGTCTACAAGTCCACTACCAGCCCAAGCCTTCCCAGACTGGCACAGTAAGTTTCTCTCTCCATGCCAATATGGATTCTCTCTTCCTCTCATCCTCTCTTTCTCTCTCTCTCTGTCTTGTGAAAGTTGTATATGGGACTTTCCTTTGTCATCTTTAACTTTGATGATGCTTTGCTTCTGGAAATCTCTTGCCAGCTGGGCATCATGTTGGGAATAGCAGAAGTTCTCAGGTAAAGGTGAACCACCATCAACAATCTTTTCTGAGTATATTTATTATGACTTGAGAATGTCAGTCCAAAAGTTGGACAAAACTAATATGGGGAGTCAAAATAAAAAGTGTAGGTTAGATACAAAAGAGTTACAATAGCGAGCTAAACAATATGTTATGCAAAAATTGTTAGTTAATGGCTAGGAAAAACAGGTGTAACCATAACTACCTTTCCACTACCTAATAATAATAACTGATGAATTATTTTTGGAGAGTTTTGGTTTATTCAATAATAATAATAATAATAATAATAATACATTTTATTTATATAGAGCCTTTCCCATGCTCAAGGCACTTCACAGAGTTTAAGAAAGAACGACAGGCTAAACAGTATATAGCATTATACTAAACCAGAAAAATAAATAAAGAAGAGTAAGATAGTAAATTCAGAGAAAAACCTAGCAGACAACATAATTGATGGTCTAGCACACACACATACAGGGTACATGAGCATCTTGACAGAGAGGTAAACTGAGAGAAGGGTAATAAAGTCAGGTAGAGCTAAAAGCCTTCCTGAAAAGATGAGTTTTGAGTTGTTTTTCAAAAGAATTCATGGAGTCAGCTGATCTAATTAATTTCGGTCGGTCATTACAGAGTCTGGGCGCTATACAGCTGAAGGTCCTGTCACCCATGGAGTGTAGATTAGTGTGGGGCACAACAAGATTGCCAGAATCAAAGGACCTTAGTGGGCAGAGAGGCACATAGTGATGGAGAAGGCCACTGTTGTAATTTGGCGCAAGGTCGTTTAAGGCTTTGTAGGTTATTAGCAGAATTTTATATTCGATTCTGTAAGACACGGGGAGTCAGTGAAGGTGGAGCAGGATGGGTGTTATGTGCTCGCAGCTGCTGGTTCGAGTGAGGACTCTTGCAGCTGAGTTTTGAATAAGCTGGAGCTGTGATATAAGATTAGAAGGGGCACCTGCCAACAGCGAGTTACAATAATCTATGCGGGATGTGATAAAAACATGAACAAGTTTCTCAGCATTAGAAAAGGAGAGGAAGGAGCGAACACAGGATATGTTATGGAGGTAAAAGTAAGAAAGTTTTTTGATGTGATTTATGTGGGTGAAATAAGAAAGGGAGGAATCAAAAATGACACCGAGATTCTTTGCAGTAGAGGCAGGTCTAATGAGATCACCGCCAAGATTGACTGGGAAGGAACTCATTTTATTAAGTTGCATTTTAGTCCCAATTTGCAGGAGTTCAGTTTTGTTGCAGTTTAATTTTAAAGAGTTCTGCTCCATCCAGGTATTAATTTCACTGAGGCAGGTTGTGAGCTGAGAAAGCTCTGATGAAGTTCCACTTTTAACATTGAAATAGAGTTGAGTATCATCTGCATAGAAATGATAACCTAGTCAATAGCTTGCATACAGAACAGTATGTGCCACCATATTTTGTATGACTGACTTCAGACTCACTTTAGCATCAGATCATGTGCTTGGCAACCAAGCCATTGTCAAAAACAATATGGCCTCAACCATGAAACAAAGTTACAAAATGGTGTTGTGGTAAAACAATAAATAAAACAGTGATTTAAATAATTATAGCAATAATGTAATAAATGTTAAAAATAACAAAATAACATTCAGAAAGTTCAACCACTGTTGTTATTCTTATAGCAATGGACATGACATAAATAGAAATACAAAACATACTTACAAGGAAGCTCCTGTTTGTAAAATATTGTGTTAAAATGAAAAAAAAAATGAACCAGAATTGATGTAGTTGGTAGACATGATGACCCTACCTACAGAGTGGAGGTTTATGGTAACAACACATTTAAAAGCTGGAATGGTCTGTCTTTGTGGCAAAGTCCTGTGATTGCTGCTGCTGTTTACATCGCAAAAGGTTTTAAATGCACCACATGGATCTTAGAATCATAGGAAAATGCTTTTGTATGTGCAAACCTTCACATAACTCACCTTAAGTTGCCTTCCTATATGTTGTTTCTAGATTTGTTTCAAATCTTTATTATAAATTCTTGTATGTAATGTTACTCAGACCATCCAGGACTAGTTCATGTCTTGTACCTAAAGCTAGTGGGTTCGGCTTTTGGAGAAAACTTGTTTGACATTGGGTGGGTGGTTAAGATTATAATATTCATAAAAATTAACAGATAGATGACTGCATTACTGTATTTTATGTTCACAATGCAAGGAATATTGCAAGGAGAAAAGGCAGGATAACATGAAGTTATACTTATGTAACTGTTTTATGTAAGTGCGTATTGATTTATTTTTTCTATCATATTTATTCATTATTATTCTTATCTAATTTTGTTTTTCTTTTCTTGTAACTATTTCTTTGACATCTTTTAAAGAATTTTAGGTTACATCCTCTGTATAAGAATGTTCTATAGAAATTATTTCGCTGTTGTTGTTATCACAGCTGTGCTATTTAATTCATATTCACCTTGATGAAACTGGAGTCCTGTTTCCAAACTAAATAGTGATAAAATGTAAGGAAATCAAATGTTTTTAACTATTGTCTCTTGTCATTTTCCAAATTGCTTCCTCAATCCCAACACGTTTGAAACTTCAACTGAACTGAAGAAAAACATTGCTTTTGTATTTTCCACTGAAGTCTGTCCATATTAAATGTATGTAAATAGAACAACTCCAGAAATTCTTGATAACAGTTGCATTAGAATTAAAGATCATCAAATACATTAGAATTTATATGTCAGGAATAAGAAAAGGTCAACCTAATGTAGCAATTCCCTTGTAATAAAAAAGTTAAAAATAAATAGAATGACTTTCTCAGTACATTTGTATTACCTATTGTGCAATTCATTACAGGAATCATGCAATTAGTTAAATGCTGACTAGGCTGAGAATCAAACCTGAGCCCCTGGAACTGTGAGGTAGAGGCTTTGAGATCATGATCTGTGGTTTAAATAGAATATGTCAAATAGAATTATAGCAAAACATTTTTTTCAGAACTACTGTCATGGTCCTTACCAAAATAAATTGTAATAGAAAATGAAAAAGGAGAAAATAAGTAACTGTAAAACACAAGCATAAAGCAACTTTGGTAAAGAGATGTTCTCAAAGATGTGATATTAAAAGAACCAGTTTATACATACTGTACATGGATTTGTATTCACAAAATACTGTGTTGTTTTACTGAGTTTACACAATGGTTTATTTTACTGTCACTATATAAAATAAAATGATTTTGCTAATGCAATCGCAACATTATATATTGGCAATAACAGCCATTTTAATATTTTCCTTTATAGAACAAAGTAAAGCTTAGGCATTCTGTTAGTAAAACAATCCATAGTGCTTTGTTTAACTGCCTTGTCTTCATTTAAACAATGGCGCACACACATGCAACTGTGACTTTTATTTCTATATAAATTCATTTTGGGGGGACCAAATCTGTTTTTTCATTGTTAATACAAAGATATTTTATTATCTAATTAGCTCTTATGCTGATTATTAAAGGAATAGTATTTTCCATGTGAAGGAAACTTTAGAACAATTATCCAAAGTAATAGCATTTCCTACCTTATAAAAGATTGTAGATTCAATCATCAGAAATTTTTGCTATTGTGTATTTGTCTGAGTATCTATTTTAAATGTCATTGTTAATTTAGGCATTGCATATTTCTACTTGTACAATGATCCTTACGTTAAAGAGAGTTGCAACCAAAAATACACTGTCCTGCCATGTGAGTTCCGCATGATTCACTTTCCTCTGTACATGTGACAATAATGACCCTATAAGCATATAAAACAACTACGCCTGTTTTCCCAAATTATGTTATGTTTTTTCACATACATTCATATCAGTTTATTATTCCCAGATGCCTTCTGCTGGAGCTTAAGGGTGAAGATACACAGAGGTAATATCAAGTTTAATGACTGGATTCAATGAACCAGTGGGTGTGTTTCTCTTTAGTTCACAGACTCCTGGAAATGAGTCCCTAAAAAAGTCATGTCAAGGTGTAGTATTCAGTAATGAGAAATACATAGAGTATATTTATTTATATATATAATTAAATAATTACAATATAAATTTGACATAAACAAATATTTTGAAGAAGGTTAGAGAGTAATTTTACATCTCTATATATATAAAATCTAAAGTCTGTCTGTCTGCCTGCTTTTCACGAGAGAATGGATTTAGATCAGGTTTTTTTCTGTAATTTGCTTAAACATTCTGGTTCATTTAATGACTTCTCTCATTGCGCTAAGAATAATAGTTTGCTTGCACAAGCGATATATTTGCGCTAATTCGAGACAGAGGCTGCGGGCAGAGGGGAGGGGGAAGCATGACATCAGGAGTGGGGAGCTGGACAGGCCCCTCCTCACTCACATACCAGCCTCTATTCGGGTCCTTTTACCGCTGCGTTTTGGAGTGTACATTGCCTCCGCTTAGCTAGCAATACCTGTTTTTTTTAATGATTTTTAAAGTTTGCCCTTTTTCACTACTACGCAGGCAAAGTCACAGGGGCCAGGTAATAGGTGATATTTTGAAAATGAAAAGATGTGTAGAGTCAGTAGTGCATGTAAAAAGCCTCTTTCTTATTGAAATGAAAAGACCTATCAAAAAATCATGTCATTAGTTGTATAGCAATTTATACATCGAGATGCATTGAAGTAGGAACACATAAAGAAAAGGAGAAAGAAAATAAGACGAGAACGATCAGAGGAGTGTGCACCTGCATCCTGAGTTTGAAACTTGTTCCGAGATTTTGTTTGTGCAGGTTTTTCTCAGGGTTTTTTTGTTTTTCCTCCCTGATTGCCTGAGAAGTGTGTGTTATGTAAACTGGTAATTTCAAATTAGATTTTGTGAATGTCCAGAGGTGTTCCCTGCCTTACACAAAATGCTATCAGGATCAGTTCTGATTATCCTACAACCCTGAATTGGATTAAGCAGGTTTGAACATTTTTAGCTGTTATGTTATATTATGAGCAAACAATTTGTAGGGAGGTAATAAGTTAATAGAGTGACATGAACCAAACTAAAGCATGTTAGGTATGTTGTACAATTATAAAGATGCAAAGACTAATATCAAAAATGAAACTGATTAATAAATAAGTAGAAATGGTGCTAAGTGACAAGAGTTCTGAAAGTAAAGGAAGAAATTTAGTAAGCAACCAGCCCACCTGGATAAACTGTACGATGGAAACTGAGATGATTATTATCAGACTGCAAATATAACACTAATATTTACACTATGTTTGCTCCAGGGACACGTGACTATAACACAAACTAAGGTGCTCCAAGCATCTGTGCACACCTGATTGTTCAGTTACTCTTACTAAAATCCTTACTCTTAATTAACTCAGCCATTTAGCTATCTCAGTGTTTATTCCACGACGAGACTGAAAGTATGAGAACACGTTTCAGTCTACAAAGAATGTTTGGACAGCCTGGGAGGGGGTCATAACCTTTTTTTTTTTGCTCCACTACAGTTGAGTTTTGAGTTGAGTCTGAGAATCAGTATGTTCTACACTATTGCAGTATGTGACCTGAGGTTCTGCCCTAAATGTGTTGAAATGTTTAAAATCGGTCTGGAAACATAAATAATGTGGGGTATATAGTAAAAACACTGGTTCTTCTGATGGATTACCAACTAGCTGTGAGCAGGTGCTGAGGTTAGACCTCTGTACACTTGAACAAGACACCAGTATGCTGCAGGGCCCTTTTATAGACACAAACACACTTACACTCACCCTCATATATGGCCAGTTTGGAAACAGCAATTAAACATACCTGCATATTTTTGGGAATGTAGGAGGAAAATCCATACAGACATATAAGCAATGTGTAATCTAGCAATTGCTAGCAATTGCTCTTCATATGAATAAAATAGTATTACTGTTGAAATGACAGTGATGTTATCATAATTACATATATTTGTGAAACAAGCAATAGCTTTACTTCTCATTGCCTTTTGATATTCTTGCTTCCAGTATACCTGAAAATGGCAAATTTTAGAGAATTTACCTTGTTATTATTATTATTATTATTATTATAATTATATATTTAAAAGATGCCTTTATGCAAAGCAAATTAGAAGAATAGGATACATGACTCTGTTATATATACTGTAGATTTTATACAGCTGGACTTTAAGTAAAATTTTCAGGATTAGGACAACCTTATGGTTTGGAGTCCAGTGCCTTAGCCATTACAGCACACTGATTGTTCTCTTCAATTCTTTCACAAAATTAAAATAAAAAAAAAATCAAATAATTATATAAAGTCATCTCTGCAGGACAGTAGCAAAGTGAATAGCATTTTAATTTCACTGATTGTCATAATCTATGTGAAGTTTGCATGTTCTCCAAAATATTTTCCTCTCATTTCCTCAAAGACGTGCAATTGAGAGATCCCTTACAAATTTAATTTATCTCTCATGCCATCCTTGCACTGTTCAGCTAATGTAGTAACAGCCACATTTAATGCACCTAAATGCATAAAAAATTGTGTTGCAAAGTTAAAGTACAGTAGTTTTTTTTTTTTTTCAAAATTATGCTAATCCATTAGTTGTGTTCCTATTTTCACTTTTTTACAAATTTATCTCTCTTTTCTTGGTTCACACTCCCTTTCCCACACTGCTCCATTACTTACCTCCCAAATATTATTGTCTTTAGCAATTATATTTAATAATAAACTCAGGAGTTTCTATTTTTTTTCCCTCTTCTGTTTTCTCTTTTCATGTTTTTCACTGAGGGGAAGATATTAACTTTAGGATATTTGAGTTTACCTCCAACTAATGAGCCTTTTGTACTGGCATTTGCATATAACACAAAAAGCACCTATTGTTTGTTTGATGTCTGTCTGTCTGCAACCAATTTCGGTGAAATCTGGTACACTTATTTGTTTAAAGGGGCATGCGCTAATCTCTCTTACATCAGTTCACTTCTACTTCTACTTGATGTTATGTTGGAGCTGAAGTTCCTTCTCTAGTTTATGTTTACTTCCATTCCTTTATGTTTTTCATTTTAATAGCTGTATTTATATGGTTTTGTATGGTTAAGAAGATTTAACTAATGTCCTTTTAAATGTCATTGTGCTGTGTTATTTTGTGTGGCTGGAGCCTTTCCTTTCATTATAGCTAGGGGCAACCCCAATCCAATAAAAAGTATGTTAGTAGTTCATTAAAGCAATTTGTTTTATGGCTGTGTGGGTTGTCTTTTTCCTTCTGATTTTATGATTATTTTTGCTTCTGCCTTTGGGTTATTCACATGTTTTTGGGACTTGTTTGCCTAAGGATTTTGTTCATTTGAGCTTTTTCTTGAATGTTTCCTTTTTGTGAATAAATGTCCTCTTTTACAAGGATTATTATTTGACTTCTCTCTACACAAGCTAGGGTTTTCATAGTTTACCTTCTTACAAAACATACTTGAGATATCTGAGACTCACTTGTAATTTTTGAAAACCTATGCTCCATTTTGAGGCCTAGGCAGCTTTTTTGTATCAATATTTCATTTTAATTACTAATATCTAAGCAACTCATTTGATCCTTGCTATTTGGGGAATACATGTGTTAAAGGAGGGGGGTGGCTTATATTATGTTATAGGATAAGGATTTTGAAGTGTTTGTTGTTGCCCTCAAGATGAAGAGACTGGGAGAGAAGGAATAGATAAAGGGAGAGTTGAAGAGAGAGAGAGATAGTATCTTATATTTATCTTATCTGTGCCCATACTATCATTTTGAGACTTTACTTGTTATATTACTAATGGTTGTCTTTTTGTTCATGAGACCAGCATTAACGTTAAAAGAAGAGATCTGGCTGGCCAATATTTTTCACTATAACTATGGTAAGAAGACCAGAGGAGTGAAATTGTGATCCCTATGGTAATTCCCTTTGTAGCTGCTCAGATAATATCAGACTTTGAAGGATGCTATATTATGATGATGGATAAGCTAAATTAGTTCCGCCTAATACTTCTGCACTGGATTTGAGTCATAAAGGATTTGAAGTTCGAGCAAGCATATGTGAAAGGTGAATCCTGCCTGAGGAACTTCCATCTCACTTCCTTGATGAGGCACAGAATAACTTAAAAAGCCAAGTGATCAGGTCCATCACCATTTGCCAACAGGCTTCCCACAAATGATAATCATCATTATTCTTGGAAATGGAAGCCTTTATCAGTTAATCTACCTATAAAAACCCATAAGAGTCATGTCCTTTTAAATTCTAGGTTAGGTAACACTACAATCTCAACTGACATTCCTATTCCACTGGGAAGATTTACTATAGGTGCAACTGACCCAAGTTATTTTTATTTTAAACATATATGTGAGCAGCAGCACAGTGATGCAGTGGGTAGCGCTGCTGCCTTGCAGTTGGGAGACCCGGCTTCGCTTCCCGGGTCCTCCCTGCGTGGAGGTTGCATGTTCTCCCCGTGTCTGTGTGGATTTCTCTGGGTACACCGGTTTCCTCCCACAGTCCAAAGACATGCAGGTTAGGTGGATTAGTGATCCTAAATTGTGCTTGGTGTGTGTGTGTGCGTGCCCTGCAGTAGGCTGGCGCCCTGCCCGGGGTTTGTTTCCTGCCTTGCGCCCTGTGGTGGCTGGGATTGGCTCCGGCGCACCCCCGTGACCATGTAGTTGGGATATAGCGGGTTGGATTTTGCTTTTGGCTCACAAATTAAGATTCAGTGCTGCTCTCATGGAATTTAAAGGTTGTCTCTATGCTGATGTTGGATTTTCACTCATACCTTTAAAGTCGTTAAGTGTTAGGTTGATTGACTATTTCAAATTGACCCTTGTGTTAGTGTGCGTTGTGTGTGCTTGTGTGTGTGAGTAAGTCTGCCATGAAATGGACTGATGTCCCATCCAGGATTCATTCTTGCCTTATGCTTGAAGCATCCATCACAGACCATAAAAACAGAGCTGCCAAAGATGTTACAGAAAACAGAAGGTGAACAAAAGCAGATATTTCCTTGGTTCCAAAGTGTACATATTGTGGAGGTAAAAGAAACTGTCCAGAGTGATGCTCACCTTTGTTGTGTATTCTGTTCTGTCTTGAAACAATCTTCTGAAGACAAATTTCTCATATTGTTTCAAGATTGGTTAGGGATTTTAACTCTTTTATTTAATGCAGTTGAGGTAAATCAACCTTTTATTTTGATGCTTTTTAAAAAATTTAAATATACGATCACTTGGAAAAATAGATCCATTCCATTCATGTTAGCTTATTTTTTTTCATTGAATGTACAATAGCAACATGCAATTTTTTATGCATTTTTTGTCACCAAAGGTTAGATTATTCTAATTGGAGAACTTGTGGGGAATAGATACTTGTTATTCTTGTCCAGATGTAAAACCACAACACTGAAGGTTGATGCACTTTTACAAAAGACTGTTTGTCATTAATAGCAGCTTCACCTCACCTCTCTAACGAAATTCATTGCAAATTCTTTTAGCTGAAATAGCAATACAGTGACAAGGTCATGAGTTTGGATAGTGGTCCTTTCATTGTACTTGAAGAGTGTGCGTGTCCTGCTGTTATTGATGTGGGGTGTTTCCAGGTTACTCCAGTTTTCCCACCAAATCCCCAAAACAAGTGCATTAAGTTAAGTGGCAAGTCTTAATTGTCATTTTTATGCCTGATGCCCTGTAATCATGAATGGATTGAAGTAGGTTCAAAAACAGAATACTAAATAATGAATAAAATAGCTACAAGGCTGGTCAAATGTATGTACAAATATATGCAATATTCTTGTCATCAAATGTGGTCAAATATTTTCAAAACAAGTCAATCATAGAGCAATGTCTAAGAGAAAAACAAACACACAAAACAGCAAAAAAACTTATTTGCTTGATGTCATCAGGTCAATCATCAGATACAAAAATGCTATTGATGTCTAATGAGTCAAACCATATTAAGTTCATTATTAGGGTCAATCACTTGAAAGTTTCTTTGTAAACCATTAGACATTGTTTATGTAGCTTTGTCCATTTAAACATGTAAGGCTTTCACTGTTACGACCAAACTGAAGTTGTCATCTCACAGATTCTAGGAGAAAATCATGTCACAAGCAAATAAAAGTCTTGACACAGTCTGGAAGTAATGTACTTTCTCAAAGGAAAAAGCTTTACAATGCCATTTATAAGGCTGAAAGTCCATACCCAAATGAAAATAATTTGGAATAATAGTCAAACATGGCTTATGAGAAGCAAACTCACTTCTGTCAGGCCAGTTTAGAAATGCCAGTGAACCCAATATAAAATATCTTTGGGATGTGGGAGGAAAATCTCATATACACAAAGGAGAACATGGAAACTCCACATAGTCAGTAATTGGGTTTAAATGCAGGATAATAAAAATTTAAAGCTACAAAACTAATCACTACAGACAAGAGGCAAATGACATTTCATGTTAATTCATTTTTTTGATTTTTTACTTACATACTGTTTTATGACTACAACAGCATTAATGAAAACTGGTTCATTGTTATAAGACTGCAATATGTTTTTCTCACGAAATAATAAACGCCCTTGATAAATAAGAACCTTTCTCCAAGGTTCTATAAGCTATGCAAACACAAGTAGCAAATATACTTAATTATACTTCCTTGGAGATTTAGAGGGAATTTCGGACGTGTTGGGGATGTGTTGTCGAAGGTGGCTCATTGTTAGCAGTAATTATTTCTAAATATAGACAAAAAATAGATAAATAAAACAAGCATATTGCATTTGCGTTGCAGTTGCTTTCCAAATTAATCTATTAGTTCAGCTAATCATGTTTGATCTCTGTTTCTTCAGTATTATTATTATTAGTAGCAGTAGTAGTAATAGTATTATATATAGTAGTATTAGTATAATTTGTATTATTATTATTACTGTCTAGGACCAATGTTTGTTTAATGTGTAAAGCTTTTAATTCTTTAAAAAATGCTGACATAGAAGCTTATTTTATTAAAAAAATAAGTAAATGAAATTAAAAAGATTCCATCCACTTCACTAACTGCTTGGTTTAGTTCAGGATTAGAAAAACTGAAATTGTGTACATGTATGATTGGGCTGTGATGGACAGGCATTCAGTCCATAGGCTTGCTTCCTACTTTATGCCCAGTGTTAAAGGAAGTAAGTTCTGGCTGAACTATACTGTGTATTGGAATAAGGGAATGCAGAAAATAAACAGAATGTGTGTATAATCATTTAAGGTATTTAGATTCCCAGCACAACTTTTTATCTCACTCTGGGTATATGAAATTGTCTTGAATAAAAGACTAAACCTGCCCATATTTCAAGCTGTGAGCAGTATCAAGGGTAAAAGCAACATAATAATAATAATAATAATAATAATAATAATAATAATAATAATAATAATAATAATAATAATAATAAAGTATTTGTTTATTTATTTATTTTTGGGGAAAAAACGGGTATGTCCATGGCAGAAATCTGCTTTTCAGGTCGTGTTCAGTTATACATGATGCTTCCAGCAAAGGTCTGCTAAAGAAAAAACACACATGGTATTTTAATGATGAAAATTAAGTAAACTAGATAAAAAAATAAACATAATGCTTTGACAACTGATGTACTTGGCAAAATTATAATTATTTTTTGTAAATTAAGGAAGATATTTCAATTTCAATTAAAACATGCTTTATGTTATTGGTCCTGCATAAACTATATGGAATTCCAGAGGAATACAGGTCAGAAGCAAAATATGGCCAGCCTGGCAACTTCACAGCATCTGATCCAGTTTGTCAGGCAAGGGTGCGAAAAGCTCAGAACAGCAGCACAGGGATATGGTCCCTCCTGCCATCTGGAGGAGAGTGAAACATGACAGATGACCTCAATTGTCAGTTGAAGTTCCCACAAGAGATCACCCCACCCTCTTTACAGCCAGACATGGTACTCTGGTCCACCATCACTAGGACGATCATCATGGCTGAGCTGAGTGTTCCATGGGAAGATGGAATAGAGGCTGCCTTTGAGTGAAAGAGGAAAAAGTGAGCAGAACTGTTAGATGCATGCTCGCAAGCAGGGTGGAAGCTGCAAACTATGAGGCATTATCAAGCATGACTAAATACTTTGTTCATCATTTAGAAAGCATCGCTTCCACATTAATTGGCATTAGCAACCACTTTATAAATGTGGTAACACTTTATAATAACTGCACACTATGAAAAAGTGGTTGGTAATGCCAATTAATGTGGAAGCGATGCTTTCTAAATGATGAACAAAGTATTTAGTCATGCTTAACTAATGCTTCATAGTGTGCAGTTATAAAGTTACCGCATTTATAAAGTGGTTGCTAATGCCAATTAATGTGGAAGCGATGCTTTCTAAATGATGAACAAAGTATTTAGTCATGCTTAATAATGCCTCATAGTTTGCAGTTATTATAAAGTGTTACTGAGGTGGGTTGCAGAGGCTTCACTGGAACATCCTCCCAGAGGTTCCTGAAGTTCCTTGGGACTGGGATTACAGGCTCAAAGCTGAAGAAGGTCCTCAAAGATCTGGAGGAGGAGGCAGAAAAAGGGAGGTTCTGCCTCTGGCTCAGAAGAAATGATAAAGCATGGGGTATACAAGAATCCTAAGAGATGGCTGTAGGGGTGGTAGGGAGATGTTCCTATTGCTGCTCCACCACCTCGAGATGCTCTAGGATGTAAGGAGTGAAACATCAGTGAAGGGTGGCTCCTAGCTGATAAAAATGAACTTTAGTATCAATTTATTTGCTGTATTGTTACTTTTACTAAACTTTTTTTCTATTTTCATGTCAGAGAAATCAAGGCATATAGCAGAATCCCTCAAAATGAATGTGAGCCTAAAGAATTCATCCTGATTGGATTCCCTAGTATGAGAGCGGAGTACTTCATGTTGGTATTTCCCGCAGCTCTGCTTGTATATGTATTAAATGCATGTGGTAACTTGAAGTTAGTATCTACTATCATTTTAGATTAAAAGCTCCACAGCCACGTGTATTTTCTTTTGCACAATTTATCATTACTGATATTTTTTTTATATCCGCTATGCTCCACAAATTGTTGTCAAGATACCTCCTGGATGACAAGGTCATTTCATATAATGGATGCTTTATACAGATGTACTTTTTTTGTTTGATTTGACTCTGCAAGGTTCTCTTCTTGTTTCAATGGTATTTGATCATTTTTAGCAATCTGCAAGCCTCTTGGGTATCCAACCTTAATGGACAATAGAAATAGCATTTTGCTTGCATTATTTCTTTTGACTTTTTGTTTTATTACACCTATCAAGTCTGTTTCATTAACTCAAACTATGAATTTCTGTGACTCTAATAAAATTTCTCCCTTCTGGATTGTTACCTTGCCGTGGTAAGCAGACTTGTGTATCTCCGTAAAGCCATGAGCTATATCGTGTAGGGTCACCCAAGACAGGCAGGTCATGGCAGAGAGGTCAGATTAAACATGGTTCACTGGAGAAAGAACTGGCAACCCACTCCAGTATTTTTGCCAAGAAAAACATATGGACAGAAACAACCAAAGACATATCAACTGGGCACTTGAAGATGAACCCTTCAGGTCTGAAGGTGCCCAACAAGCTTCTGGGGAAGGACAATGGATGAGTATGAATAATGGTACAGCTAATGATGCTTTTGGATTAAAGCCCGGAGGATGTCCATCGGCTGAGGTGCTCAAGCATTTTAAAAGAAAAATGTTGCAAAAAACAATAAATTATTGGAACTTGGAATGTAAAATCTATGAATCAGAGCAAACAGGATGTAGTCAAAGATGAGATGACAAGACTAAACATCACAACATCTTGGGAATCAGTGGACTAAAATGGACTTGGAGTGGTTATTTTACATCAGATTACCACCAAATCGTTTACTGTGGACATGAGATTTATAGAAGAAATGCAGCAGCCATCATCACTAATAGGAGGGTGTTTACATCAGTACTTGGTGACTATTCAAAAAATAACAGACTGATCTCACTGCAAGGTGAGCCATTTAACATTACAGTGATCCATACTTATGCTCCCACAACTGATGAGGCAGAAGTTGAACAATTCTATGATAATCTGCAACATCTTTTGGACGCAACACCCAAGAAAGATATCACATATATCATGGGTGATTGGAATGTTAAAGTAGGCAGCCAAACTGGTAGAATTTTGTCCAGAAAACTCATCGGTCATTACAAACACCCTCTTCCAACAACATAAGAAAAGACTATATACATGTACATTACCAAATGGTCAATACCGCAATCTGATTGACTTCATACTTCGTAGGCAGAGGTGGAAAAGCTCTATACAATCTGCTAAAACAAGACCTGGTGCTGACTGTGGTTCAGATCATCATCTCCTCATTGCAAAGTTTAGAGTTAAACTTAAGAAAACAGGAAAAGACATCAGACCTATTACATACAGTATGATCTTATTAATATCCCACAAGAATTTTCAGTACAGGTTAAGAATAGATTCAGAGGATTAGACCTGGTAAATAGGACGCCTGAAGAACTATGGACAGATATTTTTTAATATTACAGCAGCAAACACTATTCCAAAAACAAAGAAGACAAATAAGGCTAAGTGGCTGTCCAGTGAGGCTTTAGAAATTGCTGAAGCGAGGAAGTTAGTGAAAGCAAAAGGAGATAGAGAAAAATTTGTCAAGCTGAATGCGGAGTTCCACAGAATAGCATGCAGAGATAAGGAAACATACCTGAACCAACAGTGCAATGAAATGGAAGAGGACAAGAACAAAGTGTATACAAGAGATCTCTTTAAGAAGATTGGAATTATCAAGGGAACCTTCCAGGCAAGAATGATAGTGGTGAAAGAAAGAAATGGAAGAGATCTGATAGAAGAAGAAGATATTAAGCAAAAGTTTTGAGAATATACAGAACAATTATATATGAACAGAACAATAAACAAATAAACATAGGATATACAAAAACATTAAATAGAATAAAAGAAATAATAAACTAGAGTATAATACTAAATTCAATATTAAAAGAAATTTCTGAACAAATCATATAATTTATGAAATAACACACACACAAATTATCCTGAGCATCTGGACAGAGAAATAAACTGAAAGAAGGGGCAGAGAGTTAGGTTAAGGTAAAAGCCTTCCTAAACAGATGAGTTTTAAGCAGTTTTCTAAAAGAATGAATGAGTCAGCTGATCTAATTAATTTTGGGAGGTCATTCCAAAGTTTGGGCGCTATACAGCTGAAGGCCTTGTCACCCATTTTCTTGCCTCAGTCCAATGACATGCTTTCAAGTGGAATACAAAGCCTACTTTCATCTGTATAAATAATCAGTATGTTTTGTCCAAAAGAGGATGAATGGTAAGAAGCTTAGAGAGTGGTTTATAGCAAACAAAGCAAAATCCAGGGCCTTGAGCATAATACACTTTTCCTGTCATCTTCTGTCCAATGTCTGTGTTATTTTTCCATTTTATTTGCCAGTTTCACATATGGATATTTCTTTGAAACTCTGACTCTGTTGCCAAAGACACTGACATTTGGTATGCATGTAAAGAAGAAGCTAACTGAGGAGCAGTAAGGAGTTTGTTTCACAAACTACAGATTTTGATGTCCTTATCCTCTTATACCAACAGTGAAGTTTGGAGTTGGGAACATCTTGATGTGAGGCTGTTTTTTCAGCATATGGTACTGGCAGACTTCATATAATTGAAGAAAGGATGAATGGAGAAATGTACCAGGACATTCTTGATAAGAATCTGCTGCCATCTACCAAGATGCTGAAGATGAAATGAGGGTGGACATTTCAGCAAGACAATGATCCCAAAAACACAGCCAAGGAAACTCTCAGTTGGCTTCAGAGAAAGGAAATAAAGCTGCTAGAATGGCCCAGTCAATCACCCGACTTGAATCCAATTGAAAATCTATGGAAAGAACTGAAGATTACAGTTCATAGAAGAGGACCCCTGAACCTTCAGGATTTGAAGACAGTTTGTGTGGAAGAATGGGCCAAAATCACACCTAAGCAATGCATGCGACTAGTTTCTCCATACAGGAGGTGTCTTGAACCAGTCATTACCAACATAGGCTTTTCTTCTAAGTATTAAATACATTTCAGTAAGCATGTTCAATATTTATTCCCTGTGTCATTCCACTTTATTACAAATAAATTAATTTATTGACAATTTTGTTTTGATTTCTTTGTATGTGTATATTATTTGGGTTGTTACTGACATCTGGTGAAAATTTCATGCCAATAGCCCCATTAAGAAACATTTACTGAGAAAAACGTTGACGTGTTCAATACTTATTTTCCCTGCTCTGTATATATATACATATTGTCACACACGTGTGTTTAGGAGACAACTAAAGGGCTTGAGTACATGTAATTCCACACTGGACCGGGGGTGGAGAAGTGCACTAATTCTCCCTCTCAATCTTTTGCAGACCATTCCAGGGAAATCCTGCCTGGCTCTGGGGCAGCCAACGATGTCACTTCCAGTTCCGGTCCTTCCTCTACTGGTCTTTAAAGCTGTCATCTTGTGCATAATGAATCAGTTCTGTTTTGGACTCGATTGTGACAACATGTTTATGATTTTACAACAGTTTTGCAACCGGGAAAAATTATATGGGTGGCTGCCCCAACCCTTCGCAATGTCTTATGGTGTTTCTTCTTACTATATATATATATATCTGTATATATAAAATGCTCAAAAAGATGAAAGGAACAAATTTTAATCAGAGTATAGCATCAAATCAATGAAACTTCTGGGATATTGATCTGGTCAGTTAAGTAGCAGAGGGGGTTGTTAATCAGTTTCAGCTGCTTTGGTGTTAATGAAATTAACAACAGGTGCACTAGAGGGGCAACAATGAGATGACCCCCAAAATAGGAATGGTTTAACAGGTGGAGGCCACTGACATTTTTCCCTCCTCATCTTTTCTGACTGTTTTTTCACTAGTTTTGTATTTGGCTATGGTCAGTGTCACTACTAGTAGCATGAGGCGATACCTGGACCGTACAGAGGTTGCACAGGTAGTCCAACTTCTCCAGGATGGCACATCAATATGTGCCATTGCCAGAAGGTTTGCTGTGTCTCCCAGCACAGTCTCAATGGAATGGAAGAGATTCCAGGAGACAGGCAGTTATTCTAGGAGAACTGGACAGGGCCGTAGAAGGTCCTTAACCCATCAGCAGAACCGGTATCTGCTCCTTTTGGCAAGGAGGAACAGGATGAACACTGCCAGAGCCCTACATGACCTCTAGCAGGTCACTGGTGTGAATGTCTCTGACCAAACAATCAGAAACAGAGTTCATGAGGGTGGCCTGAGGGCCTGATGTTCTCTAGTGGGCCCTGTGCTCACTGCCTGGCACCATGGAGCTCGATTGGCATTTTCCATAGAATACCAGAATTGGCAGGTCCACCACTGGCGCCCTGTGCTTTTCACAGATGAGAGCAGGTTCACCATAAGCACATGTAACAGACGTAAAAGGGTCTGAGGAAACTGTGGGGAACATTATGCTGCCCTGTAACATTGTTTAACATGACCGGTTTGGTGGTGGGTCAGTGATGTTCATTAGGAGCATCCTAACACATGGGGGCCAAACAAACTACTGAGTATGATTTTGATTTGCTGTAATGAAGTTTTGGCAAAATGGATTAGCCTGCCACATCATTTTTTCACTTGATTTTTGGGGTGTTTTTGACTTCAGCCCTCTGTAGATTGATAATGTTCATTTCCATCAAATGATGTGAATCCTTTCGTTCTTAACACGTTATCCAGTCCATATCAGTATAGATAGCCAGCGTGATTTTTTTTCTCATTCATCTGATGTATACTGAAAACTGTTCCTTTAATTTATTTGAGCATTATATACATGAGGGGGCTCCGCCCCTGCTTGCTTCGCTTGCCCATCCCCATGTTTAGTTTACCGGATATACAATTTAAAGAGATTGTTATTTGCATGGGAATTGTTACATATGCATTATTTTTACTTTTACTTTAAAACCTTTTGTAAAAACAATACTTGTTCTTTATTTCTGGCCCCGGGCATGGTTACATCTCTTTCTCGCAGGACGTATAAGTCTACTCATGTTGTGAAGGGGGGGCAACTGAACACACGCTAAGGAGATGCCATTGGATCATCTGCTGTCTTTCCACTGCTGGCAAGCTGCCTCTTTTGCTTGTCACATGTCGTTGTTTTAAGAGCTGTGAGCACATGATGTGTGTCTGCCAAAAGCAATCCAACAACTGCTAGGTTAGATGTCCGTGGACTTGTTTTAAATAATGGCTCACTGCCTTGTCTCATGTGACGTTGTAAAAACAATACTTGTCCTTTATTTCCGGCCCCGGGCGTGGTTAAATATCTTTCTCGCAGGACGTATAACGCTGCTCACATTGTGAAGGGGGGGCAGCGTTGATCATTTTAAAGCCAGTTGTGATCACTTCTCCGTGATCATAAATATACACCTGACCGAATTGTGTTTTCTTTGAAATTAAACTTGTCATTGCTTTAACTGTTGCGGGACCACAGATTCTCATAGCATATGGTCCATTATTGTGTAAATCTACGTTTTGTGCATTGAATGATGCGAAGGTGAACAGACTTTGTTTTCTGCTCTTTGCCTTTTATTTCTGACCTCGCTTTGTCCTGCTATTTTTTCAATTACAGCTGGTCCTGATGATTAATTTCCTTTTGTTTGCACTAATGCGATCTTTACTATCTTTTTTTTGATACTGTAGCGACTGACGTAATAAAGTGTCACAAAAGTTTTACTTGAACAATCGCCGACTTTGTAACCCCAAACACAACTTTCTAGCACCTTCTCCAACCCCTCATCCCCTGGGTCTCGCAACCCCACCACCTTACTGTATCAATCAATACCCCGCTATCAGTCTTCCGTGCTGTACTCCGCCCTCCCTCAATCGGACCTAACAGTCACTTAAAACAAAGAAGGCCTCAACCTGGCTGGGATGCTATAATACTTTTGAATTTTACTGCTTTCATATTCTTTACCTTTCTCTGCATGTGTAGCGTGCCATCGTTTGTTTGAGCCTTTTGAATTCCACTGTTTTCATAATCTCTTATCTGCCTTTTTTTCTTTCCAACACTTTTGGGTCTCTTTTCTCTGCGCTGTTCTTTCTTCTTAGCTTATTTTTTGACGTTTCATCTAGAATGTATTGTCCTTATACGCTTTATATGTGCTGAGACTACAGGATCTGTGTGTGCTACGTGCCTTTACACGACTGAGTGTTTGCTGGCTGTGCTCTCTTATTTGATATTGTTTGCGTCTCGCAGGTCTTTTAAGTGTCTTCCGAGATTTTTGTCTGCCAGGATTTTTTTATTATATATATATATATATATATACATACAGTACAGGCCAAAAGTTTGGACACACCTTCCCAATTTAATGTGTTTTCTTTATTTTCATGACTGACCATTTACAGCACTCCATCACTCTCCTTCTTGGTCAAATAGC
>JANRMT010062834.1:27234227-27244753 GCA_026402145.1 Polypterus bichir lapradei | reverse complement strand
CTCTTTCTCGCAGGACGTATAAGTCTACTCATGTTGTGAAGGGGGGGCAACTGAACACACGCTAAGGAGATGCCATTGGATCATCTGCTGTCTTTCCACTGCTGGCAAGCTGCCTCTTTTGCTTGTCACATGTCGTTGTTTTAAGAGCTGTGAGCACATGATGTGTGTCTGCCAAAAGCAATCCAACAACTGCTAGGTTAGATGTCCGTGGACTTGTTTTAAATAATGGCTCACTGCCTTGTCTCATGTGACGTTGTAAAAACAATACTTGTCCTTTATTTCCGGCCCCGGGCGTGGTTAAATATCTTTCTCGCAGGACGTATAACGCTGCTCACATTGTGAAGGGGGGGCAGCGTTGATCATTTTAAAGCCAGTTGTGATCACTTCTCCGTGATCATAAATATACACCTGACCGAATTGTGTTTTCTTTGAAATTAAACTTGTCATTGCTTTAACTGTTGCGGGACCACAGATTCTCATAGCATATGGTCCATTATTGTGTAAATCTACGTTTTGTGCATTGAATGATGCGAAGGTGAACAGACTTTGTTTTCTGCTCTTTGCCTTTTATTTCTGACCTCGCTTTGTCCTGCTATTTTTTCAATTACAGCTGGTCCTGATGATTAATTTCCTTTTGTTTGCACTAATGCGATCTTTACTATCTTTTTTTTGATACTGTAGCGACTGACGTAATAAAGTGTCACAAAAGTTTTACTTGAACAATCGCCGACTTTGTAACCCCAAACACAACTTTCTAGCACCTTCTCCAACCCCTCATCCCCTGGGTCTCGCAACCCCACCACCTTACTGTATCAATCAATACCCCGCTATCAGTCTTCCGTGCTGTACTCCGCCCTCCCTCAATCGGACCTAACAGTCACTTAAAACAAAGAAGGCCTCAACCTGGCTGGGATGCTATAATACTTTTGAATTTTACTGCTTTCATATTCTTTACCTTTCTCTGCATGTGTAGCGTGCCATCGTTTGTTTGAGCCTTTTGAATTCCACTGTTTTCATAATCTCTTATCTGCCTTTTTTTCTTTCCAACACTTTTGGGTCTCTTTTCTCTGCGCTGTTCTTTCTTCTTAGCTTATTTTTTGACGTTTCATCTAGAATGTATTGTCCTTATACGTTTTATATGTGCTGAGACTACAGGATCTGTGTGTGCTACGTGCCTTTACACGACTGAGTGTTTGCTGGCTGTGCTCTCTTATTTGATATTGTTTGCGTCTCGCAGGTCTTTTAAGTGTCTTCCGAGATTTTTGTCTGCCAGGATTTTTTTATTATATATATATATATATATATATATAGTGCAGGCCCCAAATTTGGACACACCTTCTCAATCTATTTTTTTTCTTTATTTTCATGACCATTTACAGCACTCCATCACTCTCCTTCTTGGTCAAATAGCCCTTACACAGCCTGGAGGTGTGTTTGGGGTCATTGTCCTGTTGAAAAATAAATGATCGTCCAACTAACCTGACTTCTGCACAACACAACTGCTGGTCCCAACCCCATTGATAAAGCAAGAAATTCCACTAAATAACCCTGATAAGGCACACCTGTGAAGTGAAAACCATTTCAGGTGACTACCTGTTGAAGCTCATCGAGAGAATGCCAAGAGTGTGCAAAGCAGTAATCAGAGCAAAGGGTGGCTATTTTGAAGAAACTAGAATATAAAACATGTTTTCAGTTATTTCACCTTTTTTTGTTAAGTACATAACTCCACATGTGTTCATTCATAGTTTTGATGCCTTCAGTCATGAAAATTAAAAAGAAAACACATTGAATGAGGAGGTGTGTCCAAACTTTTGGCCTGTACTGAGATCCACAAAGGGAGAAAATGAATCACGTATCAAAAGTAGTTTTTTATTCCTGAGCAGCTTTCAACCCCTGCCAGGGGTCTTCATCAGAGAATAATGCTTAGACTTACAAGAATCAAAGGTAATATATAGCAAAAAATTATGGGGTGGAGGTGGGGGAGGTGGCTAAGTCGTGGGGGGGGGGTATTGGGTGTAAAGTCTTGTTTATTACGAATATGTTCTTCTTAACTCAAGACCCCTGGCAGGAATGAAAAAATACTTTTGTATTTGTATATTTTGTATATACCATTGTAATAGGTAGGAGCACTTTTATAAGCAAAAGAGCTGAAACAACATAAGTATTATGAAAGATCAGCAAAAACTGAACTCCCAGGATGGTAAAAGGCAGTTTGAAGTCCTACACAAGAGGTTTAAGGCAAAGCAACATTACAGAGAACATGCCAACTGGAGGAAGACCACCTTCTGTATGCTGAATAAAAATTGAGGGCACTAACTACAGGTTTAGAACAATTGAGAGTAAGACATTATCTAAATTAAAGTATATAATTTAATTGTAAAATGCTAAGGAGCTGACAAAAAATTGTGGCCAAGAAATCTAACCTTCTGTCCCAGACAATTCAGGCATGGATGAAGTGAGACCTTTTTGCCATTAGGTAGGAAAACATAGCAAATAGCAAGGCAAAATGGGGCCATGCTGACCATTCAAACTTGATGAGCTTGGGAAGGAGAGGTAGGAGAAGGTACTCTCCTTCCCAACCAATAGGGTACAGAGTTCATTCTTTGGCTAATGGGAAAAGGACCATATTTCTTTCAGTAGTTAATGGACATTTAGAAAGAAACTGAATGCTGAATTGCATGCAGAAGACCAAGGGGTAGATCTAGCTTGGTATTTCTGGATCAAGATTAAAACTGTCCTTGAGCCATAAAGTGGATTTTAGCAGTAATGAAATAGGCAGTTTAAATTGTTTAGCAGCAAGATACACAATGAGCTAAGGGTCAAAGGCAAGCACTCAGACAACACTTAATGCTGCAGCACAGGAAGACACTCTGTTGTTTATGGTTCCCAGCTTAAACAAGTCAAAGTCTGTTGTCCCCTAGCATCCCCATGCCTCACCCCAATGGCATATCAAGATTCTTTCTCCCTGCCAATATGGATTCTGTCTTCCTCTCTTTGTCTTTGTCTCTGTCTCATGTGAAGGTTGCATATGAGACTTTCCTTTGTCATCTTTCACTTTGATTATGCCCTTACTCCTCATAATCACTTGCCAGTTAGAGATCCCTTCTCAGAATAAAGATGGACAACCAGTGATCATGTTGGGAATAGTAGAAGCACTCAAGTATAGGTGACGCTTGAGCAAAAATCTTTTCTGAGTATGTTTATTATGACCTGAGAAGCAAATGAACTGTAAAAGATGGCCAAAACTAGTATGGAGAGTAAAAATAAAAGATGAAGGTCGGAAACCAAAGAGACACAATAGTCAGAAAAGCAATATATCAGGAAAAAAATGTTGGTTAACAGCTAGAAAACCCAGGTCCTAGCCATAACTGTTTCCTCTTCATATCTACAATAACTGGGGAAATCTTTTTGGAGAGTTTTGGCTCTTCAACAGCTTAGATACAGAATAATGTGCGCCCCAATATTACATATAGATGATGATTCTCTGACATCACATGTAACACAACATCAGATCATTTGCTTGGCAACCAAGCCGTGGTCAAAAACTAAATGGCCTTAACCATGAAAGAAAATTACAAAATGCTGTTGTGGTAAAACGATAAGTGAAACAATGATTTAAATAATTATAATTAAAATGTATTAAATGATGAAATTAACAAAATAACATTCAGATGGTCCCAACATTATTATTCATGATGGTGATGGAGATGACATCAGTAGAAATAAGATATACTTTACATGGAAGTAAATGTAAAAATGCAGAACAAGGATTAAAGTAATGGCTAGAAATGCTGACCCTGTCTACAGAGTGGAGATTTGTGATAACAACACCTGGAGTATTTGTAATGGACTTTCTTTGTGGCAAAGTCCTGTCACTACTGCTTTAGTTTACACTTGAATATGTTTTTCATCTACCATATAAATCACAGAAAAACTCCTTGATGTGTGCAGACTTTCACATAAATCACCTTTCTACATGATGTTTTACATTTGCTTTAAATCCATCCATCATCCAACCCACTATATCCTAACACAGGGTCACGGGGGTGTGCTAGAGCCAATCCCAGCCAACACAGGGTGCAAGGCAGGAACAAATCCCTGGCAGGGCGCCAGCCCATCGCAGGGCACATGCCCCCACACACTAGGGGCAATTTAGGATCGCCAATGCACCTAACCTGAATGTCTTTGGACTGTGGGAGGAAATCCACACAGACACGGGGATGCATGCAAAACATGCAAACTCCATGCAGGAAGGACCCAGGAAGCGAACCCAGGTCTCCTTACTGTGAGGCAGCAACGCTACCACTGCTCCACTGTGCCACCCTTGCTTTAAATCTTTATTATTAATTCTTTTTTGCAATATTGCATGCAACTCCATCCAGAGCTGGTACTTATCTTGTACCTAAAGCTACTACATTGTGCTCTTATACAGAAAAATTTTTTGATAATGAGCAGGTAAAGACAATAACATAAATATGAATTAAGAAATAGATAGATGACGGTTCTACCGTATGTTACTTTTACAATCCAAATGTATCTCAGGAAAAAGAAGAATGATAGCATGGAATTATAAAACATTACATGTTTGCTATTTAATTCATAATAAATATGAGGACACTGGAGTCCTCTTTAAAAAAAATTGGTAAAATCTCTGAAATTAAATGCATTTAACTATTGTCTCTTGGCTTTTACCACACTATTTCCTCAAGCCCGACATACAATTTGAAGGTTCAAGAACTGTAGTGAAGAAGAACATTTGTTTAGCATTAACCAATGAAATGTATCCATGTAAATAGTCTGTGTGAAGGATAACCCTAGCAATTGTTTATGACAGTTGCATTAGATTTAGATATTGTCAAACATAATATAATGTTTATGACAGTAATAAAAAACAGTTCACTCATGAATGTAACTTTTTTGTAATGAGAAAAAAAAATCAGTTTTCAAAAATGATTAGACAAAGTTACAGAAGGACTTCCTGTATCCAAAATGCAATTCTGCTAACTTCTGCACAATTGAATACAGGAAATATGCAATTACTCATTTCCAGCAACCCATATACCGTATGTTCATTTTTCCTTGGAGATCCTTACCAGGCTAGAAATGAATCATTAGCTCGTGTACCATTGTTGGGAAACAGTGCAGTTTTTTTTTTTTTAATTAAATATCAGTTTTTAATTTCTAAGTTGCAGGAATAAACTTTGGTAACAGGCACAAAAGATAATGTTCAGAGTGCTACCTTACTTATTAAAAATAAAGACATCCATTTAATATAAATCAAAAGAAAGCAATTCATTTATAGCTCTTCCTTCAGGAAAGACAATTCAATACCAATCAATTAATTAGTCTGAAGCAATATTTTTTAAAATCTTGTTGAACTCCTCTCATCACAGTTCAGTCTCTCTAAATAGGACAAGTGTTATTTGTTAGGATGGTCTGGTCAGCTGAGTTGTGCATGATGAGTTAAAACTAAGTACATGATTATGACATATGATAATTGAAAAGTGAATAGTGATAAATGACAAGTGAGAAGGCTTAGGTATCATGGTCTGTGATTTATGGCTAAGCTTTTAGCAAAATATTACTTTCAAAAGTACTGCAGCTTTGTTTCACTGGGTTTATAAACAGCACTCACTTTGAAACAGGGCATTACTATATTAAAAAATAAAGAGCCACAACTTGCCATACAGAATTTGCTAGTCAGTTAAGAATGGAGGGAGTATATCCTCCTTATATTTTAACAAATACTGTCGGAATTTCAAAATGTGAATGTGAAATTTATTAACATCACAGTAGAACCAGTGGCCGGCACGTAATCTAGGTAATGCATATGTAATCATGAAAAATTTTCACCACCATTTTCAACCTTAAATGCGAAAATATCATTTTAATATAAAGTTTGATTATATATAGAAATAAATGATAAATGAGATAAGTGTATCGATATTATAAATTAGTTATGATGAGAAACAAAGAGATATGACAATTGAGAAATATTGCAAAAATGGAGGTTGTGGTAACCTTTTCCTCTATCTCAGTATACGGGAAAGTCGAGCGGAGTACACTCCCAATTTTTATTCACAAAATACTGTGTGGATTTGCTGATTTACTTTACTTTCACTATATAAAATACATTTATTTTTCTACAATGATTGCATCATTTAAATATTGGAAATAAATCAGCCAATGTTTCTAAAACAATCCATTGAGCTTTGTTTAACTGCCTCATCTGCATCTCTTCAATGACACGCACATATAATACAACTTCTGATTATTCATTGTATATATATACATATATTTTATTTTCTAATTAGCTCTTAACACTAATTGTTAAATGTGTAGCAGCTTCCAAGTGAAGGTAATTTTGGTCAAAATATCCAAAGTACTAGTGTTTCCTATTCTCTGAAATTGTGTATATGCAACATATTTGCTATAGTGTACTTGACTGTTTCTATTTTAAAGGTTATTTTATAATTTAGACATAGCATATTTCTGCTTCTATAATGATCCTTAAACAGCCATGTGAGGTTCACATGATTCACAGTACTCTGTACATGTGACAATAATGTTATTATAAAACTATAAAGCTATCATGCTTGTTTTCCAAAATTATGTCATGTGTTTTAAACACATTCATACATTTGTTTCTTTTTTTTCTGCTCACAGATACCCTCTGCTGGAGGTAAAAGATGGATTTGACAATGATTAGACAGAAGTATAGCACTTTCTTATATGAAAAAAATAATTCAGTGACAGAACAATAAAAAGTGTTGACTTTTCTTGAAATTAAATTACACTAATTATTAAATTAGATGTAAATGTATATCAAAATAAATGAAGCAAATATAAACACAATAAATGGAATGGAACCTGAAGGCGGGAAGATAAATAAAGTTAAGTTCAAGGTGATGGTTGAAGGTACAGGACTAGTCAGTATGTTTCTCTTTAGTTCACCACAGACTGGTGGAATGAGTTCCTAAAAATGTTATGTTAAGGGGTAGCATCCAGGTAATGAGAGATTTGTATCATATATTAATTCATTTATATAATGTATAACATAATTTAAAAGATGTCTACAAGGTACCACCAAGGTACTGTAAGTGAAACCTTTGACATAAACTGATATTGTTTTTTAGAGGTGATATGTAGAATATGAACAGATGTGTAGAGTCAGTAGTGCGTAGAAATAGCCTCTCTCCTGCCCTCATACTTTACAGGGCTGAGATGCATTAAACTAGAAACACTACAAGAAAGCAGAATGAGATGAGGATGATCAAGTCAGTGTGCAACCTTTCAATGAAAGAGGAGTGTACAGATGCATCATTGTGATGAATTGAATAGTTCTGTGACTTCACTTCTTGACTTTGAAACCTGTTCCAAGATGTTGTTTGTGTGGATTGTTCTCTGGTTCCTTTTAGATGAGAAAAGAAATTTGGAAGGTAACCAACCCAGCTAGGTGAACTACTGCATATGATGTAACCTGAGATAATAATTAACAGACTTAAGTCTTTCATCTCCTTTCTAACTAAAACTCTGGACCATGTTGTCTGTAGCCAATTCTCACAATTTCTTCTACAGAATAGACTGCTCGATCCTAATCAGTGAGAATTCAAGAAGAACGGCTCCGACTCCATGAAAACAACTCTGCTATCCATTGTCAAAATATTATGAAATGCCAGTGGTCCAATCTGTCACCTGTGTTAATCCTGCTAGATCTTGGCTCTGCATTTGACACGGTCAACCAAAAAGTTCTCCTTGCCCCTCTCTCTCACCTTAGAATCACTGGGACAGCCCTTAGGTGGTTCAAGTCCTATCTCTTGGGCCGAACCTACCATGTGTCCTGGGGCCTCATGCATAACGCTGTACATAGAATTCACACTAAAACATGGCGTACGGACAAAAGTGGAAATGTGCGTACACACAAAAAAATTCAGATGCACAAAACCGTCTGTATGCTAACTTCCATGCACTTCCATTACATAAATCACAGTCAACGTGAAAAGTAATGCTCGTGTACATGCCTGCCACCCCACAATGACTACTGCCAGAACTTTGCATATTTTAATATGCAAATCAATATAAATAGCCCCTTAAGTTTAACGTTCTGTGAAAAAACAAAGGCAAAAGCACGGGGAAAATAGAAGAGTTTCAGCGAATACCAAGTAGAGGCAAGGAAAAACTTACTATTTGTTGGTTTGACAGAGTGACAGAGAAACTCGAAAGTTCAACTTCAGAAAGTCGCACACTGCCCGAAATAAAAAAGAAGTGGTCAGATATCAAAGTCGCTGTAAAAAGGTGAGTCATTGCCCACCATCTGAGTGTCATACAGAAGCATATTAGGGTACAGAGAAAAGAAAAAAAAAATAGGGACACAGTTAAAAAAAGGCCAAAATATCCAATTCAATCTCGTAGTGTATTTTATAATTAAAGAACAACATCATAAACTCTATCTTAAAATAATTTACTAGTTTCTCAAATTCCATCATAACTAAAATAGCATGTTAAATGCTTTGTATTCTATCTGTTCTTTTATGTACTCTGTGTGTGAATCACTACATCCTTCTTAAGCGGGCTTTCTCTTACATCAAAAGGAAACAGAATACATTATGTTCATGATTTTACATCTCTCTGAACAATTTAAATACTAAGATGTATGCTTGATATACAGTATCTCACAAAAGTGAGTACACCCCTCACAACAGGCCTCGCCATGGTCGACCAAAGAAGTTGAGTGCATGTGCTCACCATCATATCCAGAGGTTGTCTTTTGAAAATAGACGTATGAGTGCTGCCAGCATTGCTGCAGAGATTGAAGGGGTGTCAGCCTGTCAGTGCTCAGACCATACGCCGCACACTGCATCAAATTGGTCTGCATGGCTGTCTTCCCAGAAGGAAGCCTCTTCTAAAGATGATGCACAAGAAAGCCTGCAAACAGTTTGCTACAGACAAGCAGACTAAGGACATGGATTACTGGAACCATGTCCTGTGGTCTGATGAGACCAAGATAAACTTATTTGGTTCAGATGGTGTCAAGTGTGTGTGGCGGCAACAAGGTGAGGAGTACAAAAACAAGTGTGTCTTGCCTACAGTCAAGGATGGTGGTGGGAGTGTCATGGTTTGGGGCTACATGAGTGCTGCCGGCACTTGGGAGCTACAATTCATTGAGGGAACCATGAATGCCAACATGTCCTGTGACATACAGAAGCAGAGCATGATCTCCTCCCTTCGGAAACTGGACCGCAGGACAGTATTCCAACATGATAATGACCCCAAACACACTTCCAAAATGACCACAGCATTGCTAAAGAAACTGAGGGTAAAGGTGCTGGACTGGCCAAGCATGTCTCCAGACGTAAACCCTATTAAGCATCTGAATGGCATCCTCAAACGGAAGGTGGAGTAGCACAAGGTCTCTAACATCCACCAGCTCCATGATGTCATCATGGAGGAGTGGAAGAGGATTCCAGTGGCAACCTGTGAAGCTCTAGTGAACTCCATGCCCAAGAGAGTTAAGGCAGTGCTGGAAAATAATGGTAGCCACACAAAATATTGACACTTTGGACAAAATTTGGACATTTTTCACTTAGGGGTGTACTCACTTTTGTTGCCAGCAGTTCAGACATTAATGGCTGTATGTTGAATTATTTTGAGGGGACAACAAATTTACACTGTTGTACACTGACTACTTTACATTGTATCAAAATGGCATATCTTTAGTGTTGTGCCATGAAAAGATATGATAAAATATTTACAAAAATGTGAAGGGTGTACTCACTTTTGTGAGATACTGTAATTTTCAGGATGTTAGGAATTAAAGTGCATGGTGGTGCAGTGGTAGTGACGTGCTTGCGCCCAGTCCAGAGATTGTTCCTGCCTCCCGCCATGTGCGACCCTCGATTAAATAATTTATTGCAGCAGTACTGTCTCTTTCAGATGTACTAACCTCCAATTCCTGTCCTTTCTTTTCTTTCTCCAAGTAACCAATCTCACCACACAATAAGTTATTTAAATGTACAACCATATCTAAGCTCAGAATGACAATTCTTCAAAATGTTTATGGAACATTGAAATATTAGTAGTACATGTTTAATTATTCAATCTATCTATCCATCCAGTGTCATGCCAGTCCTAACAAGTATACAGCACGAGGCCGGAACAATCCCTGAACAGGGCACCAGCTCATTGCTACCGCTATAAAGTTAAAAATGTATCTGTATAATGTAATATGCATACTTTACTGCATTTCATCTTAAAAATGATATCATGAGTTCCAAGAAGATAGTGCTTGGTAATCTAAATCGATTTAGAAGCCAGTCATCATCATCTGTAAATATACGCTCTCTTCTATTGAATTGAATTGAATTCATTTATTGTTATATGGTACAATGAGATTCAATATGCAGATCCTCCATAAACTTATTTTCCTATAAAATGATAAAATAAGAACAACAACAACAACAATAACAATAGCAATAATAATAATAATAATAATAATAATAATAATAATAATAATAATAATAATAATA
>JANRMT010062834.1:27217317-27234217 GCA_026402145.1 Polypterus bichir lapradei | reverse complement strand
TAATAATAATAATAATAATAATAATAATAATAATAATAATAATAATATATTATTATTATTATTATAAGATATTATAAAAAACAATCAAAAATATACAATATGTAAGGATAAGTGGCTCAGGTTGTGCAATATTACAATTGTAGTGCAAGTTTAAAGTGAGGAAATTGTACATATAAGTACAAACAGTTCTACCGGGAGCACTTGATAGACTGATTGAGTATGTTTAGAGCCCAATGAAACTAGGTCTGAACCGCCAAGTCCCAACAGGAAAGGCTCTGAAGTGTTTGCAGTATGAGAGCAGATCAAATAGTTTGTGAACATGGCTGAGCCAGCATGTGCTAGATGCTGTATCCCGATAATTCTCATTCCGATCAGCTGCTGTAGAGCTGTGATTCCACACACAGATACAGTGGGTTAAAATACTCTGAGTGGTGCACCGAGATTAACAACGTTAAAGCAGCTATAGTACTTGGAATAGTTTGGCAATTCCATGCACCATTATATTGTTACAGGTTGATTACAATCAGATGCCTTAAACTAATAAACAATATGCTTTTAATTTCAGTGTATTTGAAAAAGCTGTGTCAAGGGGATGTGAATCTAAAAAATAAAGGGAAACCACACAGGAACAGTAGCACGCTTTAATGCTGGGTGCTGCCAGTTTGCAAAACCAAGCCACGCACAGGTTAAGGCTGGTGTGAGAGTGTGCATGGCTTTACGCCAAGTATAGTTTTTATGCATCTCGATGTGAGCATGGAAATGGGCGTACACAACATTTTTGGTGTGCAGAGATGTTAAGGAGAGCATAGGAGATGCCCCAAAGATTGCTGCTGGACTTTCTCCTCTTTTCCCTATACACATCTTCACTTGACCCTATCATTCAGTCCAGTGGATTTTCTTATCAGTGCTATGCTGATGATACACAACTACACCTGCCAATCCCTCCTGAGGACTCCATGGTATCATCTAGAATCACTGCATATCCCAAAGGAACAGTATCTTCAACAAAACATGGCAAAGATGAACCTTCTTGTTATCCTAACTCATCCATCTATTCAGCATCCCATCTCTCTTTGTTTACTTCATTATCCTAACACCTGACAAACTAATTAATATGCAAACTAAGGGGTATTGATTGATGACCATCTGTCCTTCAAGGACAAACTTTGCTGTGATGTGTCAGTCTTGAACATTCATTCTGTACAGTATCCGCAAGATTAGACCATCTCTGACAGAATATGTAAATTAACTTCTGGTACAGGCTCTATTCTTGTCATAGCTGGTATAGTGCAACTCTCTACTGGCAGGAACACCACATATCTCACCCACCTGCTGCAGATTATTCACAATGCAGTAGAACTTCTGGTGTTCAACCAGCACATGTCACTCCTCTCTTTAAATCACTACACAGGATTCATGTAGTGGCACATATTAAGTTCAAATTCTTGATATATGCCTACAGAAAAGTCAGCAGGTCTGTACCCATACAGTATATATGGAGACACTTGTGAGGTGGATTGCTCTTTCTCAATCACTCAGATCTGCTGATGAATGCAATCTACTCATGCTACCTCAAAGTGGTATCAAATCTCAGTCCAGACTCTTTTCATGTGTACTGTAGTTCATTTCTAGTGGAACGACCTGCCTACCTCCATTGAAAACTTTGACTCATTCAAGGTGTTTCAAAAGCATTTGAAGACTCTCTTGTTGTTTTGGATTTCTGTGTAAGCGATATCTTCTAGGTTATGTAAAGCTGAGAATTGTAACTACTGAATGTTTTTGGTAATCACTTTTGTACACTTGTCCTGTAAAACTTGCTCCCAAATAGTCCCCAGACTGATGTTACTCAATTATGTTAGATAAAAGTATCTGCTAAGCAAATATATGTAAATGTAAGTGTTTATGTAAAATTTCATGTGCACATAGGAGTACATGAAAACTCCACACAGTGACTGGTTTGAATCATGGATATTGAACTTGTAAAGTGACAGAACTAATCACTATGGACAAGGGGCAAATGTTATTTCATGTTAATGTATTAATTTGTTTGGATATTTACTTGTGTACATATTGTATATACTGTTTAATGCTTACAAAAGCATACATTTAGGACTGATGATATGTTGCTATGAGAATGCAAGACGTCTTTCTCACAAAATAGAAAGTAAAAAATAATAAACACCTTTGAGAAATAAGAAACTTTCTCCAAGGGGTTGTAAGCTTTGTAAACAATATACAAACACAAGTAGCAAAATATACTTAATGATACTTCCTTTGAGATTTACAGGGAATTGGGGATGAGGTTTTGAAGGAGGCTCATTGTTAGCAACAATGTTTTTAAAACATTGACAAGAAAATACATAAATAAGACATTCATGTTGCATTTGCTTTGCAGTTTTGTTTACAGACGAACACAAGTTAATCACCTTTGATCTGTAAGTATTTTTTGAGCATTATCATGATGATGATGATTATCATCACTTTTTAAATTACTTTGTTTAATTGGTAAAGTTTGCATTCCTTAAAAAATATTAACATATCTTATTAAAAATTGAATCCATCCACTTTACAAACTGCTTAGTTCTTTTCATGATTACAAAAACTGAGACTGTGTGCATGTATGATTGGGCTGTCATAGAAAGGCATTCAGTCCAAGCTTGGCCTTTGGTTTATGTGCAATGTTGAAAGGAATAAGTTCTGGTTCAACCAGGTATATATTGGAATAATAGAGTGTAGAAAATAAATGGAAGAAAAATGTAAGTATTTTTAATTAAGGTATTCAGAATCTCAGTACAATTTTGTTTCTAATTACTGGTATATGAAATTGTTTTCAGCTTGAATAAAAAGCTAACTCTGCCTGCTGTTTTGGAAGACGCTTGCAGTGCATTCTGATCTTGAAAGCTGCCAAGGCAACAGACATAACAACAACAACAATAAAAATAATAATAATAATAATAATAATAATAATAATAATAATAATAAACACACTCAAATACAGAGGCTGCTTCAGTATAAATTTATAGCTATTTATTTCAAAAATAAGCTTTCAAATTTAATAAAACCCAACAAAATTCTGCCCCCTCAAGTACTGCAATGTGCCAATATTTTTCTGAACATCATAAAAAGAACAATATTAATAATTGGATTAACAGTAATAATAGTTAGGCGGTATTAAATTTGCAAGTTTAATTATAAAATGCATTGCTGTAGATTCATTGTTAAATAACCACTGCATTTGCACCATAAGTGCGTTAATCTACTACTATTATTATTGAAAATTCATGATACTGAATAGACCTATTGAAAAAAATACAGATGGTCTAATAATAAATAAATGAACATAATGCTTAGACAACTGATATATACTTGGGGAAATTATTGGTAGTTCACAATGTTTAATTTTAACTTTTTTTGTTCAACTTTTATTTCTGAACAATAATAACAAACAAAATAAGCTGTATTCCAACAACCTATTCACTATTTATTCTGTTTTATAACAATTTGAATAAAACGTAGTTGAATATTATTATCATGGTTATTTTAAAGGTATCAATGTATTTACTTGCATCAGACTTTTTTACTTTTTGTATTTTTTCATGTCACAGACATCAAGATACAGGGCAGCATCCCACAAAATGAATGGGATTCTCTAGTATGAGCGCGGAGTACTACACTTTGATATTTGCCGCAGCTTTACTTGTGTATGTATTAACTGTGTGTGGGAACTTGATGTTAGTAGCTATTATCATGTTAGATAAAAAGCTCCACAGCCCCATGTATTTTTTGTATGCAATTTATCGTTGGCTGATATATTTTTCGTATCAACTACGCTTCCCAAATTAATGTCAAGATACCTCCTGGACGACAAAGTCATTTCATATAATGGGTGCTTTACACAGATGTACTTTTTTTTATTTCTTTCGTCTCTGGAAGCATACATTCTTATTGCAATGGCGTTCGATCGTTTTTTAGCAATCTGCAAACCTCTTAGGTATCCGGTTTTAATGAACAGTAGAAACAGCTTTTTGCTTGCAGTATTTCTCTGGACTTTAGGTTTCATTACACCTATCAAGTCTGTTTCATTAACTCAAACTATGGATTTCTGTGGCCCGAACAAAATTTATCATTGCATTTGTGACTACAGTGCAGTAATTAAACTTGCCTGTAATGACATTTCTCCGTTAAGTATTCAGGGGCTGGTGACTGCGTTATCCTTAGTAATAATTCCGTTTTCCTTTATTGTCTTCACATATGTAAAAATAGGAATTGCAGTGAGTAAACTTAAAAGTTCGGGGAGGGCTAAGGCTTTCTCTACGTGTGTCGCTCATCTAGTTATTGTGTTTTGTTTTTATTTCTCAGAGGCATGTGTTTTTATTTCTTACAGAATTCAAAACGTATCGACAGATTTGCGTATTTTAGGTTCTCTGCAGTATGCGGTACTACCGCCTCTGCTAAACCCTTTTATATATTCATTCAGAAACAAAGATATTCGTGACGCAATTAAAAGGAAGCTCAATGGAAACCTGGTCGAAAAACATCAGATCGAAGTCACAGTTATAACAAATTCAAATGTATTAGTTAACGACTGGCACCACGAGGACCAGGGTTTGAGCTAATCGGATACCTTGAGAGCAACATCCATGCCTCAAGGGTATAAGGTGACACATTTGGATTCCTTGTTTTACATTTCGGTTATTATTTTAGGAAGAAAAACTGCATTTTTAACTGTATAAATTGGAAACTTTTGAAATCATTTACAAAAACATTCGCGGTGGTCTTTGGTTGATTTAGTCAATACGGGGCTTTGTTCTTATATACATCTTGAAGGGCAACAGTTTGTATCCCATTGCTTACTTCATTTTTTGCGAAATAGTTCCAAAATAAGTGCATTTTGTGGTACTAGTTATCAGTTACAACACCTTTGATAATTATATTGGTGTATATTTTTAGGCTTCGTTCAGAGTTGGGTAGGTCCTGCCTTAAATCCGACACATTTGGGTTGACCAGTAAATTGCTGGTGGGATGTTTTCATTAAAGGAATATAATAAAAACACCACCAACAACAAAAACAACCATAATAACGGATTGTTGCTGTTTTTATCAAAGTATATAGATGAAGAGGAATCATGTTTATTGCGTATTATATTGTACACGGTGAGTCTTAATATTAACATAAATCATATTTCTCGTTCATAACAATCTCTTAAACATAACCTAAATGTTTATGGATGCAGTTTAATCAATTTACCCATGCATTTTATACATGGTACGGCTACAGCCAAAATTAATGAATAAATTATTAACATAAATAAAGGAAAATAAATTTTCATGTATTTAATTTTTAAACATGACTGTTAAAAATCAAATATAGTTTGGTTTAATGTGCAGGTAAATATAACTTCAATACAAGTTGTTGATATTTCATAAATTAAACTTGTAATGTTTGTTTTCTGATGTATAATAAATACAGTGTATGTTCAGTAAATTATGCCTGTGATATTTAATACAATTAAAATCATGTTTGGTGATTATTTTAAACGAGGCATGTCTTGTAAGCTGCTTCTTTTGTCAACGCTTTCATTATTGCTAACAAAATTCTTTCTTAAGACCTTTCAAGCATTTATGCATTTATGAAAGACAGCCACTGATTTTTACCTTGATGAAAAGTAATGTTGGCAAAGGACACTAGCATGTGTTATACATAAAGGCAAGAAAATAAGATTATCAAGATTATCAAGTGAAGAGAACACCACTTAAAATATCTTGAAACGATATTGTGGCATATTGTGCTGTTAAAATACCACTTTAATTACTATCCTTAATATACATTACATATTGCCTGAAGAAGGGACCTGAGTTGCCTCGAAAGCTTGCATATTGTAATCTTTATTAGTTATCCAATAAAAAGTGTCATTTTACTTGACTTGTCACTGCATTCATAATGGCTAACACCCTAGTACTATCGTTTATACATAAGTATAATTAAGCTTTAAATGAGTAGTACAAATCCTGGCCATCAAAGATCTTGATCTTAATTTGAAACTAACATTTCCTAAAATTTACAGCCAAACTTGGTTTGTTCCTAAATAGTTAGTTGAACACTATCACAAGGTTAAAGTTTTTCTTTTGTTTTTTTATGTCGTTTCCCAACCCGCTTTATGCAGACCAGGGTTGTGGGGGAGGAGTTGGTTTGGGTGCTGGAGCCTATCCCAGCAAGCACAGGGTGCAAGGCAGGAACAAATCCTGGACAGGGCGCCAGTTCATTACAGGACGAAAAGACACCCACACACTAAACACACACTAGGGCCGATTTAACATCGCCAATCAAGTTAACCTGCATGTCTTTACATGGTGGGAGGAAACCGGAGCACCCGGAGGAAACTCCACAGAGGAAGGGAAATGCACCTTGTTCTCTTTACTGCGAGACAGTGCTGCCATTGCCATTTTGTTGGAGGATACTGCAACTGATTTGTGTAAGGTCACAGAATGACTGCACAGACACAAGATACACTTTTATTTTTGTAGATAAACTCCCAAGTCTATGCACTATGCTGTGCTCCCTCCAGAATTGTTTAATATGCTGGACTACCTGTATGAAACATGCAACACTTATCAGACTGAAGTTGCTTTAAGTGTTTAATTTTATTATATTTATGCAACAATAAATACAAACATTTTCATTTAGCATGATAGCATTACGTTTTAAAAATGCAATATATTTCTATCCATCTGCTTTCCATCATATCCAGGGTCACCAGATCCATCCCTATGGGTTTAAGTCATGAAAGTGTTCTATGAAAAGAAAAATTTAGGTGAAGGTATGTGCAGAAAATAAAGTGAAAAGTTTGAAAGTGAGTTATAAAAAAGAACAGCACAATTATAATATAGTTAGAACAATTTAATTTTCTGTTGTTCACTTTTTTTGCCTGTGCTTCATCCCAGTTACAGCCAGAATAGTTTTTACCAGATTTTCTAATTGAAACTCACTTCCACAAAACATTCTCTGTGCAGTTAATATGAAATTATTTTAAATCCAAAACATATGGACTATAAGCATAGTGTTATTTTTTCAAAAAACAATAGAAAAGTTCACAATTTTCACTTTTTAACTAAATTGAATGATATATTTAGTATACCTGAAAACACATACTGGATTGTAATAATGTAAATACTTTTGTATATTAAACTAGTGTCTTTTCTTTCTATAGTTTTATATTCCTCTATTAAATAGCTTAATAAATGAAAGCAGCAGACGTTGGGTGATGACACTCAATATGCTTTAAAAAGCAATTGCTCTTCGTTATCTCCATACTGTGTAATTACATTACTCATCCACAAGATGTCTCTAAAAGCCCACTATTCCATATTTTTTATACTATTGTGAGTACGTAGTGTCCGTCCTAACATCAATAGTGTTTTAAATTGATTGCCCAAAAATTAGAAAATATTAACAATTGCAACAATTTTTCATCAACCATGGGTAAAGGTGTTTGCCAAATAAACATAATAAAAATAATAATAAAACCCTGGTGTTAGTATTCAATATTATGTCACATTTTCTCATACATTTACATTTAATTTGAGCATTAACAATTCGTCTTCAGAATTGCAGGAACTAAATAATAAACTGGCTTTGAACAAGGCATAAACCGGGGTATGCTGTTTGGGGGTTTTGGGGGTACCTGGGCTGGAAGAGTAAATCTGGAACGGTAATTGGAGTATTACAGTTAGATTTTGAAATGTGCAGAACTCCAAGTGCATAACACTTAACAACTTAAGGTGCATAATAAAGGAGGACAAAGGTTGACAAAGTATGTTACATGATAGATAGAGTATAGATAGATAGATAGATAGATAGATAGATAGATAGATAGATAGATAGATAGATAGATAGATAGATAGATAGATAGATAGATAGATAGAGTCTAGTTAGTCAGCTAACCGGTTTCTTTGTGGTGGTGGCCTGCGCCACCTCCACCTACTCAAAGCTTCATGATGCTCCAACAATGATGGATGGACTAAAAGGCAGAATTCTACGTGACCATCATCATCAAGCCTTTCCGTGAGAACCCTAAATCCAAAGAGGACTGTTTCATTTATGTTAGGTAGAATGCCCAGTGGGGACTGGGCGGTCTCATGGTCTGGAATCCCTACAGATTTTATTTTTTTTTCTCCAGCCGTCTGGAGTTTTTATTTTTGTTTTTTCTGTCCACCCTGGCCATTGGACCTTACTCTTATTCGATGTTAATTAATGCTGATTTATTTTGTTTTCATATTGTGTTTATTTTTCTATTCTTTATTATGTAAAGCACTTTGAGCTACTGTTTGTATGAATATGTGCTATATAAATAAATGTTGTTGTTGTTGTTGTAGCTAACAGCTGTATACAAAAATCTTGTGAATACAGAAATGCCAGAAATGTACAAGTCATTCTGCCTTGTGATCGATATGGTATGACAGCTAACAACTGTCTAGTGTTTAATACTATTCTTGATAATGAAAAGCATGAAGCTGTAGTGAGTTAAAGAGCTGAAACAATGGGCCACTGAAAATTAGAAGAAGCTTAGTAAATTTGTGGAATCCTTCAGTTTGCTACTAATGGGGGAATCAGATTAGGATGACATTACAATTCATGCCTTTTTCAATTGATAAAGCTGCCCCAATTACTCATATGTGTGTTTCAAAAGCTGACTTCTGCTCTTTTTCTGAAAGTCTTTACTGGATTTCAGTAATTGTTAGAGTGAAAATGTGATTCTTGATTCTGTTTTGAACCTACTTCCCTTAATTTCTACTAGTGCCATTGAGAATATGATTCCTGTTTAGTAAAAGGAGTTCTTCTTCATCAGCTTTAGCAAAACATTTGAGAAGCTGCTGAAAAAGTGGATTTCACATAACCATTTCCACTCAAGGCTAAAGAGACTTAATTCCTTTGGCCTGTAAGAGGCATACATGCCCTCTGGGTTCATTTATACACTTGAAGAAGAAGAAGACATTACATTTATATGGTACTTTACTCACTCACTACTCAAAGCACTTTACATAGTCAGTGGGGAGCCACATCAACCACCACCAATGTGAAGCAACCACCTGGATGACATGACAGCACCCATTCTTGCACCAATACACTCATCGCATTATTAGCTATTAGGTGGTGAAGTGGTGAGAGAGATAGTTAGCCATTTAGGAACAAGCAATGATTAGGAGACTAGAATGTCCAGGCCAAAGGATGCCTAGAGTTCTTTTATGCCAACAGAGATTCAGGACCTCACTTTTATGTCTCATACAAAGAACAGTATAAATTTTACAGCACAGTATTCCCATCACTGCACTGGGACATTGTGATTAACACAGAGTAAGTGCTCCTTGCTGGCCTCACCAAAATCTGTTCTACGATCAGCCCAGATGTTTTCCTAGATGGTCTCCAATCCAAGCATGGCCCGGGCCTGAACATGGTTAGCTTCAGGTGAATTACCTGTTTCAAAAGTGGTATGACTGCTGGCAAATTGGTTACTTAGTTACTCTTTACACAAAACTGAACAGACACAGAATTCAACTCCAGTTTTCTGCACGACACCCGAAGATACTCACCATTATACTAAAAGAATGAAGTCTTGTAAATAAATCATATAACAAAGAACATCACATATTTTGATGATGTGCCCATCTGGCAATAGACTGCAAACAGAAAGAAAATCTCTCACTCTCTTTTAATGGTGACAAGAAAGGTTCTGTAAATGTCAAGAGTTTTGCTGGAACTGGGCAAACGCTATGTGAGCCAGGTACCCAGGAAGGTTAGTAGGCATGGGTATCAGATTAAGTGAAAATGAGATCTTACATGGGTCAAAGTATGCTGGATGGTAAAACATAGGCACCTGAACTATGGCAATGGATATATAATCCTCTGTCCATAAAGAGAATGGATAAGAGAAACAAACATTGTGTAAGGCCAGGACAGGGAAGAGTTGACAAGACCTCCTTGTCAACAGGTGGCAACATATGGCAAATAGCTGAAGAATTATGACTGTGTTTCCCTATCAAGTTTGAAGAGCTCAGGAAGGAGTGGTAGGAGGCCAACACCATCTCTTACATGTTCCTTGACTTAAATAAGCAAAAGAGAGAATTCCTTAGGAACAGAAAAATAATGTTGAACACAGCTGTCAGGGGACCCTAGATAGAGTCTGACTTGTACTATGGAAACAAAAGTAAGAATGTCTCTGACACAGGAAGAGGTTTAAAGCTTTTTAACTGAGAGGGACACCCTGAGCTTAGATTCAGGAAGTGAACTGGCACAAGCAATTAAGTTGTATAAAGAAGATAACCCAGGCAGCACTAAATGTTGCCACAAAGGCAGAAACTTTCATCTTGATTCTTTGGCACCCCAGCACTTTGCATTTCTCTGGTAGTTTGCATATATAAGTCTACTGTCCCATAGCATCCCATACTGGTACACTCTTTTCTTTGTCAATGTGGATCTCTCTCTCTCTCTCCCCCTCTCCATCTCTACCTCAGGTAGAAGTTGCATGTGGAACCTTCCTTGGCCCTCTGCAGTCTTGATGATGCCCTTACAAATGACAGTTCTTGCCCACTATACATAGTTTCACAGAGTGCAGAAATGCAAGTGATGTTTAGAATGGGGATAGTTAGAAACATTGGTATAAGGGTGACACTTCTAATTCTTTTCTGAGTCTGTTGTTATTCATAATAGTAATGGAAATGATGGCAAGAGAAATACAAGAGATATCTATCTACATGTAAGGTCATATTTGCCCAGGATTGTGTAAAGTTGGGTATAAAAAACCTGAAGTAGAATTGCAAAAAAGGTTATTGCCCTGAACCTGCCTATTGGGTCAAAGCTTACAGTAGTGAGAACTTGGGAAATTGTGTTGGTCTTTCTCTGAGAGAAATTCCTGTAACAGCTATTGTAGTTTATACAGCACCTTTTATCCACAAGACAGAGTTGTGAACTATGGGAAACCTTACACATAAGCAATCTTAAGCTGACCATTTTTGTTCTTATTTTATTTTTAATACTTATTTGGAATATAACATCACCCATTCTGGGCCAGTCCTCACCTTGCAACTAATTCTACTTAATAAGGATCTTAGAAGAATTAAACTAGCTTTATAATGGATGGGAGAATATAATAACATTTATATGAATTGAGAAATAAACATTCCTGTAGACCAGAAATAATTCCAGAAAATAACATTGCCCTGCATTGAATTTTTCTATTCCTCATGCATGCTAGTTAATTCACAAGCACTTTAGAAAAACACTGGTTTTGCTGCTTTTAAACAATATATTAAGAAAAGATAAGGAAATGAGATGTGTTTAATTGTTGTCGCTTAACATTTCCAAACTGCTTCCACACACCTAACACTTTTGCAGCCTTACAACCTAAACCGAAGAACATTGCTTTTGTATTCACCAGTGAAGTCTGTCAATGTAAGTTTTTTAGATCAGTTGTTTTAGATTTAAATATAGTGCTATAAAAAGTATTCATCCCCTTGGAATACCTGTTTTCACATTTTATTGTTATACAACATAATACTGATGAAAAGAAAATGACCCTTAATGTCAAAGTGAAAAAAGAACTCTGTAAATTTGTCTAAATTAAATACAAATATACAAGAAAAAATAACTGATTACATAAATTACCATCCCCTTTAATATGGAACACATAACTAATCACTGGTGCAGCCAGTTGGTTTTAGAAGACCCATAATTAGTTAAGTGGAGATTACCTCTCTGTAGTCAAGGAGATTTAATTGTAGTATAAAGCTTGTAGTTAATCAATGGCCTAGCCTACTCAATGAAAACAAAAGAACACTCCAAGCAACTCAATGAAAAAGGGACTGAAAAGCACAAGTCAAGAAAATATCTAAGTCACTGAATATCGCTTGGAGTTCAATTAAACCATTTATCCATCCATCTATTCATCCATCCATTTTGTACCATTGATATGATCCGGATTTTGTTGCAAACTGCCTCAGTATACATCTGAGGTCAGAGCCCAATGAAGGTAACAGGACAACATTACTTGTAAAAAGTAGAGAAGCAATGACTAGAAATTCTGTTCATAAAAAGTCTGTACAGCATTGATGATAGAGGGTAGCCCTGACAGAGTCCCACAATCACAGGGAATGAGTCTAACTTACTTCTGGCAATGCAAACACCTTTCATTCTGGTTGTACAGTACAGAGACTAAGTAGCCAGGGCAAATATCCTCCATTCCTGCAGCCTTGCTATGAAGGAGTATTTTTTAACTACCTAATTTCTGGTGATGGGTAAGTCCCCCTTTGATTCCCCTGACTCTGCTTCTTCAAAGTAAGGTAAGATGTGTTAGTAGGATTTAGGTGGCATTCAAAATGCTCCTTTCACTACCCAACTAAATCCCCAGGTATTCCCCTTCTGAGTCGTCTGACAGTTTGCCAGAATCATTTCGAGGCTGACCAAAAGTCATTTTCTATGGCCTAACAGAACTCCTCCCACATTAAAGTTTTTGTCATTATATGTTTGATGACATATATGTTTAAGTAGCCTCCAAATCCGAGACCATGGTCCTCAGCCGGAAAAGGGTGGAGCGCCTTCTCAGGGTTGGAGGCAAGATCCTGCCCCAAGTGGAGGAGTTCAAGTATCTCGGGGTCTTGTTCATGAGTGAGGGAAGAATGGAGCTTGAGATCGACAGGTGGATCGGTGTGGCATCTGCAGTGATGCGAGCTCTGCATCGGTCTGTCGTGGTGAAAAAGGAGCTGAGCCGTAAGGCAAAGCTCTCAATTTACCAGTCGATCTACATTCCTACCCTTACCTATGGTCATGAGCTATGGGTAGTGACCAAAAGAACAAGATCGCAAATACAAGTGGCTGAAATGAGTTTCCTCCACAGGGTGTCTGGGCTTTCTCTTAAAGATAGGGTGAGAAGCTCAGTCATCCAGGAGGGGTTCAGAGTAGAGCAACTGCTCCTCTGCATCGAGAGGAGTCAGATGAGGTGGCTTGGGCATCTGATCAGGATGCCTCCTGGACGCCTCCTTGGTGAGGTGTTTTCCGGGGACGTCCAAACGGGAGGAGGCCCCGGGGAAAACCCAGGACACACTGGAGGGACTATGTCTCCCGGCTGGCCTGGGAACACCTTGGGATTCTCCTGGAAGAGCTAGAAGAAGTGGCCAGGGAGAGGGAAGTCTGGGCCTCTCTGTTTAAGCTGCTGCCCCCATGACCCGACCTCGGATAAACGGAAGAAGATGGATGGATGGATGGATGTTTAAGTAGGTGCTGTGATGAAATAGTGCCATGCCTCCAATTTTAATCACTCTCCCCTTGGCCTGACAGTACCTTTCAGCTATCTTTGCTGTTCCATAAGCTAACTGAGCTTGGAAGACCTCCTTCTTCTGCCTGACAGATCCCCTTACCTCTGGTGTCCACCAGCAGGCACCAATTACCTTAGAGCCACAATTTCCTCAGAAATAGAGGCATAGAACATCAGCCATTTAGGTTCAATGTTCCCATCCTCGTCTGTAATGCAAGAAAAATTAATCAGGACTTGTGCGATTTGAAGATCTTACTGGAGGGGGTCTCTGCCAAGCATTGTCAGCACATCCTCGCCATACTTTGGGTTCTACTTGGCATGTCTAGCATCTTCCCTGTCATCTGATCCAGCTTACAACCAGGTACTGATCAGGTGACAGGCCAGACCCTTTCTTCACCTGAATGTCGAAGACATACAGTCACAGCTCTGGTGTCACAACTACAAAATCTATTATCAATCTACAGACTAGAGTGTTCTGGTGCCAAGTGCACTTATAAACACTGCCATGACTAGTACAAAAGTCCAACAACAAAATACATATAAATTCAATTTGGGTAGGTTATTCCTCCCAAATCATACTCTTAAATGCTTCACTGTGACCATTAAAATCCCACAGTAGAATGACAGAGTCCCCAGAAGGAGCATCTTCCAACACTGATAACAAGGTCTCCACAAATGCCAAATACATTGTTAAATGTCCATGTATCAAAGTTGTAGGGAGGCAATCCTCTCATCCACCAGGGAAAACTCCAATGTTCATCACTAGCTTGGGTTTCTTTCCTGCCAGATTGGTCAAATTAAATTTTCCTAAACTCACTTTTGGCATCCGAGGAGCAGTACACCAAGTCAGGCACCTGTCTTCAACTGCTACCCAAACCACAATGCACTGGACCCTTACGACTTCAACTGAAGTCCGTCAGTCCAGTTGGCTGGGCACCTTGGGTAAAGACCCAACCACCAGGTGCTCAGTGGCTCCAGGGTGGGGCCTTTTCCAGGTGAGGTTACTGAGCCCACTTAAAAAATTGCTACCTTATCCTGGTGGAGGGGTTTGTGTGACCCAGTGATCCTAGAGGCAATGCTGTTTGGGGAAGATGACCATGGTACAGTCGCCCAAGGAAAATTGATTCTAGGTGAGGAATCATACTAAGTGCAATTCATCTTGATCTTTATGAAAAGTTTTATCAAGGACCAGTAACCTCAGCTGAATAAATATTAAGAAATAGAAAGAGTATGGCACATCTTTAAATCTTCTTTCAGCAGGATGTCCACAAAACTGATCATGATCATGCAAGAAGAAGAATAGTGAGGAAGGTCTCCAAAAACAATTGATAACTATAAAGGAGTTACAAACTTCAGTGGCTAAAATTGCACAGACTGTGCATAAAAAACTTTATGGGAGTGTCGCAAAGAGAACGCCTATGTTTTAAAAAATATCCAAAGAATTTTCTGTAAGGTGCCCAAAAAGTTTGAAGTCATTTGGAAAAGGGTTCTATGGCCTATTGAGACGAAATTTGTGCATTATCAGCCACCAGAATAAACATGTTTGGCATAATTAAACAATGCACATTATCAAAACCACACCATTCCCATTTTGAGACCACTGTAGGGATGCCCAAGTGCATCAGACCCTGAAAGGCATGTGTCTGTGCTGCAGTGTCTTCCCTCTCCCACAGTATTGAGGTGAGAGAGAGGGTCCCAACAGTGGATCCATTGTGAATTAGTTGGAGATTGTGGATTATTAATTGTGTTCTTTTGCTGTTTGGCATTTTAGGCTAATCATTTTTATTGGTTGTTCTCTCCCTTGTGGCATTTTTGTACATTTTGGGACTGTTAAGAAGGGTTTTGGAAGTTTTGAAGCCAATTCTTCAATTTTGACTTGGGTAGGTTGTTACCTACAGGTATAATACTATATTTGGGTTTGGCTCCTGGGGTGTTACTTTATCTGGGCAAGTTGGCAAAAATCATGGCCTAATTTGTGGCTCTTAATGGAAGCCTCACACTCCTTTTTACTATGCTTGTATCACCTCTACACAACAGTTACTGCTACAACTTCACTGATCCTGTATGTTAAATTCAACTCTTACTTCCAGTTTTTTTCTATGTAAAGTCTGCATGCTTTCCAAATGTTCATATGGCTTATCCTCAAAGACGTGGATCTTAGATTATTCGATGACCCTAAATAAGCCTTGTGTGAGTTTAGCAGTATGTTTGAATGGGTGCTGTGATGGATTAGTGCCATGTTTACAGCTGCAGCCTGCAATGTGTTAACTATTGCTGGCAAACTCTCAGGCCCTTCTGTACTCTGGTCCTGTATTGGATTAAAAGGGCTTGTGAATGTTAAGTTGTAAAGCTTTTATTAACTTGGAGTAATGAAAGGACCTTACCCAGCACTAAGAGCAGTGTTATCCACCTGTAGTTGTCGCAATCCAGACAATCACCCTTCCCTTTCCAGATAGGGACGACAAGTCCCATTTTCCATTCAGTTCGGATGATGCCCATCTCCCAAATGGAAGCAAACATTGCTTGGAGAAGTTCACTCCGGATACCACAGATCCCTGCAGCCTTATTATTATTATTAATATTATTACATATGTGTTCATATTGTTTACCACCTGGAAAGAAAGATTTTCTAAATTTATCAGATAAACCTACTACTTATTGCTGTGTTCATTTTATTCAACATTGCTTCATGTTTAGGCATTAAAAAGCAAAGAATTTATTTTGTATATTCTAATGTGTCAGTAATTTCTATAAAATGTGTCCATAATCTGGCTATAATCAGGATGTATTTCAGTCTAAAGACTAAGACTATGACTGGGAAAACCAGCACGACATACGGTATTATAAACCTGTTCACTGTTTTTAAATTTAAATTTTTGGAAATTTCCATTATTGTACTATTAAATGTTGTTGATATCTCATTTAAAATTAATCTTTGATCTGTCAAAAATTTAACACCCTCCAGCAGCAAAGTGGGCTATTTGGGGTTAGATCTTTCATTATTGTCCAAATGGTGGATAATGTTAAATATTTGTAATAACTCTGTGAAAAGTAGATTATTTATTTATTATGTGCTGATGAAACAGAGACTTTGAAGAGTAAACATATATTTAATTTTCTTATTCTTCTTATTTAAGTGTTTACTTGTGATTTTTCCATGACTCCTGTAAACAAAATATCTTGTTAAGGGAATCAAAAACGGACTTCAACTACATCACTTAGGATCTCCTCCAAGAGACCATTATTAACAAGGTCCCTTCTGAATTTTTTCTAGTGTTTCATATTAAATGTTTAAAATTATAATTAATCTTTAGGGTCATTGAAAGACAACCCAATTAATGTATAATAGCTGTTCAAGTAGTTTAATGAGCTCAAATTATAATGATGCCTCTAGATATTAGTGAACTGGGACTTTCTAATGCTACATTGGGAATTTGTTAGATTGTTTATTCATAATCTCATTTGTAAATGAGTAGACTACTGCAAAGCTTGCTTTTACAGTGATTTTTTTCATTTATTTTTTCTTGTGGTTCTGAAAAAATAAATATAAATAATAATGTGAAATGCAGAGTGCTTAACAATGCCGGGTTTAATGT
>JANRMT010062834.1:27196941-27217217 GCA_026402145.1 Polypterus bichir lapradei | reverse complement strand
TATATATATATATATATAATGTATAACACATATATGGAACAAGTATGTTATTTTTCAAAAAAGTTAATGCTTATAAGTTAATAAATGCTCATGAACTAGGGGTTCCATCAGTTCATATTGCAGGTCCTCCACATTATCACATCATCATAGGGCCAATTTAGAACCACTGGTTAGCCTAAAGTGCATGTCTTTGGAGAATTACTCAAAGAAAAAATATGTACAGCCTTACAAACAGTGACCAGCACATAATTCACATCTTCAACAATGGATCAATGGTGAATAGGTGCTACCCACCGCACCACTATAACGTAAATGATTTCTGTAATAAAATACATTATAATGGCCCGTTCAGAAGCACATTAGATAGAACAACTTCTTCACACTTTCAGGAATCAGAACTGAATTTTTATCTTAGTGCACTGTCTGTATGAAGTTTACTCATTCTTCCCTGGTTCATTTGGATTTCCTTCATACATTTATTTTAATTTAAATCCCAAAGAAAGGCAAAATAGATGAATTGGTGCATTGGACTAGCCAGGATTAATCTGAACATTGTGTTTGATACTCCAAAGATCCCATATAGAAAAATAGGTTCAGAAACTGGATGAAAAAATTATTTTTAAAATGAAGTGAGTTTAAGTAAAAAATACTTTACCCACTTTACTGTGTAATTTCACAACATTTTCTACATAAATCTAGTGTAATGACATGTACAGTACTATATACAGATATGAACATATGGTGAAGTGTATTTAAGGTAGAATATTAGAATATTAAGATTTCTTGGCCTACTGCTTTACACATTTCCTCCTAAAGCAACATATTTCATTAAAAATTAAACTTTTTTCCATCCTCCTGCATCAGATACCATTTATTTATTTCAGGGTAACAGCACCCTGAAGCCTATTTGAGCAGCGGTAGATTGGAATCCACCTCAAACAGGACACCTTTGTATTGCCTCATAATAGTTATGCTAATTTAATTTACAATGAAATTTCTGTTGGTAATTCTGATTATGAATTTTGCATATGTATATCTTTTGTATATATGTCAGTGCAGTTGGCAAATTTTGAAACCAAACCCCTCACTTACAGTATCTGTTATGCATGTTCAGTTGTCCAAAGCCAGTTCTATTCTCCTTTCACTCAGTGTGTGTCCAGAGACCAGGTAATATAATTAGTGAGGATAGTGGGACTGCAGAAGGGACATCCCTTTGTGGTTAATTAAAAAAATATTGATTAATGTTATTAATGGCCATCTGAGTGCAGCATAGCAATATAATAATCACAGCAAGTGTTTTCAAAAAGCACCTTAAATTGAAACCTGTTGGTCAACTTATTTTACTCTGTTGAAATTATTTAACATTTCTTTATTTCCCTAAGGATAGAATACAAGCAGGTGTTGTATGAAATTGCATGGGAGGCTGCTATATACATTCATGCCATCCTTGCCTTGCGTTTGCAGACCTGTTGCTTTTATGTATGTCTTTAAATTGTTAGGTCAATATTTAATATAAATCAGAAAATGACTCTTGAATGCAATGTCCAATTACAGTAGTACTTATATAAACATTTTTCTAAATTAATGTAATTTTCTTTTTTTATTAAAGTGTTTAATACAGTTTATATTGTAAAAGAATAAGAGAGCCCCTACTCTTTCTGGCTTGGAATCAAATATTTCAAGAAATAAATCAACTGATATTTATTTTATTTATCAGTATATCATATAAAAAGAATGCTATTGTATATTACTTTCCTAAAAATTAATAAATGTATGAACCAAGCAATATACAAGTTGGAATGCTAAGAAAAGACTTGTATACGGAAACCTATGATTCAGTACTTTAAGCAAAACAGATTTGAAGCATATAACAAAAAGGAGTCAAATAAACAGGAAAGTAGAAATAACCTCTTTATTTATGATATTTCTCTGTTCATTCCAGTGTAGATGCCACTAGGGCTGGACAGGCATCCCGGCCAGAAGAGGGGATGGTTCCTTACCCGTATGGGAGGCTCCTAACAGGCAGATGGGTATCCCGGCCGGGGAGGAGAAAGATCAGACCCAGAAGGAAGGACTGGAAGAGATAGACGGACAGCCCACTGAAAAGGAAAGATGTGTCTGGGGGCTTTTTTCTCCTCCAGCACACTAGGTGGCATGCCCAGTGAGAAGCAGCCAGCAGGGCATGCCGGGAAATGTAGACCAGCAGGGCAGGCCTGCTGGGGTCACAGGGTGCCGTTAAAAGGCGCTGCAGGGAGACAGGCTCCCTGTTATAATGGACTTCCATATGACCCAGAAGTGCTTCCATCAGGTAATCGCCCTGGCACCGGAAGTACTCCCGAGTCTGTAATAAAAGGGACCACACTCCCTTATCCAGGCGAGTTGGTGTGAATTATGGAGAAAGAAAACCTGTTTCTGTACTTTTGTTACTGGTTGGAAGAGTTAAGGTTAATAAATCAATCTTTATTTGAACCCGGGACTCACTAAGTCTTCGTGTTTAGGGGTTTGGGGCTCGCTGACGCCCCAGTTTCCATCACACCAGCTGCTATTCACACTCACAGGCAGAATGAAGTCACTAAGGCACAAAATGACTAACAGCCAGATTCAGATTCATACATCAAGCATATAGGAAGAGAAGGTTTTGCTAAACTATTCTGTACGAATGTCCTGGAACTTCATTTCTGTAGGTTCTACAGCCTAACCTTAAAAAGAACTTCTGTTACATACTGTTCAGTCAACAATTGGGTGTCATATAATGGGCAAGAATACATTATAGGAGAAAACCAGAAAAACAAACAAAAACACCAGGATACACTTGATGAGAAGGCCTGGAGGGAGAGACAGAAAAGAAAGCAAAACAAAAATGTGAGTCTTCAACAGGTCAAGCAAATAATTGAAAGACTGGCATTGCTTTGTCATTTACAGATGTTCAGCAGCAGTTTGACCTGAACCACCTCCATAATTTCAGTCTACCCTGGTGTGTCCAGGATTCTGTTTAAGGTTTTATTTTATAGACATGCTTTTATAATGAACATGAACTGAGCAAAGCATCTCTTTTACACCAAAATTGTGAATGAGAAGATGCAATGATACAGTGAACACTGCACCCACTTGCAGTATACTTTGTTAAAATCTATAGTATAACCACTATCTATATTGAGTCTACAGCTATTCTATGTTTTTGAGGTTTTTTTTTTCCTGATTAATAATCATATATTTTAGAGATGTGCAGCTGGGGTTGAGTAAACCTCCTCAGTTTTCCCTAAGTAAGCGAACATGAGTATGTGCATGTGTATGCTCTACATTGGGCTAATAAATTCCTCTGTTTTTTTGGATGCATCCATCTTCTAAAGCCCCTTAAACAGAGCAGGGTCGCATTAAAGCTGGAGCTTATCCCAGTAAGCTTTCCAATAAATAAATCTTTGCAACTCTAAATTGCCCCTGTAGTAATGAGTACGGTTGCACCTGGACAAAAAAAAAAAAAAAAACAGTTAATACATCAGCATTGTTAGTTAAGAGGGCTATTCATACACCAATTAACTTCCAACAACACTGTCAAAACAAGAGAAACATTTTGTTTGTTATAAGTGTTTACTTCTGTGTTATGATCTACAGTAAGCTAAATTTGTAATATCTGCCTTAGAAAGTGTATCATGTGGCTTACATCAGAAAGTCCATGTGGAGTGTTTGTCATTCCCTGGTGTTCTGCAGTTGCTGTTATTCTAATGATGAAAGTCAAATGGCAGCCTCATAAGAATTAACATTGTTAAATGATTATTAAAAAAATCCATCCATTTTTTAACCTGCTTATCTAGGTCATTGTTGAGATGAGGTAAATCATATTCAGTTCTTTTAAAAATGTATTCTTATATAGCAGTCATCACTAAAAAAGGCTTAAAATGCATACTTGGTTTAATAAGTGCAAAAAATTAAGAGAAATGTTTAAAACTATGAAACATTTAGATATATAAACACAAAAATGTATTTATTTACAGTAAAGCATAATCTTTGAATCAAAAGTTTGTAATCAGTGTAATTATATAATACACATAAATATACAGATTTAAATGGTGACAGATGCCTGAGAACATTGAGGAGAAGATGTGCACTGTCACTGGCAACAACACTAGTGCCACAAAGCCACTACCAATAGAGGGAACTATGTCACAATCTAGCACTGAGTTAACCATTCCTGGGTCACATAGAAAAAGTTGCTGGCAAATAGTGAGAGGTTGCAGAATGTTATGTCAGGAATCCGTCAAGCTGTTAGACTGCAGCAAGGGAAACTGTAAACTAATGTGTGGCTCTCTTCTTCTCCTTATCATGGACACATAACCAAGGGGTTGTCTGGTGTTTTAAGAGAAGGCAGGAGTACAGGATTCCAGGGACACCTGTGGCCACTAATAGGATTTCCAGTAGGATGGCCTGAAAATAGCTCTTGGCCAAGGCTTAAATATACCTTATGTTCACCAGAGTTGGGATACTTGGCGTGAACAAGGGCTTTACTGGGGCAGAAAAATCTAACTCAGTGATGGAGATAGCTCAATGTAACAAATTATGGCCTGGTAATAGATAGTGGAGGATACTCAAGTGTATTAAGCCAAGTCTTGTATTGGTATCTACTGAAAAAAAAATTGTGATGGATGCCGGGTGTGGTGGAAGTGCTGCAGATCTTACTTCCAGAACTGTCTAGGTACCCCCTGGTTGTGGCCACGGACCCCAACAAATTTCAGCTTCAAAGCTCTAAGCCTGTGGCCCTGATGCAACCCAGGGGGGCTGCCCTATCATGTCCCGGGGAATGAATTGCCCTTCTCTCGGTCCCCTGCTCTTCCAGGCCTCCTGGCAGGGCACAATTGCCCATGCTGACCCTGTCTACCACGTACAATGGGCACATGAGCGTCAGAATTGAACCATGGAGCAATGGAAGAAGGTGGCCTGGTCTGGCATTTTCTTTTAGATAAAGTGGATAGCTGGGTGAGTTTGTGTTATTTAGCTGGGGAAATGATGGCAGCAGGATGCACTACATGAAGAATTGCAAGTTGGTGGAAGCAGTATGATGCTCTGGGCAATGTTCTGCTGGGAAACCATGGGTCCTACAATTTATGTGGATGCCACTTTGACACGTACCACTTACCTAAAGATTGTTGCAGACCACATTAACCCCTTCATGATAATAGTATTCCCTGATCAAGGTAGCCTCTTTCAGCAGAATAATATCCCCTGCCACACTGCAAAAATTGTTCAGGAATGATTTGATGAATGTGAAAAAGAATTCAAGGCATTGAGTTGTCATCAGATACCACAGGTCAACCTCAGAGGTCTTGTGGAGTTTATGTCTCTACAGGTCAAAGCTGTCTTGCCAGCACGAGGGTACTGACACAGTATTAGGCAGGTAGTTTAATTTTGTGGCTGATTGCTGTATATCTATTCATATTCCAAACCTGCTTATCCTGAGCACTGCCTTGTGGAAGCTCAAGCTTATCACAGCAAGAATCAGATGCAAAACAGTAAAAATCCATGGACGGGCACACACACACTTACATACAGTATAGGAGGAATTTAATCTTTGAGTTTGTTGAGATCCTGCTATATACAGTCTTTGTTTAGGTATTAAAAAACTAATCAATTACACAAGAACAGCTGCATGGTGTGTTTTGAATGTAGTAGCTGACAGTGAATCTGAATTAGAGATTTAAATAATGTAACTGAAAAAGATTCTGAAAAAATATTATAAGGTAAGAGGAAGACAATTAGCAATATAAAGAAAAATGCAGCATGTGTTAGCCACTTTAAATGTTTCAAAAGAGTGTCTGTTTATCTTCAATGGAAATCAAGTTTTACACAAGTTTACTCCTCTATTCTCCCATTATTCTGATTGGATTGTGTTTTACCAATTGCAATATTTTGTTTAAAAATTATAAAGTAATTAAATTAATATCTTTGATTGATGCTCAAGTGTTATTGTATTTCTCTGAAATGTGGAATATGTGTTGAATATTTATTATAAATAGTGACTAAATATATATTCTATAATGTTCTTTTTATTGTGACAATGTATATTCAACAACAAAGTGTAGTTTCCCAAATAATCATTAAATTTCGACCTTCTGCTTCTATGAAAACAAGACACAATATATTAGTAATAATAATATGGTCCTTATTTTACAATATCCCTAATTTAACTATCATGTATTTGTTTAATTTGCCAACCAAAAAAAAAAAAAACCACAGCAAAATGGTGACTCTGTACTTGTTTACTTCTAAGCATCACATTTGATTTTCCCAAGACATTAATTAAACACACAGGATTCCATCTGTGACAAGACTTGTTTGTCATTCAGTTCTATAGATAGACAGCACAGAGAGATTGAATCAGAAATCCTGCCTGGATTGAGTGCCAGTCTCCAAAATACAATACTTGTCTATTTTTCTCAATCACTTTTTCCACAGTGGGGCTGTGAGAGAAGCCAGGAATTCTCCTGGCAGTGTCAGAAGCAAAGCAGGAATCAGTCTGCCCCTGGACACACTCTTGCATAGACTTACTTACATTGGATCCATTTATAATTACAAGTAAAACCAAAATGCATATTTTTTCAAGAAACATTGTACCCAGGGGCAACTGAATACAAAAAGAGTGAATAAACAAAATTTATAGAGACACAAATTAGAATTTTTTATGTTGCTGAAGCTGTGAGTCAGCACTTGTAAAACTAGAGACCTGCTAAATCAAAACAGTACGCACAATTATTTTACTAGTCTTTCTGTCTGTGTCAGTCATCATATATGGCACATTTTCATATACTGAGTATTACACAACACTGACTTCATACAACTAATAATACCAACTCAATACCATCCACTGTTTGACCTAGTTATTCTACTAGGGGTGCTTGTTCTATGAAATTGTCAAAGCAGAACTCTAAGCAAGGCAGGATATTTTTCCAGTCCATTATCAAAACAAGCTCGCATACATACAGTACTTGAACTTAATTTGTGTGACACCAGCCAACTTATTCTGTACCTTTTTTGAAGAGAAGCAAAATACTTGGAGAAAAACAATAAGGGCAATACAGTATATAAACTAGATAGTGACTTTGTCAGGAATAAAACCAGGATCTTGAGGCTGGGAGGCAGCAGAACCAAAATTGGAGGCCATCCTAAAGTTATGAATGAACTTGAATAAATTATTATGTTAGCATTAAGTGAAGTGCATCATTATATTTTTTATTTATGGTGTGGTACTCAGATTTGAAGACTCAAGACACTGACTCAGTGTAAGCTGCCCTAATTCAGGGTGTCCATGAGAAATGTAGTGATTTACTTCATAACTTAGAAGTACATAACATAAATAGTTGTGTCAGATATTGAAAATATTAAAACATGTACTTCAATTTAAATTGTCTTGTCAGTCTGCTAAAGTCTAACCATTTCTGATTGTAATAGAAATTCATCATTTTCACCCTCTGGTTCACAGAGGGCTAGATTCCTAGTAAAGGATCAAAAATCATAAACAACATCATATTCTTAATCTGTAACCTTGAAATAGTGTATAATGATACCCTACATCCTTATTTTTGAAATATGTCATTTGTAACCTTTTGTGACCTATGACCACTAGTAAAGAATCATGTACCAAAAATATAATTTTCATGATCAGCATCTTCTAAATAGCATAAAACAACTTTGAAAATATCCATTGTTTGATCCAAAGTTTTCTGAAGTTTTGTGAAAAACAGTAACTTTGATCCTCTGTATCCTATTACAGAGTGAAACCCTGGGGTTGTTTGTTATGGCATGCATAACTTCAACTCCTTCTGATCATTCTTCCTGAAGACACCTATTGGTTTACTCTTCATCATAAGGGTGTGATTTCTTGCACAAAATATTGTCCAAAAATGTCCTTAAACAGCAGGAAACTCCAAAAAGCATGACACCTTGCATAACCAGTGCAAGTGCCAGAAAGGAAGGACAGGCATCCTGGCTAGGATAAAGGAAGGATTCCTACCCAGCCAGGAGGCCGTAATGGAAGGAGCAGGTGAACAGGCTCAACAGAAGCAGATCATTCCCCAAGTGGGTTTTGTATAATTATGGTTTATTTTGGAGAAGTGATTTTTGGAAAGGTGCTTGATATAAATAAATACCTGTTATTTTATAATGTCTCGTGTTATACTGTGTCTTGGGTTCGGAGCTCTCTGGTGCCCCCTGGTGGCCAAACTAGACATCAAGAAATGTTGAATGGTATATCACATGTGGAGTTTTTCTTCTACCAGTGAGTCAGGAGGTGCTGGACTAAATAAATAAATAATAAAAACAAAATCTTATCTTTACCTCATTGACTTTTAAATTCTATATTGATATTTATCTTATTCCCTAATTAGAAACATAAATCATAATTAAAGATGATTCTCTCTTTGTCAGTTTGGAGCCACAGTAAGGTGAAAACTGTACTAACACTATTCAACAGAAGGCAGAAACTGACCTTGGACAAAGCACAAGTGAATCGTTAGACACACATCCACACTCACATAACCCATATTAGAATTATCCACTAGGTTAAAACAAGAATTTCTTCAATTATTTTTAAAAGTAATAACTGCCAAAAGTTCCCATTTCTATAAGAATGCTGAAATGAACAAAACTAACAGTGGAACCAGGAAAGGCAAAATTTTATTTAAAACTGTAATTGCCATTAAGCCTAAAAAACAGAAGGTACAGCATTTTTGAAAAAAGAGATCAGTTTTTTCTTCATTACAAAGACAAGAGTGGATTGACGTGTTTAATCTATAACAAGTTACACTTTGTTTGCTCCAAGCAGGAGTTTACCCTAATGCAAGAATGTTCAGTTCTTGTTTCATTCAAGGACAGTTAACATTGTTCTTAAACAAGGCAATAGATAAAATGGTGCATGCAAAATAATCTGGTGTCAACTTCATCTTCTTAAAAATAGTTTCAGATAGCAGAGTGGCACAAGGAGTTAGCTCTACTGACATGCATTTTCAGGATCCAGCATTCATGTCTGGCTGTTGTCAGAGTTTGACTAGAATTTTGAGTAGAGAAAATTAACTCTTTTTCAACGAGGTAATCCAATAGTGTCTAAGTACAGAAGTGGTCAGCTTTGTGTATTTGCTTATGCTGGCATGATTGATAGATAAGTTAATTACATAAAAGAAATTTGAAATTATTCATGAAGCAGAGACAACAGCAGTGGAGAGTAATTTGAAAGACTGGTAATGTCGTGTTAATGACTAGTGTTAAACAAGAGAACATCAGAGTTTAAGAACTACCATTTAATTGCATTTCCTCAAGTTTAATGTAGCTTAAATGCTTCTTGCTTTATTTACAATGATGTCAACTTTGAAGCACATGTAAAATGGAGTTAAAGGTCAAGTAGAGTCAAAGATCAGAACTGTATTTGTAGAGCCTGTGCTTTTATTCCAGTGAAAGGTTTCATTCTAAAACTGAATTCATTATTTTGTAAATTCTTTCTTTGTTCAATGTCTTTAATTGCAGTTTACATGACTGTTCCAAATTAAAACAAATATATCGTTTTGATCTCAAAATTTAAAAAAAGACACCAGTAATCGTTTTTCGGCTGCACTGTTTGCAAAGCAAGAAATAATCCCGGAAATGGTGGTAGAACTTTGCAGTGTTCCACTGACACATGTTACAATTTTATGATGGGTCAGTCTTTAAAATTTACAATTATCCAGCTATCCAACTGACAATCTCACTTATACTCAACAAATAACAAAATAAGGGTTATGGTTCAGTCTTTAGCTTTCACCTCATCCTTCTTTTAAAAAGCTCAAATAAACTCAAATTCCAGACTATATTTTTCTCTTATGTTATTAAACTACTTAAAATTATTACAATGTAATGTTTATTGTTTCTCAATTAATATTTATTTTTTAGAACAAACAACATAATATAAAAGTTTTTATGTTCTTACAATATGTTCTTACAATATGTTGGTGGCAATTGTCTGACAATAGAAATTTCAACCCATTTTATAAAGAAAGATCATAATCATCTGTAGTATCGATGATGTTTTGGATAATCCAGTTTTTCCATTAAATGCACAGTTTAAAACTACAAGCTACTGTGGAAAATGCTATATTTTGTGTCTGGACAACCACCTGAGGTGAACTCAACTTTTATGCTGGACTGGGGAGTGCTTTACGTGATCTTCCAGGGTGCTTTTATCTGAAGGCAGGAAGCTGGTGCATAAAGTTAAATATTCCAAAGTTACCAGAGTATTCAGTTCAGTTGCTATTGGGTGAAAATCAGTTGCTTACGTGTACTTTTTAGCTTCTTTGTGTTGCAATATTTCTGCTGGTATAAGGATGATAACTGCAAGCAGACTACAAGGGGGCAGTGAAGTACTGTCTCCTTGGGTATTGCACTTTCCAATAATGTTGGATTTCAATTTGGATATTCCTTTAGGGAATTGGATACTTGCTGGGATGCTAATATCTGTTTAAAATTGTAAATTTTAGTGGTGGGTTTAATTGTAGCTGCTTCAAGAATAGGAATTCGCCAGGCTAATACAGTGGAGCACTTTACAAAACTGCTAAAAACACATTACTTTAACATGGCTTTCTCATAACTTCATTTTCGTTTAATCCTGATGCTCTGTATAGTCAATTAATTACCATTACTATTCATGGTGGCTCCAAAATCTGTACTAACCCCTACTCTCTCTTCTGTTTTTTTCCCAGTTTTCTGCGGTGGCGACCTGCGCCACCACCACCTAATCAAAGCACCATGATGTTCCTACATTGAAAGATTAAAGGCCAGAGGTCCACATGACCATCTTCATCAAATCCTTCCATGAGAACCCTAAATACAATGAGGACTGATCATTTATGTTAGGTAGAATGCCTAGAGGGGGCTGGGCAGTCTCATGGCCTGAAATCCCTGCAGATTTTATTTTTTCTCCAGCCGTCTGGAGTTTTTTTGTTTTTTCTGTCCTCCCTGGCCATCGGGCTTTACTTTTATTCTATGTTAATGAGTTTTGTTTTATTTTAATTCTTATTTATTTTGTCTTTTTTCTCTTTCTTCACCATGTAAAGCACTTTCAGCTATATTATTTGTATGAAAATGTGCTATATAAATAAATGTTATTGTTTTTTCAAATATTTTATCATTTTAAATAAATGAGGTTAGGATTATATCCTTCCACTCTGTATTTATTAGGTGGTGTCTTTTTTTTATATACACATTGTATCAGTACATGCCCCCAGCTTCAACCTGACAGTTTTAATGTAGATGCCACACTGTCTTTTTTAGTTTTTAATTAATGGCTTATCATGAGGAATGGTGCAAATCTCCAGTACTAAAATATTTCTGTAATATGGTGTAATTAAAGTGAGAGATGATTACTTTAAGAATGTCAGCACCACCGAACTATTAAACCTAAACTATTTGCAGGACTTCAATTTGGGAAATTCCTGTAGAAGCATTCGGTGATAGAAAAACTTTGTAAAGTCTGTGTTGTGGACTAGTAGGGGACATCTTGCCCCCCAAATGAAGAACAAAATTTGACAAACAAATCACTGCTAGAAAAACACTTTTATTGTCACAATAGCCCTCCCAAACGTAGGCTTTATTCACAACAAAACTATTCTTCTTTTTCTTCTTCCTTCTCCTCCAGTCCACATGAACCTTGTCCCTACTCCACATTCAAATTGAACTCACATTTTTGAGGAGGACAGACTTCTTTAAAATAGATCTTGGAGTGCTTTCTCTATATCAAAAGCACTTTCAGGTCAGATGGTGACCCAAGAGAGTATGGCACCTATATCTCAGGAGCTCCCTGTTTCTGAAATATCCCAACAGGAGTGCCAATTTAGAATTGATTTTCCTGTGTCCTGCAAGTGCTTAAATGGGGAGGGGCAGTTTGGTTTTATGCCAGGGAGAGGAACAACTGATGCAGTATTTGCATTAAGACAGCTCATAGAGAAGCATTGAGAAACACAGAAAGGTTTGCATATGTTTTTTTATTGATTTAAAGAAGGTTTATGATAATGTGCCACATCAAAATATCTGAATGTGCATGACAGAGAGAGAGGAGTACCAGAGAAGTATGTGAGGATTGCCTAGTACATGTATGAGGAAGTGAGGACTTGGGTTAAAAGCAGTGTAGGGATAACATACAAGATTCCAATCAGAGCAGGTCTGCACCAGTGATCTTCTTAAGTGCTTACCTGTTTAACCTGGTTATGTACAGTATGTGTTGAGTCATGGTATAAAAGATCAACCCCCAGGTGCTTGATTTTTGATGAAGGGCTTTGTTAGATAGAGGGTTGAAGATAAATGCAAAGAAGTCATAATATATGAAGTTTAATGATGACCAGGATTCAGAAGTTAGCCTAGAGGCAGAGCTACTGTAAAGAATGTAAAAATTTACATATCTAGGATCACTGGTAGCCTGAGATGGAAAATTAGATGCCGAAATAGCCCATAAACTGCAGTGTGGATGGAACAATTGGTTAAATGTATCAGGAGTATTGTGTGATTGAAGAATTAAGGTGAAGATGAAAGACAAGGTTTTTAAGACATTGGTAAGACCAGCAGTGACATATGGAGCTGGGACATAAAGGGAGTGCAGGAGAAGACGTTGGACATGGGAGAAATTAAAATTTTGAGATGGATATGTAGTGCTGCAAAAAAGGACATAATAAAAAATAACACAATCAGAAGTCGAACAAAAGAGGAAGAGATATCTAAGAAAGTACAGAAAAGTAGTTTGAAATGGTATTAATGTGATAAGGAGAGACAATGAATATGTGGGCAAAAGAGTGATTGGAATGGAAGTACAGGGGAAGAGAAAACAAGGAAGGTCAAAGCAGGCTTGTATTGATAAAGTAAAAAAACATCTAAAGGTAAATGGTTTGTCTGTTGAGGAGGTGCATGACCTTGCTGTTTGAGGAAGGTTGATCAAGCACCTCAATCCCACATAACAGTGGGTAAAGATGAAGAAGATGAATAATATAATTAGGACATAAAATTCAGACTTATATACAGAATTTTACTTTACCATATTTTTGGCACTAACAAAGTTAGTGTTTTTTTTCTTGGGATAATGTTAATATTGATTTGCAATTCAAAAAAAATAAATTGGCAAGCTAGCTTCAGAGCAGCAGAAAAGCAAATACTTATAGTCATGTATCTTGACAAACTGGATGTACAGTTCATGTTGTTCTGCCCCAATGACAGAAACAAGAAATTTTTTAATAAGAAACCAGAAGATAAAATAAGAACAGGAAACAGGCAGAGATTCTTATCCAGAAAGTCAAACACCTTGTCGTCAAGCCAAAATCAGGATTCTAATTTGGAGTTAAAAATGTGTTTGCACAAGATTTTTTTTACCAAGAGCACTATCAAAATAATAATTCACTAAACTCCTTGTACAATGAAGTAAACTCCATATGTATGCTGTGATGGACAGCCAGCGGTTCAGTCCGGCCGGGATGTCCCTGAAAGAAAAGAAGGCAGTCTTTTCAGGGCACTGCATCCTCTGGGATTCTAGGTGGCAGCTCCCCTGGACGGCAACGGTTCCCCGGATTCCCTCAAAGCATCCTGGGACATTAATTTCGTTTTCTCAGCCCTGTTGGATGCTGTGGGTTCTGCCACGGGGAGCTCACCAAGAACCTGGGGACTACCACTGTTAAGGACAACCCGGAAGTACTTCGGAGTCATGAGGACGGAAGCCAGCAGTACTTCCGGGCTACTTGTGAACTAATGATGTGTTGTTTGACCCGGAAGAAGAGGAGGAACACTTCTGGGTCGAAGACTATTTAAAGGACTGGTCGAGACCCAGAAAAGAGAGCCAGAGTTGGGAGGTTGGGTGACGAAGCTGCTGGGAGTGGAGGATTATTGTTATTGATTTATTGTATTATTATTATTATTTTTGATTATTGGAGAATTGTGGAGTGTGTGGTGCTTTGTGCTCTATATCTGAAGAAAAATATTAAAGAATTCTTCTTGGTGCTTTTAAACGTGTGTCCTGAACATCTGTCTGGTGGGTTTCACGGGGCAACAGTGCCCCTAGCATCCACAATGCTAAAATTCCTACAAATAGCAACACATAATGTGACAGTCTAAACATCAACTGAATTTGAAACCAAAAATGTTTGTTCATGTTACTTGGCAAGTCTTTCAAGGTTCTAATTTTAAAATTATTTTATTTAAGTGGGTGTACTAAAAAAATGGAAATATTTTCTTAAGTACCATGTCCTTAAAATCAGGTAAAAGTTGTAACTTGCTGACAAACAGCAGGACATCTGTGACTTAAAGCAAATTTTAAAATACACAGAATAAGTAATCAGAAAGGTATGTGATTTCACTATTTGCTCTCAGTTCATGTAAGGAAATCTAACTGATAGGTGAAAATGACCAATTAAATTCATGGAATAAGACAGCTGATGGTTTGGAGCTGGGGCTTGATTTTCAAGGTAAAAGAGACCTCATGGTATTTTTAGCCATTAAGGTAAAACTAAGAAAAACAGGAAAACAAAAATAAAAGTAATTTAAAAAAATAAAACACATCATCAAGTTTGTTTACCAGTTTGTAGACTCTTGTCAAGCTACAAGTAAAAATTACATGTTATTCAGTAACCCAGTAACATTATGAGGTTCTTATCACTTCATTGCCAAATTATCTTTTGAAATTGCAAGTTCTAGTCAAGTATGCAATGTGTAGAGAATTTCCATATCTGTGCATCAAAGGATTTCTCACCACTATGCAAAGTGACAGGTAACAAAATGCAAACAAACACTAGAGACATCAGGTGAAATGTTCATTCACTCATGATCTGCTGTCCATAAGGCATTACAAATAATAGTTTTGTTGAACAGCACATTTCAACTTTAGACTTTTGAATTATTATATACAATACACTATAAGTGTAAAGAAAGCCAGCAGCTGGTCAATTTTGACATCAGAGTACATGTACACTTGAATATTGTTTTCAGTATGTGTTGCTAGATACGTTTCTTTGCCCTTATTTTGGGCTTAGACACAATTACATCTAAAATGCTGTTACTTTTTGACATTAAAATTCTGAAAGTGAACTTCTGTACATGATACTCGTGTCTTGTGTTCTCGGGACCAGTAAATGGCATCTTTAAAAGTAGCCCAGAAGTCTTGTTACACCAAGCACATACAAAAGTGGTATCAGAGTTAACCGTTTGTGCAAAATCAGCACCTCTGCTTGCTTCAGTATCATTAGAACTAGGATCTATGATGTTGTCAGTGTCCATTTGTGAAGAAATGCCACTATAATAACACAGCAAATCACTTTATTCATCACACATTTTACATTTGAACAACCTGTTTGAAGGTCCTCTTTGCTGACCAACGGCAGCCCTCCTTGGGACTGAAGATATGCTCATGACTAGCTGTGTACTAGTCATCTCTGACATAACGGTAAAGGTGTTAAGAAGGAGCTGATCATCCCGTTTAATGGTGTAAATATTTTTTGAATATGAAAATGCATGAATTCGACAATGACAGCTATTTATGTTTACATGCATGTTATGCAGAGAAGTGTTCTGACAATCTGAATTATAAATATTAGGTCCCAGTACAACATTAAATTTCAGATTGATGTGTCAGTACTAAGGGTGCTACCATATTACTGTGAATAGTTTTTTTTAGATATGATGTTTTAGTTTTGCTTTCTGTTTTACATATCATTTACATTTTTTCTAGTGTTAACAATTTTCTACTTTTATTTTTTGATTTGGTAAGCAAAAATAAATTTTTAAATATAACTATAATGATCATTTTAGTTGTCATTGAGAAAAACACTGATACTGATAAACCTGCTCAGTCTGGCTAATGGTTTCTAAGTGATATCTGGATGTTAATGTTGTGAGCTAGTGAAAAGCTTATTCAAAAGGACTGTACAATAATTTAGGCACACTGGAAATTAAAGTACCTAATGGAGAAAGGTAAATAATGCTCTGTAAAGAGAGAGAAGGTCTGAACTTGGAAGCCCAAAAAAAAAAAGATTGACAAAAATTAAAATATTAACTAAAACTTGTCATAATCAACACAACATCTTGACTGCCTTAATAACTTTCCCTAAATAGCAACATTATTTGCTAAGGTTTTTCTTTGATTTTATCTATAAATATGAACATTAAGCAATTTACAAACCATCTTAAATAGTCTGCACTATGTCAATGTCACAAGCCACACTACTGTAAATCACATATATGACAATGTTAAATGTTGTTAAACTGATAACACTGACAAGACCATTAAGAATATTAATGCTATGAAATTTGAAATTATTCAAAAATAAGAAAATAATTCACCAAAACCTTTTCTTTGGACAAAAATAACAATAGTTATATTCAAATAAATGATCCATATTGGCAGAAAAGTAACACCAGCATTGTAATAAGAATTATTATAAAAATTTAGTTAAATAGTTACTTCTGGAATAATCAGCACGCACAAAAACAAGAAACCTAAAGACTTATTGGAAGGACTTTTTGAATTGAAGACTGGAATCTTGACCAATGATGGGTAGAAGTGGAAATTCAAGTCAAAATGTCACTCCCATGAGTCTTTAGGCCTCCTGCTTTATAAATGCTGATAATTCCAAGAAGTAAGTAATTAACAATATTTTAACAAAAAAGAAACCTGTTTTGCATGTTTTAAGTAAGTAACTGTGTAACAAAAGTGGATTTTTTTTCTTTTTTCATGGATGTTTTTCACATTGTTTGCCATTGTCCTGTACTGGTCACTACTGACTTCTGTTAGGTCATAAACTTGTTTCTTTCCATTATGCATGAAAACATGAGATTTTTTTTCTCAGCCATCACTACATACTACATGGGTTAAGTAACATAAAAAGTATAATTTTTTGGGTGAAATATTTCTTTAAGATTAAATGTATATATTTTGATTTGAGGTACATTAATTGCACTTTCATACTCAAGAAAACAAATTGAACAATTTATTTATTAAATAGAAACAACAGTTCCATGAAAATTAATCATGTTTTCTCTTTATTTCAGCTCAGATGGAGTTGAACCTAGGAGCAAACAAAGTGGCCAAAAGAGCACTTTGCCAGGTAGAGGTGTCATAGAGGAACTGAGAGCAAGAAAAAATGACTAGGAAATGGAAAGTACTTAAGAACATATGTAAATCTATATAAATATCACCTTCTGTTCTGTGCTTTGTTAAAGGATAATGGCAAAACCACATGGAAAAAAGAACAATTTCAGGGAATGTACTATTTTTTGGCTTATGAAGTGGTATAAACAAGGAAAGGAAGTTATGGAGTGATACATCATGGCAGAGACACTTGAAAGTTCAAATTCAGAAAGTCACACAGTGCCTGAAAGAAAAAAGAAGTGGCCAGATATCACAGTCGACGTGAAATGGCGAGTCACAGCCCACCATCTGTTTATTTTGTTTCAGACAATATTACAAAAACTGCCCCCCATGTGATGGTCAGGAAGTGATTTATAGTGTAGTGTTGGTACCAGGCTCCACAATGGACCAATTCTCTGTTCTTTACTTTGAGGTGACTCACTATTCTTGAAAGGACTACTTTCATTTTGTCGTACTAGTTGGAAAAAGCACCTGTGACTGTGCAGAGCTGTAATTTTTATAGGTTCTCCAGCTATAAATGATGTAATGTTACCTCATTCTTTTGGCGATTCATCTCTAGCTGATGTAACTTGCCCGGTGCTATTGCAATAGCAATGTGCATGCAATTGACCACTCAGATTACATTTAGAAAACCGGACATTGCTATAGATTGCACTTTTATGTTTGCCAGTTCAACCACAGTGTAAGGAAATCTTGTATACATGAATGACAAGCAGAAGATACTGTCCTATATAGCTGGGATGGCGTGACTCAGTGATGATTTTGAAATAACCGATCAGTCAGCAAGTTCAAATTGAAAAGCTCCTATGGCTAAAAACCTGACAGTGGACAGAACTGGTAAAGTAGCAGGTAGAGAACAATTCCACAAAGTCTGCCTTTGTAAAGTCGGCACCAGTTCAGCACACAGCTCCAAAAGGATAGCTGTTGGAAATCTAAATTGACTTAGAAGCCAGTTGTTATAATATGTAAATATGCTCTCTCTTCTAATGCTTTCATTTACGATGTCTTCTAACAACACTAAAGTAGCCATGGTAGTTGAAATAGTTTGGCCATTCCGTGCATTATTATATTGTTACAGAATGATTACAATCAAGTGAATGAAATTTGCAAATGATATGCAATTAATTTCAGTGTATTTGATAAACCCCACATCAAAGAAAAGTAGACCACAGAAACAGTAGCACTGTTTTGATGCTGGTTGCTGCAAGTTTGCAAACCCGAGCAGAAACGTGCATATGCAAGGGGGGACCCTGCCATGAAAATGTGCATGGCTTTACGGCAAGTTCAATTTTTAAACATCTCAAAGTGTGTGAGGAAATGGGCATATGCAACATTTTTGTGTGTGCGCATCAATCATACATGAGCCCCTTGGTCTCTAGCTTGGTGGTGTTGCTATTTGTACACAAGTGCTGTCTATTGCACCTTTGGGAAGCTTGGATAAGTACATTTTAGAAAATTTCACTTACTTCACTTACTAGGTTTGCACATTGATCAGGTATTTGCTATGCTGAGTTAACTTTGCAATATCTGGCTTCAACTAATTGCATATAAATTTGTTTATTGCAATTCTATAGTTGTCAGAAAATGCCAAGAGATTTGTGATGTACTGTCCTTTTAACTATTTGTTACAGAGTTCGAATTAAATCATTAATTGGAATAGACATGCCATGCATGATGCCATAGGGTTTTTGAAAACAAACTTTTTATGCATTGAATGTAACTACAAATATCTATATTAAAATCATCATCACGAGTACTCGACCAGGGGCCTCATGTATAAACGGTGCGTACACACAAAAATGTTGCATACGCCTATTTCTACGGTCTTATCGCTATGTATAAAAACTAAACTTACCGTAAAGTTATGCACATTCTCACGCCAGGTCAAACCATTGCGTACGCACGTTTTTGGCTCAGTTTTGCAATTTGGCAGCGTCCAGCGTCAAAGCAGTGCTACTGTTCCTATGTGGTTTCCTTTTATTTGAAGCCCATCCCTGACGTGGCTTTATCAAATACACTGAAATTAACCACATATAATTTTTTAGTTTAAGGCATCTGATTGTAATCGACCTGTAACAATATAATGATGTACGAAATGACCAAACTATTCCAAATTCTATGGCTGCCTTAGCGTTGTTACTCTCAGTGCACTAGTATTTTAACCCACTGTATCTGAGTTTGGAATCACAACTATACAGCAACTGATCAGAAAGCTCTATGGCAGATTGTGTCAAGAGCGGAGAGAATTATCAGGGTACAGCTTCTAGCACATGCTGCCTCAGGCATGCTCACAGTCTATTTGAACTTCCCCCATTCGGCAAACGCTTCAGAGCCTTTCCTGCACGCACCTCGCGGTTTCATCCCAAGAGCTCTAAATGCACTCAATCAGTCAATCAAGTGCTCCCGGTAGAACTGTATGTACAATTACCTCACTGTAAACTTGCATTATAGTTTGTAACAAGAATGACCATAAGACATTGCAAAGGTTTGGGGAAGCCAACCATATAACTTTTCCTGGCTGCAAAACTGATTCAATATGACAGACATGTTCACACGACTTAATCCAAAACAGAACTGCTCTAGTACCAACAAGATGGCGGCTTTAAAGGCCAGTAAGGGAAGTGATGTCATCAGGACCGGAACTGGAAGTGATGTCATTGGCTGCCCAAGAGCCGGGCGGGATTTCCCTAGAATGGTCTGTAAGAGTTTGAGAGAGAGAATTAGTGCACTTCGCCATCCCCTGGTCCAGCATGGAATTACATGTACTCAAGCGCTTTTGTTGTCTCCTAAACACGTGTGTGTGACAAGTTGTAAAATTGCAAAACCTGAGCCACTTATGCTTTCATATTGTATATTTTTCACAGCTTTTTTATCGTATTATTATTATTATTGTTGTTGTTATTTTACCATTTTATAGAAAAACACGTTTATGGAGGATTTACATATTGAATCTTATTGTACCATCCAATAACAATAAAGGAATTCAATTCAATTCAACAGAAGAGAGTGCATATTTACAGATGATGACGGCTGGCTTCTAAGTCGATTTAGTTTTCCAGACGCTATCTTCTTGGAGCTCTTGATATCATTTTTAAGAAGAAATGCAGTAAAGTATGTATATTACATTATACAGATACATTTTTAA
>JANRMT010062834.1:27172258-27196541 GCA_026402145.1 Polypterus bichir lapradei | reverse complement strand
TGCATATTGAATCTCATTGTACCATACAATAACAATAAAGGCATTCAATTCAATTCAATAGAAGAGAGTGTGTATTTACAGATAATGACAACTGGCTCCTAAGTTGATACAGATTTCCAGGCGCCTATCTTCATCGAGCTTTTGATATAATTATTCAGATGAAATGCAGTAAAGTATATATATATATTACGTGATACAGATACATTTTTAACTTCATTTAAATAATGTATACTGCTATTAATTAAACATTTGGACACAGTGGACAGCGCTAATGATGAACTGGCGCCCCGTTCAGGGATTGTTCCTGCCTCGCGCTGTATGTTTGCTGAGACTGGTGCAACCCTAGATGGATAGATGGATGGAATAATTAAACAAGTACTGCAAAGACATTTCAATGTTCCTTAAAAGTTTTGAAGAATCGCCGTTCTAAGCTTATAAATGGCTTGACTTTTATTAAAGAGCTGATTGTGTGGCAATTGGTAACTTGGAGAAAGAAAGGGAAGGACAGGAATTGGATGTTATTACATTTGAAAGAGATACTACAGCTGCAATAAATTATTTCATCTATGGTCATGCATGGAGCTCCTGGCAACCACCAAACCCAGACTCGTCCATCGGATTGCCAGACAGAGAAATGTGATTCATCACTATAGAGGACACATTTCCACTGCTCTAGAGTACAGTGGCGGTGTGCTTTACACCACTGCATCCAACATTTGCATTGTACTTGGTGATGTAAGGCTTGGATGCTCGGCTATGGAAACCCATTCTGCCCTCTATGCACTGTTCTTGAGCTTTTGGAGGCCTGTAGCTATTGACTCTGCAGAAAGTTGGCAACTTCTGCACACTGTGCGCCTCAGCATGCACTGTCCCCGCTCTGTGATTTTACGTGGCCTACCACTTTGTGGCTGAGTTGTTGTTGTTCCCAATTGCTTCCACTTTGTTATAATACCACTAACTGTAGACCATGGAATATTTAGTAGCGAGGAAATTTTACAAATGGACTTATTACATAGGTGGCATCCTATGTAATCCTATCCGCTTGAATTCACTGAGCTCCTGAGAGTGACCCATTCTTTCACAAATGTTTGTAGAAGCAGTCTGCATGTATAGTTGCTTGATTTTATACACCTGTTGCCATGGAAGTGATTGGAACACCTGAATTCAGTGATTTGGGGGCGTGCCCTAATACCTTTGGCAATATAGTGTATATTAAGATTGCTGCAGGCCATCCATTTGCTATTGATGAAGCATTTAACATCGAGAAGTTCATCACAATAGATACTGCAACATTGTATATGGAAACATCACTAATAAAAACCTTAATAAAACTAAATATATTTGTGTAACATAGTGTTAGTTAATAACATTGATTGCATGCATTGATACACATCTGCTTAATCTGTTGCTGCAAAGGTACTGTCAACAAAACAAGCAATATCTGTGCAAACAGTTAACTTGCTGAAATTCTTGCCTTATTTGGCATATACAGATAACATTTTTCCAGTCTAAAAACTGACTGAATTTCAAGCATGGGGATGCTGACATATTATTCATCTCACCAATTTTCAAATTATTTAGCTGTATCTTCCAAAGTAATGTGTGGCATTTCATTGAAGTTTGATGAACGCTGCCCACCATTCACTGACAACAGGGAAATCTGTAACTGATGGTTAGTCATGGCCAGTTAAATCCTCATAATGTATTATTGACTAGTGATGAGGCTTTTATATTTACTCTCAGTTCTAAAAGGGAAAGCCTACTGATTGATGAAATGATCAATGAAATTCGCAAATGCAGACACAAAACAAAAGGGTTACAGGCACATGTGCACAAATCAATGTTCAAGACTAATATTGACATTGTTCATTGTGTACATCAAGTGTGCAGTTGTCAACACATTTATTAAATATTATTTACAACTGCAAACACAAGTGTGGTGAAAATCATAATTAAAATTAGAAAAATTAATTTTGTTTCTCATTTTCATTTAGTTGTATTTTTTAGACATTTTTGATTTTTACTTTAGTTTTAGTTAATGAAATGATTATTCTTTCAGTATGCATTAATGGGCATAACACTGAAAGTATATTTTAAAGTGTACATTTGAAAATTGTCTATAATTTTTTAAAAACTTTTGGAAGAAATTCTGATATCTTTATGAAAGGTATAATAATTTATTTAAACAATATTAATTATATTAAATTATTTTTGTTTAGCACTTAAACTTTTGAGCAGTTTTCCATGTATTAAGCAATGACAAAATAAATAAACAAATAAACCATACAGAAAACAGAGCAAATTTCAATGTAATTAAGTTTAAATTATGGTAAAGATTGATTGGTCTTGTCTGTTATGGGAGATGAACGTCTGAAGCGGAACTCCGTTACCAGCGGTGTTAATTGTTCTCTTATTTTTATCATCCCGAGGATTCCTGTATTTACCCAACCCGAGGAGGTTCTATAACAGTATATGCAAGCATATATAAACATGAACGGTAAGAAAGGGGCTAAGAAAGAAACGGAAAAGGAAAAGAAATCCAAAGCTACACCCAAGCCTAGACAGGTGTCAAGTCCAAGAACAACCTCAAGGTACAGCCTTACAGAGGCTGACCTGGAACAGACAGGCAAAAACGCAGATCTCCTGGGACCCCAGCCACTGCATCATCCCCAGTTGAGAGTGAAAGTGGGATTGAATGTGCAAGTGATGTGGGTCATTGAAACTGGAAATGGTATTGCCATCCAAGTTTTGATCTATTCCTCAAGAGCATCGGCTGTAACAGAGCTTGTCACTTCACCTACGAAGTACAAAGGCTGAAACGATCTTTCTGAATTTAAGGTGATGATCCACGGCCACGGCCACCGCTCGAGACATAAAGGAGCTCAAGAAAGATATAAAGAAAGTCATAAAGAAAGAAATAAATGATATGCTCAAGACAAACGAGAAACTGTGGCAGGATATTAAAGACCTGGAGAAACGTGGAAATAATTGCTTTGTGGCAACCTTTGAAGGTATGCTAGAAAAAACTGAGGAACAAATTCAGGAAAATGGGTCTAAGTTTGAGAAAAAACTGAGAGCACTTGGCGATCATTTGGAAGATGTTAAGCAAACATTCACAACTCTAATTGAAACAGCTAAACATCTGGCACCTACCGCTAATGGGAAAGCAATGGCTGCAAATTCTGAACGCAAAAAACTTGGAGAAAGACTTGCTGCAATGGAAGATGGATGCAGGAGGAATAATATTAGAATCAAAGGTCTCCCAGAGAATTGTGAAAGTCCAAACCCAGTGAAATTCGTAGCTTAGCTATTCTTCAAAATAATTGGAGAGGACTGTAAATAACACACTGAGATAGCTGCAGCTACCACATACGGGGATGAAAAACCTCTGAACTTAGAAGTCTTATCATGCGCTTCGATAAATTACAATTTAAATTACATGTAATGTCACTTCTCAGACAGAAACAAGAGATTACATTTGAAGATAACCACATTCGTATTTTCCCAGAATTCTCACCCTCAACAGCTGCTAAACTTGCCATTTTTTGCAACATTAAACAGCGCTTATGGAAAGCCAAGATCATATACAGCCTCTTGTACCATGCCAAACTGAAAGTGGATATTCAAGACAAGCATTACATCTATACCTCTACGGAGGAAGCAGAAAAAGAGTTAAGTAAACTGATCCCGACGCTTTTTTGAAATACGATCGTGAGTCGTATCCTGTCATAGCATGGCAAAAAAGATCTTGCCGGCTGTTTGATCCACTTGCAATGATACTGGTACTGTAATTATACATCCCTTTCCCTTCTCGGCCATTTTTTGTTTATGCTTTAATTACAATTATATGCATATATGTATGAATGTGTGGAAGAAATATTTTTTTTCTCTTCCAAGGGAGACTGTTTAACATAATACCCTTGGCTTATTGTTATTGTTATTATTGTATTAGGGTTTACTATGCTTATCCTAGGCCACTTTTTAACACCATTCCCTGGGTTTACTATTTTACTATCTCAAGATTGTTGAAGATTATATTTTATGCTTATAGTAATTGGACTGTATTGCCAATAGATATCTCAACTTTATTCCTCATATGATGCTACTGATTGTTTTGTTTTGGACGTGCTCGGTGTCTAGGTATGTCAGAGGACTGGGACTTTAGGAAGTGAGGTCCAGCCTCAAATGGAGAGCCAAAATGGGGTTTTAGTTTATAATTAAACTAAAAAATTATAAGTACCAATGTAACAATAGGCTTCACAGCAATAACTTCTGGTCCTGGGAAAATTGGAAATTAAAGTCAAAGCTGTCTTATTTTCAGTTAAGACTACAAAATGACAACAAAAGTTCAAAAGCAATGTCTCCAAGACCAGACAGTTAACTTTGTGAGCTGGAATGTTAAAGGCCTGAATCACAAATTAAAGAGAAAGAAAGTACTCTCTCACTTAACAGGTCTTAACGCTAAAATAGTATTTTTACAGGAGACCCACTTACTAAGCAAGGATCAGTTTCGGCTGCACAAAGACTGGACTGGCCAAATCCAGCTTCAGAAAGAAAACTAGAGGTGTGGGAATTCTTATACATAGAAAAGTCTCACTTGTAGTATCAGATACAATATTTGATCCTGAAGGGAGATATGTGATTGTCATGGGTAATTTATTTAACTGTAAAGTGATTTTGATAAATATTTATGCACCTAATGTCGATGACAGGGAATTCATGCAAAATGTATTTGCATCCATTCCCAATGTGAACACTCATAAAATTATAATGGGGACTTTGTGTTTTAAATCCAGACCTATATAGGTCTCCTGCCATAGGGGCGATGACATCTAAAACTGCAAAGACAATTACACAGTTTGTAATGGACCACAACTTATCAGACCCCTGGAGATTTCAAAATACAAAGTCAAGGGCATATTCCTTCTACTCACCATTGCATCATTGCTACTGAAGAATTGATTATTTCTTTGTAGATAAAAACTTCTTGCCTACGAATAAATCTTGTAAGTATGACGCTATTGTTATTTCTGACCATGCCCCCTTGATTTTGGAGCTAAAATGACTATGTCCTATATACTCATCTCGCAGATCGCACTTTTATTAGCAGAAGAGAACTGTACAGAACTTTTATCCAAGCAAATCATTTTTTAGAGAGACAAATACATCTTCAGAGGTTTCTGCAGGAACCCTGAAGGCCTTCTTAAGAGGACAGATTATCACATATCCTTCCCACAGACATAAATTGGAAATCAAGAAGGTATCAGAGCTAATCAACAAAATTACTAGAATAGGTCAAGAACATTTCAGGAGTCCAAGTGAGGAACTTCATAGGAAAAGGCAAGCTCTGCACTCAGAGCTCAACCTCTTAACTACTAAATAAATTGAACAACTCATATTTAAATCAAGACATCATTATTATGAACATGGAAAGAAAGCTAATAAGATCTTAGCTCAACAAATCCATGAGCAAGAAGTTCGCAATGCAATCCCAGCAATCACCAACACAAACGGAGACAAAATCATTGACCATAAAAATATAATGCACACATTTAGAGACTACTATAAATCCTTACATTCTATTGAGTTTAAAGAAGACAAGACACAATCTAATGCATTTCTGGATGCATTACAGATACCACAAATAGATACTCTTATTGCAGAGGAATTGGATAAACCTCTGGCTCTCTCAGAATTATTAGATGTTATAAACTCATTGCAGAGTGGGAAAGCAGCAGGCTCTAATGGCTACCCTGCCAAATTTTATAAGAAATTCTCAACTCAGCTAGCTCCCCTTCTATAAGCAACATTTACAGAAGCTAGATAAAATAAAATTCTACCTCAAACTTTTCGCCAAACATTAATTTCCTAAACAAAATAAGGACTTATTAAAATGTGCATCGTACAGACCAATTTCACTTGTGAATAATGATGTTAAGATACTCTCCAAAGACTTAGGTAGAAGGATGGAGAAAGTGCTGCCTTTGGTCATATCACAAAACCAAACTGGATTTATTAAAAGCAGACAGTTAGCTTCCAATCTTTGACGCCTTTTTAATGTAATATATTCACCTACAAAGTCAAACATCCTGGAGATATTATTATCATTGGATGCAGAAAAAGCATTTGACATGGTTGAATGGAACTACCTTTTCACTACATTAGAGAAATTTGGGTTTGGCCCGATCATTTGTGCATGGATCAAACTACTGTATACCAATCCAGAAGCTTCAGTTTGTATTAACAACATTAATTCAGACTATTTTAAACTAGATCATGGTACCAAACAAGGATGCCTCTTGTCACCACTGCTTTTTGCAATTGCCTTTGAGCTACTAGCAATTCATTGTCGAAATGCTTATTAGATAAAAGGGGATTATCAGAGAAGGACTGGAACAGAAAATTTCTCTATATGCAGATGATATGGTACTGTATATATCAAATCTACAAAATACTGTGCCTACAGTCCTAACAACGCTAATAGAAGTTCAAACAATTTCTGGTCTCAGAATCAATTTGAATAAAATTGTGCTTTTCCTAGTGAATTCTCAAGCATACAATATTAAATTGGACACCTTCCCTTTTATCATTGTAGATCCGTTTAAATACCTAGGGGTAAACATCACAAGTAAACATAAAGCACTTTATCAACAAAGTTTTGCTGTTTGTATGGAAAAAATTAAGCAAGATTGCCATAGATGGTCTACCCTCTATTTCACTGTAGCTGCAAGAATTAACATTAAGATGAATATTCTTCCTAAGTTTCTCTTTTTAATTCAAAATATTCCACTATACATCAATAGATATTTTTTTAAGAAATTAGATTCAACCATAACCTAATTTATTTAGAATTCAAATAATCCAAGTATCCAAAGGGCGACCCTACAAAGACCTAAGGCGGAAGGTGGCATGGCTCTACCTAACTTTCAATTTTATTACTGGGCAACAAATATACAATCTATAAAAACCTGGACATTGACACAAATAGATGAACCTACACAGGCTTGGTCCGCAATAGAAATATAATCCTGCAGTACTTCTTTAAATTCCTTGCTTTGCACCCCAATAAATACAAGTTATTGCCAATATACTAACACCCCAATTGTGCTTCACGCATTTAGAATATGGAACCAATATAGGAAGTATGTTAAGACAGAGAAGCTTTTATCTATGGCACCTCTGCACGAGAACCACCTTTTTCCAACCTCTCAAACATATGCAGTTTTTAATGCCTTGAAAACATTCAGGATTAAATCACTTAGAGATCTGCACATAGACAACGTTTTTGCAAATACACTCCAAATGTAACTTTTCAGCAAAACATTTCTTTCACTACCTTCAAATTACAAACTTTTTTAAACAGAACCTGACCAATTTTCCTCACCTCCCACCTTCCTCTATGCTGGAAAAAAATATTGATCAGTCTCAAGGACTCAGACAGCATTTTCTTAATATATAAAACCATTTTACACTCCCTCCCTTTCAAAGATCAAAGAGAACAGTGGGAAAAGGATCTCTTACTCAATATCTCAGAAAAGGAGTGAAAGTAGCAATGCACAGAATTCACTCGCGCTCCATATGCGCAAAGCATAGAATTATTCAACTGAAAATTATATATTGAGAGCATCTCTCTCGTTTAAAATTGCCCAAAATGTTTCCAGGGCAAGGTCTAACCTGCAAACACTGCAATCAAGTTCCGGCCTCAATGGGTCACATGTTTTAGACCTGCACCAATGCACATGTTTTGGGCCTGCACATATTTTGGATCAAAATCTTTAAAGGCCTTTCAGACAGTGTAGCAAAGGACCACTTTATCTGTAGTGTGTTCAGGACTTAATAGTGTTCACTCCAGAGTGTCGATCAGGACACTCGTAAATGATGCAGAGAATTCTACACAGCAGCTTAGATTGAAATTGAACTCATTTATTTAAAGATATACACCTGTATTCGAATAGGTATAGGTGTATTTGTGTATGTGTGGTCACTGGTCATCAACACACACTTATCTTAATTCGGTACACTGTTGATTCTTACTTATAACAAACAAATGCTTCTCTATGCAGAATTGACTATTGCGGCACACGTGCACCTCCTTCGCTTTTTTAACATCCCATAATAGACACTCTCGTGCATGCTGGGAGGTGCACCTTTAAATGTGATCCGTGTCTCTTTATAATTGATACCTCTCTAACAGACAGCCTTGGTGTCACAATCCCTTCTAATCCACTAACAGCTGTGTTGGGTGTACTTCCAGATGGGTTTAAAGTGGAGAAAGACAAACAAACTGTAATTGCCTTTACTACACTACTGGCACATAGACTTATCTTGCTTAACAGGAAGAATCCTAACTCACCTATTCTAAGTCAGTGGGTAACTGATGTTATATATTATATGAAACTGGAAAAAAATCCAATTTGCATTTAGAGGATATGTACAAGACTTTTTCAAAACCTGGCAGGATCTAATCAATAACATTTTACAATAAGCATTTAAATTGAGGAAGCAAGTTCTCTCCCCTCTTTTACTCCATTTATATTTATTCATTTATTCATTTATGTATTTACTTCTTTTTACTAGCATAAAGCTGACCTAGCACTCTTTCTCAGGGGTGGGGGTTGGTTTGTTTTGAACCTTTTTGTTGTGTAAAACTTGAGTTATTTGTTTGGAATACTATTTGATTTTAATAAAATCAATAAAATTAATTAAAAAATATATATGGTAAAGATAAATTCAATAGCATGATAATTTAAAAATGGACATTTTGACAAAAGAGGTAAAGGGAAACAAAAAAAAATTCTGATTAACAGCAGTCCTGGGATGAAGTAGAGCTTCTAGGGTCCCAGATTGCTTTCAAAGTCACAATGACAGTCAGACAAAGGCACGCACCTCTGGAGATCTGCACCACCAAGGCCACCCGCCCCTTCTTGTGCTTTCCACAAAATGTACTATATGTTTTCCAGCTACTCTAACTCTTCTTCATTTGGCTGCTCCTGTTAGGGGTTGCCACAGCAGATCATCTTTTTCCATATGTCTTCTGCATCATGCTCTGTTACACACACCACCTGCATGTCCTCTCTCACCACATCTATAAACCTTTTCTTAGGTCTTCCTTTTTTCCTATTGCCTGGCAGCTCTATTGTTAACATCCTTCTATATACCCAGCATCTCTCCTCTGCATACTGTATGTCCAAACCAACGCAATCTTGCCTCTCTGACTTTGTCTCCCAACCTTTCAACCTGAGCTGACCCTCTAATGTACTCATTTCTAATCCTATCCATCCTCGTCACATGCAGTGCAAATCCTAGCATTTTTAACTCTGCCACCTCCAGCTCTGTCTCCTGCCTTCTGGTCAGTGCCACCGTCTCCAACCCATATAACACAGCTGCTCTCACTACCATCCTGTAGACCTTTCCTTTCACTCTTGCTGATAACTGTCTGTCACAAATCACTCCTGACACTCTTCTCCACCCATTTCACGATCCCTAATGTAATACCACCTCCATGCTGAATGTATCCGTCACTTCTACTGCAGTTCTCACCACTGTCACATTTCCCTCTTACATATCCTGTACCACTCTTACATACTTCTCTGCCACTCCCGACTTCCTCATATTATATCACCACTCCTCTTGAGGCACCCTGTCATATGCTTTTTCCATGTCCACAAAGATGCAATGCAACTCCTTCTGGCCTTCTCTATACTTCTCCATCAACACCCTCAGAGCAAACGTCACATCTGTGGTGCTCTTTCCTGGCATGAATCCATACTGCTGCTCACTAATCATCACCTCCTTTCTTAACCTAGCTTCTACTACTCTTTCCCATAACTTCATGCAGTAGCTCATCATTTTTTATCTGCCTGTAGTTACTACTGCTCTGCACATCTCCCTTATTGTTAAAAATTGGTATAATTCTCCACTCTTCAGGCATCCTCTCACTTTCCAAGAGTCCATTAAACAATATGGTTAAATACTCCACTTCCAACTCTCCTAAACACTTCCATGCTTCCACACGTATGTCATCTGGACCAACGGCTTTTCTGTTCTTCATCGTTTTCATAGCTGTCCTTACTTCCTTCTTGTTAATCCGTTGCACTTCCTGATTCACTATCTCCACATCATCCAACCTTCTCTCTCTCTCATTCTCATCATTCATCAGCTGCTCAAAGTACTCTTTCCATCTGCTCAACACACCCTCCTCACTTGTGAGTATGTTTCCATCTTTATCCTTTATCACCCTAACCTGCTGCACATCTTTCCCAGTTCGGTCCCTCTGTCTAGCCAATCGGTACAGGTCCTTTTCTCCCTCCTTAGTGTCCAGCCTCTCATACAACTCATCATACGCCTTTTCTTAGGCTTTTGCTATCTTTCTCTTCACCTTGCGCCTTATCTACTGTACTCTTGTCTACTTTCTGCATCTCTCTGATTATCCCACTTCTTCACCATCCTCTTCCTCTTTATACTCTCCTGTACTTCCCCATTCCAGAACCAGGTTTCCTTTTCCTCCTTCCTCTGTCCAGATGTCACGCCAAGCACCCTTCTTGCTGTCATTCAAACTACTTCTGCTGTAGTTGCCCAGCTGTCTGAGAATCCTTTACTGCCACCCAGTGCCTGTATTACCTCCTCCCTAAACTCTACCTTGCAGTCTTCCTTTTTCAACTTCCACCATTTGATCCTTTGCTCTGCCCTCACTCTCGTCTTCTTCTTCTTGATCTCTACCTATGTGCATCTTCCTCCATTCTTGTACATCACCCTATGTTCCTCCTTCTTCTTAAAATATGTATTCATTCACCACAACCATTCCCATCCTTTTTGCAAAATCCACCTCCTCATCTCCTCTGTTCCCTTCACTAACATGCCCATTGAAATCCGCTCCAATCACCACTTTCTGTCCCTTGGGTACACTGTTTATCACCTCATCCAACTCACTCCAGAAATCTTCTTTCTCATCCATCAAATACCCAACTTGTGGGGTATATGCACTAACAACAGTCATCATCACACCTTCAGTTTCCAGCTTCATAATCTTTACTCTGTCTGACACTCTTTTCACCTCCAAAACATTCTTGACATACTGTTACTTTAGAATAATCACTAACCCATTTCTCCTCCCATCCACACCATTATAGAACAATTTGAATCCACCTCAGATTCACTTGGCCTTACTCCCCTTATATTTAGTCTCTTGCACACACAATATATCAACCTTCCTTCTCTCTATCATATTGGCTAACTCTCTTCCCTTACCAGTCATACTGCCAACATTCAAAGTTCCTACCCTCAGTTCCACTCTCTTTACTTTCCTGCTGTCTTTCTGCTTCCAAACATGTCTCTCCCTTCTTCTTCTCCTTCTTCGGCCAAGAGTAACCCAATATGCGCCAGCATCCTGTTGGCTAACAGTACTGGTGGCAGCTGTTGCTAACCCGGGCCTCAACCGATCCGGTATGGAAATTTGTATCGTTGTCCGCATATTGATCTGGCAAAATTTTACACCGTATGCCCATCCTGATCTAACCTTCCCCATTTATCTGGGCTCGGGACTGGAACGAAGAAACACACTGATTTGTGCATCCCCTGTGGCTGGGTTGGCTTCAAGGTACTCTAACTATAAAGGTCAAATCCTTGCAACATTGTATTCCAAAGTTCCAACTGTCCCTAATGCCATGTGGAACTTCATGAAAATTCTTTAGTGGAGAGAATCAACATGTGGAAAGAGATAAGCAGATTAAAATAAGACATAATACATTGATGTTAAAAGGGAACACAGTTTCTCTAGTAGAGAGTTACTGTGTTCTTTGGGAATATGTACCAAGAATAAGTTTATCCATCCATCCATTATCCAACCCGCTATATCCTAACTACAGGGCCACATGGGTCTGTTGGAGCCAATTCCAGCCAACACAGGGCACAAGGCAGTAAACAAACCCTAGGCAGGGCACACACGCACACACCCACACACCAAGCACACACTAGGGACAATTTAGGATCGCCAATGCACCTAACCTGCATATCTTTGGACTATGGGAGGAAACCCTCGCAGACACGGGGAGAACATGCAAACTCCACGCAAAGAGGACCTGGGAAGCGAACCCAGGTGTCCTTACTGCGAGGCAGCAGCGCTACCACTGCACCACCCAGAATAAGTTTATATCTGTTGAAATTCTAGATGCAGTTGGTGGAAAATAGTAAAATGTACGATTAATATGTGGTTAAGTTTAACATAAGAGAGTGTGAGTTTAATTCTGCAAATATCGAGTAACAGATTCCCAACCTGGGAGTCAGTTTGAAAGTTTCATCTCAGAAGGAAAAACATTTCACACTATCATGACTGGAGAGATTAGTAGGCAGCAGTTAACTAAGTTCTTGACACTGGAACATGTATTTAGCTAGAAGCCTGGTTTCCTGGATGAAAATAGTTTTCTCTGACATATGCCCTGAAGAATCAGGGATATTCATTAATATTTAGCCCAGAATTGTTATAAGTACAGATTATACTTGGAGACAAAAGAGAAAAAAATCAGAACATGACCCTGATAATTTAGTAAAAAAAAAAAAGATTTGGGGTACAATGATGTCAGAAGCTATGCATATTCCATGGAGTACAACAGGGACTAACCAAAAAAATAAATCCCATTATACAAAACATTTGACTTTCAGCAGTTGATCCTATTACTCAGCAGCAACGGAACAACTCTGAAGTAAATCAGATACATTCAGAAGTAGTCACCATGTTTAAACAACCCATTGGCAGTCAATATAGACATGCAACTTGTCAATTGTATTCTCTAAGGTAAGACTAATTTTAAATAGAAATCAAAGTGAGTTGTTTCAGGTGAAAGTGCCAGTTTTTTCAAAGTTGTTGACGGCCACAATAAGCTGTTGTGAATCCTCTAAGATCACATTCCCTGAACTGTAGACCAACATAAGATAAGTATAGTATATGATAAATGGTTGCAGTTCTCATTTTATTGTGCAGTCAATGGCTTTACTGGGCTGGGTTATAGTCAACATGGAAGTTTGGTACAAAAATGAATACGCTGTGTGGCAGACGGCCGGGGCCCAAACCTGGCCAGGTTGCCCCTTCAACACTTGATCCAGGGGAACAGCCATGGGCGGCATACTATTTCCCCCGGAATTTTTGGTGGCAGTCCCCCTGGGTTGCATTGGGGCCACAGACATGGGACTTCGGAGCTCACCCTGTTGGGCTCTGTGGCCACCTACAGGGGGAGCTGCACGGCTTCATGAGCCCATCTGGGCGGCAATGCAGCTAAACCCGGAAGTGCAGCCAGATGCAGGTTATCAGGCACCTGCAGCACTTCCAGGTGGGCTATAAAGGGAGCCAGCAGCCACCACTCCGGGAGCCAGAGTACAGAGGAGGAGGACAACGCTTGCTGGGAGGAGTGATAGTGAAGACCAGTGTGCTCTGTGTTTGCTTTTGGTGGCTTGTTTGTGCTTATGGGGCTCTGCTGTGGCTGAGGGGCACGGGGAAGATGTGTTCCCCAGCTGAAGAAAACTAAATATTTGTTTTATTTTTACGTGTGCCTCCGTGTCTATCTGGGTTGGGTCGGGCGCCAATATAGCACCTTGTTACGGCCGAATACTATAGGACAACTCGTAAATTTTCTGAGGCTCCTGCTGAGCAGTATAATGGGGTGTATAACTAAGTAATTTTAATATTAAGGTCCTTACATTGAGATGTAACATGATAGGAAACATGTTAGGAAAAGAAAAAAATCTTATTTAAAAATTCAAACGCATTCCTGCTGTATGTGATCATCTGGCCTAGGTGTCAACAGCAAATTAACTTAATAGTGCTTACTTCCCACTGTTTCCTTGAAAACAGAGCAGGCCAATTGTTAATAAGCAGTAGTTTCTTTGTCAATGTGTTCCCTGATTATACTCATGCACTGATTTTTTACATTTTGATACTTTGCTTTAGTGATTAGCAAATCAGCTTTGATTCACATACAGTTTTATAAAATTAACACTAAACTTTGTTTTGCATGCAATTATACAATTGCAACAAAAAACAAAAAGCTAAGAGGTGTTTTTTAGAGTTTTTACGTTTTTTGGGATTTGGAATACAAGGAGTATTGTCTTTTTTTATCTATACAAAACATCACATTTAAAAGTTTTGTAACTTTCTGCTTTATTAATGCAAATTGTGGGAAGAGTCTGGATTGAGGGTGGACACTTTTTACATCCATTACTGGTGGAGTTATATTTGTAATAAGGACACAAGGCTTAAGTTCTTTATAGTGTCCCTGTTGACCTTGTTGTCCCTGAACTGTTCATAAGTCATAAAAGGCCAAAGGTTGAAGGCTCCTGGTATAAGGAACAGTCCAATCCCATGTGTCTGGTGCTGTAACCATAAGCTCTCTAGCAGGTGATAGGTGTTGTTACCCTTGGCCTCTACTTCCTGTCTGAGGTTTGTCAGAATGGTGCCTCATGGGGACAGTCTCCCTATGGTTCAATAGGCAAATTAAGGATCACTTTGTACACTTCTATATACATGTATACTGTGCTTTAGGAAGGCACCACATATTCTCTCTATATATATACTGCATATAGGAGATTGTGGATTCCTGGATAGATTGTTCAAAATTACTTATATGGTGCCTTCCTGAAATACACTATGCAAATCTACATGTATACTATACATGTGCCTCAGAAAATTGATCTGGTGAGTGTTATCCAGCAGGGGGTGCATGCTTCCTGGGAATGAGTTCTTTTAAGAGGTACAGACCATAGTTTAACCAGTATATTTACCCCTTCAGTAATCATGGCAGAAATGTTAAGACAAAAAATACAGCACAAAAGAAAGTATAGGGTGGTCCAGATCTAATTATGCAATTTTCATTACGCTATAACTTAAGTTTATTACATGGAGAGTTTTATAAAAAAAAATCTTTTTGTTGCAGATAGATGGCAGCACCTGCCCTGCATTCCAAAATGGTGGGGAGACGGTTGTCAGTCGAACAGTGGGTGCAATGTGTTCACCTTTTCTCGATATTGGGCAATGTTTCTGAGGTGCATTGCATTAAAAGTTGCATAATTACATCTGGACCACTCTGTACATATTTCACTTAAGGTTAAGTGAAAGCGAAAGTGTATAGTGTCAGATCAGCAACTTTTTGACAGTTAACATCAGCATTTGAAAAGAATTCTGAAACTGTCTATGGAGATATCTTGGTGACTGTCTACTATTTTTCATACAGCAGTCCCAAGTGTAGACAACATTAATGCTTTATACAGTTGGTACCAACATTTACAGTATGTGCTAAAGTAAAGTATATCCATCCTTCCATCCATCCATATATACATACATCTACCCATCCATTTTTTCACTAACTTAATTGAATTCAGGTTCATATTAGTATGAATTCTATCACTGTTTTTACTGTACCAATAACATAAATTTCAACTTGAAACTTGAGCTTTGTGCTGGTACCATCAGACACAAGGTCAGACCAACCCTAGCTGGTGAATTTGTTTACTTACTCATGCTGGGCCAATTTAGCTTTACCAACAAACCTAAACTGAAGGTCTTTGGAATGTTAGGAAGAAAAGCACTTCGAGAAAACTCACACAGACACAACATCTCAAGCACCTCGTCATGGTTCAATCCCATGACTTTCCATTTTGTACTGTATATTGGCATGAATTTTTGAATGAATTACAAAAAACATTGTATAGATTAATGGTTATCAGTGTTAACACATTTTCTAAAACATCAACATATTAGTATCATTTTAAACACATTCAGCTACATGTTAAATGCTTTCATGTGATTTAATTTTTAAATTGTACTTTTTACATTAATTCTTTATCCTCATAATCATCAAAATCAGATTAGGTATTTCTCATGCTGTCTGTACACGTCTTCCTCCTTTTTACTGCATCTTACCATGAATATTGAAATAAAAATATGGTTACCTTAATTTATCTCCAAAGGTAGACAGCTTGTGTTTTTGCTCTTCAGGGAGAAAAGGTTGCTGCTGCTTTCAGATATTAGAAAGAATGTAACATGACACAGCAGTCCCTACATGCTGTAGTCTGCATCTTTCCTCTGTCCCATTGCTGAAAGTTAGTTACACTCTTATGAAAAATCTATAGCTATTTAAGGCACTACTTAACTAAGTTTGAAATGTTTGTTAACTTTTGCCTTTTTGTGTAGACCGGTCAGTGTGATGCCTGCAGCTGCTTTGTTGCTACAGATCTCTAAGTTATGCAGAAAGTAAACCATGGGTGAAACATACTTTACTAGGGAAATTTCCTTTGCAAGTGCAGTAATCATTCATTCAGTTGCTTATTGTATTTAAAAAGGGGATTACAGCAGTGGATTTGTTTAGTCAGTTTCAAAGCATCAGACTAATCCATCTTCCTGTGTCAAGCCATCTGATCATCACTTTTAATTTGGATACCCTGTTCTATGGAACCTCACACACTATTAGTGTAATCAATCACACTTACTAAAACATTTAATATTAAGAAGAAAAAAATTTAAACCTTGTTTGCTTGCACTTTCAGTGCCCCCAGTACAATAGTGAAAAATCTGTAAAAATTAAAGTCAAGCATTTATGAAGCTATATAAATCTGCTAGGGAAAATACAAGACTCCATAAGTGCTTTGTGAGATGCCAAAAAGTTAAGTTGTACAGAAACTGAAACAGTGGCTAAAGTTATTTTTATCAATAATATACTTAATGGGAACATTGGTAGTTTAGCAGGTGATGTTGGCTCACTGACATCTGTTTGGTGTCTGAGTGTTTTCTTTAATTTTGCAGTTTGGTTTTTTTTTTTCTTCTTCTTTAAACTAACCTTTTGAATGTGTGTGTGATCATTTGTGTTACAGCATTTTGTTATAGAAGGACTTCTACTAATATTATGTATCACAAATGTTTTGTTGTTCATTCAGAAACTGATTATATAGATCATACATGGTTGGGTGCGGGAAAAGCATTTCATAGATATAAACAATAATAGGAAACACAATTAAAGTAAACTAGTGCTGGAAAGTCGGTGGCAAAATAGATCTTGGTTGATATTAAAACACATTTACTCTGTATTAAAAGTTTCAGATTCAGACAGCAAAAACACGTGTTAAAACACATAGGGTGGTTTAATATAAACCATATATAACTTTGAATATGAACAATTATGTATTTTGAAAAAGGCGCTATATTGCGCCTGACCTGGCACAGACTGACCCAGAGACATATGTAAAAATACAACACAGACTTTATTTTCTTTAGCTGCAGGGTACGTCTTCCCCGTAATCCCTCCAGCCACAACACAGTCCCAAAAGCACTTGATCTCAACAATACAACTCTCCACCTTGGCATCACCACTCCTCCCAGGCAACGTCCTCTTCCTCCCAATTCTGGCTCTGAAGTGGTGGATGCTGGCCCTTTTTATAACCCACCCGGAAGTCCTCCAGGTGCTTGATCAGCTGTTGCTAATTGCACTTCTCGGCTGGGCTGTAGAGGTGTCCAGGTTGGCTCCGGGATCCATGCAGCACCCCCTGGCGGCCACCCCAGATCTCCACAGGGTTGGGGAGAACTCCATCTCCCATGAAACCCTGTGGGAAACTGAAGCACCATTGTCAACCAGGGAGGCTCCCACCAAGCGTCCCGGGGGAGATACTGAGGAGCCCATGGCTGCTCCTCTGGAACATAATTAGAAGGGGCGCCCCGGCCGGGCGTGGGACCCGGCTGCCTGCCACAGTATACACGTAATTTATATTTTACCTTTTAATTAATTTAATTTAAACAAATTCCATTAATACACAACTTTACATTGAAAATTCAATATTCAATCACGCTATTATTTTCTTAATCCATAAGCTTTTTTTTGTTAGGGAGGGCAGCTATGATCTCGTTTGGAATTCGCTTGGGATTTACGTCTTTTTTCCAAGTTAAAATTGCAGATATCAAAAAGAGTCTGTGTACCACTCACAGCTGCATATACAGCATGAGGAAAAAATCAGTTCTAGAGGCTAATGTTTAAAATGATACAAAAAAGCCCCGTGTATGTTCACTCCAAGTTAATGATACCTTTTTGAAAAGTTTCAATACAAATATCGTAGTTACATGAAAATGAATACATTTAAATAATATGGGTATACAGGAAAGTTGTTTTCTCACATGATATGACACATCACCTTAGAAACAGTTTATTTGATCACCAAATAATAAGTACAAATCGTACAATTGTAACCTTTAATTATCTAGGACATTGTTAGTTTGACATTTTACTTGAAGCATTGCGAAAAATGTTTTTACGAATTTCTTTAGTATTAATTCCATAAATTATCGGATTTACTATTGGTGGTATTACCATAATTAGCAGTCCTATAGTGCTCCGCACATCTGTATTTGAAGAAGGATATCGCTGTGCAATAATCGTAAATAATAAGATAACCTCGTAAAAAAGAAATACAGTTAAATGCGTAGCGCAGGTATGAATGGCTTTCCGTTTACTGCGGTTGTCACTTTTAATTAAACATGCATAGAGAATTTTACTGTAGGTCCAAATGATTGTAACGAGCGACAGAATGCTCAGAGAGTATGTTATCACCAACCCGGAAATGTTATTCAAAGATGTGTCTACACAAGACAATGAAAATATTGAAGAAATACTGCAAAACGCCAATAATATTTTTGTCCCACATCTTGGAAGCCTCGCGGCTAGTCCGGTCAGAATTGCAATAACAATAAACGCAAATCCCCAAGCTAAGCAGCATAGTTTCAAAAGAGTGGTACCTGTTAGTATCGACGTGTACCGCAGTGGGTCACAGATAGCGATGTACCTGTCATAGGCCATCACAGTCAGTATTAGCTGGGAGGCTGTGCCATAGAAATGAAAACAAAACGCCTGAACAGCACAGGATTCAACATAGATTGCCTTCACTTCCACGAAAAAATCCGCCATCAGTCTAGGTAATAAGGCAGTGCTTCCAATTAAATCGCAAACGGACATATTGCAAAGCAAAATATACATTGGCTCGTGAAGAGTCCGATTGACAATAATCACATGCATTATAGCGGTGTTCCCAAATACTATACATAAGTAAACAGTTAAAAAGAAAAAAAACAGTGCAAGAACAATTTCAAAACGAAAATTAAAGCCTTGTAGATATAAAATGGAAGTATTATTATCAGAATCAGGTGGCATTTTGTATCGAAAAGAAAAATAAATCAATAGTGTAAATGTTTATCATGCAGCGTTACATTTTGACAAATGATTAAAAAATTACATTCTTTGCATAATAATGAAAACACATCTCAAACAATATTATTTAATTTATAATAAGAAGAACAATAATAAATAAGCTGGTCAATAAAGCTCTTGATTTATCTTCCTTAAAGATTAGAATAATATTCACTATACATGAAGTTACAAAATACCTAGAAATTGAGAAAACCTACGCTTCCCAGAGAAATTTCTTTTTTTAAATTGTAGAAACACAAGTAAGATTTACACTAAAGATAACTGAAAATGCATGTTCTCTGATTTTGCAAAAGTAATATGCAATTAAAACAAAGTCAAAAAGGTTAAACGGTCACAAATCTACATCTTATCTTGCGTTTCATTCAAAGAAGATGAAGCTTTGCATGCAGAATAAAAAGGCTTGTGAAGTCTGGTGCCATTATTTACATGGCAACTGTTAGTATTAATAGGCATGCCCCCATGGAATTGTGGGTTGTTTGGTTGTTCAGGTTTAGAGGATAAAAATAACTTAATTATTTTTAAGTGGGAAGGTAAAATAAAAACATTTGTAAACCAGTTATTAAAGAGATGCCCATAAGGTAGCCAAGAACAGGAATGTCATGTAGAGAGCAAAATGGGCTATGTTCTTGGCCTGGTCACTGTTGAGTGTTGAGGTTACATGTTCTGTGGATTCTTACTCTGGTTCCTATCTGTATTGTAAATGATAAGTTATTTGAATGAACCTAGTTGGCCTCCTCTGGACTTCTGCTACTGTTGTTATATCTTTTTTGTAATAAGGAGACCAAAACTGTATACTGTCCTCTTAGGTCTCAGTAGTGCATTATTTTACTTAAGTATAATATAACGTTACTTGTATTCCACACATAACCCAATTTTATTATCAACAGTTGAGTATGTCTGTACAGTGCCTTGATGTAGAGAGTCATGAGTCTAATATGACCTCTAAATCCTTTTCATAAGGTGTAATTTCAAGTTTCATATCTCTTGTTGTGTCTTCAGATCTTAACCTTTTTTTTCCTATATGTAATATCTTACATTTGGTTATATTTAATCTGCTGAAACCTTTGTACTGTCCTTGGCCCCACTATAATAATTCCATTGATCTTACTTTGTCTGCCTTTCCAGCTAGTTTTGTATCATATGCAAACTTAACCAAACTAAACCAATGTTGTGTACAGTCATGATCATTTATGCATATTAAAAAGAACAGCAGCTCCATCAGTGGTCCCTGAGTTACACCACTTTGAACATCACCATAAACTTTTGTAACTTGTGTTTAAGACATTCTTGCACTCTACACACCACACCTTGCATTGCTTCTTCTATTAGTTTGATCACTAACCTTATCAAAAGCCTTGTGAAAACCAAGATAAATAATATCATATGCACCTTTCTTATCATGTGCTTTTGTTTCTTCCTCATAGAATTCCAGTATATTATTTAAATTCAACCTTCCACATCTGAACTCATGCTGACTATTTACTAATGACACCTATATTAGACAGATGCTGCTGAACTTTTTTCTTAATAATTTCCAATAATAAATAACTGTGATGAATGTTAAGCTTACTGGCTTATAGTTACTAAGATCAATCCTTATCACCCTTTTCATGTGATGGGAAAATACTGTATTTGTTGGCTTCCAGCCTTTAGAACTTTGCACAATGTGCAGATATTTTAAAAAAATGTGTATCAAGGTTTTACATATGTACTCATTAACGTTCTTAAGCACTCAATGATGAATGATATCTGGTCTTGTTGAATTGTTAGATTAAGGCCTGTTTAATCTAAGCAGTACCTACCTTCCTACAATTTCTCAATTGCTAAGGAGTAATAGGAACTCCTTAGGAGTTCCTACTCTTGGTAAAGTATTCATTCTGGAAAGGTATATTCTAGATCACTTTACGGATCTACTGTACTTCACCTCCTACTTGACCACTCCTTTACTCCTAAAACATGAAATAAGCTCTTTGGATGATCTTTAACTTTTTATACAATATTTCTGTCCAACTGCTTTTGAGGTTCCTTAGTGCCAGTTTTGTCATTGTTGTCATGTTCTCATTTGTCTTATGGTTAGCACTGAAGTTATTTGTCTTATACACCTTAAACAGCTATTCTTTCTTTTGCAACTTCTTTTTTTCTCTCATGATTTATCCATCACAAAGTTCTCTTATTAATTGTATACCAAGATAAAGTTGTCTTGAATTACATGCAAAAAAAAATTTAAACCTGCACCTCTAAAACACTTAAATGCTGATCTCAAATTATTTTATTTAGGCTTTGTAGCATATGCTCACAACTTGCTCTAGTAAAATTTAATTTAACTATTTTTGTTTTTTGGATATGCATTCCTAAACAATGCAAAATATATATTATAGATGCTAATAGTTCAATTATATCTATCCCTTGAATTCCATCCATCTTATTACAGATTACAAAATCTAGAAGGGTTTACCTCATGCTGACATACAAACAGCCATTGACTGCATAAAAAAAAAAAAAAAAAACTGTTCTTATGCTCTGCTATTTTTAACCTTAGCTTAGTTAATTTATGGGTAATTAAAGCACCCCATTATAATCATATTTTCCTCTAAACTTTCCATAAAAAACGTATATTGAAACTATTGTCTAAATATTGCCCATAACACTTTTTATATAAGGCCTCGATCCCAAATGCTTTTTAGTTGAATCCAAACATTCTCACTAAACTATGACTTGCCTTATAATCGAAAAAGACTTGCACTTAAGTCCTATTTTACATACATGGTGGTTCTTCCACCTTTTTGATTTAACTTGTCTATGTTATATTTGTCCCCGTTTCTATGATTTAGCATGGTTTCTGTTATTTCTGTTACATAATAATTTTGTGCACTTATACGTAAATTAAACTTACTTATTTTGGTTTTACTATTCCTAGCAATAAAACAAGACTTTTTAAATGCACTGCCCAAAAAATTAAGGGAAGACTTAATCATCACACTCTAACACCAAGTCATTTAAGCTTCATGGGTATCAATCTTTACAGTTAAGAAGCGAAGGTGATTGTGAATCAGCTTCATCTGCTTTGGTACAAATGAATGTGATAGCAGGTGCACTGAAAAGGCAACAGAAAGACAATCCCCAAAAAGGCAATAGTTATGCAGGTGGTGGCTACAGACAATTACACTCTCCTTATACTTCCTGACTGATTCTTCACTAGTTTTGCATTTTGCTAGTGTTCTTGTCTCTACTGGTAGCATGAGGTGGTACCTGCAGCTGATTCAGATTGAAGAAGTAGTCCTACAGGATTGCACATTCATATGTGCCGTCACAAGAAGTATTGCTGTGTCTCCCAACACAGACTCAAGAGCATGACAGAGATAACAGCAGACGGGCCATTACATGGGGACAGCAGGATCATGGGAATCAGCAGGACAGGTATCTGGTCCTCCTCACAGTGAACACATGTCACAGATGTGAAAGAGCCTGGAGATGCCATGGTGAAAGTGATGAAGCATGCAATATCATTCAGCATGACTGGTGTGGCGGTGGGTCAGTGATGGTCTGGGGAGGCATATCCTTGGAGGGTTGCACCGACTACCACGTACTAGGCAACAATACCCTGACTGCTGTTAGGTACCAGCAAGAAATCCTCAGCCACTGGCAGACCTTATGCTAGTACAGTAGGCCCTGAGTTTCTCCTAGTGCAGTATAATGCCCAACATCATGTGGCCAGAGTGTGTAGGCAGTTACCGGATGATTAAGGCATTGATGCCAGTGACCAGTCCACACGTTTCTTAGATCAGAATCCAATTGACAACCTCTGGGACATTATGTATTGGTGCATCCAATGCTACCCTAGTGCCACAGACTGTTGAAGAGTTCACTGATGCCCTGATTTAGATCTGGGAGAGGATATCTCAGGGCATCAACCTCCATCTAATCAGGAGCATGCCCAGATGTTGTCGGAGTGCAAACAAGCATGTGGAGGCCTTACCCACTACTGAGTCATATTATGAGTTGCTGTAATGAAATTCACACAAGTTGGATCAGTCTGTGATTTAAATTTTTGACTTTGATTTTTGGAATGATGTTGAATCCAGCCCTCAGCCGGTTGGTGATTTTGATTTCTAATAAACAATGTTACATCATTTTGTTCTCAACAAATTACACAGTATTACTCAGTAAAGATTTTCCACTTGAACATTTTGTTCTTCAGTTTCATGTGATTTACTTTAGTGTTACCTTAATTTTTTGAGCAGTGTATATTACTTACATACTTTGGCTTTTAATTGAGGACCAGAACTTTACAATATATCTTGCATATAAGTATTTATACAAATATATTTTCTTTTTGCTCAGTTGTAAACCTGGCCTGTCCTAAACTTTCTGCCTCCCCCAACCCCGTGTGGTACAGCAGCTTCGCAGCTCAAAAAGATTGGCTGTTTTTAATAAGTAATCAATTGGCGGACTCCTTCTCCGTGGGCGCAGTCGTACAGCTGCTGGGAGTTTTTGGAGTAATTGAGGTGCATTTGCACGTGAAGGTGTGGTCTTCTAAATTGCTTCATTGGCTTACTACAGTGTGCGATTGAAACACTATGCCCATGGAGCATTAAAAATGAGCTGGTGTAGGACAAGAGGTTAAATGACAGAGAGAAAGGCAAGAGCGGTAGTGAACCAGTGCTTGGTGAGAAGCAGGCGGATGGGAATAGTGCCCCAGGAGACAGCGTGTGGCCAGTGCTAAGAAAGAGACACAAGGATCACTCCTGTTGAGAACCCAGGGAGCCGGAGTGATCATTGTACTCTGGGGTGTCTTCTTGCCAGGTGGAGCCAGTGATCGGCAGCGGAGGGAGGATGGCATGCTTTTGCAAGGTGGAGCCTGAAAAGGCAGCAGTGGCCGTGGGAGAAGTGTCTGGTGGCTCCGCGCGGATCGGACAACGGGGACACGGGCCAGATTTGAAGGATGTCTGCACCTGTTGGTGGATATCTTTTTGTGATGTGAGGTCTGAGTAGGATCAGATAGACAGATAGATAGATAGATAGATAGATAGATAGATAGATAGATAGATAGA
>JANRMT010062834.1:27153405-27172248 GCA_026402145.1 Polypterus bichir lapradei | reverse complement strand
AGATAGATAGATAGATAGATAGATAGATAGATAGATAGATAGATAGATAGATAGATAGACACTTTATTAATCCCAAGGTAATTCCAAATTCACATACTCCAGCTGCAGCATATTGATAAAGAACAATATTAAATTAAAGAGTGATAACAATGAAGGTATAACAGACAGACAATAATTTTGTATAATATTAACGTTTACCCCCAACCAACGGGTGGAGAGGTGTCAGTTTTTAAAGGGAAGCACCGGGGATTGAGAATTTTAATGAAGACTCCGGCCTGAATTTTAACCTTGTTTTCAATGGATTTATTTATTTGATCATTTTAACCTCACAGACACTTTCTTTTAATTGGATTTTTTATTTAGTGACCGTTTTGAGCACTACATTTTGGACACTATTAGAATCTAGCTTTTTTTAAATAAAAGCGCTTGCACTTTTACCATCCCCTCACTTGGTGTGTTTTGTCCTCATCTGTCACGCTCATCTCGGTTATGGTATTGATGGTGTTGGGTTTAAGAGGCTCCCATTATAGAAGAGGGAACAAGGAGCCAACCCTAAATTCCCTAGTTTAAACCTTCCTCAATTAACCTAGTCATAAACCTCTTCAATACGTTGGTAATGTAAATATCACATTGGGCCAAATACCAACTGTTTTAGAAGGTATCCCAATACCCCACAAACCTGTGTCCTTCTATCCTGCTGCAAGATTTGAGCCACATGTTAAGCCTTCTAATCTTCTCAGTCTTACCTGGATTGGCATAAACAGAACCTCCGAGGAGTCTACCTTATCAGGAACTCAAAATGGCATGCAACAATTGCAGTCTGGATTGCAGGATTGACAGCCTACACTTACATGTGTCATTTGTTCAACATAGGAAATACTGGATCTCTAGCAAAGAGACTATCCATACTTTTTATCTCTAGAGCAAGCCTCTGCCTAAATCCCCCTAATGACTGAGCCTCCTACTATCACTACTGGTGATTGGTTTTGAAGGGACTTCTCATCCCTATCTATCACTTCAGATAACATATTTGCAATTGTGACTATGGAATAACCTTTATGAAGCAATATTTATTGTTTACAGCCCCCCCCCCCCCCCAACAAATTAATATAATCCTCAAAAACATAATTTTAGTGTTTCATGTGGCACTTGCAAGATTGCAGGAAAAATGAATTTTTGTGTCATTTTTGCAAAGTTGTATTACAAAAGAAACTTTGCTGTTTTGCTCGTGACTATCTTTTACTCAATTTACAGTCATGAGCAAAATTAGGTTAGTGAGAGATTCTTGCAATCATATTGATAATGTTTTGGTATTACCAAACATAACTTTTAGTGACATAAGCCATGCTGCATTGTCGTTGTTTTCTCTGATTCCTTCTGGCAATGCTAACACAACAATTAGCACTCATACTACTAGATTATGCTACCAGTTATTATCCATAGTTCATAGGCTACTCAAAAGCAGTTAATAGTAACAACTGTATGCATGTTTTTGCATATGTTATCTGAAGTTCCACTTAATGTATGGCATTTGGTTTATGATTTTATTTTGTTTTTGGTTGTATACTATCAATACTTTTTGCAGGAATGTATTTGTACTTATCTATTTGTACTACTTGTGGCTAACTAGTAGACACTTGATCAAGAAACTAATGAAAACTCTAGTGTTATTTTTCTGAGCATCATATAGAGACATAATTGATTCTTTGATTTTTATTTTCTACTAAAATTTGTTCCCAATGCACAAACATTGCTTTTACACACTGTGTGCACATTCTTCTCTCCGTTTTGAGGAGTGTTTCTGTACAGGTACTGTGGTTTTCTTCCAAAAGACACAAATGTTAGTTTAATTATAACATTTAAAAAAATTATTTAATTTCATCTGTAAACAATGTAATGTTATTTTTCTTTTTAATATTTATTATTTCTTTTGTGACTTCATTGTATTGACATTTTGTGAATTTGTTTTTTCATGAGCACCAACATTTTGTGTTCAACATTTCATGGATGTTGTCAGTTTGCGTGCCTGCTCACTATAATATTTTGTTGTTGACAGAAATGTTCTGGGGCTGTGAAATACAAGATGGCTACAAAGCATTTGAAGATTGACCCCATGTTTTGTTATTTTACTTCTGTCTATTTTCTTTAATTACGAATAATCTTTCTGTCACCTAAGGGTATTTTTTGGGACCTAAATTCCCCAAATCATTGTTAGTGCTGTGTCAGTAATTTACATCATTAATTTATCAATGTTGTGTTATTACAAGAAACCTGCAAAAACTAGTATGCACCAAAATAAATATTATCGGGTCATTGCCTCCTCATCTGCTTGAAGCAAGAAATGTATATACTTTATTGCAACCGATTTAAGGGTACTCAAACGAGCCTATAGATTAAGATCTGGTGATTGTGGAATCCATTTGAGTACAATGAACTCATTGTCATGTTCAAGAAACCAGTTTGAGATAATTAGAGCTTTGTGACATGGCGCATTATCCTGCTGGAAGTAGTCATCAGAAGATGGGTACACTACAGTCATAAAGGGAGGGACATGGTCAGGAACAAGACTCTGCAAGGCCTTGGAATTAAGCAATGCTCAGTTGGTACTAGGGGCCCAAAGTGTGCCAATAAAATATCCCCCATACCATTACACCACCACCACCAGTCTGAACCATTGAAACAAGGTAGGATGTAGCCATGCTTTAATGTTGTTTATGCCAAACTGTGACCTTACCATCTGAATGTCACAGCAGAAATCGAGACTCGTCAAAACTGCCAACATTTTTCCAATCTTCTATTGTCCAATAGACAATTTTGGTGAGTCCGTGCAAATTGTAGCATCATTTACTGTTTTTAGCTGACAGGAGTGGCACCCGTTGTGGTCTCCTGCTGGTGTAGTCCATCTGTTTCAAGGTTTGATATGTTGTAATAGATGCTCTTCTACATACCTTGGTTGTAACAAGTGGTTATCTGAGTTACTACTTGCTTTTGTGTCAGCTCGAGTCAGGCAACTGCCGCTTACTGGATGTAAACCCTAGAGATGGTTGTGCAACAAAATCCCAATAGATCAGCAATTCCTGAAATACTAAGACCAGCCCATCTGGCACAAACAAACATGTCATGTTCAAAGTCACTTAAATCACCTTTCATTCCCATTCTGATGATTGGTTTCAACTTCAGCAGGTTGTCTTGGCAATGTCTACATGTCTAAATACATTGAGTTGCTGCTATGTGTTTGGCTGATTAGATATTTGCATTAACAAGCAGTTGAACAAGTGCACCAAAAAAAAGCCGGTGAGTGTATAAGCAAATAAAACTACTGAGAGACCCAGGAGGAGATGAAGACACTTATGATAGCCACCAGATATCTCCTGAACATCAGTTCATCAGACTTCAGGCAGTATACCAGTGCAACATCCATGTATTACCTAAAGACAACCAACAAATACAACATCGGAATCACTGCCACAGTGTCTTCCTGCCAACCTTCATGATGAATGAATTGATATCATGAAAAAATAAGACTTGATCAAGAGTGTGATAGTGAACCCTCTTCATCAATCCAAAACTGTTTTAGTCCTCCACCACTTCAACATTTCTACCAGAAGACACAAGAAATTACAGACATGCATAGGTCACCTATTGCTAATTGGCAAGACAATGAGCAGCTAATAATTACTAACTCTTCAGCTCAAGTACATTCACAACATTATACATTATTGTCATGTCAAGCTACTGTTAAGCAAGGCTTTAAACAAGAGATGCAATATAGGGGGCCAAAACCAATTATTCTGGATTTCATACATTGTGACCCAAGTGAGTCTGCCAGATTGAAATTACCATTGGATAATCTCCTTACAATGGGTGCAACTGATCTTTTCAAATATCATGTTCTGGTAGATCATCTGAAGCTGAAAGAGGCTCATTTAGTTGCAGACTCTTACCTTCATTCATTAACCCCATATTCTGACACTGTGGCTACACTAACTGAGAAGTCTGGAAGACCTCACCAAGTAGCTCTCTGGAAGACAGTAACTGTAATGGATTCTCCTAATATCCAACCAGGTCACACAGAAGGATTTCAAGTGTTTGCACTTCTTATTCAAGCATTGATTGGGTTAATTAAATCCCTATGTCCAGATGGTGAGGCTGAACTGTACTGAGGCTCCTATGTAGCTTGTCTTCTCACCAAGCTACCGCCAGAAATAACAGCATCATTCTACAGACAGATGTTCCACCAGCTTGGTGCCATATACACATTACTAGACCTTACCAGGTGGATTAAATTTAAAACCTGCTGCCAGATATGTGAAAGTCAACCCAGAATAAAGACTCGGCAATATTGGACAGCACAGAAGACTGATTGGCATGAAGATCAAAGGAATAAGCTCAGAACAACCATTGCCTTCCATAGTACTGACCAATTACCTGAATCTCACAAATTACAGTTACAATCCAAACAAAGACCAAAAGAGTAGCCTGATCAGAGACCAAAGTACTGCCCTTATTGTGAGCCCTCTGAACATTACCTGGGTCTGTGACCTACTTTCCAGAAGTTAAATAAAGAACAAATGATACCTTTGCCTTTTTTTCACTTCTATGGTGTGTCTTTGTCTCTGTTGAGGAATATTATGACGTGTTAAGTGGAGAATTAAAACAGCAGAAACCCATCTGCTGACATGATGAGACCCATACAGATTCAACTGTGTGAATGTCCTGCCACCTCCCAAGCTGGTGAGTATCCACACTGATTTTCATGGACATTTGCAAGTGTCACTCATTCAAGAAAACCAGTTAGAGTCTCATATACTTTTTTCACCGGCAAAAGGTATTCGAGAAACTGGCTTTTAGTGTTTCTGAATATGCACAACCTAAATGAGATTTTTGTCAAATGAGACATTTGCCATTCAAGTTTGTAAAAAAGAAATTAGATATTTTAATTCTTTTGTTTATATTTGCCGTCCTCTAATTGTACAAGAAATAAGGGTGACAAGTTTGTATGTTGTCCATACCTGTATGTCTACTGGGTTCTCCGGTTTTCTTTGTAGTCCAAATGTGATAGTTGTTTAGTCACACTTATAGAAAATCTAACCTGACACAGTTAAAATATCTAACTATGTCACTCAGTTTTATTAAGAGTCTGGGATCTCTTGAAATTTAATGATAATAGCACACAGGTTTCTTTAAATTGGGCGGTGAGTAAAAAGGCAATGAAAGACAAAGACAGCAATTTCAAGAGAAAAAACAGTAACTTGTATTACACAAGACAATATAAAATACACCAAGAAGATAAAAGTAGATAAGAGTCTAAAACTATCAGGAGCAAAAACCTTTTAAAAAGATGGCACACAGTCCACACTTTAAATGTCTGTCAAAACATAACAATGGATACAACCTTTTGTGGTGCAAAGTCCAAGTTGGGTACTGTGTTACCAGAACAATTAATCTTCAAACTGTTCCACTGAAACATTCTGTTTGCCGAATGCTTGTTTTCCAACAGAAGGCTTGCTTCTTGTCCTCTGGCTTCACTCAATCCTCTTGACAGTGTTCTCAGTGAACAATCTCCCACCACTACCCACTGATCGGAAGTACTGTATTTAATTGGTTCAGTCTCTGCCAAGGATCAACATGACAATTGATTAAACAATAGTACATACCAGTTTCCTTACATTATCAATAGTGTAAACACATTTTCATTGCTTAAAAAAAGGATTGTTGTCACCTATCAAGAAATACATAAACCACTGTATGCTGATTAGAAACTTGTGTCCCCGAATAATGCTAATTTTCCAACCAGGTAAATGCAGACATTTTCCAAGGAAGAAGGCAGTTCTGTTATCACAATCCTGTATTTTAATGAGGTACAAAGCAGTTTAATCTTCAAAACAGGTGACCCTTTTGCACAACAAGTAAATATCTACGTTTTGCAGACAGACATCAACCATAACCTGTAGCCAGAATTATTTAGGAGATTTTCCTTTTAACTTATAACTTAGGTCTCAACAAAGGGTGCATTTATTATTTACCTCTTTTTTTGCCTAAGACAAAAAGACAAACTGCCCATTGTAGAAAAATGTTCTCCCTCTGACACAAGGATATACCGATTAGGTGAACTGGCATCACTAAATTGGCCCTAGTGTGTGTTTGGTGCTTTAGTGTGCATTTTTGCCCTGTGATGGACTGGTGCCCTGTCCAAAATTTTGCTCCTGCCTTGTACCCTATGCTATTCAAGATAGGCTCCAGCCCAGTGTGACCCTATATCTAGATTAGGCAGGTTAGAAAATGACATAACATTTTAAGATTGTTTTTATATTTGCTTTCCACTAGCAAATGAGAACAGAAAAGCTGTACCATTACAGTATACAAAGAATACCCCATAATGTATAGCATAAATTATGTCAATGATATTAAATAATGCCTTGTTTATTTTGAAATACTAGTGGAATTAAAAATAATAAATGCAAAGAATAAGGGTATACAGTTAAAGAAAATTCTAAATCTTATAACAACTTGTTTAAGTTTGTTATATGATTTTACAGTATCATGTTGCTATAGATATCAAAGTTCTTTTTCTATTTTAGTTTATTGTGTCATGCCATTCTCCAACATGATTAATCCAATTCAGGAATCCTGGGAGATGGATTCTGATTTGACAACATTGGGTACAAGGGAAGAAATAGCCATGGACAGGGTGGCAAATCCATCATATGGTGCACTTACACACATTGTCACACTGAGCACAACTCAAAGTCACGAATCAACCTAACCTGCATGTCATTGAGGATGTTGGAATTAAAAAACTAAGTAGACATGGAGAAAATGTGTGGACTCCACATAAACAACATCCTTGATCTAATTCCTGGAAGCTAGTGTCAATAAACAAATGGTAGTTGCTCTGACATAAGAAACTTTGATTATCTTCTAAAGTTATCTTTATTTGCACTGAAATCAGACATAACAAACACTGGGAGTTCAAACAGAAGACAACATACAAACTGAATGATTCAAATCAATGTCCATATAGTAAGTTTCACATCAGATAGTTCACCTTGAACAGAGAGTTAGGGTTAGCAGTCCTTTGTTTACTTTTGTAGGTGGTGCTTTTGTCTCAGGACAGCATGACATTTCCTTGCATCTCCAAAACTGTTTCTCTTACATATCTCTTATGCCCTCCTTCTCTCATATCAAAAAGTATATGCAAATCTCTCTTTTTATGCAGTGCATTGGTGGCTGATCATGCAAGAATTAACAATGCTTGAATCAATTGAAATCAGACACGTGATAATTTCCAATTATTTTATTATGTATACAATCTATTAGTAATAACATAATATTCATTTTTACTTTTATATTTGCATATACTTAAGTATCCTTCAGTCTATTTGCATAGCTCATCATGAGCAATATTTTCTCACTCCTATGAACTCATTTTTGTCACCTGTGCTCACTGACCATACCTTATGTCTAAAAAGACACTTGCTTGTTAAACTCAGTCAAAAATAATGCTAGCCTACCTTTTTACAATCTACGGTCTTATTTACAATGGTTTATTTACTAAAATACTGTATTTTATCTAAACAATACTATATTTTTAGATTAACACACCACAGAAATTAAATATTACAGTTCTTATTTAGCAAACTTCAAAAAGTTAAAAACACTGTTTTTCACCCCAAAACAACCAATATTGTCATAATTTTAAAAATATATTATAATCCTTAAATTTATTTTCCCAAACGCTCTGTTTAAACATATTTTTTCATTTTGAAATGTTACAGCCCATAACAGCAAAACATTGTTTATGTGATCAGCTTTATTAGTCTATTTCTAAACATTCGAAAGTTGTTTTTAGATATAATTTGCATATGCAAAATTTTTGCCACCTTCCATTTATTTACAAATAGATGTTAAAAAGAATTGTCACTCAGTAAATTATAAACTACATGTATTTCACAAACAAACAAAAAAACATAGGTATATTCTGATTAATGCATTGGGTGTTATTAAAGGTCTTCATAATTACTTATGTCCAATTCTATACTGTGTATAAATATCAATAATTATTAACATACTAAAATGTAGTTTACAGTGAAATTTATTAAATAAAACTGAGACAACTATTTGCATCAGATTTTAATGTACTGTTAACACAATCACATTTAGTAAAGCAAGTAAACATGTTTGCCTTATGGAAAAATCTTTTTTAACTACACCCAAATCAATTTCTTTTTTTATATTTCCATTGTAATTATTTTAAGCTTTGCATTTATCCAGTTTCTTCAGGTTTCAAAGGGCATTTTTCAGAGTCAAAGTTAATCTTCTTAAAATCCTGAGCACAACTGTAAGTAGTACCTATTTGAGATTTCTTAAACCCATTTTAATTATCTACATACATTTTTAAGCAGCAGCTTTCTTTTCCAGAGTATCATTACCTGATTCGTCATTTTTAAATTTACATTTTAGTTACGTTTGTTTTCATATTTTCTAATACCATTACAGCTCACGTTTTTCAGCATATGTTTTGGAATAAAAAAATGGAAAGCATCTACTTGAGAGTAATTTACTATCACACACAGGCAAAACAGACCAACATTCATATTAACTTTGCTGTAATGCTCTGAAATCAAAGGAAAAATGTCTTAACCTCAAAAGCTCTAAAGCATATTTTTGTAAATCTGACACAGTTTTTCAATCAAAATCACAAACGCCCATTCTAATACTTAACTTATTTCTAATTTTAACAAAGGTAACATTTCAAAAACATTTAACACTTCAAAAAGTGAAAGCACATGGGTACACAGTGAGAACTGCAAAAACATGTGAATACACAGTACTTGGATACAGTACAAACACTGTATATTAGTAATTTTTTTCCAGTAAACATGTTTGTAAAATATTTGATATACTGTATTAATCCCCAGCAGCAAATAGCAGAGAATTCAAGCCTTGTAATGCACTGAGCTGTTCCTATTCACTTTAAAACAGATTCGATGTTAGAATTGAGCACATTTTGTAGCAAGCATTAGATAATCTACATTGAATTATATCAGCTTTACCATTTAACATTTTAACTGCATTTTGTGAAGAGCAGTATACAAAAATAAACAGAACTAAATAGTTATCACTGACCACGAATTTCACAGAGGTTTGTTTTCTCCAGGGGTGTTGACTGGAGTTTTTTTCTTTTCCTTTTCTCCATTCTCGACTCACTGTCTCCAACCCATATCATACAGCTGGTTTCACTACCATCTTGTAGACCTGCCCTTTCATTCTTGCTGGTACCCGTCTGTCACAAATCACTCCTTACACTATTCTTCACTTTGGAATAGCAGGTTCACGGCTTTGTAAGCATGTCCAGTTTTTAAATGAAAAATTGAATGGCCAGCTTGATCTCTGTGAATGTTTGTGCTAACACAACTGTGAGAGGTTGGTGAGATAATTGAGGGAAGATGCAACTGCACGTGAGGGTCTGTCTGAGTTGCTTCATTGGCTTTCTGCGGTACGCGATTGAGATGCTGTGCCCACAGTGGCATATAATGGAGACCCAGCATGAGAAAGGAAAAAAAAGATTGAGAGTAAAAGATTGAACACTCATGAGAGAAGGAACATTATAAAGAAAGACGGAGACTGAGACATTGAAATAAATGGAGTAAGAACGGAGATGGCAGGAGGTGGCTGAGCCAGTGCAAGAGGTTGGAGGAAGGCAGCCGAGAAGAAGAGCTTTAATGAGAGCGGAGGACAGACACTCGAGGGGGGCTGAAGAAGTTAGACTCAGATAAGCATTACAGGGGTAGCTGGAGTAGCCCAATTCCACGCAGCAGGCTCCTGTGTAAGTCCAGGGAGAGGCAGCGAGAGACAAAGTGAGTAAGGCAAGGTTCGCAGCAGCTTGGAAGATGGGGCAAAGGAGGCAATCATGTCGAGAGCCTTGATTGAGGGGTGGCTGTTCCTATCGGAGGGACCCCTCCCTATGCTGTTTGATCTGCTATGGGTGAGCTGAGGAGATGTGTGTGTTGAGAAGGAAGCACCAGCGCTCACGCATCTTTAACTGTGTATAATTAGAGAGTTTTTATCTGACATGGATTTTAACATCATTTTTACTCAACAGCTTTGGTGGATATTTTAACCTTGTAGAATCTGTTCCTGTTTTATGGATTATTTATTTATGCAAATTTTTTAACTACACTTTGTTTTGAACACTGTTTTGTTCAGATTGTTTAAATCACAGCACCATGGCAATTTTGCACCTACCCCTTGCTTTGTACAAGTATCCTCATCTGCTTGGCTCATCCCTTAGGTATGTTATCGGTGGTAGCGGGTTCAAGAGGCTCTCTGGATGTGACAGGAACGTGGGGCTGACCCACACTATCACATCCACACACTCCACCCTGCCTGCACTCTCTTCCTCACCTCCTTTCCACGCTCCCTGTTACTCAGTACTGTTGATTCCCAAGTATTTAAACTCATCCACCTTTGCTAACTCTACTCCCTGTATCCTCAGCATTCCTCTGACCTCTCTCTTTCATACACATATATTCGGCCTTTGTCCTACTGACCTTCATTCCTTTCCTCTCTAGGGCATATTTCCGCATCTCCAGGGTCTACTCAACCTGCTCCCTACTCTCATTATAGATCATAATGTCATCCGCAAACATCATAGTCTATGTGAATTCCTGTCTAATCTTGTCTGTCAACCTATCCATCACCATTGCAAATAAAAAAGGTCTTAGAGCCGAGCTGTGATGTAATCCAACCTCAACGTTAAATGTATCCATCACTTCTACCGCAGACCTCACCTCACATATCCTGCACCACTCTTACATACTTCTCTGCCTCCTCTGACTTCCTCGTACAATACCACAACTCCTCTCTAGGTACCCTGTCATATGCTTTCTCTAGGTCCATAAAGGCACAATGCAATTCCTTCCGGCTTACTCTACACTTCTCCACCAACATCCTCAGAGAAAACTTCACATCTGTAGTGCTCTTTCCCAGCATGAAACCATACAGATTCTTTTTAATAATCATCTCCCTTCTTAATCTAACTTCCATTACTCTTGCCCATAACTTCATGCAGTGGCACATCAGTTTTATCAATCTGCAGTTAATACAGCTATGAACATCACCCTTATTCTTAAAAATTGGAACCAGTACACTTCTTTGCCACTCCTCAGGCATCCTCTCATTTTCGAAGATTGCATTAAATGATCTAGTTAAAAACTCCATTGCCATCTCTCCTAAAAATCTCCATGCTTACACAGGTATGTCATCTGGAACAACAGCCTTCCCACTCTTCATCCTGTTCATATTTATTCTTACTTTCTCCATGCTAATCCATTGCACTGCCTGGTTCACTGTTGCCGTATCGTCCAACCTTCTCTCTCTAATTCTCTACATTCATCAATCTCTCAAAGTACTATGTCCATGTGCTCAACACACTCTTATGCTTGTGAGTATGTTTCCATTATTATCCGTTATCACCCTAACCTGCTACTCATCTTTCCCAGCTGGATCCATCTGTCTAGCCAATCGGTACAGGTTCTTTTCTCCCTCTTTAGTGTCCAGCCTATCATACAACTCATCATACACCTTATCCTTAGCCTTTGCCACCTCAGTCTTGACCTTAAACCTTATATCCTTGTACTCCTGTCTTCTTTCTTCATCTGTCTGACGGTCCAACTTCTTTTTCACCAATCTCTTCCTCTGTATATCCTCTTAATAATAATAATAACAATAATTCTTTGCATTTATATAGCGCTTTTCTCACTACTCAAAGTGCTCAGCAATTGCAGGTTAGGGCCTTGCTCAAGTACTTCCCCATTCCACCACAAGGTTTCTTTGCACTCCTTCCTCTGTACAGATATCACAACAAGCACCCTTCTAGCTGTGTTCCTTACCACTTCAGCTGTAGCTGCCCAGCTATCTGACAATTCTTCACTGCCATCTAGTGCCCATCTACCTCCTTCATAAACTCCACCTTACAGTCTTACTTTTTCAACTTCCACCATTTGATTCTTGGCTCTGTCCTCCCTCCCCTCCTCTTATTGATCTGCAACATAATCCTACAGACCACCATCCTATGCTGCCTAACTATACTTTCCCCTGTCACCACTTTGCTTTCTCCAATCTCCTTCAGACTGACCCTCCTGCATAGGATATAATACACCTGTGTGCACCTTCCTCCACTCTTGTATGTCACCCTGTATTCTTCCCTCTTATTAAAATAGGTATTCACCACAGCCATGTCCATTCTTTTTGCAAAATCCAATACCATCTGACCTTCTTCATTGTTGTCCTTGACACCATACCTACCCATCACCTCCTCATCCCCTCTGTTTCCATCATAAAAATGTACATTGTATTCCACTCTAATCATCAATCCCTCTCCCTTGGGTACACTATCCACCACTTCATCCAACTCACTCAAGAAATTTTCTTTCTCCTCTGTCACACACCCAACTTGCAGGACATATGCACTAATAACATAATCATCACACCTTCAATTTCCAGCTTCATAGGGTGTACTGACACTGGCAATTCATTCCAAGCCTGAACATGTCTGTCCACATGTAATCCAGCAAAGTCTAGTTCACTTGACTAATGTGATTGTTCCATGCTAGGCCAACCATACCGTGCCCTGACCCGTTTGGAAGAGGTGGGCCCAAGCACAGTTCAGTAGCATTCAGGAAAAGTGTGATCACTAAATGTGCCCGAACACAGAAAATAGACAAGACGTCAATGATGGAGCAAGTCAGATAATGCAACTCTCATTTTATTCAGTACCATTTGAGTTAAAAACAGGTTTTTATCCTCACTTTACACATGAATGTGAATTGTAGTTATTGAGAAAAAGCTGCAGATTCCTCCTTTAACATCATTTGTCTCTGTAAAAATATTCTTATACATGCAGCATGATTAACAGCAAAATGCTGATCTGCAAACTCAATAAAGCGGTAAGAGGGTAGAGCATTATCCTGCACTTTGTTGTCTCCCAACTCACCAGTTACTTAACTTGTAATAAGCTGATGAAACCCTTTCAGTCTGGCTTTAGAGGACAGCACAGCTGTGAAACTGTTCTGCTTTGAGTATCTTATGGTTAGATTCTGGGCAAACAAGCACATTAATTCTGTTAGACCTTTAGTGCAGCAATAATATTAAACTGCCCAGAATGAAGAACATTCTGAATATCTCTGGCACTGCCCTCCAGTGCTTAAGTCCTCTCTGAGAAATAGGCTAGAGTTTGTTAATCTTGGCAACAGTAGGTTCAGCTCAGTGCCAATCACACAAGGAATTCCACAAGGCTATGTCCTTGGCCCTCTACACTTCTGTATCTGCATATTTCTCCTTGGCCACATTATTAGTAGCTTTGGGATGGTCATCATTTATATGCAGATGATACTCTAATCTATTGCAGTGTTAAAAGTGAACATTCCTCGGAATTTTGTCAACATATAATTTGCCTCAGTGGATGGAATATAACTTTTTTAAATTAAACCATAACAAAACCAAAGTCAGGCTAAATGGCACTAAAGCACAACATAAGCTCTATCTCTGTCACTGTTTTTGCTGAGGTTATTAGACCTTCTTCTTTTGCTAGGATTCTTGATGTTATTTTTGATTGCTCCCTTTTTATTCTTTCCACATACCACATTAAGAAACTTTTTTACTTCCATCTCCATAACATATCCCGTTTTCGCTGCGGGATTTTTATGGTTAATAATCAATAAGACGGAAAAGGAAATTTTTAACTTGGTTAATTAATTATCAGTTTTGCCTTCAGCAATACTAGTAATTAATCAAATAATTTGGCAAAGCTCCTACTTTATTAACATCACCCTTCTGTATTGTAGGAGACAGGTCTCCAGCCTTTTGACTTATATCAAAGTATCTGAAGCACATGGGCTTTAAGATACAGAACAATATAATTTATTGACTAAAACAAGGATTATAGAAGTATGATAATTTGGTATTAATTTTTATCAATATTAATATTCTACTAATACTAGTATTCCATAAAGTCAAGTCAGACTTAACAAGACTAAATTCAATTCAACCCCCACACAAGAGAAAGAGAGAAAGACAGAGTAAAACTTTAAGTGTAGAAAAGAGGGAAGGGAATCATTTTCCCTAATATACATGCTTATTCTAAAATGTTATTGAGTATATCCTGCCAGGTTTTAAAAAAGTTTTGAACAGAATCATCTAAGTGAGAATGTGATGTTTTCCAGGCATTTAAAGATTTTGGTCCAGAATGAAGTTAATTTGGTGCATGTCGAAAACATGTGGCCCAGTGAGGCTGGAACTCAATGGCAATTTTCATAGGTTGGATCTTACCCTGAAAATATTTTGGACAATTTTAAAGACGATAGACATGCTCAATAAAAGATTTTAAGTTGACTAATTGCACATATGGAGATAGAGAGAATTAGGGCTGCCTCCCATTCTTTTTCTGAAATGTTGAATAAGAGATCCTTTTCCCTTTGGGATCTTTGAAAGGAAGTGACTTTAAAATGTTTTATATATTATAGAAATACCTGAGTCTTCAAGACTGATCAGTATTTCTTCTGGAATAGAAGTAAGTGGGAGATGAGGAAAATCATGCAGATTTCATTTAGCAATTCATTTTGAATGAAATTCATTTCATTTAGTTTCTGATTTGGAAATAGTAGGAAAATTGTGTTGATGGGAAGCTCATTTTGGAGTGTAATTGTTCATAGGATGCAAAGACATTATCTATATACAAATCTCTAAATGATTTAATCCCATAACTTTCAAAACATTAAAGACGGTGTAAGCTTGAGAAGGTGGAAAAGGTGGTTATTGTGTAGAGGTGTCAAAAATAAAAGTTTCTCTATCTTGAAGTGCTTCCTACATTGGTTCCATATTTCAAGTGAATGAAGGGCAATTGGGTTGTTAGTATATTGACAATAACTTATATTTACCAAGGAATATAAAGAAGTACTGCAGCATTTTATTTCTATTGTGGACCAAGCTTCTGTATGTACTGTAAATCTATTTGTGTCAATGTCCAGGTTTTTATAGCTTATATATTTGCCGCCCACTAATAATACTGAAAATTAGGTGAAGCTATGCCACCTTCTACTTTAGGTCTTTGTAGTCACCAATTGGATGTGCGGATGTTTTGAATTCCAAATAAATGAGATTATGATTGAATCTAATTTCTTAAAAATGATTTATTAATGTATATGGGGATGATTTGAAATAGGAAAAGAAGCTTAGGAAGGATATTCTTCTTGACAGTGTTAGCTAAAGTAAGATTGTTCAATGGCAATTAGAGATAGCAGTGGTGACAAAAGGAATTCTTGTCTAGTACCAGATTCTTGTTTGAAGTAGTCTGGAATAGTGATTTTAGTACAAACTGAAGCTCCTGGACCGGTGTATAGTAGTTTGATCCAATCACATATGTTCGGGCCAAACCGAAATTTGTGCAATGCAGTAAAAAGGTAGTCTTATTCAACCGTTATTGAATGGTTTTTCTGCATCCAAAGATAATAACATCTCCAATGTATTAGACTTTATGGGTGAATATATTACATTAAATAGACATTGAATATTGGAAACTAAGTGTCTGACTTTAATAAATCAGGTTTTCGTCTTGTGATATTAACGAAGGAAGCACAATCTCTGTTCTTCTAGCTAGAACTTTAGAGAGTATCTTAACATTGATTTTCTGAAGTGAGATTGGTCTGTATGATACACATTGTAACAAGTCCTTATTTTTCTTAGGAAAATCGATAATTAATGCTTGCCAAAAAGTCTGAGGTAGAATTAGAAGTGCACTTTTATTCAAGAACATAACCAAAGAAAAAGAAATTGGGTTACGATACAACACTGATAAGAACAGTTGAGAGGCACAATGGTGAGAATTGCTGACCCATAATCAAGAGGTCCAGAGATTGAATCCAGGGGCCTCATGCATAACGGCGTGCATAGAATTCGCACTATAACATGACATAAGCACAAAATCCGAAGTGTGCTTATGCACAGAAAAATCCAGATGCAGGAATCTGTGCGTACTCCAAATTCCATTTTCTTCCTCTACATAAATCCTGGTCAGCGTGAAAAGTAACGCACATGCACGCGCCTGTTGTCCCGCCCCAGCTCCTCACAGAATTACGCCCCTTTGAATATGTAAATCAATATAAATAGCCGTTAAGCTCAGCGTTCTTTGAAAAGACATGGGAAAAGCACGGGGTAAAATATAAGAATTTCAGCGAATACCAAGTGGAGGCAAAGGAAAAACATACTATTTGTTGATTTAAACAGTGGTATAATCAACAAAAGGAAGTTGATTGAGTGACATAGCGTGTCGGAGAAACTTGAAAGCTCAAGTTCACAAAGTCGCACAGTGCCAAAATAAAAAAGAAGTCACATATCAAAGTCACCGTGAAAAGGCGAGTTGTAGCCCACCGTCTGAGTGTCATATGAAAGCTTATTAGAGTACAGACAAAAAAAATAGGCACACAGTGGGAAAAAAGCACAAAATGTCAACTTAAATCTCGAAATTTCCACTTTAATCATGTAATTTATTTTTTCATTAAAGTCGAACATCATAAACTTCATCTTAAAATCATTTAATTTACTAGTTTCCCAAATCCCATCGTAACCAAAGTAGCATGTTAAATGCTTTGTTTTGTATTTGATCTTCTATGTGCTCTATGTGTGTGAATCACTACGTGCTTCCATTCTTTCTTCTTCTCCGACAGGACACAGAATCCATTACATTTGTGATATTACAGCTCTCTGAATAATTAAAATACTGAGATGTATACGTGATATAATTTTTATGATGATTGGAATGAAAGCATGTTATTAAACATGGGAACACGATGGCACAGTGATTGGTCATGTCTCACACAAGATGCTGCTGCACCATGCACGACCTTCGATGAAATAATTTATTGTAGCAGTACTGTCTCTTTCAAATGCACTAACCTCCAATTCCTGTCGTTACTTTTCTTTCCCCAAATACCCAGTCACCATTAAATCAGCTCTGTAATAAACGTTAAGCCATCTGTAAGCTTACAATGACGAGTCTTCAAAACATTTAAAGAACATTGAAATATCTTCATAGTACGTGTTTAATTATTCTATCCGTCTATCCTTCCAGTGTCGTGCCGGTCTCAGCAAATATACAGTGCGAGGCAGGAACAATACATGATCTTATTAGTGATGCGGCACCGTGTCCTCACATATTTAATTATTAACAATACAGATTATTTAAATGAAGTTAAAGTTTTATCTGTATAATATAATCAACATATTTTGCAGCATTTCATTTTAAAAATGATATCGTCATCATATGTAAATATGCACTTTATAAAGAGGCACAGGTTGTGCAATATTATAACTGTAGTACAAGTTTACAGTGGGGTAGTTGTACTTATAAGTACAAACAGCTTTACAAGGAGCAATTCATTGAGTACATTTATAGTTCTTGGGATGAAACTGTTTGTGAACCGCGAGGTCCGTACAGGAAAGGCTTTGAAACGTTTTGCCGTGGATGAGGCAGCGTGTGTTTGATGCTGTATACCAATAATTCTGATCAGCTGCTGCTACAGTGATATAAATACTCCGAGTGGTGCAGTGAGAGTAATATGGAAAAGGATGATCCGCTGTGGCAACCCTTAAAGGGAGCAGCTGAAAGAAGAAAAAGAAGAAGAAGGTACAGTGAGAGTAACAACACTAAAGCAGTTATGGTATTTGGAATACTATGGCTATTCCCTGGACCATTATATTGTTACCGGTTAATTACAATCAGATGCAATTCACTAATAAACAATATGTAGTTAGTTTCAGTGTATTTATAAAGCCACGTCAGGAATGTGGATCTAAGAAATAAAGGGTAACCACACAGCAACAGTAGCACTGCTTTGACGCTGGGTGCTGCCACTCTGCGTACGCCAGGGTATGAGGTACCGTGGAAATGTGCATGGCTTTACGTCAAGTTTAGGTTTTATACATCGCGATTTGAATGTGGAAACGTTCTTATGCAACATTTCTGTGCGTACGCACCGTTTATACATGAGGCCCCAGGTGCTCTCCAAAATTATCATTTTGAGTAGTGAGCTGCTTTTTTGTTACCATTGTACAATAAAAACATACATTTAATTTGAGTCTGTAACAGCTGGTGTAAATTTATGGTACTTGTAAAAGTTTGCGTTTTTTGTTTTTTTTTTTTAATTCAGTTTTATTCTAGTAGTCATGTTCATGCTTCCCCGGATCTGACACTGCTGTTTTCAAATAAAGACATGCTATAACAGAGGTGAACATGGATGAGAATGAGGGTTCTTCATTGGAGAAAGAGAACAGGAGCCTTATTTCTGCTGCTCATGCGTGCATATACTGTAATTAATTCCTTTCGGGTTGAGTAAATACAGGATACCAGTAAAAAAAAATGTAAAATAACACCACAATTAACCAAGTTCTGTCTCGGACTTCTGAAACAGACTAAACCAAATTCATATATATATATATATCTATACTAATAAAAGGCAAAGCCCTCACTGACTCACTCACTCACTGACTGACTGACTGACTGACTGACTGACTGACTGACTGACTCATCACTAATTCTCCAACTTCCCGTGTAGGTAGAAGGCTGAAATTTGGCAGGCTTATTCCTTACAGCTTCCTTACAAAAGTTGGGCAGGTTTCATTTCGAAATTCTACGCGTAATGGTCATAACTGGAAGGTATTTTTCTCCATTTACTGTAATGGAGTTGAGCTTGACCGCCGTGGGGGCGGAGTTTCGTGTGACATCATTACGCCGCCCACATAATCACGTGAACTGACTGTCAACGCACTATGTAGAAAACCAGGAAG